>CAJZBQ010000050.1:0-684000 GCA_914767885.1 Blepharisma stoltei
CACCCTAACACCCTAACACCCTAACACCCTAACACCCTAACACCCTAACACCCTAACACCCTAACACCCTAACACCCTAACACCCTAACACCCTAACACCCAACACCCTAACACCCTAACACCCTAACACCCTAACACCCTAACACCCTAACACCCTAACACCCTAACACCCTAACACCCTAACACCCTAACACCCTAACACCCTAACACCCTAACACCCTAACACCCTAACACCCTAACACCCTAACACCCTAACACCCTAACACCCTAACACCCTAACACCCTAACACCCTAACACCCTAACACCCTAACACCCTAACACCCTAACACCCTAACACCCTAACACCCTAACACCCTAACACCCTAACACCCTAACACCCTAACACCCTAACACCCTAACACCCTAACACCCTAACACCCTAACACCCTAACACCCTAACACCCTAACACCCTAACACCCTAACACCCTAACACCCTAACACCCTAACACCCTAACACCCTAACACCCTAACACCCTAACACCCTAACACCCTAACACCCTAACACCCTAACACCCTAACACCCTAACACCCTAACACCCTAACACCCTAACACCCTAACACCCTAACACCCTAACACCCTAACACCCTAACACCCTAACACCCTAACACCCTAACACCCTAACACCCTAACACCCTAACACCCTAACACCCTAACACCCTAACACCCTAACACCCTAACACCCTAACACCCTAACACCCTAACACCCTAACACCCTAACACCCTAACACCCTAACACCCTAACACCCTAACACCCTAACACCCTAACACCCTAACACCCTAACACCCTAACACCCTAACACCCTAACACCCTAACACCCTAACACCCTAACACCCTAACACCCTAACACCCTAACACCCTAACACCCTAACACCCTAACACCCTAACACCCTAACACCCTAACACCCTAACACCCTAACACCCTAACACCCTAACACCCTAACACCCTAACACCCTAACACCCTAACACCCTAACACCCTAACACCCTAACACCCTAACACCCTAACACCCTAACACCCTAACACCCTAACACCCTAACACCCTAACACCCTAACACCCTAACACCCTAACACCCTAACACCCTAACACCCTAACACCCTAACACCCTAACACCCTAACACCCTAACACCCTAACACCCTAACACCCTAACACCCTAACACCCTAACACCCTAACACCCTAACACCCTAACACCCTAACACCCTAACACCCTAACACCCTAACACCCTAACACCCTAACACCCTAACACCCTAACACCCTAACACCCTAACACCCTAACACCCTAACACCCTAACACCCTAACACCCTAACACCCTAACACCCTAACACCCTAACACCCTAACACCCTAACACCCTAACACCCTAACACCCTAACACCCTAACACCCTAACACCCTAACACCCTAACACCCTAACACCCTAACACCCTAACACCCTAACACCCTAACACCCTAACACCCTAACACCCTAACACCCTAACACCCTAACACCCTAACACCCTAACACCCTAACACCCTAACACCCTAACACCCTAACACCCTAACACCCTAACACCCTAACACCCTAACACCCTAACACCCTAACACCCTAACACCCTAACACCCTAACACCCTAACACCCTAACACCCTAACACCCTAACACCCTAACACCCTAACACCCTAACACCCTAACACCCTAACACCCTAACACCCTAACACCCTAACACCCTAACACCCTAACACCCTAACACCCTAACACCCTAACACCCTAACACCCTAACACCCTAACACCCTAACACCCTAACACCCTAACACCCTAACACCCTAACACCCTAACACCCTAACACCCTAACACCCTAACACCCTAACACCCTAACACCCTAACACCCTAACACCCTAACACCCTAACACCCTAACACCCTAACACCCTAACACCCTAACACCCTAACACCCTAACACCCTAACACCCTAACACCCTAACACCCTAACACCCTAACACCCTAACACCCTAACACCCTAACACCCTAACACCCTAACACCCTAACACCCTAACACCCTAACACCCTAACACCCTAACACCCTAACACCCTAACACCCTAACACCCTAACACCCTAACACCCTAACACCCTAACACCCTAACACCCTAACACCCTAACACCCTAACACCCTAACACCCTAACACCCTAACACCCTAACACCCTAACACCCTAACACCCTAACACCCTAACACCCTAACACCCTAACACCCTAACACCCTAACACCCTAACACCCTAACACCCTAACACCCTAACACCCTAACACCCTAACACCCTAACACCCTAACACCCTAACACCCTAACACCCTAACACCGGTGAACTTAAATTTAGTTTTATATTTTTAAATTAAATCATTTTTGTGGAATTAATTTTAACTAATGTTTCTTTTAAAAACTCATAATTTTTTTATTTATTAAGCTCAATTTTATAATTTAAACATATAAAATAATAAGTGTCTTAAGTATATTTTTTATATTTAATGAATAGACATTGAAATGTATATTGAAAGGATATTAAAATTACTTTTTTATTTGCAAATTTTGGAATATTTTAGAATTTTTCTTAAGCACTCATTTTTTACTATATAAAATAAGGTTACTAAATTTAAAGATTAACTTATTGTCTATCTTTAGCAGAAAATTTTTTGCTCTCTTATTTTCGTATTTTAGATTTTGCACAAATTAAGCAATGAGCATTTATTTAATCTATATTACCTATAAAATTTAATATTATAATTTAATTTTCATTTTTTCGAACCAAAATACCTGAAAGGACACACGACTGAAATTTTACAGTTTATTTTATATTTCTAATCTTAATTTATTTTAATGCTATTTATTTACCCGATGATTTTTACTTTAATTAGGATATTTTAATAAACCAAGGATGCCTCAATATTTCATCAATTCCAATCCTATTTTGCCTGCTCAGCATTTTCTGGCATAAATCTTTGCATTCTCTACTTCAGCTTTCTGGATACACAAATTTATTTTCTTCCAAAACTTGATTTGGATTCACAAATATAGCAGGCGGTGAGCCATTCAGCATTTCGTACATTATCATTCCCAGTGCTCAAATGTCAGCTTCTCTCCCATATCCGTCACCGCTTGCCATTTCAGGAGATACAAATTGAACTGTCCCACACATTGTGTATCTTTTATTACTTTTAGCTGGTAAAATAGCTGAATACCCGAAGTCTGTAATTTTTGGCTTTAAATGAGTGCTCAATAGGATATTTTCGGGTTTTAGATCTCTATGCAAGATCCCTAAATTATGCAAGAAACGTATTCCTTTGGCAATTTTTTTAATTATAAATTTGGTATCAAGCTCAGAGATCGGGCCGTGTTCTTTAATGTACGAAAATAGAGAGCCTCTGCTCGCATATTCTAATACGATATAAATCATAGATTCATCTTGGAAGTAGCCGTATAGTCTGATAATTGATTTATGATTGATTCGAGCTTGAATTTCGATTTCTCGTCTTAAAAGTATTTCTGAGTGGCGATCTAACGTTGATTTAGGGGTTATTTTTAGCGCGATATCTTTCCCTGAAGCCCGTTCAGTTGCTAGATATACTTTTCCGAATCCACCAGAGCCTAAAAGCCTTCCTGTTGCAAAATCATCTAATTTTCACATTTAAATTGAAATGGCGGAATGGTTTTTTTAATAAATTGGCTAAGCATTCTATTTTGTAGTTATATAGTTTAAATAAAGCAGTAAGTTAATGTCGATATTTTTATAGATTTTTCTTTACTATCTCTTCGATAAGGAGCAAAAAAAATCCTTAGCCTAGGAAAAAATTTTTCTAAATTTGTTTTATAAAATATATTTGTATACTAATAATTATGATGATGAGATCTCCACTTAAGTATATTAAATTTTAATAAGTTTGGATCTTTTAAAACTAAATTTTATAAAATATATTTTCTTTTCAAACATTATAAAATTTCTACTTATTTATTTTAATTTTTTACACTAAATTTTTAAAAAAATGCCTAACACATAGGGCAAAAAAACTTGCCAGGGCAATTTAGCTAATTAGCATTAAATCAACTAGATATTCCATTATTAAAGCCAGCCAGCATTATCAACTATCTAAATAAAAAACAATTGAGCTATAATTCTAATATTAATTATATATACTCAATGAAGATCTACAAATAACTACAGCTTACTTTATATAAAACTTTAAAGTTAATTAAATTTTAATCTGAAAGAATCCAATAAATTCAGCATGGAAATAAGAATGCTCAATCCATCACAAAAACCTAAAAACTTCAAAACATACCAATTTCCAACTCTTCGCAATCCAGCTGGCTCTTCCCATTTTTCACCTGTGTATCTGATTTCTCCTAGCTTCCCCTTTAATAATATGCAAATTTTTTGCTCAATCTTAAAGTGGAGCAAATTTCTTTCTTTTAAAAAAGCTTATACAAAATTTATATTTAAGAATGTAAGATGTATAAAATTTAATAAAATATCATTATAGAAGTCATTAATTATATATAAAAATCTTTTTCTCAATCTTCAAGGGGGTTAGCATGCATCAAAGCAAATCCCCACAGAAAAGACAGACAGAGAAAAAGTTTTAAAACGTACAAGCTCTGATTTTTATCTCAGGACAAGTGAATGAAAGTCCCCAGTTCTTAAGAACTCCATTAATACAAGAAAAAAAGAAAAAACCTTGAAACCCCAAAAATCTGCAACAAATTGAATAAAAGAATTAGACAAATTAGCAATGCACAATAGAATGCTCTCAGACAACTACTTAAAAAATAACTCCAACACAAGGCCTACTTCAAGGCTGGTCATTTCAAAATCCTCAACTAACGTAAAAGACAATCAAAGAAAACTCACTGCATCAGTACCACAGCCGTTATTAGAATCCAAAATGCATAATAAATACAGCATAGAGGCAATCAATATATCCCCTATTTCCACACCTACAAGAGACCAAACAAATATTTCAGGAAACTCAAGCTTTGAAAATGACGAAGCTGTTGTAAGCCTTGTGAAGCTCTTAGTTTCTAAATGTAATAGTGGCAAAAAGGAATTTTAGATGATAAATTAATTTATAAGCAAAAATTTCTAAATAAAATGTGTGCTATGCTCAGTCCTATCTTTACACTTGATTGTGATGGAGCTATATCATACTTAGTCACCATCAATGACGTCCCAGTCCTACTAGACTGTGGGTGGAATGGAGATCCAGCCTCCTTGGAACGCTATGACCCTATAATACCTTCACTTAGGGTCGTTCTGATATCTCACCCATATATTGAATTTGTAGGGGCTCTGCCTTATATATCCAAACACAAGGACTTCAAGGCTCAAATATACGTGACCTTTCCAGTCCATAAAATGTCCCAGATGGTGATGTATGACTCCTACCTGTCCTGTGTCCAACAAATTTTCTCTATTGATGACATCAATAATACTTGGAAAAAGATTACAACCCTTATGCACTCTCAGAAAGTCCATATGAAAGGAGAAGGACTCATTTTTACCCCTATAAGGGCAGGAAATTGTATTGGTGGTGCAGCTTGGAGGATTATGCATAACATGCAAGATATCATCCACCTTCCTCTTTTTAACCCGCATGTAGAAAAACACGTTCCAGGGCTTGATTTTGACTCCTTACAGAGCCCTGCTGTTTTGATCATGGACTCTTATCATTCAAATAGTATCCAAAACGACCCAGAACTGCTTTGTACCAAGGTTATTGAAGCATTGACAAGAGGAGGGTCAGTCTTAATCCCAGTGGATCCCGCTGGGTCTACACTAGAATTTATGCTTCTTTTTGAAGAGCTCTGGGAAAAGAACGAAAGCGAGCTTGGGATGTATAACTTAATCATGCTAGGCCACGTGTCAAGTTCAACAGTAGAATTCGCCAAAACTTGTTTAGAATGGATGAATGAAGAAGTTCTGTCAAAATTCGAAGGGGTCAGAGACAACCCTTTTTCTTTTAAATTCCTCAAAACAATTCATACTCTTGAAGAGCTGCCACCTGGCCCTGCATTAATCATGGCTACTCCTTGCAACCTGCAATCAGGGTTTTCTAGGCAGTTGCTATTCCAGTTAGCTGGAAACCCATTGAATCTTTTATTACTAGTAAATAAGCCAAGTGGCCTAGCTCAAGAAATTTTATTCAATACAGTCCCTAACCAAGTAATAGAGCTTGACGAGCCTGAGCTGGACTGAAATGAAAATGAATTTGATATAAACAATAGTGAAGAAGCCAGCACAGAAACAGCAGAAACCATGAGCATCATTGAAGAAGGTGACATCCCTGAGACTTTCGGCCCAAAGCTTTTTGATAAGAAAAATTTTAAGTGTTTTTCAGTATGCGAGTTCAAGCATTTCTGTGACGAGTATGGAGAAAGTATGGCTGATGAAGAAATAGCACTGTGGCAGCATGAAAATACAGAAAAAAAGACGTCTTCATTGACTGCTTTATCGTTAAAAAGTTATGAACAAACCATTACTTTTAGATTGATAGAAGAAGATAGGAGAAGGAAAAATTCGAAATTAATTACGAGACATCTGACGACGACGCTAAACTGTGCTGTCAGCTATTTATTGTGTGATTTCAGAGCTTCAGGGACAAGCTTAAGACTTACCTTGTCAAGGCTTAGGCCTAAAAAACTGGTTCTGCTTAACACAAATGAGACTTCTGCGAATTCTTTGTCTATTTATTGCCAAACCTTTTTAGGGATGTCTGATATATCAGTTGCAAAAGAGCCAGTGCAACTGATACCTACAATGTCAATTTTGCCTATAAAAATCCCAGAAGAGTTCTATAACAGCTTGAAATTTCTCCCAGTTGATGGCTACGAAGTGGCACTTATTAAAGGTAAAGTCGGCATGGAAAACGAGCAGCTGCAGTATAACATGGTCGAAGGCGAAAAACAAAGGTTCGGGTATTTCTTAGGAAAAGTCCAACTAGGCAAAATCAAAGGGCTGCTGACAGAAAAAGGCTACAACACCGAGTTCAGAGAAGGAAAGCTCGTCATCAACGACAAGGTATGGATTTTTACGAATAAAGAAAGTGGCGAAATTAAAGAATATGTCATCGAAGGGGTCATCAGCCGCGACTATTTTGACATAAGAAGGCTGCTCTATTCCGAGCACCTATATATTTAACTTAGGTTCTTGTAATTATTACGAAACTGTGAATTTATACTTAAAACTTCTCTTCTCTCAGTCCGTCTCTGATGTATAAGAAGTGAGGAGCTTCATTTGACTCTTCTTTGAAGTATGAAAGGATGACTCCAGCTGTCTGGTCATAGCTTGATCCTACGTAGAACTTGAACTCGTTGAAGTTAGCCAAGACTCTTTTGACAAATGCAGAAGCTCCTGCCATGAAGGTGGCAACTCTGTCTGGGTTGCTCTCTTCTAGGTGCTTCTTGAGTCTTTGCATGTATCCTCTGATATAGACAGTGTATTCTTTCTTAGTGAATGGGACTTCTTGGAGGTTGAAAGCAGCAATAATTTCGTTGACTCTTTCAGCAGTATCTTCCACAGCTTCTTCTTCGGCACCACCTCCGAATTCATTGCCACGGCCAATATCAAATTGCTCATTTCCTTTAACAATGACTCTGGAGGCGACTTCAAGGACTACATCTTCATGCTCAACAGTGATTGGGTATGAGTCAGAAAGAACTTCATCGTTGCTGAACACATCGAAGTAGACCTTCATATTTATTACAAACTTATTTCATTTACCATTCATTCTGTCTGATTATAACTCTTACTTCCCTCTTTAATACAATTTAGGAAAATTAGCCCACTCTTAGAATGTTAAATGCTTGATTTACAAATCATTTTTAGTTGCATTTTAAGTGCATGATGATTATATTAAAGTCTCCTTTAATTAATATAAAAATTAGAAATTTTCTGTTTTTGAGATTAATTATCCAAAATGTGCTTTAAAAATAGAATTCTTATTAGAATTTTTATGATATGCAATTCATAGATATAAAATCAGAAATAACGCTCTTTATGGTTATTAAAATATATTTGCTCACTCACGGAGTGGAGTTACAATTTTCCTAGGGCTTTTTGGCAAATTTGTGGGCACCTAAAGGCAGAAATCCAGATGGGAGGAATACTGAAAGCCTTTGGAATTAAAATTTTGAAAATTGAATGGAAAATTGAGCTTTTTTATGGTTCATGCTTAATCGATGCTTTTCCAGAATCTAGATTAGTATTGATATTTTTACAATAAAATGAATTAAAAACCAAGACCTTATCACTTTTCTACCATGAAATAATTTTTTTAGGTAAATTTTATTGTTTATTTTCACAAGTAGCTTTAAACAATTTCCATATAGTAATTAAACCTATTCATTTTGACATAAAAATACTCTCGATTTCAGGCGAAGAATAAATTAAAATTATTGATATTTTCAGTTTGGACATCTCATATGAAATACTCTCCTTACTGCTTTGCATTAAACTTGCTATTTAAATCACTCAGCAGCAAGTCTACCATCCCAAGAGCGCTTCTCCCTACCATTGAAGATTTCAAACTGGGTTGAGGAGTTTTATTTTCGTTATTCGAGCTATGGTTCCTAATACTTTCAGTTTTCCTCCACACGTTGTCTAACTCCTGGCTCAGCTCATTTAGCTGTTCTTTAAGTCTTTGTGTGTTCTCTTTGCTGTAATCTTTGAGATTTTCAAACTCTGAACAGGTTATCGCTAAATCTTCTAAAGTCTGATGGTAACTATTCGTCAGCTCATCAATTTCGAAGTCTTTTTCTCGTAATTTGCTTTTATAAGCGTCCAGCTCGGTTTCTAAATCTTTGTTGTTTTTCATTAAAATTTTAATTCTTTCCTGTAGCACGAATAATTCGTCTTTTACCTTATTGCTAATCCTTATTATAAAGAAAAAGCTATTTTTTTATTTTTTTAAAAAAAAAAGTTTATTATATATAAAAAAAAAATATATTTTTTTCAATGCTTTTAAATTTTTCATAATGATCGGTCTATTTAGAAATTACCTTGAGTTTATCAAGTTCATCCTTCAGTGCTTTATTTTCCTTATTGAGTTCTGAATTCAATTTAATCTGGACTTCTAATTCTCGTTCTATTTCTTCTTCAAGCGTCTTGCTCATCTCTTGATACTCGGCGAAATCACTCTTTAATTGGGAAAGTTCCTCTTCTTTAGCATTAAGGAGTTCTAATGTATCAGACATATTTAATTCTCTAGGAAATTATAAACTTACTCCCTCCTCCTTGTGATACGTTGGAAATTTCATAAAAATTTGGAAAATTAATTCCTATCCTTGATCTAACGATTTTCGTAGAAATCAAGAAATAAAAATATAATTGCATCTCATATACATTATTTATCAATTTCAGAATTTTTAAAACGTTAAAAAAATTTTCTCCAACGACATTTATCCTCAGATCGATGAAGGGCAGGTGCTATAATAAAAAATTTTTAATCCATAGTCAATCGGTAGAGGAGTTAGCATAATTCTATATTTAACAGTTGCTGAGAGCTATGTTGTGAATGCACCTGGGCTGCTTTCTTTCAGTCGGCCTTATTGTGAGGCCTTTACAGACGCTACCTCTTATGAATGCTTTGCGTTCTTTTTCTGGCCTGAGGATAGTGATGACTTTTATTTTTGGGTACGAAAATAGTCGCTCTGGTACCAGATCTTCTTTAAGGCAGGTATCCCCTCCAAGCCTTCTGTCAAACTGCTCAGTATGGACTTCTTCTTGGACTTTAACAACAGGAGGAACCTCAATCTCTGGTGTCAGCTCTGGCATGGTCTGATTGAAAATTGGAATTTCCTTGTCAAACTCATGGGTAGATTTTGTATTACAGTAAATGCTCTTTATATCGACATCTTCAAGCTTTATTAAGCTCGCATAAGAACTTACAGAGAGCTCAGGAGACGTTTTATGGCTACTTAGAATTTTGGTTTCTTTTGGCTCAAAAGGGGTTGACGAAACTGAATTTTCTTCTTCGCTGAGCCGGAAGGTAATTCTTTCGTCAATAGCTGAATATGTCCGAAGGTTTGGCTTTCTTGGGTAGTTTCCTTGAGATAATGGTCTTTGGGAAATCGCAGCCACTTTTGGGGTCGAGCTTGTAGAATTTGTTCTTCTTGTAGTTGAAAGAGGGGTAGTCGGGATTAATTTTCCATTTAAAGAAAAATCGCTGTTTTGAGGCTTGTGGGTGCCCATTAAAGTATCTAGTTTTCCTGGACTTGCCCGAGATTTGCATTCTCTATTTGCTGAAAATGTGTCTGTATGCTGCAAATCTTTGGTTTGCTCTTCAGTTATGGTGAAGGCGCGGTCGTCAATGGTTATTTCTTTAAGCTCATAAGGAGTTATTTCTTTGAGTGTAAATGGAGATGGCACTTTTACAGGAATGATTATGTCTTTCTTATCCCAATTTTATGCATTTTATTATGAATTTCATGATTTTAAGGTAAAAAAGATTATTATAATAATATTTTTATTGGAAAGTTAGAAATTTTTACTTTAACTGGGCTGATAGTTCTTTTTCGAAGATTGTTTATTTCCAAGTTATAGCGGCTTTTAAGTATATGCTCTGGAGATGAAGGACTGCAGCTTGAAATTGTATTAATTGGGATATCCATAGACTGACTAACAAATCCCTTTTTTCCACGATTTTCTTTCCTTTTCTTCATTGCTTCTAATTTTGTAATAGCCACTGGAGAGTCAATTCCTACCCTTACCTTCAAGTTTTCTTTCAGCTTCCCAAATAAGCCATCAATGTTGATCTCTTTTTGGACCTGGAATAATTTTCGACTTTTTTTGATTTTTTCAAAGTGAGGTCTTAAAGCATTTTGGTGTGTATAAGCAGTTCTAAATATTTAGTACTTTAATAGCTGCAGCTTGATTGAGTTATGAGGAATCCTTTCAGAGGAAATAAAAGATTCAGTTAATGCTTTATTTTTCATTTTATCATCGCAGTATAATGGAGAAACTATATTAGAAATAGATAGAATGGGCTATTAAATAATGAAAATAGAAAAAATTAAACTGTAAAACTATGCAAATTTTAAAAGATAATTGAGTCACTATGAAGCTAATTAATAGGCTGAAATTGATTTAAAATTTGATGTAAAGCTTATTTAATAAACAAAACTTTTAAATAAAAATAGTTAAATTATTATTTAGCTTTGTATTTATTACACAGATATGTGAGCTTGCTCAGCAATTGATCAACATTCTGTGACGCGCTCACACTTTGTTTTACACGTGTTTCTGCAGAATCTCTATCAACCTGATCATTGTTAGGTGAAATTGGTTCTGGCGACTCTGCCTGTTGAGGATAATCTACATGCCCATCAAAATCGCTTCCTGACTGACTCTCTATTTCTTCCTGTTCCTTATCAGGCGAAACCCTCTCTATCTTACTTATCCTTGCCTGCTCCATCTCATTCCTAAGCTTTTCATTTTCTTCTTTCAGCATTTTTATTTCCTTTTCTTGCTTCTTAACAGCATTTTCCATGTTTTTTAAGTCAGATTTTTCAATGCATTTTATTTCCAGTTTCCCTATGATATTATCCAGTTCTTTCTTAATCCTCTCATGTTCTTCTAGTAATTGATTTCTTTCAGCTTCTACTCCTTTATATTTATTATTCAAATCTTCTAATTCTTGTTTTAAACTGTAATTTTCTTGGCTTGTGGAGTCCAATTCTTCTTTAAGCACCCGGTTTTCCTTTTCTAGATGGTGGTTTGCGATCTTAAGCTCCATAAGTTCTTCGTTTTTCTCTGATTTTGGGTTGTGACGGTCTGACTGCAAAACTAAAGGGAGCGGATAATTGATTTTTTCGAACTCAGTGATGTGGCTGATAATCAAATATCGTTTATTGCTTATCTTCGGCGGGGTGCTTGTGAAGCTTTGCTTGTTTCTCAGATGTTCTAAGTCGTGATATGATAAGAAATCAGCCCTCACATTACTCCGCTTTGCTTCTAAACATGCATATAATAGCTTAACCACGTTCGGAAACTGCATATAGTTGCCTGTTTTTCTTGTCAATTCTTCAATATAGCTTTCAGTAAAATTCCCAATCCAGGTCATCCCTCCTTTTAAATTGGTAATAGTTATCCTTATTTCTCTTGGCTGCGCATGTACAGTCGCCTGGTACTCTATATCTTTGGATATAAAATTGAAGCTCTTTTCAATAGACATTTTCTCCTCAAATTTTATAATTTATGTCTCTGAAACGTATCAGCACTGGAAAAGACTCATCGAAAAGTGAGTCATATAGAACCCGGCTTGAATCTTTGCGCCAAGAAGCCCAACAGCTGAAATCTCAGGTTTATTTGGACTCTCAAGAGCAGAAAAATCTGAATTTTCATAGTGATATTGCGAGACTTCAAGACCAAGCTGACAGCTATGTCAGAAAAATTGAACGGGAAAGGTTCAAAGTGGCCCAGCTGCAGGACGAAATCGCAGCTATGAACGAAAACATCAAAAACCAGCGAAAAACCCTCTCAAAAAGCCAGATTTCCCAAAAAGAAGCCAATGAGCAGATGAACCGAAAAATAAAAGCACTAGAAAATAACATAGACAAAGGTCTTCAAAAATACAACGAAATTTTAGCCCAAAATAAGTCAATAATCGACAAAATTGACGCTTTAAGGAGAGAAAGGGTCATTTACATCCAAATGAGCAAGGCGTTAGAAGAAGAGCTTGAAAAAAGAAAAGAAGAAATGAAAGACATTGTAGACAAAGGCGCACAGGCTATAAAAGATAGAGAAGAAATCAGGAAAAAAATCGCAGAAATTAAGCAAGAAGCTGAAAAAGAACAGGAAGAGTTCGAAAATGAATGGAGGACGCTAGAAAAACTGATAGAAAAAGACAAAAAGAGCAAAGAATTTATCACTGAAAATGAAAGAAATTTAATTGGCTTAGAAGAAGAAAATACAGCAGATTTGGAGGTCCAGATTGAGATGCAGACTAAAAAAGAAAAAGATATGATACAGCAGCAGAGGGAGAAAATGCAAAAATATGAAGAAGAACTGCAGAATTTGAGGGAATCGACAGGGATTTCAAGTCTTGAAGATGTCGTCAAGGTATATCTTGACGCAGAAATGCAAAATTTAAGTCTTTTTAACCACGTGACAGAGCTGAGTGCTGAGATGGAGCAGCTTGATCTACAAATCGCAGAAATTAAAGGTAATGTCGAAAAATGCAAAACACATGACACAAAAGCGGACCAGGACAGGAGAACTACCATTAAAGAACTTGAGCTTAAAGTCGAAAAAATTACTTTAAGAGAAGAAGAATTCGAAAAAGGATATGAAAGGACTATGAAAACTATGAATTCTCTTGTAGAAGGGGTGAGAGTGCTATGCAACAAGCTTGGTATGACTGAGCAAGAAATAGAACAGAGAGATGAGGTGGAAGGGCTTAATGAGAGAAATATGATCCATTATTTTTCTGCTGCTGAGGCCAAAATAAACCAACTTATTTTGGATAGAGAAAAATCAGGAAACGCAAAGGCAAATTCTGAGTCGTTAAAGAAAATTGAAGTAGAAGCTCCAGCGGTGCTAGAGCTGATTGAGGAAGATGAGTTTGCCCAGCCTATGACAACTGATGAAATCAGGTAAACACAAATACAATGTGGAGAATCAATTGGCACTCTTAAGACCTGTAGACCTTGTGGAAGGGAAGCAGCGTGCGGTGAGTGTGTCTGCTAGGTTTTTCTGGTTTGGTGGAGCAGCAATGTCGGGTTGAAAGACCCAGAGCACGACTAGGATCAGTTTTCCCTTGTGGGTAGATGGAGCCTGGGAGTTGGAAAGCTATAGCCCATAAAGCCAGATGTGGTTGCTTGGCAAACCTGGCATTTCCCCAGCGCAATACTTTTTCTGCGTCCTGGGCTACAAGTTTAATCTGAATTTTCAGAAATTTAACACTGTTGACAAACAGCAGGTAGCCCAGCATCCTTATTCTTAGGTTGCGTGTGTAAGCCCTCATCAGAGAGGAGTAAAGTATATAAAAGGCCGTATACTTACTAACTAGCAAGCAGGCTGCGGAGTGAAACAAGGGGTGTAAAAAAACCATTTTAGCTAGCGGGGCTACTCTATAATAATCTAATTTAAGTTAAGATGAAATCAGGTACAAATCTCTTAAAAGATTAAATGATGAAGGCGATAAAAGGCTGAGAAGAAAATAAATAAATGAAAATTGCACTTTGTTAATAAATCATCATAAACAAAGATTTTGTCATTAAAAGTTAAATAGTTAATCATTCGTCGGGGCCAAATTCTCACTGATTTGAATATCCGCCACAATGGCCGGCGGTTTCCAGGCCACCTGTACCCCAGCATTAATAAAAAGTTGCTCAATTGTCGAGTTCAACGAGTCTATTCTACTGTACACAACCCTCACAATTCCAGACTGAAGAATACTCTTGGCACACCCCAAACATGGAAAATGAGTACAATAAATTGTCCCGCCTGATGCTTTTTGTCTCCCAGCTTCCAATAACGCGTTCATCTCTGAATGTATACAAATACAGTCCTCAGTGTCTTCCCCTCTATTACAAGCATCACATCCTCCTTCATTGCAGTTTAGCGTATTTGTAGGTGTCCCATTATAGCCTGTAGAAATAATGCTTTTATTTTGCACTAAAACACAGCCTGACCTATAGTTCATACAAGAAGACCTTGTAGAGGCCATTTCTGCAAGCCTGATAAAATAAGTGTCCCATGAAGGCCGCACATGTTCAATATTTAATGAGTCAAGCATGCGCAGCTGCAGGTAAAGTTCTTCTAAAGTCCCTTTATTCTGAATAATTCGGTCAGCAGACAGAAGACACTCGTGGATTCTGCAGGGATACCCGTCATGGCCGAACTTGGTCTATGTGGAATTTACGTGGTCATCCATATGCAAAAAGCCTTGCAATTGATTTTTTGGCTTTCCATGCTTTTTACAGTAATTTGCATAGCGGCTTCTAATTGGCGCATCCAGGCCGATGAGCATGAAATAGCTACGTTTTCGGAAAATCAGGAGTTCTTCTGGCAGAGTGATAGGGTAGACAATATAGTGCTGAGTCCAGTCACTCATTATCATTTTTAAAGCTTGTGTAGCAATGGCAGCTCGGAAGCTTTCTTCAGTCTCAAAATCATCGCCTAAATAAAAATTACGAGGGATGTTTTCTTCCCATTTCTTGTTTTCTAGGTTTACTATGTGAAAGCCGTGGACGACTTGGAGATACTGAGCTGCTGTTTCTTTGCCAGCGCTTAAAGTCCCAGTGATCCCAACAATTACCATTTACTAATTTTGGAATATCATTTCGTTAGTTTTTAGGGAAAAATTATATGCTTTTTGGCTGAATTTTATGTTAATTAATTTGGGTTATGTTATTGAGATAAATTTAATGCAAATAGATCTATTGAAAATGCTATTATAATAAATAAATATCAATTAATTTACTGGTAGCTTGGTCTTTGGTACTCTATAATGGCATCTAGCTCAGCTATTTTTGCTGCCATCATTGCTACTTCTTTAGCATGTGCAGAAGCCTGCTCATCCATTCTTTCCTGCATTGCCGCAACTCGTGCTTCAGCTGCTTGGAGCTGCACTTGCATTTGGATTAAGTTTCCTTCCCCAGGGCCTGTGACTGTATCATTACTTAGCTGTGCCCCAAGCTGCTCAATTTCTTTCAGCAGTTCATTTCCTCGATTTCTTATCTGCTCAAGCTCTGGTGTGGACTCTTCTTCATCAATTTTTAGCCTTTTGTATTCTTCCATTGGTAAAAACCCATCATTTTCTTCTAAAATCAGCTGGACTTGTTTGAATTTTTCTGTATTAAGGGCTTTTCTGTGCCTCAGTTCTTCTACTTCAAGTTCAAGAGCTCTATCTCGCTTTTGGGAGCGTCCTTTAGCTATTTGTGCTTCAAATTGTTTAATTATAACATCTAGCGCCCTCACGTTTTCTCTCGTAACTAATGATTCTGGCAATCTGTCTGCTAATACATGCATATGAAATTCCAGCTCTTTTTGGGCGTTTTTCATTTTTTCGACTTCTTCTTTGAGCTGCTCCAATTTTCGTTTTTTGCCTTCAATTTTCATCCAGTCCTGTGTTAATTCTTCATATATCATTTTTTCCACCTTCAGCCTCAAATTCAGCTTTTCATATTCCTGCTTCAATAATCCTATCCCAGGCACAGAGTTGCTGAGCATGTCTACTTTTATATGGATATCTTCAATGTTCTGCCTTTTCTTGATCTCTTTGGCCATTTTTTCATTTTCTTCTTCTAAGCTGTCCTTTTGCTTTTTTAGCATTGCTAAGTCAACTCCTAAATCCTCCTATTAGTAAATTATTTTTTCAGCTCAGGGTTTCTCATAAGTAGAATTTTAATGGTTTTGCTTACTTACAGAGTAAAGACCTTAATGCATTTTTGATAGAATCGGTTTTTCCCATCCATTCTGCAAGTTCTTTATTTTTTGCCTCACAAAGCTCTTCAGTCTTCAATAGCTTTTCTTTGATCACCATAGGGTCGTTTTCATATCTGTCAAATTCTACCTTTTGAAGGACTCTTTCGTTTTCGATAATCTGTTCTTCAATTCCATGAATATTAAAAGCTATTGATACAGTTAATATACAGCCTTCTTCCTTTGTGGTAGGGTGTAAAAGTTTGTAAATCTCTCTCATAGGGACTTGGTCTCGAAGGTTTGCTAACTTTCTTTGGGTTATCACAAGAGTGTAAACGCCTTGGCAAGTGCACTTTTTAGGGTCAATTCCTTTAGTATCTAAATGTGGGGATGCTGAGGATTTGATATCAGTAGCTTCGACTGCGCCGAAGCGCAATGAGATGCGGTTTGCGAGTGAAGTGGTAAAAGTAAAAAAATGCCTTTCAAACCGAGGATCTGAGCCATATGCTAATTCAGTTCGTTGTTTCTGCTTTTTTGTTTCTTTGCTTGGGTATGATTTTTCTTCAAGCTCTATTTGTAGGAACCAGCCAGAGTCTCTTTTGAAGTCAGCCCTGAGGATTGTAACTTCAATTTCCATTTTGATAGAAGAAAATTACAAATGTCAAAGACTGCTACAGTGTAATATTTCATAATAAATCAAAATCCCGAAATTTAAATTCTCACAAGCTCAAAAAAATTATTATGTTCAATTTCCTGGAAAAAAATACAAGAATATATACATTTTTGTATAATTTCTCATCAATAATAAATATTATTTTATAATAAAAACTAAAAAAATAATATGGCTAAAAAGAATATTTAAAAATATTTTAATTCTTTTCAGCTTCCATGCTGTTTTTATTCCCCTTTCTTCTTTTCGGTCTGTTTTGGCTTGCTGGCTCATCTTCTCTTATTTTCCTTTTAAGAGGTATCATCGATTCCAATTTTACTCTCATTGGAGCGATTCTGCAATAGAACCCGAGCAATTCTTCAAAAATTTGCTCTTTAGATTTATCGCCTATTAAATTTTCATAAAACATAGGAAGAGAGGAGCTACAGTCAGGATTTAGAACTCTTTTGGCACAGATTTTAGCATCAATATTTCCTTCGAGCAGTAGCTTCTTGTGAATTGATGCAGACTCCGATTCTGAAAAATGTTGATATTGATTTTCCATTTATTTAATTATATGAAATTATATTAAACGCAAACTATTGACACTGGATTTTATGAGTTTGTTCATAATTAAAAATGTTAACAACATAAAATAATCTGCAAAAAGGCTCGAAATGCTGCTAAAAGACCTAAAACTGCAAGAAAAAAAGAAAGCTCTCAGCTATGGCCAAGAAAAGATAATATGGGCTTTATATTTTATACAAAAAATAATGATTTTAAAGTATTTTTGATATACATTAAAATAAAAAGATATTATAATTAAACAGTCTAACAGAGTAGTATTAATTTATTATTTGATAGCCTACAATATATAGCAAATTGAGAATGAAAATATTTACCTCTTAAGGGTTGAAATGAATTGGAGTTTGAGATTACATTTTCAGCAATAACGAATAGGAAGTTTTTTGATGTGGGATTGAAACTTGAGGATTTTGATCTGATTTTATGAGTTAGTTGAAGAAAATGAGATTTAATAGTTAAGAATAATAACTCTATGGAAATTTAATTAATCTAAAATATATATCGTTTTTTAATTATGCAACCTAGAACAAATTAAAAAGATAATGGTAAAGTGGTCAAGATATTCACCAGAATTACTGTTAAAATCAGAGAATGACTTAATTCAATTTTCAGGAGTAGAAATAGAGCGAAAAAACATATGTATTGGCAGAGGCTTATATTTGCATTGCCTGACATGCGGAGATCCTTCAAAGCCAGCTATGGTTCTTCTTCACGGATACTGTGGGTCTGGGCTTATTTTTTTTAAGATTCTCCACAAATTTGTCGATAAATATAGAATTTATATAGTTGACCACTTAGGCATGGGACGATCATCGCGTCCAGAATTTGTCCCAAACACTTTAGAATCAGCTGAAGAGTTTTTTGTAGAGCCTTTAGAGTTATTTAGAAAATTTATAGGAGTTGAAAAGCTTCTGCTCGTGGGGCATTCCTTTGGAGGTTACATATCAGGATGTTATGCTTTGAAATATCCCCAGAATGTATCAAAAGTGCTTTTGCTATCACCTGTTGGTTTTGGGCAGAAGCCTAAAGAATTTGATTTTCTGAAAGAAATAGATGGAGATTGATGGGTGAGATTTATGAAAAAATTTATGATGTTCTTTTGAGTCAAAAATATTACTGGTGCCAATAAAGTTCTCTAAATAATTTTTTCTTAATTTTTTATTTTGGGCAAGTATTTTAAAATACTCAAAATTAATTACATATAAAAGATATATAACTAATATTACCCCGATTTCGTTGATCAGAAAATGTGGTCCTATAACAGGTCACTTTTTCCAAGCCTACTCAAAAGATCGATTTAACAGCCTTTCACAAGAAGAAAACTTAGCAGTTGGAAACTACTTACTCTCCCTCTGCAACAGCAAAAAATGGTAAAAAATTATTTTTTTAAGATTAATCCCTTAGTCGACATAAATTTGGCTTCTTTAGCAAGAGTTAGAGCAAATCAATATTATGCCTGGTAGTGGAGAATACGGCTTAGTCTACATTCTCGAGCCTGGAGCATGAGCAAGATCTCCTCTCTGTGTTCGTTTTGAAGAAGCCAACATTCCTCTCGCATTTTTCTTCGGAGACATCGACTGAGTCAAGCCGGACGGAGCACGACAACTCAAAAAACATTATTCAGGAAAAATGCTTATTTACATGATTAGCCACTCAGACCACCACCTATATTGGGACAATCCTGAAGATTTATCAGAAAAAATGCTTGAAGCCATAGAGCTTCTTGATAATTAAATATTAATTTTTATAGTAAAATGAGTGAACAAATATACACAATGATAGCCCAAGCCAAAGCTTTGCATGAGGCTTGTCAGCTTGAAGACGCTGCAAATTTGTATAAGCAAACCCTAGAGCTTGCTTCTTCTACAGGTGAAATCCCAGAAGAGCTTTTAGATAGCTATGCAGAATTATCAAACACAACTGGAGACGCTGCCACCGCAATTAGCCTTTTCCAAGAAAGCATTAATCGTTACCCCACACAAAATCCATCAAAATATTTTTCACTTGCCCAGCTAAATTCTGGAAAACAGTCCTTAACTCTCTATAGAGCTGGGATTGAGATTTTGAAACAAAATTTAAGTGAAGAAAATTCGAGGATTCAGCTTGCGACTGCATATTCGGCAATCGCAGAACTTCATATGTCTGATCTTTGTGATGAAGAAAACGCAGAAGAAATATGTGAAAGCAGCATCCAAGCTGCTATTGAGTATGATCTAAATATATACATAAATCGCCTGTGATGAACGACTTGTCCTCCTCGTGGTTGTTCTTAGGCATATTTGGAATGGTTTTTTGGTGTGCAGAGAAGTGCCCTATGGATGGGCTAGGCTCGAGTGAGATGTCCGTATTATTACTGCTGAATAGTGGCTGGCTCAAGTGTCGGTTTTTTTTTTACCAATATCCTGGCCCAAGCTGGGTGTCCGGTAGAGGTATGGTGATTTACCTGCTGAGGCTGCTTGATGGCTTGTCTCGAATAGCATAAGCTGTTGAGTTTTTATTTTGGAACTAATCAGTTTCTCCAATTGAGAAAGTTCCCAATTAAGGAGGGCGGTCTGGCCTCTGCTAACTCCCCCCCTCTAATAACAAAAAAAATTTTGTTCATGGAGGGGTGTAAATTTTTTTTAAAAAATTTAAATATATAATTTGTATAATAAATTTTTTTTTTGTTGGAAATTTAAAAAAACTCAACTCGCAAAAATTGGAAAGCAAATATTAATTTAATTTGCAAAATTTGTGTTTTAAAATGTAAGCTGTTTAAAATTAATTAGAATTAGCTAGAGATTTCATTATAATAATTGCCACCTATATATCAAAATTTTTTATAAAATTTTTTTTGTTCGCTCGCAAAGGGGGAGTAAGCAGAATTATTATTATACTGGCCATTGAAAGTTCCAACAAAATCACATTTTGGTGGATCGATTATGGAAAATACCTGAGCTCTATTTGCCTTTAGGGATCTCATGTTGTGGAACGCATGGCGTTCTAGTGGAGATCATAAGCGCACATCATTAATAACTAACCTTAAGTATGACCCAAATTGTATTGATGCCTATCAAATGCTAGCTAACCTAAGGCTTGTTCGGCTAAGATTCCAAGAAGCTAAGGAAGCGATGGAAAAGGTAAAGCTGCTTTTGGAAAAAGCCAAACATGATAGCTTGCCATCTATTGAGTTTATATTGGAAAGCATGAGAAATTTAATTGAAATTGAAGATTTTGATGGAGTATTGTGGGTAGGAGATATAGGATTAAGTATGGATGAAGATATGCCAGAAATTATTTATATGCAGGCATTTGCACATTGCAAGTTGGGAAGGAAAAAAGAAAGTGGGGATTTAATAGAAATTTTGTCTGGCAAAATGCTGGATCCAGAACTGTTTTCTGCATTAGAAGAGCTTAAGCAGGAGTTAAGAAAACTTTAATTTTAAAAATTAATTTCATAGCATTCTAATTTTTTATGATAAAAAATAATTTTTATTATAGTATAATGCATTAATAATCTCATAGGTCGAATAATTATTTTATCCACAAATACTTTATTTATATACAAAGGTATATGAAATTTTATTATAAAGCTGACAAATTCTAATAAATAGTAAATCAGCTTTATATTTCATAGTTTTTACAATGAAAATTTTTAATTTTATTATGAAAGAAATAAATAATGATAAGTGAGAAGTTTATTAGGAAGGAATCTTTAAAAACAAGAGGCACACATATCGGAGAAAAGCTAACAAAAATCAGCAGTCCAAGGAATAAGCCCGAATTTCAAAGAAAAGCAGAGCCTAAACTGATCCAAAGCCCAAGAACCTTAGTTAAGCATAATACTTTAAAGCATCCAAGCAAACTAGAAGAAGCAAGCTCAAAAAGCCCAAGACTGCAAAATGAAGAACCCAAACAAAAACTTGTTTTTAAATCCAATTCCCCTATATCAAGACAAATCTTCAAAGAAAGCCCTGTATCATCTTTAAAATGAGAAGCCAAAAAGCGAGCTATAATGTATCAAGAGCTCTCAAAGCATTTAGACCTAAATTACCTTTTTAGCACCCAAGAAAAAATAAATAAAAAGACTGATTTAATTCGCCCAAGTACATCAGAAAAATACCTCAAAACATTTTTGCTTGATAGGCATAAGTCTCCAAGAGGTAACGATAAATTTGACTCAGAAAGGGCGTATGGATTTAATAACTCTCCAAGGATAATTCACAAAGCTTTTAATAAAGGGAATATCAAGCCTGTTGTAAATAGTAAAAAATTTAATGAGTTAAGAGCCCTAGTGAAAAATTTCAAGAGTGAGCATTCAAGTCCTGCGGACTCATTAAATGGGTCGTTTACGTATAGAGTAAAAACAGACAGAATAGAGAAATTATCGCCATCAAGAATAAAAATGCAGATAAAAATACCGCAGGATGGAAAATTGGCAGCTGAAGAAAGTGTTGAGGAACAAACTCCTGTTTGTCCATTTAGAATTGCAAAGGATGCAGATTAGAAATAAGTGGTAATAAAAACTAATTTTCCTTTTTATATTTTTAAAGTCTTAGCTTAATAGAGCTTTATCTTTGCTGAGATTTTGTAGAATAATCACGATAATGTCATTATTTGGCTATTTTTAAGAAGATTAAAAGGCTATCTTAATTGAAAATTGCAAAAATCTGCCAGATATAAGGCTTTAAAGCGAAATATAATGTCCTGCTCAAATTTCAAGGTCAACATTAATATATATATTAATTAATAGCTTACAAGCTGCATTGCTTTAGTGTATGAATATTGATGGCATAATGCTATCCAAATCTAAACTAATATAAAGACTGCCTAAATGCTCCCCCGTGAGCGAACAAAAAAATTTTGTTCGCTCAAGGAGGGAGCTTTTTTTTACAAAAAAATTGGAAATCAAAATTTAAATCTAATTTATATAATTTATGTTTGATATGCAAGCTGTCTAAATTAAATAAATTAGCTCGAGATTTCATTATAATAATTATCACTTATATAACTCAAAATATTTTTCATAAAAAATTTTTCTATTAAAATAATTTTTGTTCGCTCATGTAGGGTGAGCTTTTACCAAAAAAATAAGGTTTCTCCAATGGTTTTGTTCGCTCTCAGAGGCTGGGGAGTAAATATAATTGATTTCAAATAAAAATGAATTTTCTATAATTGATATTTTATTATAGATTGACATCAACTATATTCACAAAAATTTGGCTCAGAAAGAATTTTATTATCTCTAGTTGTAACTATGTTTTAGCATAACTTTCAAAAGGAAGTTATCAATTTTTCTTATATTTCATCGAATCTGATGATCAAATAAAATGGCAGTATATCATAGCATATTAGCATCTAAATAAAATTCTAGTCAATTCTCAGCTTTAAAATTTACTGTAGGCTGTGGAAATCCTAGCAACGTATATGCTAATTAATAAAAATTATTTTTTTACACAGTTTAGATGTTAGGATTGACCCAAGAAAATTCACCTTTAATCTAGCAAATTTATCATGGTTTATTGACAAATAATAGCTTATTGTAAGATTAATTTATTAAATTTTTATTTACTCTATCATAATTAATTTTTAAGTTAAATTATAAATATTGTTTACTATTATGAATTTTTAATTTTTGATTAATATGTTAAATAAGCGCAACTGGTAAATAGTAATTAGACATAAAATGGTTACAAAAATGATCTTTCTACATTAATTAAAAAATTATATGTTATAAAAATTTGAAACGCATAAATTTTTAATTCCTTCTACATTCCCTTACTCAAAAATCATATTTCTTCTCTTATCAACTATGCCTTTTTGGGGTAGAGGTACAGATATTTTCATGCAGCCATACAAAATTATAAAAATTAAAGATGAATGCTATTTTCAATAACTTTTTTTGGACCGTTATTATTTCAGCAACTCTTTCTAAAGGGCAAGATCACTCTTCGGATAAAGACGACGGAATCAGAGTGAGTGAGGGTCAGATTATCGGAATTATTTTAGGAACAATTGGATTTTTTATTTTCTGTGGGCTCATTACATACATCATTGTGAAATATAAGTGTGGAGCTGCAAGTGCCGAGAGCTTTCAAGATATAGCTAGCGAAAATGTTATTCAATCAAATCAAGTTGAACAAAACTATATGGTATATTTAGAAAGTGAATCTTCGTTAATACACAGAGAAAGTGAAATCCAACAGATTAATGGGGAAAACCTAGAATTGTGGAGAAGTTTAGATAGAGAAGCAGAAAATTTGCAACCAGAAGAAAGCCAGACCCCAGAAATTAACTCAGAAAGTTCAACTCCATCATCAATAAATTCAGAAACCCCAAATCCAGCATCAATAGATTCAGAAAAAAAGAATCTGGTTGAAAAAGCAAAGCCAAAAAAAAAAGAGGATTCAAAGTGCAAAGAATTCTCCATTGCATATCAAAAAACTTGTTCAATATGTTTGAACGATTTTAAGGTTGGAGAATACCTTAAAAAAACAAAATGTGACCACTTATTTCACATATGATGCTTAGATGAATGGGCAAATAATTCTAAGCAATTAACATGTCCGGTTTGCCGTGAAGATATACTGAAGAAACCATAAGTCAAGACTTATAAGGTATTGTGCTATGCTAATTGCTAATATATTATCACAAAATTCGGTAAGAAAATAAACTTCTTTCTAATCCATCTTAAAATGAAAATTTCAATCTTAAATATTCTTTTAAGCATATTTACTTGCCCTTTATTGATTTATAAATTTATAGTAAAACTGAGTATTTAATACCTAAATAATTTTCATCTAATCTATTAATATTTAAACATGGCAAGCCGCAGACCTGTTCCCTTCAAAGACGAAGAAGAAAACCCAGTCCCAAGGCGAAAAGCAGAAGCTAACCTAGAAGGACAAACATCTCCAGACGCAAAATACAAGACTGAGCCAATTCAGCCAATTACAATTTCATCATCCAATAGGTCTAAAGAATATGGTCGTTGGGGTTTATATTCCATCAAAACAGAGCTTGCCCTGCATGATATCAGGACTTCCTTATATTGACAATCACTATTAGAGCTTGGTTTGATGATTTTAGGGCTTCTAATGCTGCTAATCCAAGGAAAACTGATGATTTTGCTGCATTTTATGCATTTTGTGCGACCTTTATTGGCTTATAAGCTCATTCTTTCTATCCCTCAATCACATAAAGTGTATGAGCAGCTGCCTGATGACTTAAGGCAAGTGACTCATGAAGTACAGGTAAAACTATTTGAGGAATTCAAGCAGAGCACAAGACCGGCTACTTTTTATCTAATTGCGTCTGCTGTGGCTGCAATTTTTGATTTTCTGTCTCTTTTTATCAATTTAGGAATGCTTGGAGGTGACGACTACTCAACCAATTTCTTTTTTGCCGTCGCCTTCTTATTTATATGCACAGATTTCTTTTTGGTGGTATGGTACTTTACATTGCAGTTTACATATCCTGACGATGTATGGAGGAACTTAATGACAATTGCAAAAGGAACAATCGATGAGGCAAAGTTTTATTTGGATGGAGTGTTTAAGAAGGCAGTCGAAGCTTAATTTAAATCTTAATTTAGCATTAAAAAGGGCCGCTCCGGGAATCGAACCCGGGACCTCTCCGACCCGAACGGAGAATCATACCACTAGACCAAGCAGCCGGGTCACTAATAATGCCAAAATATCAGTCAATTAGTTTATATCGTGCAGAACTATATTTAAAATAATTATTATGCTGAATTTTTGATTGCTTAAAATTCTCAGTCTTTTTTCTGTATAAAATTTTGAATTTCTTAACTCCCCCCCCCCCTCCGTGAGCGAACAAAACCATTAGAAAAATCGCCATTTTTTGACCAAAAACCCACCCTCCGTGAGTGAACAAAAATTTTTTTAATAGAAAAAATTTTAATGGAAAAAAATTTTGATATATAAGTGATAATTAGTATAATGAAATCTAGAGCTAATTCTGTTTAATTTTAAACAAATTGCGTTTTAAAACATAAATTTTGCAAATTAAATTAATATTTGCTTCCCAATTTTTGCAAATTAGGATTTTTTTAAATTTCGAAAAAAATATTTTTTATAAAATTTATATATATAAATTTTTTTTAAAAAAAAAAATTAACCCCCCTCCGTGAGCGAACAAAATTTTTTTGTTCGCTCACGGAGGGGGGGGGGGGAGTAAGAGATTTTCAAGAAATTGAATTTAATTATTAATTTAAGTGTAAGAGGAGACAGGTGGATAGCAGGAAATGATTGCTTCCGTATTTGCCTCTATTATTCTAACAGAATGTCCCATCTGGCTCTCAAGAAAGCAAGATTCTTCATTCTGCACTCCAATCTTTTATTCCATGTTTCCATTTAATTATACTTTATCTCCGATTCCGTTATGGGATATTTTTAAATTAAATTAAATCTAAGAAATTAAGAAGCTTTTGGCTAAATTGGGTTAAATAGGCACAAAAGATCATAAAAAATTTACAGGCTGGTAAAGCATATTAAGGGAAAAGATAAAATATTAAAGTAAAATTTATTATTCTATTATAATTAAATAGTATAAAACCTATTAGAATAGCATGCATTTATAGGAGAAAGGCATAATTACAGCTTATTTTTGTATTTATTTTTAATTTACCAGTTTTAAGTAGCCAATTTCTTCAAACTCTGAGGTCTATCATACTCAGAAAAGCTTCTGAAATGCTTATGCGACATAATATCTGACTTTTTGAACATCGTGATCTTCTTAAAGGAACTGTTTATTTCATGTCAAACGCCATATGGCGAAGAGTCTTTTGCTGACTCATTCCCACCAAGTGATTTTCTTGATGCTTTTCGGATTTTTACATCCTTTATAGGTGTTCTGTCCTTTATTTGGCTATTAAACCTCAAGATTCCTAGCTCTCACCCACTCTTCAGCAAACAAAACCATGAGAAAAATCCCTTTTTTGAGGCAAAAGCCCACCAGAGCGACCAAAAATTTTTTATAAAAAATATAAGTGGCAATTATACATGATCAAATCTAGCCAATTCTATTGAAATTTTAACTGCTTTCATTCTAAAATAAATTTTGTAGATAAAACTTTCCGTATTTAGAAGAAAAAATATTAGCCTCTTCAGCCAGCAGGTAGGAGTAATGGTTTTTCTTCTAGTTTCTTTTTTAAATACCCAGAGTTTATAATTGTCCTTTGCTCAAGTCTTTTCAGATTTATGACGTTTTTTTCTATATTCAGCTGATTTTTTATTTTTTCGTTTTCTTTTTCTTTGTCTTCTACCACAATTTTCAACTTGGCAAGCTCAATTTCCAGCTGTTTAATATTTTTCTCTTTATTTTCGCTTTCCTCTGTAATTTGTTGCAGCTTTTCTTCATATTTTTTCTTAATCTTATCTATCTCTTTGTAGTTTTCTCTATACGAAACTGCTTTTTCTTCTTTTGTTTGCTTCGGGCTGTGGCCTAGTTTTAAATCTAGCCTAAGTTTTAAATGGTTTTTAGGCATTTTAGCGTTTTTATTCCCTTTTTCATATTCTTCAACTTTGCTTTTAGCTATATCCAGCTGTAGTTTCATTTGCTGCTCGATTTTTATATGTGTCCTGATATCAGCTTCAAGTTTTTGAAGCATTTTTTCGAATTGATCGGCTCGATTTATAAGCTCAGCGGCTTCAGTTGTTTTGAATTGTTTTTTGAAGTTGAGCAAGTCTGTGATAATGTCTTTCAGATTTTCCAAAATTTCATAAGGCTGTAGATCATCAAGAGTGTCTAGCTCTTCCTGAGTCATAGGAGCTTCGTCGATATCACAATTGGTAGTGAAGGTGTATTTAAATAGGTCATATATTTTCTTCTCTATATCTTCCATCCTCAATGGCTATTTAAAATATGCAATAAATTATCATTTAAACGATGAAAATTATTTGAATTTAAATTTGATAATAATAAATTAGCATTAAGCTTTCTGGAAATTATAAAGCAATATTTTATCAATCAAAATATTATGTATAAGCGTAATTCAGTAAGCAGGTTTTATAGCTTTTTTAAGGTAGGATGGTTATTGGAGATATCTGAAAATTTATTATAATAAAATCAGCAGATTTTATATAGAAAGATGCATATTAATACGCCCTAATAAGAAGCTAAAATAGAGTTCAAGGAGAATCATTTTTAGCCAAGAAAGATAAAATTATGTAAATAATAAAAGGAGAAACAATTCAAAAAATTTGTCGAATAATTAATATTCAGAGGGAAGCATAAAATAAAATAAAAGAAAATCCTTAGTTTGAATTAATTCATCGCAAAGATGTTAACTTAATTTATAAACTAATTTTTCAATTAAAATAAACAGCATTCAAATAAATGCATAGTCCCCAAATGAAACCCACAACAAGGGTGCAAACCTCATCATTTCAAGGTAAAAAGCCTTCCAAAAAGACCCTTACAATTGCTCCTGAAATGGATGCCTCTCTACACATTCTTTTAGCAAAAAGTCCAGTTACATCATCTACACACAAAAGCCCTTCAAAGTGAGCTGAAAGCAATGAAGATCTCAATGAAATGTGCCGTAGGCTACTAGAAGAGCAGCAGAAATTAAAGCAACAGCTCAAAGACCAAGAAATATTGATCCATAAGCTGAGAGGAGAGTCCCGAAGCCAATTATCCAGATATAAAGAGCCTTTAAAAATGTTCCAAGAAGCTGTCAGCAATTTAGAAAAAGACAGAAAAGTCAAAGAGCTGCTTTTACGACGATCAGAAACCCCCACTTCAATAAGTTCTGTCTCCAACAAATTTAAGCTGCCTGAGGTAAAACTAAGGTCAGAGCGATGTGTTTCTTTAAATGTCAGAAACATGTCACCTGGAAATGAAGAAAATTTTACATTCAGACCTGGGAATAGCAGCGCTAAATCGCCATCAAGGCATATTCGGTTTCCTTATGATGTGTTTAGCAAGAGGATAAAGAGGAAAAGATACCTCTCAAACCAAATTGAATAATAATCTAACTAATGTAATTAAATTCCTAATTTAAAGAATTTGAAGAGATTTATAATAAATTAATATGTCAAATGATAGAATAAACAGCTGGATTTATAATACCAGCATTATTGGATCTCTTATTACAGGGATTTTTACTTGCAAACTAACTTACAACTATTTTCATCTGAGCCGTATAAAAGATTACTCAGTCTCTGAATTGTCAAATTCTAAGACTTTATCATCGTCCTATGTATGTGTATCAGGGAATGTAGGAAACCATAATGCCTTTAACGTAATATAAATGTAGTCTTTGACGTCCAAACAAAACCTGAAGGTGGTTTATTCTGATTATTATGACACTAAATATAACCAACTAGGCGCAGTAATAAGCACTTCTAATAAAAAGATAATCAAAGAGTTCTGTCTTACTGAAGGAAAGCAGCAAATATTTATACAGCCTACCAAAGATACATATATAACAGTCTTAAGAGCATATGCTGAACAAAGCGCACTACCAGTCTCTTGAACTGGGCTGATACGGTCTATTTTCTCTTCCGTTTTATTTTTTATCACAAAACTTTTCCTAATAAACGTCGAAGTATCCCAAAGCATAATTGAAGAAGTCATCCCGAAGGACTCAAATATCTGTGTTATAGGAGAAATCAAGCAGATAGGAGAAAAACTAAAAATAATCCCTGACTATATTGCGTATTCTAAAGAAATAATCCTTCAAGAAAAAAAAGAACTATTATATTTTCTATATGGGCTGCATGCGCTTTTAGGTGGTTATATGATATGATATTTAAATAGACAAGCACAGAGAAGAAGAATAAGAAGAGAAGAAAATGAAATGAACAGAGAGGTCATAATTCGTATGCCAGCTGGCTTTGAGTGC
Organism: Blepharisma stoltei; assembly: GCA_914767885.1. Lineage (NCBI taxonomy): Eukaryota > Ciliophora > Heterotrichea > Heterotrichida > Blepharismidae > Blepharisma > Blepharisma stoltei. Next base: position 29,508 of record CAJZBQ010000050.1, read on the forward strand.
TGCATCTGCTTAGAAAACCCTCGAAATATCATCACCGACCCTTGCAAACACCTCAGTATATGCCAGCTCTGCTCAGAAAACCTAGAAGATTGTCCTATTTGTAGGACCCCTATTACTGCAAAAACAAGGATTTTTTTTACTTAATTTATTGCAAATCCCTTCATAATTTGAATCGATTAATCTTAAACTTCCAAAATGGCTTATAATATTTATGTCAGGCCCAATTCCTTTTCCTAGTCTTCCAGGCTTTGCCCCTCACCATGACCCAACAGTAAAATTTACATAGAAAACCCAGCACAAGCGTGTCAGTGCCCAAAAGCAAGAAGAAAACAAAGATTACGTAACTGCTAGGTAGGCAAATCGTCCTCTGCCTTCATATCCTCTCCCACGACGTGAAAGTCCAGAAAAGCCAGACCAAACCCGCATGATGGACACCCAATGGCGCTCTACGACACACTCAGTCCATGCCCCTATGAATTCTGAAGAAATCACTGACCAATTTGAGCCGACCTTTGTAAAAATGGACCGACAAGTTTTGAGATTTTTCGGGTATTTTAAAGAGCCAATTGTAGAAAGCAACTTAGAGCACTTCAGAGTGAGGAAATTGATTATTTATTATTATTTAGAAGATCATACTCTGTCGGTGATAGAGCCAAGAGAAGTAAATTCTGGAACTCCACAAGGACCGTTTATTAAGAGACAAGCCATACTGAAAAATGATGGAAGCGGAATGGCCATTGTGCCGACTGATTTGAGGGTAGGAGAGAATATTGTGATTTTTGGGAAAAATATTAGGATTGTGGACTGTGACCAATATACAAGGGAATTTTATGATTTAAATCGAATGAGCCAAGGACCAGCTGAAGAGATACCTGGCGACCCTTTTGCGAAAAAGAAAGGGGAAAAAGTGGTGCTGGTAAAGGATGCAGCTATGAAAGAGTTTTTAGAAAAATCGTTAGGAGGAGGAAGACCAAAACCTCAGAAACAGTTTTTGGACCATGATAGAAAGGTTTTAAGGTTTTTCAGCTCTAGTGGAGGAGAACATTTTATTTTGCACTATTATTTAGCAGATGATACTGTAGAAATATTAGAAATTCACTACCCAAATGATGGAAAAGTTGAATTCCCAGTCTTTCTTAGAAGAAATAAACTCCCTAACTCTCCGTTCTCATTCAAGGCGATAATTTATTTTTGAAAAAAATAGATCAAATTTTTCATGAAAATTAAAAGTTTTATCGATTCATAATATTGTTTATAATTACATTTGCTCCTATCAAAATTAGCAAACAATAGGCAGATTTTCGATTTTGTGATATTGGGTTTAAAGCTTTTTACATATAAATTCTTATTTTTTATAAAATTTTGTTTTTAATTTAAATAGGAGTTCATTTACTTAATAAAATAGAAACTTTGCCGATATTTCTTCTATTAAAGAGGGGAGGAATAAGAAGTTTGCAATCGGCCAGCCAGGTCAGCAGCCAGAAGAAAACTCATTAAAAGAATACGAAATCGAGCCAAACATGATTTTACAAATCTACAACCGTCAATTTGTAATTGACAGTGCTGACGAATTTACAGTGAACTACTACAGACAGCACTATTCTCGAGTTTTCCCAATAGGCCCAATCCCAGACCCACCTGAGCGTGAAGTAAACTTACTTACTTACTTAATTATCTGGTGTTTAAGGTGTCTAGTGCCGCAGCCCAAAAGGGCCTATGGCAAAACTGATGACGTAGGCGAGCCATCTTGGCACGGGTCAGCCCCGTCCAAGCCTTCTATCAACTCCTGCTTCACCGGCCTTGCTGCACGTCTCACCCGGCGCGTTGCCGTCGCCCTGTCGCTCGACTCAGCTCCTGCGCGTGTTCCGCCTAAGGGTCATCCTCCCGTGGGGATGTGCTGAGAGGTAAAAGCCCGAGATCTTGAGTGGACTGAGGAGTGGTTCCTTTGGTTATCCCCAAAGTTAAACCGCTGTTGCTGTCCAGAAGTTCTCGAGTGAAAACCTAACCCTAATAATAAAATTCCATGAGGGAGAGAAAATTAGCAAAGCTAATTTCTCTCGAACCGAATGCCATTTTATTATTAGAGCGTGAAGTAAACAACATCGTGATCCCTCCGCACGACGGTTTAGGTAGTGAAGAAGACTCTTTAGGTTACGTATATCGTCTTATCCCTAAGCCTCCTTATAAAGACTACTTCAAGTTTATTGACAACTCCCACCGAATTCTAAGATGGACCGCCAGATTTAACTCTCCTCAGCCAGAAGACGTCGACCGTAGGTTCATTATTTCTATGTTCCTCAATGACGATACTCTCCAAATCCACGAAATCCCACAAAGAAATTCAGGTATTGTGGAAGGTAAATTCTTGATCAGAGGGAGATACAAGAATGAGAACAGGAATAACGAGTATTTCCACCCCGCTGATTTTATTTTGGGGACTGATTTAACAGTGAATAGATATAGATTCCACATTGAGAGCTGTGATGAGCATACTCAGAAGTGGATGGAAGAGCATCTGGGGCATTATTAAGTAACACTTTAAAAATTTCTAGAGGATTTTATATCAAAATAATGCTATAAGAATAATAAATAAAAATTATTTGACCAAAAGATGTCAGTTATTTAGGTCTCGCAATAGTGTCAACATGTCTTTTCTGCTCTTCTCTTAGTGTCTCAAAGTACTTTGCAGAAAACGCTATGATATCGCTAGGGTTATTCCTAATCACTTCTTTTGAGTAGTTCTTTAAAATCAATGGTAACTCTTCAGGGACTGAAATTTGTTCAGCTGAGAACAATCTCATTTCTTTGATATCTGCCATATTATTTTTATAATTCAAATAAAAATTGCTTTGGGTTCTATGATAGGCATTGCTAATTATTAATGAATTATTATGAACATTAAATTAGTTAATTAGTCTTGTGAGCTAAAGCTATCATCTTTAGTCAACGGCAGCCTAATTTCGCTGGCAGCTGCTTCCAGACCTCGCCCTTTTCTGTGTTTTTTATATTTAAATCTTTGGAAGCTTGAGGAGGGGACTTGAAGGCTTTTCTTGATTTTTGCTTCTTCTGCTTCATCTATGGAGGCATCTTTTTCGTCCGAACTTTCTATGTTGGTGATATTTATGTGAATTTTGTGGTCTTCGGGTCTGTGTTTGGATCCCAAACTTGTTTGGCACCGAAACTCAAAGTTTTTTAGGTCAGGATGGATTCGCTGCTTATATTTAAACCTTGGAGATAGGTCAATTCCTTCTAATCCGTTAGGAGAAAAAGGAGAACAAGGAGAATTAGAGCCTAAAATATGCTTTTCTAGGCTAGGAAGTTTCTGATTTAGGGATCCTCTTCTGTTTTTATTGCAAAAATCGCTAAAACCTTCATATACAGGATTTTGGGGAGTTAGATAATGGTCAATCCTAGGGCTGTTTTTAGGCTTGAAGTGAAATTCTTTCGGATCCACTGAAGGGAGTTTTATAAGTTTTTTTGGTTCCATTTTTATATGAATTAATGGAATTCTAATTCTAGCAATCCTAATTTATATCTCATTAAAATTGCTTACTCTCCCTCTTTAATAACGAACAAGATTTTTCTGCTTGCTCTTGAAAAGAAATATGATTTCATAAATAAAATTTATGCTTAATAATGTAAGCTGTGTAATATTAGCTAGAAATTTCGTCAAACAAGTATCATATTTAAATAATTTTTGCTCATATTTAAAGAAAGCTAATATTTTCCAAAATAGTGTGTTTTTTTGATGGATGCTCAGGAAGAGTTATAATTAAGAAATATATACTTTATTTCAATTATTAGTACGATAAGAAGCATTATCTGGATTTACCGTAGCATTTCTAGAATGAGTGATTTGGTAAACAAATCCTGATTAATAAATGAAATAAATAAAATGCATACTCGTGATCAATTCTGATTTATTAAATTTTGTTATAGTCTTATAAGAAATAGTATAAAATTTAAGGAATGAATTAGTTGTGAGTTAACAGATTTATGGATGAGCAAGAAATGAAAGCTCTACCTATTACTTTTAAAAACGAGAGTGCACTAAATTCTGTGACTTAGCTGCATCTCATATTTCAAAAATACTTGGAAAAAAGTGCATGCTAAAACTGCTCAATTTCCAATTATTTTTTTTATATATTACTCATTAAAAGAAATTTATTAAATTATTGGATATAATCCAACTGTCTGGATTCCACACACTCCTACCCCATCTTCCATTTTTATATAAAAGTACCCATTCACACCAACATTTGTTCCCCATGAATTCCTTACAATTCAATACCCTAAGTCCTGTTCTACGTCAACTTGATACCCGACAATTACCACAGCATGGTTTACATTCACTGTGCAGCCGCCATCAATAATTCCACCGGTATAGTGCAGCATAGCAGTGTCATCAACTGAGACAGCAATAGGTTGCTGCTTAACAGCACTCACGAATGAAGTAATATTATTAGGTTGCACCACATCAAAATCGCTGATTGTTGCTAGAGGATATTCAGTAATGCTTTCTTTGCAGTTTCCAACTGAATTAACAAAAGGATAATACTCTTGACTGACAAGCCCATATTTTTTATAATATATAATATAGAATGGAAATAATGCTAATATTAATGAAAATAATGTAAAAAATAACAAAAAATATATATATAGCCATAAGTAGCTATGTAGCTGCCAGTATTGCAACCATGGTTGCCAAACCCCAAAGAGCAGTCTGTGATTTGCTGTACAGAAAGTGAGTGAAGACCTTTGCCGCTGATTGCCCAAGCACTTTCTACTGTGGCTGCACTTGCAAAAGCGTAGCAGTTAGCGCAGGTATGTTGATCTTTTATAGGTGTAAGAATTCCAGGAACATTTCTCCAGTCCCAAGAAAATATTGTATCTCCAACTTCAAATTCCTTGTAATGTTCATTTTCTATATAAATAAAATGGCATTCGGTTCGAGTGAAATTAGCTTCGCTAATTTCTCTCCCTCAAGCAATTTTATTTATGGGGTTAGGCTTTCTTTTGAGAACTTCTGTACAGCAATAGCAGTTTAACTCAGGCAATTAAGCTGGCACTGCTACAAGTGCATCAAGAGGTTCAAAGCATTGCCTCTCAGCACACCTGAGGAAGGCAACCCTTAGGCGGAACACGCGCAGGAGCTGAGTCAAAGAAGGCAAGGCAAGGTAGCCCGTTGAAGCCAGAACACTGTATTTGTCCATGCCCTGGCACAACGAAATGGATCGATTCAGAGGTCTATGGACCCGACAAGTGGAAAATATGGTGGCAACTCTGGAAACGGCTACCCCATAGTGGACGTTAAACGTTATAAACTTAATAAGATAAGATATGCTCAATTTCTACCTTTTCCATAGGTCTAGAATACTTTTCATGAAATTCTTCTACAGTCATATCTGCAAATTTAGTTATTCCTTTGGTCCAAGAGTGTCTTTGAGAATTGAATTCCTGGAAGTGGGCTAGGTTCTCTCTGAAGATTTGGAACCTTTTTAAGAACTCTTCGGGCGTAGGATAATTTTTATTGTAGGTAAGAATGAAACTTTTGAATTGTTCTTGGTCAAGCTCAAATTGGGAAAGGCTGCGGCTTTTAGAAGGAAAGCTGGATTTTAGAGCGAAAACAGCAAAAAGGATTCCAATGAAGAAAAGTGAAGAAAATAAGATTAGGGATTTCTTCGACTGGCTGGGGTTATGCTTATACCTCAAATAGGAGTCCATTATTTATATACAGTTAAAGGAGCTCTGAAAAAAAGGATGGTGAAGAAGAAAACTTTATAAGTTAATGTAGAGTTTTATATGTAGAATTAAGCTTTTCTAAAAATACAAAAGAAATTGATTACCTACACTTTAAATAACAAGAAAAATCATTTCCGCTCTTATAATAAAGGTCATCAGGCATGATTAGGCAAGTTTTATTTCATGTTAATGTAGCATATTTATATTTATTTATAAAATCAAAATGGAAATATTTTTAAAAATTTATTAAGCTTATTACCTAAAAATTCTCCATAAGAATTCTCACTCCCCCTGTGCTAGCCAGCAAAATCAATAGAGAAATCCTCCTCTTAGGAAAAAACTCCTTTGACAAGCCAAAAAATGTTTCTATATAATAATTATTATAATGATATCTCTAGCTAATTCCGTTGAACTTAAGGCTTGGAGTCTAAAACATAAGTTAAATTATGTTTATTGCGAATTGAGAGTTTTTAATTCTAGAAAAAAATTGAATTATTTTTAAAATATTAAGCCCGATTAAAGTAAACAACTTTTTTGCTCGCTCCCAGAGAAGGAGTCATTAGATTTCATATTCGATACATAGCTCAGAAAATCATTATAAATGGCAAATCTCAGATTCTTCGAACAAAATCTTCCCGATCTCTACCGGCATCGGCTGGAACAAGAGCGTGAAGACGCTGCCGACATGATAATTAAAGGCTTTCAGTCCTTTATATCCTCATCCAACGAACAAGAACTTATCAGTTTATGGATCCCTTCAGCCCATCGATTTTTAGACATCCACAAATTCAGCCCTGACGAGCAAGTCTCCATTATCCAGACAGTTTTCAGCATAATCAGCTTATCATCCTTATCAATAGACGCCCTTTCTAGCACCATTTCTCTATTCAATCGTCTCCTCAAGCTTCGGCAGTCCATCAAAACTGAGCTGGAATGAAAAGTCCTGTACAATCTCTACAACTGGCTGGTCTCTTCTCAAGAGTCTAAGTTTTTGTTCTACGGATTTGGCCAAATTTCTTATTTATTAGGAGAATTAGCAACTTCTATGAAAAAAGCTAGGAAATTTTACTCAGAAGGTGCGACAAGAGAAATCATTGATACTTTTAGGAGGAAAATTTGCCCAGGAGGCGATATCAGTGAAGCTGTAACATTGATGACGACGCTCATACCTAATAAGGGAGAGGTTGACTCATGGCTCATTGATATTCTCCTTGAAGCAGTAGATTATGATCATAGGAACTTATCAGTGATCCTTAAAGTTATTTCATTTTTAGCTGATACTGCTAAAGCAAGCCCTGATTTTAACTGGGAGCCTTATATGCCTAAATTACTAGATTTGTCATTAAGAGCTATTCCACTATTACCAAACCCAGCACCAAGACCGAAAACCTATATGGACGAAAACAAAAAGATGGTTGGCTTTATGGGGAGTTTTATGAAAAAAACAGCTGGGATAGTGAAGTTTTTGATTTTTACCTTAAAAGAGCAAGGGAATTCTCTGAAGTATTTCCAGCAATGGATACAAAATATTAGAGGACACCTTAAAGAAGAAAAAATGACTACCCATGCCTTTGTGGAGCATTTAAATAAATGTGGGCATTATATGAGCAGAAGGATAAGAAGGGCGAATAAAAATAAAACAGCAGGAGTTTCGAGCAGCTTGATCAATAAGTTCTTAGACATTTTGCTTCCTTGTGTAGAAGTTGTGTTCCATACCAAGCATTTGGGGACACTTGACAAGCTGTTTAACAGTTTAAGCTTTATAGCTCCAGAACGGTTTATTTCTTTTTGTATAGCCAATTACCCTTTATGGATAGGCTTAGAAGAAAAAAATTTTATATAGAGCTCATTAGTCTAAGTTGGCAAGCCAAAAAATAGAAGGCAGCTTTGCAGAACTTGCGATCAGTGCCAAATTATACTGAAAGCTAACAGACCTCGCCAGAAAAATTCTCCCCATCCATAATGGTGGGTGTACTATACCCAGTATTGTTCATATATTTTAGAAGACTACAACGTTTCTCATGCAAAAGCTATAGAAGTGATGAGACAAACTCTAAGGGCGACCTTGGATTCTAAAGTATATAACCACGATATTACTGAGCTTGCTTTACTTATAGAAAAAGGCCTTCAAGAATTAACATCCAGCGATATTGATAAAGCTTGCAAAGTCTTAGACTATTATGCAGTCCTTGGCTCTACAATTGCCCTTGATGACTCTGCAGGTGACGGAATTAGAGAATGGGGACAAGGCTTCATGGAAAGACTCTTAGACACCCTCAGCAAGCTTGAAGAAAAATCTGAAGAAAAAGAAGAAAAACCAGAAAAACCTATGTTCAGCCTATTTGAAAGACAGTCATTTAATATTGAAAAATCATTGAAAAATTGTATGAGAGCTTTGTCGTCCAGTGTAGGGATTGATATTTTTTATTTCTGGGTCAATGATTTTCTAGAATATATAAAATTCAATGCTTGTAACAACGCCCAGCACGAATTCGGGATAATTGCTGCTGAAATGACAAGAAGGCATCCCCAAAGAGTCCTAGGAAACTTATTAGAACTAGTGAAAAATAGGACAGTAAAAAATGGGGAAATCTCGTCCAGAAGCCCAAAAGAAATTTCTTGGCTTGTAGGGATCTTGGTGAGTTCTATGAGATTTGGAGGGGATTATTTGGTAAATGTCAGAGGACAGATAGAAGAGCTGGTTAGCGTTTTTATAAAAAATGAAAGTGAAAAGATATATGAATTGGCTGGAGATCTGATAGGAAGCTATATAGAAGGGCTTGTCACGATTTATCCGACTTCTTATCATCCTTTTTTGCCGAGCTTTGTAGATGGTCATATGGATTATAACCAATATAGAGGAAGTGTTGGGCAGCAGACTGAAGGGACTGATATGGAAATTTCTTGGTATAAGCCATCTGATGCTGCTCTTATAATTGCTAAAGAATTAGCTGTAGCTCATTTATTCTCAATAAATACTGAAGCTTCTAAGGATGAGCTTAAAAAGAAACTCGCAATTGCCTCAAGTATTCTACCGGCACTTTCTACGTTAGAACTCATATCTACCACAAGTCCAGGCTCCTTCAGAGTATCAACAGGCCTTGAAAACCTCAATATCCCTGCAGAACTTCTTGACTCCCACAAATTTTTTTCGGAGACATTAAAATCCCTTTCTTCTTCCCTTTTAATACTGCTAAAAGATGACGAGTTGAGTATAGGTTAAGGGTGCCTGGCAAGTTAATCCCAGCCCAGGTAATTGGGCCATACTTTTTAGAGGTTTGGAGTGGATTTTGCCTATTCGGACTTCGTGACAGGATTTTTCCTTGTCCCAAGATGAAAGAATGAAAGAGTAAAGTTAGCCAATAACTGGGAAGCAATCATATGTCTGTAAGGGCAAAGTAGTCTATAAGAAGATATTGGGCTTTCTTTGCGCTCTGGATACAACCAGAGTTAAGGGAGTGCTAACCCAACAAGTTTTTCGAGAGGCTGCTGACGCACCAATTGTTGGAAGTTGACAGAAAAAGGGCTCAGTGCAGTGCTACACTTGTGATAGGGCCAATCGAGCCTGAAGACCAATGATACAACGGAGAGGGGCTGAAATAATCTCAAGAGACCCTCTATAATTAATTTAATCTACTCTTCCCACTTAATCCTAAATGACTCAAATTTAGCTGAAACCATCATAAAGCTGATTACCTCAACCTTAAAAAACAACGACCTCTGTATCGCTGAAATCAAGCAAGAAGAAGCCAAACTTCGCATGTTGAGAAACCGAATAGGGAATCCCCTAGTCCCATTTTTTGAAAAAAACCATAGCGAAACCCGCCTTTACCAGATTGAAAAAGCATATATCCATCATAATATGAGAATTGCCACTAGGCTCTCACAGAAAAGATGTATAGAGCACTATCAAGATTTACTAGACATCATCATTAATTTATCCCTGCATCAGCTGAAATCAGTGCGAGGGACTGCTAAATCCAGCTTAAAAAAGGTCATAAGCAACAACTTTTTGTATGGCCAAGAAGTAATTGCATATGTTTGGCAAAAAATCGAGGAAAAAATAGGCGAAATCTTTGTGACTAGGAATGAGGAGGATGTAAAAGCAGTTTTGGAGATTATCAGTGATAAAGGGGAGATGTGGAAAAGAGGGGTTGTGACAAAGATGTATTTGGCACCCAATATTTTGACGCAGGCAAGCAGTATTGAGAACGCAGAAATCCAAATTCCACTGTTTGCGATATTTTCGAATTATGTGATGACTGCTTATCCAAATGTAAAAATTACGTCTCAAGGAGGAATTCAGTTATTGGAAGACCATAAAATAAAAGGCAGAGAAATCATTGAAAAAATGTGTAGAGAAATATACGGCTATAACTGGAGGTATAAGCTATATGCTATGGTCTATATCATTTTAAATATCGCATCAGTTGCTGATATAGAGTTTTTAAATGCAGTCAGTGACGCTTTAACTCCATTAATTCTTGACGAGCATGCTGATATCAGAGATACTGCGGTCCATCTGTTTAATTTTATTCTGAGGCTAAAGGTTTACCACACTATTCCAAAACCTTCAGTTTCTGCTCTTCCCATGACTGAGTTTTCTGAAGATGCCCGCTACCTTGACCTATCTAATATTTCTACAGTAAACCTAGGAAAATTGCATCAGGGATGGTCAATTCTGCCAGATTTCATTAAAAATTACCCAGAAATCGCTTATACCGATTCTCACGATTCTTTGTACGCTTTACTAAATTCTGAAGAAAAAGTTGAAAAATTGCTGCAATTCTTAGTTGTAAAGCACCAAATTGAGACTGAGGAAACCCAAATCAGCAACCCTGCCGCACACTCCACAAACCATGCTCTTGAATTCTTAAATAACCCTGCAAAACTTGTCAATTTTATCCTCGAACACCCTATTAAGCGAAAATCCTCTAGAGGCGCCTATTTTTCAGTATCCAAAGCAAACTTTTTTAAAGGAATTGGCAGAATTTATGGTCCATCAGGGGTAAGAATTTTGATATCAAAAGCCAGGTCTTTGATTTCTCAAGAAAAAGAATCACAAATTGTGTTATCAGAAGTCCTTGCAGGTGTATTTCGGTCAATGAAATATTGGGATTCCCAAAGTAAAGAAACTTTTTATGGCTTTTTTGAAGAAGCTATCAAAAATTGCTCATTAGAGTCCAGTGGAAGCTGGCAAAGAAGCATTGAGTATATGTGCAAAAAACAGTCCCCACATAAAATTTTACCAATTTATAGGATTTTGTATAGCAATTTGTCAGTTTCTGCTTCAACCAAATTGAGAAAAATCCTGAAGTTGCTGTCTAGATTTGTTGGGTATTTAGGATGGAAAGGGATTGAAATATATCCAGAGCTTGTAATGTCCTTAGGCAATTTGCCATCTGATTATTTCGCGTCGTTAAGAGTCACTTCTAGTATTTTGCTAGGGAAAATCATTTCTGCTACTGGGAGATTTATGAAAAATAATGAAGAAACCCAAAAATACTTGAAAATCGAAATAGAGACTGGCAAATACTGGGGCATTTTTAAGCCTGCAGCAGCTTATATTACAAATATTCAAGCAATAGAAGAGTCATTATACAGCCATCTGCTTATTGAAATATATAGACAGTTATATAGGGTCCAAAGTTCTGAATGAAGCTTGATCTCTTATATCACGCTTGGCATCCAAAAGATATTAGAATTCCTTGAAAGCGCTGACTCCAAGCTTTCTCTTGAAGCTTCTACTGCCATTGCTGAAATTTTTTCATCAAAAATATCCCCAAGCATTTTCTCTAACATTTTGCAATTATTTATAAAATCTGAAGGTGTTTCTTGGCAGTCAATGAATATTAAGATCCATACTTTGGCTTATTTTTGGTACTACAACCAATTTTCTGTGCCATACCCAGACTTTTCTTTGCTGTTTTTCGACCCAAGGCCTGAAACAAGGAATACTAGCAAGTCGTGCTTGGCGCTAGTGCTAAAAGTGGTCCCATCTGAACAAAAAAACGCATTTTATAATAAATGTCTTGAGATTGGAAAAGAAAAAGATATCTCTAATAAGATTGCGTATGCGTTTGGGCTAAGTTCGTTGATTTTAAGCTTGGAAGAGTTTATGGAGCCTTGGAAAGGAGATGCAATAATCAAGTTGTGTAGGATGAAAAGAGAAGGGACAGAAATATCATCCTGTGTCAATTCTACAATGGCTGATTTCTGGAAAGTTCACAAGCCGTTGTGGAATACACAGCATTTTAGGGAAAAGTTTACAGATGAGGCAATTGATGTGGTGAGTGGGTTTAACAGTGAGCATTCTTATTTCGCTTAACTAATTCAATTTCCTTATTTTCATTTTAATAATAGTCATCAAAATAAAACCTTAAAATTTTTAAATGGCAACGGATTATCTGAAAAGAGCCATAGAAGCATCTTATTTTCTTCCTTATATTACAGATATAACCAAAGATGCTACCCAAGAAGTTTTCGTAAAGGTTTGTAACATCCTCAAAATGAAATATAGCTCACCATAGATTTTTCTTCAATAATATTCATAATTTTATTATAAAAAAATCTGATTTAGCCTGCTAAATTAAAAACCTAGCAAGGTATATTTATTTAAAACACAAACGATCAAAATCGTCAAAAAAAGAAACCAAGCCTATCACCGAAGAAAGGAGAAACTCCATCTCTGAAAAGCCTGTAAAACGAGAAGAAACCCCTGAAACGCGTAAAGAAAAAGCAAAAGAAATTAAACGGCTTCTTAAGAAGCTACAAAAAGAGAAGTCAGAACGACATAGGAAGCTGCAAGAATTGGATGAAGAAGCCAAAAGGAAGCTTGACGAAGATATAGAGCTTGAAGAAATTTTAAAACAAAAAAGAGAAGAAGAGATGAAAAAAGAAAGAATAAACAATACCTTGAAAAGAAGAGAAAAAGAAGAAAAACACAAAAAAGAATTTGAAAACTGGAAAAATTTAACAGAAAAAGAGTATAAAAACGTAATAAGCCAAAAATATTTACATGAAAAACTAGAAGAGTCGTATATAACTCAAATAGTTATGCCTGAGCTTGAAAAGAAGAAAGCTGAACTTGCTCAAAAAAGATTGCTATTTCAGCCTATTAATCGAGGAGAAATTATAGAGCATGCTAGAAGACATGATGACATAATTAAAGATCTTCAAGCTCGTCGAGAAAAAGAAGCCCTCAGCCAATCTATAGACTTGCAGTATCACCAAATCGCTAAAAGTTTTCATTCAAAAGCTCAAGATGCTCTAAAAGAAGAAGAAAAAAGGCTAAAAGAAGAAAAAGATAAAGAAGAGCTTGAAAAAAAGCAAAGAATTGAGAAAAAAAATCAATATGCTGAGCTTGTAAAAGAGCTCTACAGACCTACTGTTGACGAATTTAAAAGGCAAGAAATGAAATTACTTGTAGAAAAACTAAAACTCCCAGTAAGGAAAAAATTATATGGAATAAACTCAGCTAACACCTATGAAGTTTCTACTGCAAATGGGTCAGTCACCGAAAAACATCGGCGGAAATGGTCAAAAAATCCTATGGTGCCTGAACCTCCTCAGAAAAAAGAAATTAAAAAAATAGATTTTCTAGCTGAAATGAGAATTTTAAGGCGCTCTCAAGGCTCAGTTACGAGAAAATATGACCTTGAAAAGGAGTTAATGAGTTATGACCTTCACGATGAAGATAAAACACAGAAACTTATAGAAAAAACTGATTTAGTCGATAAAGAAATCTCAAGAAAAGAACGAATTTTGAGCTCGAAATTAGCTCATCCGAAAAGCATAGATTTTGCTGACGAACTTAATGACATGATAATCAGCTCTATAAAGGCGAAGCTGGCTATTGTGAATGCGTCAGTGGATTTATCATAATTTTTTAATAATTCTTTATATAACTTAAAAAGGGCCAAGTCTCAGGTTTCTTAAATATTTCTACATGCAATTTTTGCAATATTTTAATTTTTGGCAAGTATTTTTATAAAAATAAAGATTTAAGTTTTTACCTATTTTTCATATAAAATCTTAAATAAATTCGACAAATAATAATAGACAATGCGCTTCCTTTTTGCAGCGGCGTTGCTGAGCATCACTTTTGCTGCCACAGTGGAAGAATGCCTAACTCAAGTACAAGCAGGAATGTTTGAAACCCCTTGCCTGATGCTTTTATTTACTCATCCCTTTAAGAGCGAGTAAAATCATTAGAAAATTCCTTATTTTTTAGAAAAATTAATCCTTTAAGAGTAGCAAAAAATATTTTTGTCTATCTAAATAATAATATAACAATGAAATCTCCAGGAATTCTATTAATTTAGATATCTTTCATCCTTAAGAAAACATTTTAAAAATTGAAATAGTTTTTTTTTTTTGTAAATTAGGATATTTTAAATCTAAAAAAATTAATCCCTTTTAAGGGAAGCTAGCAAACTCCTTGGCTACGGAATGGTGTCAGCCTCTCTTATGCTAAAATTCCCTCAGATCTTAAAAATCGTCCGCGCAAAAAGCATAGCAGGTCTTTCCTTGACTTCTTTTTACGTAGAAACCCTCGGGTTTTCCCTTATCGCAGCTTACAATATTCACAATAAGCAGCCGTTCAGCACTTATGGCGAAAATGTGACCCTCACAGCCCAATGCTGCTTGCAAGTCTTATGTTACTGGTACTTTGGTAATATTAACACCAAGCACAAGATTTCTGTGCTATTTTTCTTTGTGTTTGCTTGGATACTTCCTTTATTCAGTGAAATTTTACCACAGAGCTTGTGGATTATTGCTCCAAATATTAACTTATGTATGAACTTTATCGTGAAAGGATCACAAATACTGACTAACTGAAGGAACGGGTCGACTGGGCAGCTTTCTTTTATTACAAACTTTATGAACTTTGGAGGAACTTCAGCTAGAATTTTCACGACTTTTACAGAACTGAAAGACCCATTCTTGTTGTTCAATTATAGCTTTGGGACTTTTCTAAATGCTGTTATTGTGTTTCAGCTGGTTTATTACTGGAATGTTTCTATTGAAGAGAAGAAAGAGAAAAAGGCTGACTAATTTATTAGAAATTTCGATATAATAGTGATTTTATATAAATTGCATTCGATTTTCTGGATAATTAGAAAATTAATTATAAATTATTGCACTATAATCTTATTAAAATTAGCCCTAAAAATAGAATAATTATTATTAAAAATAATCTTATTGATAAATTTGAGCTTACATAAATTAAAAATCAAAGCTCCTCCTTGCAGATCTAGCTGTATAAGGAGAAAACCCAGGCCTTTTCGCTGATCGCGAAAAGCTTGATGCTTTTTGGAACGGAGTATTAGAGTACTTATGAGAGTAAAACATATCTTTTTCCTCAATATAAAGCTGAAGCAGTCTATTTGTACTTAAACCTGTCTTATAAACACTCGTAGGTGTGCTTTGATCTACGCTATTATGCTTTCTCTCGGTTAAATACGCTTGTGAGGCAATAGCAGTTGCAAGATCTAAATCTGATGGTTTTGGGGTCGCAATTTTTGCAATTGGCAAAGGTGAGCAAGCCAACTGCTGGTTCACGCTAACTTCATTAGACTCATTAAAAGTTTCATATATGCTGCATCTCCTCTTTACTCTCTCAGTCTGTATAGTATTAACCAAATCTTTCAAGCTTTTAATATTTTTTGTGTCCTTATGTATAGCTCAAGCATGCTTTCAGAGATTTATTGGAGCAATAATTAAGACTATAGACGTCCGATAAACTTGAAAAATGTAGACTTAATGGTTTTGATAGTCAATAGATTCAGTTTCTTTCTTTAGAAGCACGCTAAATGCGTGCTTAAGCTATATTTTCTTTATAATATTCGGATCAAAAATGGGTAATTTACAATTTGTATTGGTTTCTATCATTTTCCTTTTTCTTTCAATTTTTTCTTTAATAATCTCATTCATGCGGATTTTTTCAAAGGTTTTGGCCATCATGTCCACAAATAAAGGACTATGTTCTTTCTGGGGGTGATTTATGTCGAATTTCAATTTTGGAACTTCTTTTGGCTTTTTAAGGGATTTAAATGAGGAAATTGGCATTAAATTCATCTCAATTTTGCCGTCTTCTTCGTCATCAGATATAGGCTCAGTATAGCGTAAAGTGACTTTTCTTTGAGTCGGTCTTGGCATTTCGAATGCAGGCAGATGTATGACAGTTTCTTTCCTTCCGTTTTCTTTTACATATTCTAAAGTATTGAGTCTTATTAAATGCAAATGGCCACTTCCATCTATTTCGAGATCATATTGAAGCTTTTGTATATTCTTACTCCCCCCCCCCCCTCCGTGAGCGAACAAAACCATTAGAAAAATCGCCATTTTTTGACCAAAAACCCACCCTCCGTGAGTGAACAAAAATTTTTTTAATAGAAAAAAATTTAAATGGAAAAAATTTTTGATATATAAGTGATAATTAGTATAATGAAATCTAGAGCTAAATTCTGTTTATTTTAAACAAATTGCGTTTTAAAACATAAATTTTGCAATTAAAATTAATATTTGCTTCCCAATTTTTGCAAATTAGGATTTTTTTAAATTTCGAAAAAAATATTTTTTATAAAATTTTTATATATAAATTTTTTTTTAAAAAAAAAATTAACCCCCCTCCGTGAGCGAACAAAATTTTTTTGTTCGCTCACGGGGGGGGGGGGGAGTTAGACATGCTAAATATAAAAAAAATCTTTATTTTAAAATGACAGAAATATTTATTTACGATCAGAATAAGCTTATTTGTGACTTGATATATAAGTTCAGCCATAAAAATCGTAAACGCTTCAGTTTTTTCCACAATCGCCATATCCTTTATAGGCTTTCCACCTTCTTTATTGAATTTTCCAATCAAAATTTCACTTCTCAGTTCTCCTGACTCTTGTCAAACTTTTACCTTTAAAATATTCCTTGAGTATGTTTCTAGAAGCGCCATATGAATACTCCTGACCTGTAGCCCATGAAGTTGGTTTTTTGAGAGATCAACGATATCTTTTGCAGTAAGTACTTTACGGCCTCTTGTATGATAGAGATAAACGATTACTTTGTCAGGCTCGTATTCATATATTTTTAATAAATAAATTCAGGAACAGTTTATAATATAAATAAAAATAATTTATATAGGAAAAAGAGGATATAACATAGGAGCTCTCATATTAAGAAACTGCACAAGCATAAACCGAGTATGGCTTATGTTTCTGATAGAGTTCTCTATAACCTTGCCAAGTTCATCATTTGTATATCAAGCTTTCAGTTTGTCTCCTCTGCAGATCCCAGTTTCGAGGATACGGATTGTAGACTTTTTCTCGTGAAGTGTAGATAAAAACCACTCGTGACAATGATCCTCCATCTATTTATATTTTGAGTAATATAATTTCTTTTAAAGATAATGATATTATGGAAATTTATATATATACCTTTTAGTATTAAATTTACTTCATAATTATAATAATCTATGGGATATCTTTATTAATATGGAAGGAAATAGCTTCATTATCAAATTTTGTTTAAAAATTAACTAAAATTGGGGAAAATTATTATTAAATAATGAAATTATTTTTTTAGCTTTTTGGAAAGCCCAGCTGTGAATTTATTGTTGGTAACGAAATCTTTTTTGAAATTTGGGATTGGGGTGAGAGGAGGCGAATCACTTTCTTTAGGCTCTTCTAGTATATCTTTATTAAAAGCATACTTTAAAAGCTGCTTTATTTCTAGTGTGTCTTTATGGATTTCGTTTAATTTTCTTTGAGAGTCCTTTAAAAATTCTTCTATGTCCATATTTTAAATATTCTTTACTGCAATAATTTAAAGATTATGCCTTATCTATAGTCCTATATTTTTAATAAAAATAAAGTATTAGCCTACTATAAATAAGCTATATTAAATTTCAATTCAAACCACCACAAAATATTATTCTATTGCAATAAATATTAGCATTTATATTTTAATAACTCACAACTCACTATGAAAAAAGACCTTATTAAATTTTCACTAATAAATCGGTGCTCCAAGAGTCATTTGATTATTTTCAAACTCTGCATTTTGCTTAAAATGCTGATTTGCTTTAAAATTGCTATACAATGTAAACAGAACATGCAAACTTTCTATCAAGCTTTTTCCATTTGACAAGTTATGGACTGGTATATCTAAAAGTGAGCAGACCATTCCTACGTATTTTCCAAGATCCATATCAATATCAGGCCCTGGCAGTTCAATGCTGCCTAATGCATATTCTATGTCAGGATGCCACACATCCATTAAGCTGTCAATATCTGGCATATTCTGAGAGTATTTAAAAGTAGCAGGTGGTTTTGTCCTATGGATATCTGCAATAGAGCTTATCCATTTGCTGATCATCCTAGGATTTTTATCAGCATTTTCTATAGACCTGACTGCAGCTCCTCCAGGAGTTCCTAATCTAGGCTGTTTAAAAATCGCTCAATATTTTTGCTCTACAATAACTGGGTCAGATTGGTTCAGCTTAGGCTCATCCAAAACTACCAAGCCTAAGTCTTCTTGGGCGCCGTCAGGTCTTGGGATTTTTAAAAATGCATCTACTTCTCCTACTGACGGGATATATTCAGGCACAAACGGTCTTATCTTGGTTGCCAAATCAATCTGTTGAGGTTTGTATCTTTGGATATACTGGAAAAGTTCTTTAACTTCTGATGAAACTGCTAAATCTTGGTAATCTGCTGGGTTATAAGCACCTTTTATAGGAATTTCTTGGCCTTCGTCGGATTCACTGTTTTCGAGACCGTTTTGGCCGTATTGGTTTTGGCTTGGCATTCCGTTCTGAGGGCTTGAAGTGCCAGAGTCGTTAAAAGAATTGTCTTCAGGGCCTTCACGTCTGCCTGACTCACTTGGACTGCTTGAAACTTCTCCTTCACTGCCTTCGACGTCGTAGACTTCATCAAATTGATTGTTATTGACTGCGCCTTGTTTTTCTATAAATGATCCTTCTTCTTCCTCTTCAAATGAGCCCTGCTCAAAGTGCATTTTAAGTAATTTTATTTAAATTAAAGAATCAGTTTACATATTGGAATTAGCAATCTAAGATCTTTTTGTAGGAATATTAATTTAGAATTTACCTAAATTTTTAATTTAATAAAAAATAAAATATGTTCTGCCTACTTTCTAGCGTATTGAGCTCTTTTAGCTCTTATAATCACTCTTCTCCTCATATCTTGCTCGTCTTCATTTAGCATTAACTCAGAGCAGAGATTGTTATTGCTAAATTATTTAAAGAGAAGCCTCCTGGAAGCTCGCAGATCATTACTCGCCTCTGCATATCGCCCCAGCGCTTGCTTGACAGTCTGGACATGGCCTTCCACTGTGTTGCTCCTCATGGATGAAGTATTGAGCTCGCTATCTGAGAGACAGAAGCATTGGGTCGCATGCCATGCTCAACAGGATTCGCCTTCAGAAAATTCTAAACATCGATTATTTTTGGCGAGTTTTCGACCAAAATGGAGCTCAAAGCCCAGGACTCATCGTATGGTATAACGCTAGAGATTTGCCTTATTGGCTAAGTGTGCAGTACTAGCCTTACTGATCGTCCTCTTTCCAGCACCAAGCTTCATCTCCCCATGGGGTAAAACCTTTACCTGATATGATCATGCGATTGGCTACTTTGGGCATTGAGCTCCACCAAACCAAATAAAACCCAGCCGGGCACTCTTCTTAAGGTTCCCTGCTTTCCCAATAAGCCTTCCAGCCTCAGGAGTTAAGAAGATAGGCCAACTCACCATGCCATTTTTTTATCTCAGAGCAGGGATCGCAATATCAATCTCCTTGAGGTTGTCTCCTATAATCAAGGCATTCTAAATGATAGAAATCATTACACCCTACACATCTGACAGCAATATTTTCATCGCTTATCTCTCCATGGCATTCTTTGCATTTCATTGGTGCTTCATCTACAGAAAAATTAGCTTGATTATTTGTATCTTCATCAGAATCTTCGATTTTTATTGGGTTTAATCGTGAAGAGTTAGTCGCTCTTGTCCTTGGCAAGCCTTGCTGATAATTATTGGTTCTTTCTCCATTGTTTTCAGGCATAATTTCCATAGGCTGCATATATTTGAATTGAAGCCTGAATAGTTCTCTTTTTCTTTTCAAATCAGCTTTTTCTCATGCATGTATGTTGACTGTTTTTTTGCGGATTTTTCTTATTTCTGAGTATTCTTCTGGAGTGTCTACTGTAATTACTTGTTTTTCTTGGTCTTTATAAGTAAATACTGGCTGTGAAAGACCAAAAAGTTCAGATGCTTTTCGTCGCAAATCTTCAATGCTATGTGGAGCGGGGTTAACTATCCTGATTTCGTCGAAGAATTGCAGTTTAAAAATTTTATTCATTATATTTCTTCAAAATGTGAGGAAAATCTATAGGAATTTTTCAGGAAAAATGGAAATTTGACTAACTGCCCCCTACATGAGCGAACAAAACCATTAGAAAATCCCTATTTTTTGCCCAAAAACACACCCTCCATAAGCGAATAAAATTGTTTTTTGAAAAAATTTTGATATATAATGATAATTAGTATAATGAAATCTGTAGCTAATTCTGTTTAATTTTAAACAAATTGCGTTTTAAAACATAAATTTTACAAATTAAATTAATATTTGCTTAATTTTTTGCGAAATGGGATGTTTTCAAATTTCAAAAATAAAATTTTTTCTATAAAAATTTTACATATAAATTTTTTTAACTCCCCTCAGTGAGCTAACAAGAATTTTTTGCTTGCTCACGGAGAGGGAGGAGTAAAGGTTTTTCGCCAAAAGGCTTTTTGTTTTAAAATTAAATAAAAATAACCTTCAAGCTAAATTTTATAAAATATCAAATTTAAATAACAGCTGAAGAAAATAAATAATTTTCTTAAAATTTCATAAATCTGCTTAAAATCGAATAAATAATGCCGATTCCAAAGCAGAACTTTAATTCTTTTTTTATATAATATATAGAAACAAAATATAGCTGTATTTGACTAATTCCATCAACCTATTTATCCAGTCAAAACTTTTACGAGTGGCAGAAGATTGATAATAAAATGGAAGATCCAGAAGTAATCCAAGCCCGAGCTAAACTTGCTGCAAAATTCGGTGACAAAGCTCGCTTAGGCGGCAAAGGTTCTATGAAGCGAAAACAAAAAATTGTTCACAAGAGCAGCAGTGTCGATGACAAGAAGCTAAAATCTTCCCTGAAAAAGCTAGGAGTCCAGCCATTACCTGCAATAGAAGAAGTTAATTTCTTTAAAGACGACAGCACAGTCCAGCATTTTGAGAATCCAGAAGTCCAAGCCAATGTGAAAGACAATTTCTTCTTAATATCAGGGAAAAATGAAGTAAAAGCAATAAAAGACCTGATGCCTGGGATCATCACACAGTTAGGACCAAAGAATATGGACTTTTTGAAAGAGTTTGTGCAGGCTGCTAAGAAAGATGATAAAGAGGAAGTGCCAGAGCTAGTAGGGGACAAGAATTTTGAAGATATTGCAAATCAAGAATAATTAAGCATATGCTGGTTTATAATTGGTAATAACATAGATTGAGAGTGGTTTAGGGATGCTCGGAGAGGATGATATGAGTGGGAATTGCATGATATGCTAAAATGGCGTAAAATTTAAAATATGTCTTTAGCGCGATTTCGAATTGGATTTAAAGTGGCCTGGGAGTGTTATAAGTTAATCATGCATATTAGTAGAATTTTATTGAATTCTCGAGCTATTTTATTTTTTTGTAAATTGCCAATTTTATAAAAATAAAAATCTTTGAATCTTAGCTAAGTAATTATTTATACCTAAAGATGGTGAGGTGGTGCGCCAAATTATAAATTAATTTGTTTTAGTAAATAACTAAGTCAATCTTCGACCTAGATTATTAAAATATAATGAACTGCAATAAAATCCCCTAGAGAAGTATATTTAATCACTGGTTTTATTCCCTTTTAATATTCCAAACTTGATTCCTTTTCTCTTTATATCTTGCTTATTTCTTAAATAAAATTTTATATAAATTAACGAGCATATTAAATAACACTCTGTAAACTTGCAAGGCATTTTCTTCTTTATAAAAAGACTTGCTCAGTTCTTGGCAGAATTATATTAAAAAATTCTGAGCCGGCTTCAAAATTTCCTTGACTTTTTTGCAATACACTCCAGGCGTATCTTTTGGGATTCTTTACCGGTTTATCTTCTTGAAAATCAAAATCATATAAAAATGATTTTTCCTCTACTATTGCACTTAATTCAGCCTTCATTTGAGCTAAAAACTCATTTAAATAGTCACTGTTGCTTTCTCTGTAGTTTAAGAGCTCCATATATTTCTTTATTGCGATTCTAGAATCTATGCTAAAAATGGCCGAGTACTGAGTGCTTACTTTCCCCTCTTGAAAGAATTTATTTTTAAAGATTATTCAGATTTTTTTAAAAAAAATCTAAATTTATTGATATTTTAAGAATTAAAGAATGCAAGCTGACTAAAATTTAATCTAATTAAATAGAGATTTTATTGTAATAATCTCCATTTATATACAAAAAATTTTTTGGTTGAAAATGTGATTAATTTTCGCAAAAATAGGAATTTTTCCAATAGCTTTGCTTGCTTTTAAAGGAGGAGATTATAGATAAGATATTTTAAGATATTAATTGTTCTTTTAGGATGTTCTAAATTATAATTTGTTTGACTCTCAGATGAATAAGGAAATAAGTAAAAAGTTAAGAAAGTTTGTTAAAAATTAATTTTTTACTTATTTCTATATTTATTTTAGAAATATGATATACTCTACCCACTAACATTTTCTGTGCTATTGTAAGAAATTAATCGATATAGTTGATCCAGTAGGAAATAACTAATTCCCCTGTCCTTTAAATTGGAACAAAATATAGGTAAAATTCTATTTTTTAGGTAGTTTGACCCTTTAAATTTTTTTTTTTTTTCATAGGAAAATTTTATAGGTGATAATCTAATTTTTAAAAAATTAGCTCTTTGATCTAATTTAACGTAAAAAATGCAAGCATAATGTATTTAAACAGTTTCCGCACTGAATTAATTAACTTTTAATTTCTTTATCGAAATAAATTAAAAGCCAAAGTATAGTGCTAAATTAATATTTTTTTAAAAAACAAATTATATAGAACAATTTAATGTGATGGTATTAAAAAATTAAAACGAAAATATTTATTTTTATAAATTAGTTTTGACCTAACATAATGAAAAAAGCACAAGTTAACGTAAATTTAAACAGTTATACACTGAATCGATTAGTTTTTTGAATTAATTTTTTATAAAAATAGACTAAAATTCAAATCAAATTTTATAGAGAAAAATTATATTTAAGTTTTATAAATTAGTTTTGACCCCTATTTAATGGTAAAAGGACAATTATAATATTATTTAAACAGTTTTCACACTTAATCGATTAATTTTTGACTTTAATTTTTATAAAAATAAATTATAATGCAAAGTATTGTGCTCGATTTATATTTTTTTCAAATTTTTAAAAATTTAAAAGATTTTTTATAGAGAAAAATTAAACCCTTTAAATTGTAACAGGGTTTTGTTCCAATTTAAAGGGGAGGTGAGTAAGAATAAATAGGCTACCTGTATTTATTAGGTGTTTCAAAACGATATTAAGAATTTACAGTTTTTATATTAAAAGTATTAATTTATAAAATGGCAAAATAGTAAAATTTTCCAATTTTACTTACCCTTGAGCTATCTATAGCTATATAGGCTCACAGCAAGTTCATATATTTCGCCTTCTTTTTCACAGGGCTCTGCTGTTGCAATTGCCCAATTCAAAAATATTTATTAATAAGACAATAAAGGAAACTGCTCTCTTGTTGGGATATAATTCAAACCTTCCAGCTCTAAATGAAATATGCAAAAATGTTTATCTTGAAATTTAATATATTTTCTGCAAACTTCGAATAATTTGAGGGGTTTTATATATCTTTAGCACTAAATTATTAATTGATTTTGAATGTTTATGCATGATGCCTTTATGATATGATCCTAATAGCATGTCAATACCATACCTAAAAAATATTCTTGCCAGCCTTTAAAAATAGATAAATTTCTTTATTCAATAATTGATAATTGAAGCTAAATCTGGATTCAAATTACTAAAATAATTAACTCCCCCCTCCGTGAGCGAACAAAACCATTAGAAAAATCCCTATTTTTGCCCATAGATTAAATGTCTCACGAAGAAAAAAAAATTTCTAGGTCCCTAGGAAAATCTAGAGGAAAAAGTATACCCCCGTACTTTAGAGCTATAGATTTTTAAAAGCAAATTAATAGTTTTATTAAAATCGTTGGAATAAAAATTTAATAATGCGTAATTATAGCTTAATGGAAACACAATGTGAATCTATGTTAGTGAATTAAAGATTGTAAATAACTCTGCATTTAAGCTGTAAAATAGATCAATTTTATAAAGGTTTATGTTATAAATATGCAATGAAAAAATTCATAAGCTATATAGCTTTTTTAGGACTTGCTAGTTCTTTCATGCTTATAGATTCAAGTCTAGATCCAGGCAGGATTTTATGGCCAACAGAGACTTGGGTAAGCAGCCCAATTCAGCTCTCTCAAACCAATGCTGGCTCAATTGTGAAACTAACATTTACCCTTAGGCCAAGCACCACACTTGCTAATGGAGTTCTTGAAGTGATTTATCCAAGCAGCATTCTTGGCGGCCCTATATATATTCCTTCAAGCTTTTCAGGAGATAAAGACGTCTCTCTAACTTATACCTCAATTACTTTGCCTGCATCTGTAGGTATTTATGGACCTTTTGTTCTTATTACCAGATCTTCACAAACAGGCCAAATGTATGATTTAAATAACGTTTTCGGCTATATTGCTATTACAAGCACAATTTCTACGTCATCAGATCTAACAGTAACTAATGAATCTGTAAACCCAATGATTGGATCAAGTGATACCCTCTATTTTGCCTTCAGCTTAAACCAAAACCTATGAAAATACGATTTAATTGAAATTATCCCTTCAGATTCATATATGCCTTCTTCTTTAGTTACTTGCAGCTCTATTACGGTGGCTGGAATTCCCAATATTCTTTATGGACCTACAGGAGATCATAATTTGCCTTGTGCTATAGCAACTCAAAGTTCTTCTACTACTGGTCCTCAGTATACCATATCAGAGTCAAATAGTGTTTACATATATGGTCTTTCCCAAGATATTATCTTATCCCCTCACTGAGAAAGTAAAACCAAAATTCTATGTAGAGGTTTTTACTTACTCTCTACTCTCTACTCTTTAAATTGAAACAAAATATAGGCAAAATTGCCATTTTTGGTACTTCTTTAACTCAAATTAAACTGGAAATTGTTTTTTTTGAATAAGGTGAAAATAATAATTTTTATAAAAAATTTTTTGACGTCATTCACTGGGAATAGTCAATTAGAATATTATTTAAGTAGTTTTCACAATTAATTTTTCATAAATATATTTAAATTTGAAAATATTACGTTCATTTTTATAGAGAAAATTGAGTATTAAAAATTGAAACAAGATTATAGGGGGAGTTAAGCAAAAAATTTTTATATCTAAAATTTTTGACTGCATTATATAAGTCTCCTTTATGACCAAGTCAAAATTCTTTCATGATTGTCGAGGAGACTTAGCATCGGGCTCAATAACCATAAAACTCAGTATCTCAACTTTTAACTACCCTTTATATAAGCGACAATCAGCCTCAAATACCTGAAAAATCAACATTTGAAGATGGGGAACCTCAAACTTGATTGCCCAATACGTCGCATCAAGTGGCCCCACTACACCTATTGAAGGCACAATAACTGCAGCATGATCTCCTATTAATGATGCGCTTACTCCTCTCCTCCGTGAGCAAATAAAACCATTGGAAAAACTTTCTATTTTTCTCCGTAACAACTATTTTTTATAAAAAAATTGATATATAAATGATAATTATTATAGCATAATCTCTTGCTACTTCTGTCTTATTTAAACAGCTTGCATTTTAAAACATAATTTTACAAATTAAATTTAAGTTTAATTGAGTTACTCTTGTATGCTGTCTCCTTGCTTGAGGTACAGCTTGTTTAACAGCTCTGAACAACGATAAGTGAACTGGCCTAACCGTCGAACCGTTAAAGTTAACAAGTCCGTTAAGACTTCTCTGGTCAGTACCTGACTCAGCACTGACCTCTCTTCTCTCTTTCGAAACTCTCAAGAGGCAAGACCTCTATCACAAATCTCGAAAATAGGTCTCGGTCTGCAGAGCAGGTGTTAGGACCTATCTCTAACTGACATTTTTAATATTGTGAATTAAATTTTAAAAATATTTCTAATTTTTTTAAAATTTTAAGTAACCCCTTGGTAAACGAACAAATTTTTTGTTCACTTATGGCGGAGTTAGCGCCAGCGATGTTATAGGAGGAATGGTCATTTTTACGAAAGTAACTTTTACAACACATCATGATATACCAGCAGCTGGAACGGCCATTATTACTTTCTGGAGTATTGATATTTCTCTTGATTGGTGGGAAGATCTTGATGGGTCAAATAATTCTGGCTCTCAATGCTACTTGACAATACCAATTAATGGAGCTTCATGCGCTATTAGTAGCATTAATATCGTTACAATTACCTTCGCTAATAAAATGCCAGCTGGATCTGTAAGTATAGCCTTATTAACTGCTTTTAACCAAGACACCCGAATCTCAGAAATAGTCACCAGGATTAGGTTAGACTATTTAAAGTCGGGCGTCAGCTATATTTGCGAAGCAGTCACCAGAGACCTCCCATATGGAAGGTTCTACAGTTTTTAGACAGCCAGAGGGTATATCCTCGAAAACAGGCTCCTCCTTGCCTTGCTGCTTCACTCTTGAGTGGGTGGCTTATAAATTTCTGCGGCCCTGAGGTAGAAAAATAGTCACCACGGACTCATCATCCAACTATATTGATTATGTCTCAAATCCTATATCTTGACCAATTAATACTAATAATCTCCTTTATTCTTTTTTCAAATTCCATGGATACTCTTCAGCTATATATGACTCATATCCTCGACTTGCTGATTCAGGAACATATTTGCCAGGCCTCATCTATGGTGCTGATACAAGTCTCGACTTATATTGGACATTTACACCTAGCTCATGAGTTACATGAACAACATCTACCTATATAGCAATCTACCTCCCTTTTACGACATCTGGAGTTTCATTTACTCACTCCCCCCCCCCCCCTCCGTGAGCGAAAAAAAAATTTTGTTCGCTCACGGAGGGGGGTTAATTTTTTTTTTTTAAAAAAAAATTTATATATAAATTTTATAAAAAAATATTTTTTTCGAAATTTAAAAAAATCCTAATTTGCAAAAATTGGGAAGCAAATATTAATTTAATTTGCAAAATTTATGTTTTAAAACGCAATTTGTTTAAAATTAAACAGAATTAGCTCTAGATTTCATTATACTAATTATCACTTATATATCAAAAATTTTTTCCATTAAAATTTTTTCTATTAAAAAAATTTTTGTTCACTCACGGAGGGTGGGTTTTTGGTCAAAAAATGGCGATTTTTCTAATGGTTTTGTTCGCTCACGGAGGGGGGGGGGAGTCAGCCTTATATTAGTGAAACTGCTATTAAATATGAAATGAATAACGATCTAACGCTTAATAATGGGGTTAATTTCTACTCACCACCAACCAAAGCTACTTTCTCTTTGTCTCAAAATACAATTTATCTAAATTTCCAGCTAGCTCCTACTTTAAGATATTATACAATTGCTGTTGGAAATGGCGAATCTGCCTTACCATATGTTGCTTCCAACTTAGGCACTTTTTATGAATGCTTTGCTATATCATTAACAGGATCTAAAAAAGAGATTGGAAACTCAGTTTATTCAGTTATAATAAAAGACTACCTTGGAGCTGACATTTATGCAAGGCCATTTTGCAATGCTAATTGGGCATCCGGCATTCCTCTTGTGAGTGTATTCGCTGCCAAAATAATTGCAATTGATTTCACTTCAGCTGAACAAAATTTTGTTCTCGAAATTAAAGTTACCAATGGTGCTGATCTTAATACTGGATTAGCAAAAGGAAGCTATCTCCCTCTTTCTTCGACGGTTCCAGGTACTACTGCTGTTTTAGATGAAACCATAGGTGATACTATTATTAAACTTACAGGCCTTGGAGTAGTTATTGCTGGTCGACCTGCTATTAATACATTTTTAGCTATGGGAAAACTTGCTGACACGTCATTTATTGCTACATCTCGACTTTACTACATTACTGCAAAAGACCCAAGTATCAAAAATTACTTATATCAGAGCACTCAAAGTCCGATAACCCTCACGAATTCACAAAATAACCCGTTAGTATCTGGAACTTATGTATTGGGTGCATGAACACCTTCTAGCAATACAAATTATGAGATAGGCTCAGCAAGAGTCGCCATAGAAGTTTCATCACCTTATATTGGAATTGGCCTTCCGACTGGATTTAAGCTGTCTCCATCATCAATAATTTCAATTAACGGTAATGTTGCATCAACAATTTATTCAGCCTCCAATAGCAATGATTATACCAGTGGTGGATTCATAATTGGCTATAGCACAAATCCTAATTATAGAATTACAACAAGCGGTGTTACTATAACTATTACAGAAGTGACAGCACCTGGGTATTCAGGAGAATCAAGTTCGTCTAATTCTGTACTTTTTAATATTTTTGGTGCTAGTAGTTTCGGAGGAAGCTGCGATATCTGTGGGACAGACTATTCATTTAATTTTGTTTATCCAGGAGAAATTGCTAACTCATTAGTTACATGTACTTTGTCTTCATACTCGGCAGCTGATTATGATTCTGTTGATGCCACTATGACTATTACAGTAACAACAGTGCATCGGGTTCCTGAAAATGGTATAATATCACTTACATTGGCTTTGGATTGGGCCTTTTATCTTTCTACTTGTACTGTTATAGGACCAAGCGATATAGACTCAAACAATAAAGTAATCTGCTCTATTTCTTCACATGTGCTTACAATAGGCAGCTTTGCTGTTTTTGAACCTGGGACAATTACTATAACAATTTTGCATGTTCGTAATCCGTTATCTGGTGGCATCTATACATGTGTATCTCAAGTGGCTACGCAAGATGCACGGTTGAATTATATTGATTATGGCTTTAACAATTAAAATTGGGCGTCTCGGTCCAGGCATGGCCTACGGGTAATGTAGCCTTGAGCCCATATTTAATTAACTCGTAAATTTTTTCCCAACTAAGATATAGATAACAATTCTAGATAAGCAATTCTATCATTGCATGGAGCCTAGCCCTAGTTAGGGTTGGATTTTACCTCGAAGGAAAAGGGAATGATTGGAGGTGAAAAGGGAAGCCCAGCAAGGCTACAGCGATGCCTAGACCATTCGGGCGAATCTCTAGCGCGAAACAAGTAGTTACGCTCTGGTCTTCGAAGGGAAGGGAAGGGTTTATATTAGCCGGGGCTGAAGCCCTGGGTTTCGAACTTTTTTCCTTTTGCTTAAAGTCGACCAGAAATTCCATTTTTTTGGGATTTCTGTATGAAAAACCTTTGTCTAGCTCAAGCAGCAGCTGCAGAAGTCTAGAGTCCACCTACTTAGCACTGAAGCCACAAGACAAGCAGAAGTCGGTGAGAGGAAGAGAGAAGATTTCGGATGTCTCATGATGTCTATAGCTGGTGGAGGAACAAATGATGCCGAGCCTATTCTCACTGGGGGATCTCACCTGGGTCCGCTTTACTAAAGCATCGCAAGCGGATCAACCCTCGAATGAGTCTTTGGTGACTGTATTATCTATAGGTGGAAGCCACCTATAATGAAGTTTAAGTTTGAAATTATGGCTCTGCCTTATTTCAAGAGATAATAATAACTGTAGCATCAGCACCAGTGAGTTTAATATAATAAATGGATGGATTAATAATGCATAGCATGAAGATATATCAACAAATCCACTGTTAATACCATTAATATTTTTCAATTATTCTAATACTCTCTTTCTGAAGATCTGGTCGATATATTATATTGCAGTTATATAATATTCCCCTAATAAATAGTAACTAATTTAACCCTATCTAAAATTTATATCTCTTATATAGCATATTCTTTTATTAAATTAAACATTTTTCATATATCAAATCCCTTACCTCTTCTAACACATCATTTACCTCGCTCATTTTCTCACACATAAACACTCTACAATTATTCCTATCGAGAAATTCCTTGAACTCGCCCTCCAGATGTGTTTCCACACACACCACAATAAGTTTTACCTTTCTTGCTATAACTTCATCTAAATCTTTTATTTGAATAGGCCCCCTTTCTTGCTCATGTGGTCCTATAAAAACAATAATGTATTTTTCTAGCATATCTACCGGCATACATTTAAACCCACACATGATCATATTATAAATGTGGTACATCACCTCTTCAGTTTCTGATTCTCCATGTTTAGCTTGGAAGAGCAAATGTTCTAAATCTACCTCTGGCATGTCTCTTGTGCAGACATCTAAAATGTTATAGTTATTTGTGTTCATACAGACGACACCAAATTTGTCTCGAGTCGGCCCGATTTCTTTATTTACGAATTTTATATAGGGATTTTGTATAAATAGATGATTTTTTTAGCATAATAGATTATTTATAGAAAATCTGAATAAGTTTTTTGTTGAGTTTTGGCTTGTTTTTTACCTTATAATTTAGGACAAATACTATTGATTTTTTTGCTTGATTAAGGGAAAGGTCCATTCTTTTTAAATCATCAGTGCCTTTTTTTATGGAAAATTTATTCATAATCCTCAGCAGTTCTTCTACACAGAGTTTCCTAATTTTAGGGTCATAATATTCCCCACGCTCAATGGCTAATGTAAAAGCAGCTCCAGCTTCTTGGAATTTGTTTTGCTCTATGCAGATAACTCCTTTTCTATAGTACATAAATTGTCTTAAAATGTCTTTTTCATATGTGATACCTTTGACGTTGAAAAAACTCAGCATGGCTGCTTGGTTTTCTCGTAGGCCAATACCTATTCTTTTGAGTAAAGCGATATCGATGTCAATGAACTCTAAGCCTCTCTGCTCTATTTTTGTAAGTTCGTCATTTACAATGTTCAGGATTTCCATAGCAGAGTGGAAATATTGTAAAAATTGAAAAGAAATGGACATTTCTATTAGAAGCTGGATTAGCTGTAAAAAGTTAGAAGAAGTGTCAATATAATGCTGCAGGACACTAGTCTGCAAGCTTAATATTTCTTTTCATTCAGTTCTAAGCTCAGTTGCTGAGGCTAGCCCTTCTTCTAGCTTTGCTCTCCTTGCCATACATAACTGCATCCTTCTATTATTTATATCTTTTACTAAAAACTCTTTTTCAGATTTCCAATCAGAAGAAATGAATCCGTCCTTTATTTTTTCTTTTTCGCTCAGCTTTAATTCCTCTTTTTCTTGGTTTTCAATATTTTCTAATATTTTTTCGGTTATTTCCAGCGCATATGTGTAGTTCTGAATCGCTTCAAGATATTGAGAATTTTCGAAAAAAATATTTCCTATTAAATTTGATGTAATGGCAACACCTCTTAAATTCCCTAAGCCTCTGTAAATTTCTCTAACCTCTTCAAGGTTTTTCAATCTATCTTCAGACTTCGGGTGAAGCAAATAATGAGGGTCTATAAGTTTTTCAATATCTTCTATTAGATTTAATGATTTTACAATAGTGTTGACTTCTCGGTTATACTTGATGTGGGTGTAAATCATTTTTTCGTCACCATTTAAATATCGTTCGAGTTCTTGAAGTGGATGAGTTACCCTATGAGACACATGTTTTGAGAGTCTTACAGCACTAAAAATAGTCAGCAATATAAAGCACATAAAAATGACCATCTGAATTATGATAGTGTTTGTGATGGTATCTAAGGTATCATTTCATTCTTTCCGTACTGCAATTTCACTTATCATGACTCCAACTGATAAAGAGTCCTCATAGCTTGGGTATCGTTGAGTGGTTATGGTAATATTCATATTGGTAACAGATACGTGATATCGGGAGTTCAGACCATCAAATACTGAGCCACTTGTAGTTTTCTCATCAATCATTGACTGAAGCTTTGGAGCAGACACATTAGCTAAAATATAGTCATCAGGAAATAAGTTGTATGATAAATTATAAGGGAAGATCTGGCTGAGATCTTCTTTATTTACAGCTAAAACTTGACTTCCGTAATTACTTGTGAGAAAATAAGTATAGTATTCAAAATCGTTCATGAAAAATTTTAATACATTCTTGTCTGTAAATATTGCTGTTGCCCCAAAATCAGTATTTAAATATATATCAATCAGTGAATATTCATAGGAAAAAGTCACGTTATTTTTACTATTGCTTTTTAAAGTATGGTATGTATTTGTGCATAATGGATCAAAAGCCACATTACTTTTCCCGCAAGTTTCTGTGAAATCAAATGAAGACCCTTGCACATAGCTCATATTTTGTGCTGGGTGCCTGAAATCCAGACTATCTTTTTCGATAATTAGCCCAACTTGATTAATACGTCCTGCATAAATTGGATTTGCGGTGTTATAAAGAATGTCAAGCAATTTAAGCTGTTCATAATTAGTTGCGCTTGCAAGAGTCCGAGTAGTATCAGCAAACAGATAATCAGAAAGACCGTATGCAGGAAAAGTGATACTCCCTGGATTTCTGGCGTCTACAGCCTTTGGATCGCTTATGCCACTGGCTGATGTTATCGCTCCACTTGCACTGTCATCAAATATTCCTCTTACCAACTGCAGCTGCGCAATATCCTAAATATTTATTACATTAGAAAACATTGCAGTAAAAATCATTGATCTAGCTACAGAAGCTCTCAGTAAATGTGAATCTTCTTCATCTACAAGATAATCTTTTACGTTTTTTACTCACTTGTATTCTTGTGTCCAAAGCAAAATAATAGCAACTGCTGAAGCTAGTACTAGTCCACAGGTAAGGGGATAAACGGTTCTTCTTTCGATAAGCTTACGTAGCTTATGAGTGCTGGAGTGAGGAAAATTTGCCATTAATATTCTTTTAAATGATGAAATAGTGCTATAGAGTAGCTTTATTTATTTTAGTAATAGAAATCAGATATTAAACTAAATAAAAAGAATTCTTTGAAGCACAATTAATGTCGACCAACTCCAAAGGACAATCATTTTTGCTAGATCATGCTCAAATGGTCAGAGATTTTCAGCATCATGTGAAAAAACTGAAAGATCATTCAAATCATATTGGCACTTCTAAAGATAACAACGAGCTTCGCTTAGCGATTGCAGCAGAAAAAGAATCAGCCATGAACTTATGTCAAGAAATTCTTGACGCTTTCAAAACTCAGCCTCCTAACCGGGCCGAAAAACTCCAGCACGATAAGCTCACCAAAGAGTTCGAAGCATTATCTAAGCAATTTACATTAATTTGCCGAGGATTGGTAGAAAAACAGAAAACAATTATAATAGAAGAAGAAAAAGAAAGAAGTAGCAGATCAGTAGAGCAAAGTAAAGACACAATTCATTCGTCTGATTTCAAAAGCGTCGGAGGTCTTGAAGATTCACTTTTAAATAGAAGTAGAGTAGAAGAATTAGAGGTCCTGGAAAAAGATATGGAGGTCGTAAATCAGATGTTTAAAGATGTTGCAGTCATGGCAAATGAGCAAGGAGTTTTAATTGATGAGGCTGTAGAAAATGTAGATACAGCGGTAAAGGAAACAGGGAGAGCAGAGGAGGAGCTGGTCAAAGCGGAGAAATATCAGAAGAAAAGTAAAAGGAAAGTTCTATGCATTTTAGGGATAGTGGCAATTGTTGTGATTGTGCTATTGGGTATTGTTTTAGCGACAATAGTTTTTTAAGGGTTTTGTAATTATTTTTGTTAATATAATAAATACCTAAGTTAATAAGAGAGATTTGCTATCTAAGTAATCGTCAATTATATTCATTTATAATAAATCTTAGTGAGCATTTTGTAAAAATTACCTATATTAGCCACATTTACAATAAACATTTTAAGTAAGAAATATATTGAAAAAGAAAGCTTGATGCCTAAATCGAGTCCTCAGTTTAAAGATATCAACTAAGCAGCTGTAAACTGGGGAGGATTTTAATATCTTAAGGCTAATATTAAGGTTAAATTTCGTTAAAAAATATTATTTATTAGAATTTTCTTGGGATTTTGTTGTGTTTTTGGGTGGTCTTAGGATCCTAGCTCTTTTTCTAGCTTTAAAATTGGTTTCTGGAGGGTATTTAGCAATTAATTCAGAAAACCGGCTTTGATCTCTGTAAAATATCAAATGCATTGCAAAAATTGAGGTAGCTGATAAAGCAAAAGACATCAAGGTAAAGCCAAGCCGAGTTGTAAAGGTTTGTCCAGGGTAAACTACACAGTAAACTCTTTTAAACATCCAGCCTCCTATAAGAGGTGGGAAGCCAAAATTTAAAATCCTTGTTGCCCATTTGAGAACATAAGTAAGGTCATCTTCTTCTAAATAATACATGTATCTAGCTATTCTTATAAGCTGCCATGGATTTTCCATACTGTATTTTACAAATTTAATGAAAAATCCATAATTTATTATGCCATCTTAGATGCTGCTTTAAATAAGAGATTGAATTAAAGCAGAAAGATTTTTAAACATAAAGGATTGTACAATTTAATAATCTTAATAAAAGCATATATTTTAGGCAGTCAGGCTGATTTCTATATTTTTATATGTTTGGGTTCTGTTAATGCTATTTTTTAATTATCCTACACATGAATTCATAATAATTCGCTGTTATCTCATTATGATGCTACAGAATGTGATTTATTTTTATAATTATCTTAGATATGGAAACTGAGAGTGATTCTGAAAAAGAGATACAAGCCAAAAGCGATTCCGATAGCGAGACAGAAAAAGAAAGGCAAGCCAAAAAAGAATTTCTTCACAAAGAAATCGTTGAAATGAACTATAGTCCAGAAGAGTTTACCGAATTTTGCCAGACCCGAAAAGGGACTGACATTGATCTCTGGCATATTTCAGAACTCGAAGTATGTGTCAAAGAGTTCAAGCTTGCCCATCAACCTAATATAAATAGAAAATCAAGTTGAGGTGATGAAAAACCCTTTACGATTGAACAACCTGTTCGAGAATCCCCACATTTAGAATCCCCCAGAGCCAAACGGCAGTCCATAAACATAATTCTTCCCAGAAAATCAATGCCAGAGCCCTGAAACCAAGAAAGCCCAGAAAACGCTCCATACTCTCATACAGCCATAAAAGCCCATGATAATCAATTATCACTAGAAGACTCAGTGTCTGTAAAAGTAGAAGAGTAAGGTATAAATAGAGCAATAAAAAGGTCAGGAGGAATGTTTTCCTTTACAAAAGTCTGTTTTCCGATGACTACAACTCCGCTGAATTGGCATGTGGAAAGGACTATTGATGATTTTATATGACTGAGATCAGTACTCGCGGTATCATATCCAGCTTGCTATATCCCGCCAAATCCTCCAAAATATGTAAAAAGCCATCTGCAGAGCGGAGATTTAGATGAAAATCTAAATAAACAAAGAGTGTTCCTACAAAATTTTATATCAAGCGTAGTAAGAAACCAGCTATTTCGACGATCTATACATTTGCAGGGTTTTTTAAAAGAAGCGGACCCTAGTGAGTTTAATCAGCTGAAAAAGCAGTCAAATAAGCTGAAAAAGCCGAATAAGATTGAAGAGCATTGAACTATGGAAGGATACGTCATTTGTGACCCTTTTCTTGAAGAAAAAGAATGCACAGTTTTAGATGAATATTTGCATTACACCGAAGCAATGAAGAAAAAAATTAAGCGGCAAACTGATACGCTGATTGAGGCTATTAAAGAAGTCTCGCAGCTTATTTTTGATATTTCTAAGAGCTTTGAAATATTAGAAAGTTTGCAAGATTACTTTCCAGAAGTAATACCTATTTAGATTCCTGCCTCAAAACTTCATTATAATCTTTTAAAAAACAGTTTTTTACTATGATCAGAGCACGAAATCGAGACCTCAAAAATAATCAAAGATTATTATAATATTTATTTCAAATACGGATACACAGAAATTTCATCATTAAAAGAGTTCGTAAAAGAACGTGAAAATAAATTAGCAATTTATCAAAAATCATTAAATGCATTTGATAAAAAAAAAGAAAAGCTATGAAACACAAAAGACGTCTCAAAATGGGGCTGCAACCCTGAAGAACAATTAGACATAAATAAGCTCTTGCAGAATAAACAATTTGCCTTTACCAAAATGCTACATAAAGAAGGAAAAGAAATAGAAAAGCTGAAAAATGAGTTTTCTTATTATAATTTTCAAGTAAAAGCTGAAACCAGAAGGGTTTTTTTAGAAAATCAAGTCATTGCGAATGGCCATTTTTCTGAGTCTGGGAAAGCGTTTGCAGATCATTCGATGTCTATGCATAAAAGATGGACTGATTTTGTTGAGAGTCTAGATAAAATTAGGGTGGAATGCATTTCGTCTAGTTAATTATTATATTCTATATAAGTAAAATAAAAAAATCTAGTTAATTATTATTTTCTATATAAGTAAAAAAGCACCAGGCCTTCCCATGAAAGAATAATTTTTTGAAAAATGGAAAAATCAGGCGATGGGGTTGTAGGGAAACACAAGCAAATTGCTCAGGATTGGGAAGTTGAGTATAAGCCTTTATATGAGCAGCTGAGAAGCAAAAAAGTATTAACTGAGGAAATATGACAAGAATCTGTAAACTCACTGGTGTCGCCTGATGGGATTAATGAAGAGGACCTTGAAGTTTTCCAATATTATGGTAATAAAAGACTGCAAAAAGATTCTGGAGGAAAAATAAACATAAAAGCCAGAGATCTAGCCAAGTTTAGGAACGCAAGAAAAGATATAGTCTATAAAGAAGAAGACCAGCTAACCTTAAAAATTGTTCCAGCAGAGAGAAAAAGATCCAGGACTCCACCCTTAGAAAAGTTTAAAAAAACTATAAAAATCAAGAAAAATAGCCAAAAAAATCCAGAAAAAGCTTGTAATAAATTATAAGACTTAATTTAAACTAGTATTTTATAGCTTGCACTAGACTGAGTGAAATCATTCAACTCCACTTTTCTTGGTTTACCTCCTGCAACTTTATTAAGGAACATAGAAACCGCTACTCCAAGAATTGCAATTGTAATGATCCATCCCCAAATTCAGAAACTTTTCATATCTGGCTTATTTGCTATCATTTTGGCTGGATTTTTTTCACAAAAATTAGCATTGCAAGCTCTCTTGCATGATTCTTTATTGTCAGTAGCTTCTTTACAGAAGCTAGAGCAGTCTAGTTCACAACTGGAAAGTTTTTTCTGAATCGGTTTGATAATAACCCGATTTATTTCTATTTCTTTATATACAGATCCTTGGTTTATAGATGTTTCTGTCCTTAAATCAGTGCTAGTATAACTACCAGACGAATTCTCTTGATTTTCATAATTATTAAATGCAGCTTTTTCTATATTTGACTCTTGGCTATCTTCAATAGTTGCTCCATTTTTAATCTGACTGATAATTTTGGCTTCTTCATTGATGGGGCTTTCTTCTATTCTATTGTATCTTCTTGTACTGACTTTTCTATATGCAAATTCTTTATTGTTTGGGTCGGCACTGACTATTTCCACTTCTATGTGGGATTCAGTGGAGCCATCAAAATGGGCTTTTTCAGCTTCAATATCAGTAGGGTCTTGTTTTTTGTTGGATTAAGATTAAGATTAAGATTACGCTGGGTATTTAAGGTCCCTACTACGTCTGAGGTCGCATGCCACGGTTTCCCGTGTGGTGGCAGAGCGTTCACCAAGCCCGGGCCGAAACCCCCGGCTTCTCGGTAGAGGTATTGTCAAGGGCCGTCTCATACCGGCTTTGCTGACCACCTCCATTTCCAACTTGGATCGTCGCCTAAGTTTACGCCAACTCCGCTTCGTCGTCCGCCAGATCTGCCCATTGAAGGGCACCTTTTCAACTGGAGAGACCCCCGTTTTGGTGTCTAACTCGCCTCCCCTCTTTTCCGGTCATCCCGAGAAAGAACTCAACAGCTTTCGCCATTCGGGGCGAGCCACTAAAGCAGCTTAGGCAGGTAATTCACCCTGCCTCATTTCGGGCACTCACTGGGCTGAGCGCTGCTGGCAAAAAGAAGTCACGAATAACTGCCCATAGGTCTGGTCGCAAAAACAGCGGCTCTCGCGCTTAGGCCTCTCGCTTCGAGGTCCCAGACGTTGTTGGGCTAATTCCTGGCTCCAAAAACCATGCCCGGATATACATGGGTAGCCACCACTGAGAGGGTGGGTCGGTCGCCATACGCCATTTTTTATGTATATGTTTTTTGTTGGATAATAGGCACATCGTCGATTTGGACTAAAAGTCCACTTTTAAGCTGAGTATAGAGTTCTGGGGTCAGTAAGTGTTTACAGCCGCACTGTTGAGGGCATTGAGCTGCTGCTATGCCTTTGGTAAATTGGAAACATATGTCTACGCATTTAAGAGGGCAGCCCATTACTGATTCAATATTTGCTGCTTCTTCACTATTCACAGATTGCAATGCAAAGGTCTCTCCTGTCTCAATTTGAAGTATGCGAGAAGTCAGGATTATATTAGCGCCTGCAATAAAAAATAATGTTAACGGAGCACAATTTTTCATTATAACTATTACCATCCATTTTAAAATTCATCTTAGAATCTGTTTGAATTTTTTGAAATGCAAATTATGAGCCTTAATGAAATAGAGATGCTATTAAAATTTCTTGTAAATGAAAATCTTAATCAGAGGTAAAATATCAAAAGTTTGTACCTATTAGATATTCAAAAAAAGGAAAATCAATAAAATCAACTTTTCTAGCTCTGACAAGAATCTTTTATAAATTAGGCACTTTTATATTGCATCTTTATAATTAAAATGCAATTGCATGTGAATTTGTAAAAAATAAATATGTAAATAATTTTGAGTTATATGAAGCGATTTACCCAACCTAAATTTGGCATTGAAAAGCTGAGAAGATACATCGAAAACCATGTCCCTCAAACAAAACAAGTTTCCCCTCGATCTTCTCATACATCAGATTCCTTATCGTCCCCAGCAGCTTGACCATCAAAGATTGAAAGAAAAGAAAATCAGTTTGGAATCCGATTAAATATCAAAGGAATTACCATTAATTCTAACGAAAAATCAGGACAAACATATATTGAATGTAAAAATGATGTACCTATATTAAAAAAAGACCCTATCACCTACAAAAATCATAAACAGAAGCTACTTACAAAGCCAATAAAAATGAGTACGGTTTCTCTGAATGTTTCAACAACTTTTTTTGAGGAAGAGAGTCATCTAAAATCTGAGGTGACTACACCTAAATATTTTCAAAGAAGCATCCTATCAAGAAGCTCAGTGTTTCGTGGAAATCAAAAAAACTCTGGATCTCCTCCCTGTTTAGCTTCTAACAGCTTTGAAAAAGATTTATTATTTAGGACTTGCTCATTGTCAAACTCAAACAAAAAATCTCTAAAATCTTTTTCATTTCACCGAAAAACCAACTCATTTGGAGGCGAAAACGTAAAATCTCTTTCTAAAGGAGGAGGATTTATGGCTGCTGGACCTTTAAAGCATATAAGTTTAAGTTTTAATGAATTTATCTTGCCTTTAGTGTCTTCTAAGTCTCTTTCTTGAGGTTCAGCTAACAGCTCTATACAACAGTAGGTGAATCGGACTAACTGTCGAACCGTTAAAGCTATTGAGCCCTTTCAGACTCCTCTAATCTGTGCCAGCCTCAGCACAGACCATTTCTCTTCAAACCGATACTCTAAAGAAGCTTGACTTCTCTCACTGAGTTCGGTTTATCAGTCCAGACTGGTGTATCAGGACAACGGACTCATCCCTAACTCCCATTTTAAATATTGTGAAAACTTAACTTAACTTAGCTTACTAATTATAACGCTTAACGTCCACTACGGGGTTAGCTAAGCCAAGACCTCCGCTCGCCTTTCGCCGCATCGGGTCCACAGACCTCTGGGCCGGTCCGCTTCGTTCACCAAGGTGCGCCTAGGGGCAAGTGTTGCCGGCTTCGACGGCTCATGAATGAGCTACTTGCTTGTGACATGGGTTGCCATTCCGAAAACCCAAAAAAAGGATTTTCTGGTAGGCTTTCGGCAAAAAGGAAAAACACGTAGCCTGAGACGTAACGCCCAGTTTCACGCTAGGGAGTTGCCCAATGGGTCGTGTGGACTCTGCTGGGCTTCCCCTTTCCAACTGCCGTGCTTTCCTTCCCCACGAGGAAAAAACCATCTCTGAGAATAGACTAGGGCTAGGCTCTATACTCCACCAGAATTGCTTACCTAGCATTGCCGTCCATCTCCGAAATGGCAAAACCTTGCCGGATATAATTAAAATATGAGTCGAGGCTGCATGGCCGGAGGCCATGCCCAGACGAAGACGCCATATTTTAATTATAAATATTGTGAAAACATATAAAAGTTCGATCCTTGAAATTTAAAAATGCAGCTTTAGGAGAAACGAAAGAGGAGGGAAAATGAAGTTTCCAGATTATTAAGAACCCAATTTTCCCTGCTTATAAAGTTCAGAATTTAGGGGAAACTGAAGATGAAATTCCAGCTAATCATGCTAAAATACACATAAAAAAACGGGCTGAAAATTGTAAATTAATATTACATAAAAAAAATTTTTAATTAGCATGATTTCTTTCCAATTAATTCCCATATAGCCATCTCGATGGTTTTTATTTTATTTATTTTATGTAAAATTATTTATTCTGCTACTTTTGCATTATAAATGATCCACTTCTTACTTTTGATCAGCCGGCATGGAAAAATCAGGTTATCAAAATTTTACACTGCTTTTCCTATAACTCATCTCTTGAGTGAGCAAAAAAATTTTGCTTGTCCCACATGGTAATTTTTTGAAAAGTCTGGTTTTTATTCTCAAAAAATGGTTTAGTTTGCATTTAGAGGTCATAAGAGATTTTTCCAAAGATTTTGATCGCTTATAAAGGAGGGGAGTAAGAGAAAGAGATAAAATGCTAAAAGAAGTATTTTAAATTCAGATAAAAACAACAGTCATAGGTAGAAACAGCAAGCTTTGCAACTTTTTAGAATGGCGTGACATGATCTTAGTTACCAAGAGGTATGCAAGCTTATATTTTGTGGCAGCAGTCGATAAAGAAGATAACGAGCTCAGCATGCTCAATATAATTCATTCATTTGTAGAGGTCCTTGACAAATATTTTAACAGTGTCTGCGAGCTTGACATTATCTTCAATTTCCACAAGGCATATTATATACTTGACGAAATGATAATGGGAGGCTACATAGTTGAGACCAGCAAAACCCAAATCCAAAGAATCATTGCAAGCCAGGAATCACAGTTCGAAGACAGCAAAGAAGAAGACAAAAAAGGGAAGCCGAAAAAATAATTCTTAACTACGATTATTTAGACATTTCATCTACATAAAATAAAGAAAATTTAGTTATGCTTACAAATATGAGCAAATCATAGATAAAATTACAGATTTATATAATAAAATGGCCCAGGTCTCGGAAGTTGGCTCACAGCGATCTCTATATGTGAATGGGTTTGAACTAAATCAATTGAAGAAATTTCCATCAAATTATGTCAGCACGACGAAATACAACATAATTACATTTCTACCACTAAGTCTTTTAGAGCAGTTTAAGAGGCTTCCAAATGTAAAATAAAATGTAATGATTAAGAATAATATTATTTAATAAACAAATAAGGCAATTTATATAGAATTTGATATATACTTTCTAATAATTGCAGTGCTACAGTCCATTCCTCAGATCTCTGCATTAACTTCTTATACTGCAATTGCACCAATCTGCTTTGTTTTGGCAGTATCTATTATCCGTGATGGTTTTGAAGACTATTTAAGATATAAGGCAGATAAAGAAACGAATTCTACTGAGACCGGAATTTATTGTAATGGAAAATTTGAGAAAAAGCCTTTTAAAGACATTGAAGTAGGCAACATTATTTGTATAGAAAAGGACGAAGCTTTTCCTTGTGATGTAGTTATGCTTTCGAATTCCTCAATCCCTCTTTTAAAGTGGAACAAAAATTCATTTTTTGGATGCTAAAATAGGGACAAAATTTTATCTATGTTAGATAAAAATTATAGTTTCTAGAGAATAGCTTTTATGCCCAATTTAACGTCACAAACACCCAAATTTGCTATAATCTTGCACAATTTTAAAAGGGAGAAATGAGCTAGAATTTAAAAATTATTTTTTCGAAATTTTAATAAAACTTTAAAAAAATAACTGCTTTATATTAGAATTGATTTTTTTCCCAGGGAGTCAGAAAATGGGATTGCTTATATAAACCCCTTAACAATAAATTAAATATTTACATTTTGTAAGTTGACTATATAGAAATCTTCCTAAAAAAGCATAGAAACTTCAAGCCTTGATGGCGAAAAAGCTTTGAAGCCAAGACTTGCCTTACCTATTACTATGAATACAATAAAAAAAGATGAATTTATTCGAATGTTTTCTCTAATTGAATGTGACCATCCTAATGCTAAAATCTATGAATTCAAAGGTACAATAGAATTCAACAATCAAAAACACTCAATTACAAAGGACAATTTGCTACTTGCAGGAGCATTTTTAAGGAATACCAAATGGGCAATTGGAGTAGCGGTCTATACAGGGACCGAAACGAAGCTGAGGATGAATCTGATGAAAAGAAGGTATAAACAAAGCCAGATCGAAAAAATTGTAAATATACTTAACTTTTTAAGAGAAATTTATGC
The DNA here is from genome assembly GCA_914767885.1 of Blepharisma stoltei. Taxonomy (NCBI): domain Eukaryota; phylum Ciliophora; class Heterotrichea; order Heterotrichida; family Blepharismidae; genus Blepharisma; species Blepharisma stoltei. The sequence continues at coordinate 72,124 of CAJZBQ010000050.1, forward strand.
TATTAATAAAGCTAAATCTCATTTTTATAGAAATAATGCAGCAGCTATATAAAATGCATAAATTAAATCATATAAGCACAATATAAATATATTATTGGGATTTTAGCTATACAATTTTCATTGTGCTTTATACATGCTATTTTATCAGGAGTTTGGGCTAGCAAGTATGGAGATGATAGCCATTATTTAGATGGAAATACTTATAGTCCAGGACTTCAAGGATTTTTGACTTACTTTACGTACTTTTTACTGTTAAATACAATGCTGCCAATCTCTCTTATAGTTTCTTTAGAAATTTTGAAATTAATGCAAGGCTATTTTATGCAGCAAGACCTTTCAATGTATAGCACTATAAGAGATAGGCCCTGCAAGGTATCAGCATTTAGTCTAAATGAAGAATTGGGGATGATCCAGCACATTTTTTCAGACAAAACTGGCACTCTTACTCGTAACCGTATGGAATTCAAATTCTGCACAGTCGGCAATAAAATGTATGGCGAGCGAAAATTTTTGCTCAGCCGACATTTTACATCAGTGGTCTCCAAAGTGGCAGGTATTTTAGCTGATGAATTTCCCCTACAGGGTATCGATATTTTTAACTTGATGTAAAAATAATGGCTTTATGAAGCATAAAATCCAGAAAAATGTCTACTAGGGAAATAAACCTAAAATAAATATGGAGCCATCTCCAAAGCTACCAAAGCTTTAATTTTTACCTTTAACACTAAAGATATAGAAAATGATTTATTTACTAGAGAAGAAAGCATCCCATTGGTGCATCCTATAACCTATGATAATGGTGATGGAAAAGAAATGGTTTCTACCCAGCAGGAACTGCTTGATTTATTTATCAAGTGCATGGCTCTATGCCATGAATGCTTAATTGAAGAAAAGGATAACGAAATTAATTATATTGGACAAAGCCCAGATGAAATCGTCCTAGTGGATTGTGCCCATAATATTGGCTACACCTATGCAAAAGTCAAAGCAAGTATTATTAATCTACACAAGACGCCATTTGGGATAAATGACCAAATTGAAGTCTTACAGTTTGACAAAACTTGCACCCTAGAATTTAGTTCTAGTCGTCAAAGAAGTTCAGTCCTCGTGACTGACTTAAAGACAGGCAAACATATTTTGTTTACCAAAGGTGCTGACACTCGAATAATCCCAATGCTTTCCCCAGAAAATTCCAAAGAATATTTATCCATTTTTCCTTAAATTTTCTTTTAACATTTCCTTTTATATCTATCAATAAAATTAATTCATCCTAGTATAGAAAAAATTAATAAGGATTTATTAATGTTTTCAGAGCGAGGCTACCGTACCTTGGTTTTTACCTTTAAATATATTGATGATGAATATTTTGAAAACTGGAAATCAAGGTATGATAAAGCATGCACTTTAATTGAAGGGAGAGAAGCAAAAGTTGAAGAATTGTCAGAAGAAATTGAAAAAGGCTTATTTTTGTTAGGATGCACAGCTGTAGAAGATGCGCTACAAGATGAAGTCCCAGCGACAATTCAGGATTTATTGAGAGCTGGGATCAATATTTGGATGCTCACTGGAGATAAACTGGAAACTGCAGAAAATATAGGGAAAACTGCGTCGTTAATTGATGAAAATATGGAAGTGGGGAGATGCCCAAAGATGGAGCTAAAAAAATGCTATAGAAATTTAAAAAAAATTAATAAAAAGTTCCTCAGTGTTAAAGGACAAAAAGAAACTGCCCTTGTGATAGAAGGAAACTGCTTGGATTTTGTTCTGTATAATCCTAATGATCCTATAGTAAAAAAAGGCTCAGAATATGACGATCTCGAGAAAGTAGCCAAAATAAGAATGGGTCTTAATTTCTCAGATTTTTAAAATATGTTTTTTATTAAATTTTTTCTTCAAAATTATAATGATAAGGTTATTTTGCAAAAATAGAAATAATAAAAGCCAAAATAAGACAGCTTTTCTTAGAAATATCATTGGGTTGTAAAACTGTCATTTGCTGCAGAGTGACTCCAGGACAAAAGCAGAGTATTGTTAAATTGATGAAACAGCATACAGGGTCAGTCACATTATCAGTTGGAGATGGCGCGAATGACGTTTCTATGATTTTAGAAGCCCATATTGGTGTAGGAATATATGGAGAAGAAGGGATGCAAGCTGTACAGGCAAGTGATTATGCAATAGGGGAATTTAGATATCTGTGGGAACTTCTGCTGGTGCATGGCAGATTTAATTATATTAGACAGAGTCAGATGATCATGTAAGCTAATCTTTATTGAAATATAGATAACTTTTACCTTAAATAGCCTAATTTCTATTGATATATAAGCTCTGCCTCAATTCCTGACACAACAAATGATCTATCCAGAATATTTTTTTCTATAAAAATCTTATATTTACCATCCCTCAATTTTACTATGGATTTTATTGTGCTTATAGTGGAGAAACCCTTTATGACGACTGATATTTAACTTTTTACAATATGGTATTTACCGCTTTACCATTAATCGCAAGAGCTCTATTTGAAATAGACATAAAAATCCCTAAAAGATATGAAGTAGGTGCTACTTTAGCAAGCGGAAAAGATACTCTACGCAAATTAATCCCAATAACTTATGATGTAGGGCGTCTAAACCAGATTTTTACAGCTAAAAAATTCTGGGGTTGGCTTGCTAATGGCTTTTTGCACTCTGTAATAATATTTTTTATCCCTCTCTACGCATCAGAAGAAGGCATAATGACTTCTAAAGGCTATAATTATGACCACTGGACCTTTGCAATAACTTCTTTTTCTTCTATTATTTTGATTGTCAATTTTAAGCTTGGAATAAACACTAATTATTGGAATCTTTGGCATTTTCTTGCAATGGGGATAACCAGCATACTAGCTTATATTGTTTTTATTGTGATTTATGACCCTTTTACGAGTACTCCGTCTAATATGACACTTTACCAGCTTTTTGCCACGCAATACTTCTATATTACAATTATTACAACTACTTTATTTGTAGTATCGCTGGATGGGGCATGACAGTGGGGAAGAAGGTTGCTATTCCCGACGCTGTCTGAAAAAGTTATGGATTATTCTCGTAAGATAGTTTATAAAAATGAGAAAAGATCAGATGATGATTTTTAATTAAATTTAATAAGAAAAAACTAATTTGGATAATAAAATATGTGCTTCAAGATGGAAAAGATTAGAAATTGCATTAAAAGAAGACGAGCAAGTGTTGAAACTGTCGAGACATATGATAATCAGAAGACAAAGTTTGAAAACCCTCCGAACTCGAAAAGCTCATTGTTTATAACAAAACTTTCGAAGCAAAATACTCCAAGAATTCAAAGGAATTTCTCATGCCCAGAAATAAAAACTAAAAATAGCCCACATAATTTAAAACCTACTCTCAGTAAAAGGTGAAAATCACCTTTTTTAGAAGTATCTATAGCCATAAAAACTCCTTCAATGCCTCAGCTCTCCCAATTTTTTAAACTTTCAGGTCAAAGTTTAAAAGCCAAGCCATCATCTTTATACCCATGCGGCTCAGTCCGAATCATCAAAAAGAAAAAATCATGCTCATCAATCTCAGTAGGTGAGCAAACACAAACCATGATATAGGATTTAATTCAAAAAAAATCTATTGATAATGCCAAATCCATGTATTTTAACATAAATTAATAAAATGAATATCAATTTTTATTAAACTAATCATCAAGCTGTGTTAATAAAGCAACTCCTCGCTTAACCCAGTGGCTTTCTGGATGCACAGATGGCAATTTCACAGTCATTACATAGTTAGTAGAGTGCCCAGTTGTTGACAGCACTCCTGCCCTATTTGCTGTTTTGTAAACTGGACAGTCAAAATATTTTGTCACATTCCTTGGAGTATAATAAATTCCTTCAGATTTGCTTTTTTCTCCTGGATTCAAATGCATGACTGGCATGCTTGAAAAAAGTGCTCTCGGCAATGACTCATCTAATTGGTTTATTTCTGAATTCCATCTTGCTCCTTCAATAAAAAGCCCATGAATATAACAGCCATTTTCTGGAGTTTCTGCTTTATAATTTCCTTCCTCATCACAAGTGATATCATCTTTAATAGCAAAGGTAAATTCTAAAGAATCAATAGGCAAGGTGTATTTTCTTGAACAATTTTGAAGATTTCCTGTCAAAAATGCTTGGGTAAAGAAAAAACCTGAAATCCAGTATACACTAGGTGGGCCTTCATTGACCCATTTTTGGAAAAATGATAGCCTTTTTCCGAGGTCGCGGGACCAACTGAGTAGTGGTTTAGATGAAGGATAAGAAAATTCCATTCATGCAGTAGGGACTTGGTTTCTTAATAAGCTTGCTGCCATGTTTTCTAGGTCTTCTGTAATGATTATTTCTCCAGCCATTGCTTTATTCAGCTCCTCTGTTGTTTTTTTGATGATTCTTAATAAATTGTTATATCTGAGAAGTTCTTGGACAAGCACAATATTCATAGAAAGTTCATAGACTATTGGGTATTTATTTTTGGCTTCTTTAATATCAAATTCTTCTGATAATAGTCCTAAAATTTCTCCAGTCAAAGCATTTATTTCGTTTTTTTCGTTTTCACGAGAGACAACGTGGGCGCGTGGCTGAAGCATTAGGAGCCTGTGGAATAAATCATAGGTTTCTTTTCTGTCATAGGTAATTTTGGCATTTTCGTGGAGTCCGAACACCTGAGGACTTTCTTCATAAGGAAATTCTTCGACAAAATAGATATACTGTTCTATATCATTTGAGTTAGGAGGGGCATAATAAATAGGAGACTCACTAAATCTGTGGTGGTCATATAGCATGTCGTCTCTATAATAGTCACTGAGCAAGCATTTAAGAGTCCTTCTATCCCAGTCATCTGTAACTCTACCTCCATAATTGCACTCCCCAGCTAAATAGTTTAGGGCTTTATAAGGAATTGTTGTGTAGTTGTCTATCATTAATTTCAGCTGTCTCATTGATATATTTAAATCTGAATCATTAAACTCATACTGCACATTCCACCCTAGCGCTCCAAATTTCTTTCTTTCCCTTATCAAGCAATGGAAAAATGCTAACCCAAAAAATAATTTATGCCATTCCTCTGGTTTCTTGCTGCTTTCATATAGCAGCTTGTCCTCTTTTGACATATTAATCCTCTGATAAATGCTAATTAAATTATTTTTCAACCCTTTTGGAGGCTCATGTGTAATTTTTACTCCTTGTTGTAAAATTGTGATAGGGAATTTTTCATTACTTTTACAGGTCAGCCACAGTCTGAAATCAGGATTTATTGTTACCATTTTTTTTTCTCTGTCGGTTATAAGCCTTTCTAATAGTCCATCTAAATCTGGCATCCATGATAATGCTAAATGACAGTTCTGCAACAGCACCCAGCTTCCTGAACTAATAGATTCCCTTATAATCCTGACTGCTTTTTCACCTTGAGCTTTACCTAAAGACAGTGAGGTCAAATTCATGTTATTTTCTGAGGCAAATCTTTTTAGGATAGATTGAGGGTCATTCCCACTAGTTAATATAAAAATTAACGGTGTCAAAGGCTCGGATTCTGATAAGGCGTTTTCTAAGCTTAATAATGGAGGCTTTAAATAAAATTCCCCTAAATATTTTTTGATAAATGCATAGATAGCTTGTGTCACATTTTCTGGCCTGATTACTCTGTACAATAGCAATTTTTCTATATCAGAATAAGTTTCTTGGCTATAAGGATCTGGGAGGTCTTGTACAAATTCGTCAAATTCTGGAATTTTGGTGAATTCTCGGGTCGACAGAGAAAACTTTTTCCACTCTTCTATATTATTTTGAATATTTTCTTTAATTTGGGAAAATGCTGATAAATAAGAAAGCTCACAAATCTCGTCCCAGACTTTGTCCTCAAAAGCTTCTTTAAACTGATTAATCGGGTGCTGTCTGGTTTCGTCTTCTGAGGTAAACCCGCTAAGCCCAGTCAATAAAAATCTAAACTCATTCGAATCTAGCAGCCCATCATGCTGGAGAAGCCTAATTGCCATAAGAAAACTGAATAAAAATTTATCCTTTTCTGACAAAGACATACAAATGCTTAAAAATAGCTCCTGTCTGAACGTCGATATCAAATTTTGTATCCTGGTCTGTATATTTTTTGAAGCCTGTGCCTTTCCAATAGACCTCACAAATAGTGAGCTAAACCATTCTAATGAGAAAAAATACATCGGGTCAATATTCACCATATCAGACACACAAAAATAAAGGACTGAGCTTAAATCAGCGACAGGTCTATAATTGCTTTGGAATTCAAGAATTCTTTGTTCATTAGTCCTAGAGGTCTGCAGCTTTTTTTCTATTTCTTCAGCAGTGTCTTTAGAAACTGTTAATTGGTTAATCAGATTTTCGTCGTCTAAAATGGTATCTCCAGCTGATTGTAGCATTTTTAAGATCTGGTCTTCGATTTCTTGAAGTTTTTTCATAAAACTGGCATTTTGAATGACCAGGAAGTTTCGGTCTTTGGACTCTTTTGGAAGCTCTTTCATACAGACTAAGGATAAAAGCTGCTCGATGAGACCTTCTTGGGTGATGGTGAAATTTAGAATAGTGACACGGGAAGCGATTTCTGGGCCGTAATGAGGGTTTACTAGGCGAGTTGCCATGTAAAACTTGAAGCGGGGGTCACACTGTTTTTGGGTATCACCGATTTTTACGAGATTTACACCGTTTTCTTCATAGAAATTTTTAGATAAAATAGGATCAAGAATTGGGTCAATTTTTTCGTCGACATTTTCTAAAATTAAAGTGGCGCCTACAAATAAGGCATTTTCCAAAGTTGTCATAAATTCTTCGAAAAATGGCTTTGTCACTACAAGCTGGTCTCTTTCTTCTTGAGCTTTTTTCTTTAAAAATTTGACTGCTTGCCCTTGTGGGTCTATTATTAGTGGCCAATGTTTGGACCTTTCAATGATCAAGGCATTTTCAATGGAAATTTTATCGTTTGGTAGACCATATAAAATCCAGTTTTGTATCAGAAGAGGGTCACCAACCACGTCTTTTAATGAAAAATCTTCTGAGCAGGTGACTGATTTCAGGCTTGAAATATAAGGAATCCACTGTTTTTGCACTATTTGGTCTCTATAGCTGCCAATAAAATTCCCTAAATATGATACAACCCCTGCTGACAAAACGATATCCCCCAGCAGATTTTTCATATTTTCCGTAAGCTCAGTTATCCTTTGTGACCATCTTTTCCTTTCCCCTCCCAATTTCTCTATAAGTTTGACAGCTCTCGCCATTTTAAGCTCACATTTTTCAATATCAGATATCAATTGTTGCTTTTTGGCGTCTTTTTCTTCAAATTGCAGCTTAAGATTCCTTATTTGTTCTTCCACACCTTTAAGCAGCTGCTCTTTTTCTTGGAGAATTTTGAATTTTTCTGCCATAGTGTCGTTAGCTTTATTAAGGGCTTCTTGTTTAGGCTTTATATCTTTGCTGACATTAAAGTAATTTACCATAGCCATAACCCATTTACAGAGGCCTTCAGCAGCGTTTGATGCATTTTTTACAGTGCTGGGCTCAAATTTGGGGTTCGAGATATAAGGTTGTAGACGGTCAATTACTTCTTGAGTCAAGCTGTCTTTATTGAATTTTTTTAGTAATTGGATGAATTTGGGATTGTTCATCATTTTTTTGCCGGCTTCAAAGAAATCGTAAATAAATTTAGATTTGTCGTTGGGGTCTGGGATTTTTATAGGCTTTTCTTGGTTTATTATGACGACAGCTTCTACGACAAGCTTGACTGCTACAGGAGGGTTTAGCATTTTTCTGACTTCATTGATTTCTTGTTTCTTTAGTGTTTTAAGGGCTCGCTTGGCTGCATCTAGCTCTGGAAGCGCCAGGCTTAATTTTTCTTCACACTCCTGCTTCATTTTTTCGGCAATTTCTGCTTGTACAGCTGACTCTTGTTGTTCTGCTGCAACTAGACTTCGAGTTTTATCAGCCTCAGCGTTTTGCCGCTGAATATTTTTCATGATTTCGTCTGTTTCTCTTGCACTTTCTATTAGAACAGGCTTAAGCTCAATTAATTCTTTTTTGAGCTGTTCTACAATTTCTTGAGTATCGTCTAATTTCTGGACCCCAATCGTATATTTTTCTCTAACTATCCCAAGTAGTAGTCAATTTCTTTCTTATTCGTGGGGCTTTTAATAAATTTTAAATATTAATTTAATCCGCATAGATCTGATTAATGCAAAGTTTGGGCATTTATCCTAATAATAAGCAATTTTCTATTAAATTTACTATTTGAAAAAATTCCCACGAATGAGCAAGAAATTGTTTATTACTGGTGTGGAGTAAGAGCCATGGTAGTTTTCTTTTTTTATATACAAAATTTAAATTAATACAAGCTAAATTTAAATAAAATAAAAAAAACTAAATTTTAATATAAAAAGGATACTCATAAAGACCTTTAATATTCATGAGCAAATGCAAAAAGTTAGCAGGAGTTGCATGATTTCTTCTCATAGTTTCTATATAATAAGTTTCAGAAAATTCCAGCACACTCTGATGGATATAAACACAAGTTTTATCCATTACTTCTTCAGCGTCAGTCCCAGTCAAAATTCCGCTTTCCCTCACATACTGTTTTGCTACAGTCACTAGTGCTTCTTCCGGCCACACATTAAATCAATCTATCGTACAGCAATTCACAAATGACGGAAACTGCCTTAACTTTTGACGTAAATTTTCCCCTGTATCTGACATACTAAGCACAATATGAAGATTTTTCCTGCAATTTTTAACAAATTCCTCCCATCTCTCAATAGAAGTTTTTATTGAATTTCCTCTTTTTTCTCTCATTTGTTCAGCTATAAAGTCTTTTTCATCCGGAGTGTACAGATTTGGGACTTCTCCTGAGTTCAAAATATTATTTATATTTTCAAAATAAATATTTTTGTTTAAATCAGTGTCTTTTACTAGAAAAACTTGTTTTTGATTTTCCTGCCCAGCGCTATTAAACAGGTTTTTTAAGTCTTCTTTTCATTCTCCTATATCATAATATTTCGACATTTGTATTTGGAAAACATTATATTCCTGTATAAAAGCTGCAAGCTTGCATAAAGAAACCCTTCCGCTCCCTCCTATTCCTATAAGCAATGCATGCCCGCTTGGCAATGAAATTATCCTTGATATCCTTATAATATGATAAACTGCGTAGTCAAACATAATAAGTTCAGCATTTCCTTTATGCTTAATACTATACTCATATAGCACCACTTCTAGCCTTTTTCTAGCAGCGTCTATCGTACTGACTTCTTGGTATACAGGCTCTTCTATAAAATTACAAAAAATAGGCTCATGGCCGCCTGTAATATTATCATAGTCCTCATGCATCCAATGCTGGAAAGTTTCTTTGAGTTTTCCAATAAAAATATTTTTGTCTTTGTCGTTAATAAGTCTGTCAGAAAAAACTCGTAAACATTCGTGGATCCAGAGCCGATAGAGGACTTCAATTATAGGAATTTTTACTGATGGGACTGAAGTAATGCATAAGCAAATATTGGTGATGTCTCGCAGATTAAAGGTATAGTGGCTTTTAGCAGGGGTGGGAGGCAAGGCGGTGAGTACTTTGTGGTAGATGTCAATTGTGGCGGATGCGATAGAGATTATGGCACTTTTAACAAATTGGGAATGCTCTTGGAAACCGAGGTGCAAGTAAGAGGTAAAAATATTTTCTAAGGATTCTTTGTTAAATTCTGTAAAATCAAGTAAACAAAAATGACGAGTCATTCGTGATGAAATACGGTTACGGCCACCACCTGGATGTCCCATAGCTCCTAAATATATCATGTCTTCTAGTATTTTTAAATCACATGTTTCTCTATCAAACCACTCACATCGATCAATAGCTTGCCGTAATATTTCAATAGCTGGCTGTGCACCATATTGCTCTTTGGCAGGCATATTTAGGTCATCAATCATGACAATACAATGTTTCCCGAGCTCAGGGCCATAGTAGCCTTTTTTCCTTTTAATTATTTTTGACTCAATAATATCTTGAACTTGATTGCAAGATGATTGGGCACTTAACGTACTCATGACATTTATATTTTTCTGTGGGTCAAGCTCATATATAAATTTCTTACTCCTCCTCTATGAGCGAGCAAAACCATTGGAAAGTTCCCATTTTTTGCCCAAAAAACCACCTCTGTAATTAACAACAAATTTTTTATATGCAAGTGATAATTATTATAATTAAATCTCTAGCTAATTCTGTTTTATTTTAAACAGCTTGCATGTTAAAACACAAATTTTACAAATTAAATTAATATTTGCTTTCCAATTTTTGCGAATCAGGATATTTTTAAAAAAAATTACTATAAAACTTATATAAAAATTTTGTAAAAACATTAATCCAGGGAGGGAATTAGCGATGACACTTTTACCAGTCCCAGTGGCTCCTGTAATAAGCACATGGTTTCCTCTTGGCACCAGCTTATTTAGCAGATACAAATAAGCAGCTGTATCTTCAGTAGGGACAATTAGCGAGCTTAGCTCATGGACTTTTTCCTTACTCCCCCCCCTCCGTGAGTGAACAAAAAAATTTTGTGAGGGGGGTTAATTTTTTTTTTTAAAAAAAAATTTTTATATATAAATTTTATAAAAAATATTTTTTTTCGAAATTTAAAAAAAATCCTAATTCGCAAAATTTGGAAAGCAAATATTAATTTAATTTATAAAATTTATGTTTTAAAAAGCAATTCATTTAATATTAAACAGAATTAGCTCTAGATTTCAATATAATAATTATCATATATATCAAATTTTTTTTCCATAAAATTTTTTTGTATTAAAAAAATTTTTGTTCACTCACGGAGAGGGTGGGTTTTTTGGCAAAAAATAGCGATTTTTCTAATGATTTTGTTCACTCACGGGGGGGGAGTTAGGAGCTTTCAGCACCATTTCATGCCAAGTCGACCACAGCTTTTTTTCATAGTTATAATACATAGAAAAAGCATTGTTTTTATGGTAAATTTCGTCAAGCTCTTTAGAAGCATCAAGACCTTCTGCTCCTTTTCTACCTAGACTTCTAGAATAAAGGTCACTTAAAAATTCACTGAATTGGCTTCTCCCATTTTCATTGCTTATACACCCTAAACTCCAGGTCAACGCAAATAAAAAAAAGCACAACACCTCAGATTTTTGTGCTTTTCCTATATCTTTAGCATTCAATACAAATTCACTTGTCAATAAATTTTCTTTTTTTGTGTATCTCTGGGTCAGTTTGCGTAGCGGGGTTCTGCCTTGGTCTACTACTGAAGAAAGTCTAGATACTTGTTTCCTTACGATTGAGCCTTGGGCAGTCTGCTTACGATTGTATTCAGTAATATCATCATTAAGCTTGGCTTTACTTTTGCTTGATTTTAGCAGCAGTGCTTCAAAAACCTTTAATAAACTGCTGACAAGCCACAGTTTTGAAACTCCAAGTACTTTAGGGAAGCTTTTATTATTCATTACAAAATTCAGGCAGGGTTCTACAAAATATCCTACAATTTCTCTTATCAGACTTATATATGCTGGAGCTCTATAAGCAATTGGCAAAGACTTTAGCCATTTTTCAAAAATTACTTTTCAGCCTAAGACGTCGTCTTGGTCAACATAAATCATCCCACATCTGCTTACGGTTGCAGGACTAGCATGATCTAAATTTTCGACTTCAAAGAGCATGCTGATCATTGGGGTAAGTTTAATGATTTCTCCACTGCTGAGACAAAGCTTTTTATTGTCATCAAGCACTGTGTTCATATTTTCTATCCAAATAGCATCGACTGGCCCATCCATAATAAGCCATTTTAAGTTGTTAGTTTGGCTTTCCACAAAATGCAGGAGGTAATGGCTGAGGATTCCATAGACCCATTCTCGGTTATAGGGGTTGGCATCACCATAGAGCTGTTCTAAAGTGACTGATTTGGGGTTTATTCAGACTATTTGGACTTTATTAGCTTTGGGATCATCAAAAGCATTCTTCATGCTCAAAACTTTTTCTAGAACTTTAATTATAGACGACTTTCCAGACATTGCATTTCCTACAAGCATCATTCCATGCCTAATCTGTATAATATCATAAAGCTGCAATACTTTAGTCACAAACTCTTTTTTCCACACAAGCCCAAGCTCTTCTAATACATCATAAATGAGTGAGTTCATTTCAGAATTTTCTGCTTCTTCTAATTCAATCTGTGGGAATAAATCACTTGTGATGCCTAAAAACAGTGGAACATCTTCAATTAGGAATTTTGGGACATTACTATCTTGTATTGCTTGCAGAACAATTTGGTCTTCGTCTTCTTCTGGCCTATCCCTTTTTAAAGCTCCAGCTCTCTTAATAATTGTGCTTACAGCCCTCATCCCATAATCATAATGCTTCTGGCTGCTTAGCTGCTCACTTGCTAATCTTAAGCTTGTTATAAATTTTACTGCAAGTCTTCTATAATTATTTACTATGAATAGCCCAGTAATAATTAAGCCTAGGTTGAGCCAACAAGTTCTTTATATATGAAAAATATAATTGAGCCTTTGATAAATGAGACAAATAGAAAATCGTAATAATAAGGAGATAATTTTTGAATAAGAAAACTGTGTTTAATTTAACTTAGTTTATGGTTTACCTGAGAAGTGGTGGAAGTTTGACTTCTTGAGCGCATATTTATTTATACCCTAATGGTGCGTCAAAAATGACTTGGAAAGCCATTTCTGGCCGGCGCATGAAATAAAAATTTTTCAATTTTCTATGGTCAGTATGGAAAATTCTGGTTAAAATGTAAGACGACTAGCATCAGATAAAGGCTTTATTATGGGTATTGAAATATCTATAATTGAGTGTAATATATTGCATATGACATCGCATCGACAGTTGAGAATCGAATTTATTAAATTTTTCTTTAAAATGTGCTTACTCCCCCCCCCCCCTCCGTGAGCGAACAAAACCATTAGAAAAATCGCCATTTTTTGACCAAAAACCCACCCTCCGTGAGTGAACAAAAAATTTTTTTAATAGAAAAAATTTTAATGGAAAAAAATTTTGATATATAAGTGATAATTAGTATAATGAAATCTAGAGCTAATTCTGTTTAATTTTAAACAAATTGCGTTTTTAAAACATAAATTTTGCAAATTAAATTAATATTTGCTTCCCAATTTTTGCAAATTAGGATTTTTTTAAATTTCGAAAAAAATATTTTTTATAAAATTTATATATAAATTTTTTTTAAAAAAAAAAATTAACCCCCCTCCGTGAGCGAACAAATTTTTTTGTTCGCTCACGGAGGGGGGGGGGGAGTTAGATAAAAGCAAGAAGTCAGTCAGGCAAAATTTGGCAGTTCGTCAGGTTCCATCTTTTAATTTCGATTAATCATAAAAGACGATTAACTAACACTGCATCTCAACATATATATGGGCACTAAATTTCAATTATTATAGCTTGATATGTTGCATATGACATCGCACCAACAGCTGGAGTTCAAATCTATTAAAATTTCTGTTTAATGTGCTTGGTTGGAGACCAGGTGTCAGTCAGGCCAAATTTGATAGTTCGTCAGGTTCCATCTTTAATTTCGATTGATTATGATGAAGCTCAAAATGCTTATAAGTATTGAAAAAATCAATTATTATGACTTGCTATGATGCATATGACATTGCATCAACAGCTGTAAATCAAATCTATTATAATTTCTCTATGAATATGCTTGGTTGGAGACCAGGTGTCAGTCAGTCCAAATTTTGGTAGTTCGTCAGGTTCCATCTTTAATTTCGATTCAATAGCACTACATCTCAACATGCACAAGGGTATTAAAAGATCAATTATTATAGCTTGATATGTAGCCTATGACATCGCACCAACATCTGGAAATGATATGTATTGAAATTTCTGTTGAAGTGTGCTTGGATGAAAACCAGGTGTCAGTCAGGCCAAATTTGCCAGTTCGTCTGGTTCCATCTTTAATTTTAATTTAGTAGAGACAATGATTAACTAGTAATTATATTGATCATACACATTGGTGTTGAAAGATCAATTATTATGGCTTTGTTATGATGCATATGACATCGCATCAACTGCTGGAAATCAAATCTGTTAAAATTTCTCTTTAAGTGTGCTTGGTTGGAGACCAGGTGTCAGTCAGTCCAAATTTGGTAGTTCGTCAGGTTCCATCTTTAATTTCGATTGGCTATGATGAAACTCAAAATGCTTATAAGTATCGAAATATCAATTCTTATTGCTTGATATGTTGCATATGACATCGCACCAACAGCTGGAGTTCAAATCTATTAATATTTCAGTTTGGATGTGCTTGGTTGGAGACCAGGTGTCAGTCAGGCCAAATTGTGCAGTTCGTCAGGTTCCATCTTTAATTTTGATTGACTATGATGAAACTTAACATGCTTATAAGTATCGAAATATCAATTATTATTGCTTGAATTGTTGCATGTGACATCGCATCAACAGCTGGAAATCAAATCTATTAAAATTTCACTTTGAATGTCCTTGGTTAGAGACCAGTTGTCAGTCAGGCCAAATTGAGCAGTTCGTCAGGTTCCATCTTTAATTTGATAAATATGAAAGATGATTAGCTAACATTATTGCCAACATACATTATGCTATTTAAAAATCAATTATTATAGCTTAATATGTTGCATGAACAGCTAGAAGCTATAATAAGTGATAATAATTGATTCTTAGATACTTATTACCCTGTTGAGTATGATCAGTGTTAATCGAAATTAAAGATGGAACCTGACGAACTGTCAAATATGGCTTGACTGACACCTGGTCTCCAACCAAATAATTTCAAAGAGAAATTTTAATAGATTTGAACTCTATCTGTTGATGCGATGCTATATGCATAATATCAAGCTATAATAATTTATATTTCACTACTTATAAGCATTTTAAGTTGCGTTATATTCAATCGAAATTAAAGATGGAACCAGACGAACTACCATAAATGGCCTGACTGATACTTGGTCTCCACCATGCACATTTAACAAAAATTTTAATAGATTTGAACTCCTGATGTCGGTGCGATGTCATGTGCAACATATCAAGCAATAAGAATTGATATTTCGATACTTATAAGCATTTTGAGTTTCATCATAGCCAATCGAAATTAAAGATGGAACCTGACGAACTGCCATAAATGGCCTGACTGACACCTGGTCTAAAACCAAGCATATTCATAGAGAAATTTTTAATAGATTTGAACTCCTGCTGTCAGTGCGATACCATTTGACTATAACAAGCGATAATAATTGATTTTTCAATACCAATTTATTGGTTGAAATTTAGTGCTAGCTAATCGAAATTAAAGATGGAACCAGACGAACTGCACAATTTGGACTGACTGACACCTGGTCTCCAACCAAGCACATTTGAACAAAAATTTCAGTACTAATCATTTCTAGCTGTTGATGCGATGTCATCATATGCATCATAACAAACTATAATAATTGATTTTTCCAATACTTATAAGCATGTTGAGTTTCATCATAGTTAATCGAAATTAAAGATGGAACCTGACGAACTACCAAATTTGGCCTGACTGACACATGGTCTCCAGCCAAGTACATTCAAATAAAAATTTTAATAGATTTGAACTCCTGCTGTCTGTGCGATGTCAGCAAGCTATAATAATTGATATTTCACTCCTTATAAGCATGTTAAGTTGCATCATAGTCAATCGAAATTAAAGATAGAACCTGACGAACTTCCCAAATTTGCCTGGCTGGCACTTGGTTTCAATCCAAGCATATTTTAAAGAAAATATTAATAAATTTTATTTTTAGCTGTTGATGCGATGTCATATGTAACATAATCAAGCTATAATAGTTGATATTTTTAATATCCATAATAAAGCATTTATCTGATGTGGTCATCTTACATTTTGATCAGAATTTTTCATACTGACAATAGAAAATGAAAATTTTTATTTCATGCACTGGCCAGAAATGGCTTTCCAATTCATTTTTGATGAGCCATTAGGGGATAGAAAAAATATGCACTCAAGAAATCAAATTTACAATTTCTCAGGTAAATTATCACCAAGATTCCTTTATCCAATGCTGTAGGATCTTATGACAAGGGCTCTCTCTATTTCCACTTTTCTATTTATCTAATTAATCAAAAGATCAATTTTAATTTTTCATATATTAAGAATTTGTTGGCTCAACCTAGGCTTCATTATTACTGGGCTATTCATAGTAAATCAGTATAGCATCTTTAAACCCATAGGAATACAAATAAATTTCTGCTATCATGGAATAGTCAGGAATCATCATAGCGACAGGTCTAAATAATGCTTTTAAGTTGTCAGGAAGTTCAGATCTCCCTGCATACCCAGGGTTCATAGTAATAAAAATAGCACAGCTGTTATCAAGCTTAATCCAGTCATCCTCAAACCTGAATTTCGGCATATTTTTCATAAGCCCGACCTGTATCATCATAATTTGTTCAGCAATTTTTTTTTTTAAAATTTTTTTATTTTTAATTAGAAAAATTTTTTATTTTTTTTTTCAGCAATTACAGAAAGGACTTCTTGCTCTATTCTATTAAATTCATCAAAACAAGCCCACGCGCCACAGTGGCAAAGTCCTATAAAGAACTTTGCCATTGAGATGTGGTCAAGTTTATCTGAGCAGTTAAAGACGACGCATTTTTTAGCAAGGGATTTGGCAAGATCTTTGGTGGTTTCTGTTTTCCCTGTACCAGCAGGGCCTTCTGGAGCGCCCCCTAAATTGAGACGAATAGCTCCCATAAGAGTACGATAGCATCTGTCAGTTAAAGGTGTCATTACAAGTCTTCCTTGATTTCCTAGGTATTCGTAGCCATATTCGCGCTCTGTGTCGATCATTTTGACTGAGACTGTGTCACTTTGGAGATAATATCTGAGATGTTGAAGCCATTCAAAGTCACTGATGTCTTTGACTTTGTTATTGTATAAGCTTTCTATGACGTCTTTATTGTGGACGTCAAGGACGACTAATGCACTGATGGTAATCCTGGTTTCGTCTGAGAGGTCTTGGCGGACAATTTCTACGATATCAATCAGTCGATCTGATTCTTCTGATAAGAGCTTTTTCAAGGATTCATATCCATTTTTAAAGGATCTAAATAAAATTATTAAAATTTTTGCATATAAATTTATGAAAATTATAATATTTTACAATTTTTAATAGCATCCTCACAGTTGTTTGTTCAAAACACCATATTTAGTGCATGTATCAGCTGTGATGGCCAGCTTTGTATTCACTGAAGGTAGCCTTTATTTCCTTTATCTGCTGCACAGTTAACCATTAGCTTCCTCAGCGTTTTTTTCATCATTTTTTCAATTTCATTCATCCATTCTTCTACATATTTAAACTTTTTTTCTTCCTTATTCTCAAATACAGAAATTTTGTCTAAAAACATGACTTCTTCTCCTTCAATACTCTTCATACCAATTATATCATTTTCATCATTAAATATAAATGAATAAATGGCGAGCTATCTAACTTGTCCTCCTCACGGAACCCTAAGAGTTTGGGGACCTTGCTGCTGCTTGAAGGGAAACCTGTTAGCAAAATATGGTAGGCATTTTCTCTCTAGTCTGGACGGCTCCATGCCAAATGACCTTAGATTTTTGACAGCCTACATTTCATCGAAATCCATTTGGTCGAAAATTTTTGATAGTGTGGACATTTGGCCGAAAATTAAACCGTTTTTTTCAGTCAAATGTCTCACTATCAAAAATTTTCGATCAATTTTTCAGTGAAATGGACACTATCAAAAAAGGCAAAGTCATTTGTCTTGCACCCAGTCTGGACACCACGACAGGGGTTTTTTCCTCGACCCACAGAGAAGGAATCCAGAGTCCGCAAAGACAACTCCAAGCATCTAATGAAGCGAGAGTAATGGGGATCAGAAGGAGGATTTGGGACGTCCACTTACAATCCCATCCCCAGGTAGAGTTTAAGCCGATCGCTAGGAGTTGTCCAAGGAAAGCGTCTGGGCACGTCTCCTAGAAAGATGGTGAAGTCACTTTTTTTTGGTAGCGTCAATAGAAAAGGGCATAAGTGCAAGCCGATGCCAAGGGCAACCAGCCTGAAGCCAAAAAGTCGGCGAGGGGGTGAAATAACCCTTAAGACCCATTCTAATTTAATCATTAAATACAAGCGTATTAATGCCTTCAAAGCATTTTCCTATATATTTTTGCACAATATCTAGTTCTCTTGCATTTGAAAGAATTGCTAAAAGTTCTTCTTAAACTTAAACTTAAACTTACAGGGTGGCGTCTGCCTTATTGGTTACGCAGTCACCAAGGACCTACCCATACGGGTGGTTCATCCGCTTTGCGCCATCTTCAGCTTCGCCTTGATTGAAATTGGGACAATGACTTGCTGGGCGAGTTTCAGCTCTGGCGCCGTCTTTCTTCTCCTTCAGCGCCTGACGCCATGGCACTTCTGAAGTGTGGGGTTCTGCTTCGTACGTCTCCTCCTTCCCTTTCGGGTCTAGTTTTGAGTGGGCGGACTATGGACTTCTGCGGCTGCTGCATGAGTCACGAGGTTGGCCCAACCAAAAATTCCAAAAAATGGAATTTCTGTTCAACCTTTCGGCAAAAGGAAAAATCTGGATCCCGGGACGTAACACCCGGTTTCACGCTAGGCAGTTGCCCGATTGCTCTGGGTATTACCTGCAGAGTCAGCTGGGCTTGCCCTTTCCAAATCCAAACCTTCCTTTCCCTCGAGGTAAAACCCAACCTTGAAATTGGACTGAGGGCTAGGCTCTGTACATTACCAGAATTGCTTACTTAGCATTGTTGTCCATTTCTGGATTGTTAAAACCTTGCCGGATATAATTAAAATATGTGTCGAGGCTGCATGGCCGGGAGGCCATGCCCAGACGAAGACGCCATATTTTAATTATGCTAAAAGTTCTTCATTTGCAAGAAAATAAAATCTCCCGAATGCTTTTCGCTTGATATTAAGATAATCATTTAAAGATTTCATAATAATATCAAGGGTGCTGTTGCTGTATTTTAGCTGCTCATGGAGTTTTGGGTTGCTAAATGTGACTTCTAGCACTAATGGGCTGTAATTTACTTGATTCATCATAGTTTCCCACATGAAATTAATATGCCCAAACTTTCCAGCTTGTTCTGGCAGCTCATTTGATATATCAGGGTTCATAAAAATAGGTGCTAGATATATCCAATACCCCTGCATTTTTTCTCATTCATCAAGAATATCTTGTAACTTCACAAGCCCATTTTTCCAGGCATGCATTTCTTTCGCCATAAACTCAATATAAGGAGAATTGCACATAGAAATTGTTTTGACGAGGTTATCGTCAATAAGATCCCAAATAGGCTGATTGTTCTCGATGATGAAGATTTTTGTATCTTTGTAAAAAGTTCAGTGAGATTATAAGGCTATAAGAGGATAAACTCTAGCTTGCCTATCTGATGCAAACCTACAACCTAAGGATTAGCTTCATAGGTCAAAGTTACCTCTTGCACCCTGATAAGCAAAGACTAAGTGGGAGGCAAACCTGTCTAGCCCACCTTGCAAGGAAAAACCTTGGGGGAGAAACAAAAAGTTTCCTCTTCGGCAGGCATCCCCGAAGCCTACTTTAAAAATGACAGAGGCACTATTTTCAGCTTCATTGGATGGGTCCTATCTGCGCCATAGGGATGCTTCGAGTCCATCTTCAGTCAACATCACCATTTTATTTCTGTATCTTTGTAAGGAACTAATCGGAATTTCATGTCGTCCCATTCTTTTTCCATTTTTATTTTTGCGTTTTCTAAGGCGAGTTCTCTTGTCGCCCTTTCAGAAATCTGATTTTTTTTCAAAAAATATTTTTAAATTAATTTAGGAAAAAATTGAGAATTTTCACCAATTTCAGAAATATCCTCAATGTCATCTTGATACTCCATAATTCCTTGCTCAATAAGTGTTTCCATAGAAATATTCAGATGTTTGGTTAAGCTTAGCCCAGTTTTCTTTTGTAGCAATTCCCAATGTCTATCTCTTAGCCCAGGGTTTCTTAAATCTTTTATAATCGGAACATAAGGAGCAAACTTATTAACCTCTTCAAGCAGCGAAGTTGTAAGTTTAAGGCCTGCCGGCTGATCTTTAAAGGTATTTCTCTGCATTCTAGTAAGCTCTGTCAAATACAGCTCGATTTCTGCATTTATTGATTCTCTGTCAAGCTCTCCTAAGTGTCCTTTCATCCATATAGGAAGATGCTCAAAGAAGTCTCTGATATAAAACCACAATTTACAAGATGGAGTATTCTACCCAAAATTAAATAAAATCATTATAAAAAAAAATAAAAAAATATAACCATTCCATTAAATTGATGATAAATTCTAATTTCACTGAGTCCAAAACTTTGAAATCTGTGCTTCGGATTCCTACAATCCCTTCTCTTACATTAATAACTTTGCCAAATTCAATAGCTTTATCAATTCTGTCCCTTAACGACCCAAATGCATTGCTGACTTCTTCGAACTTTTCTATATCTTTTTCTTTTTTCAAGTCAAATAATAAGTCACGAATATCTTCAATTTCTTTAATTATAGCATATTGGCTTTCAGTCAGCTGTACTGCAAAGTCCCTTTCTTTTAACCTTATAGTCCTTTCACATGTTTTCTTGTACTTCATTGTTCGTTTGGCAAGTCCAAAAGCTTCCCAAGTCCTATAATAAAGATCGTCATCTATACGGATTCCATAGTCTTCTAGTGTTTCAGTAATCCCAAAAAGCTGCCCTAAAATGTTACTGACGTATTCTAAACGTTCCCCAAGATGGGTTGCGATGAAGTTTTTCATGTCGTTGAGCTCTTCTAAATTTGCAGGCTCGTGGGCTATGATTTCAATGATTTCTTTTTCTTGTTCTTCTACCTTAGCGACGTGGTCTTTTGCTTTTGTTAGCATTAAGGTTTCAAGCTCTGTTAATATTTTTTTTATTTTATTTTTTAATTGTTTCTGAACTTGGTCAATTTTAATCACAAAAAGTCCACAGTATAACCGTTCTTTTTTCCCAAAAATTAATTCAAGGCTTTCTGATGCTTCTTTACATCTATTAATTTCATAGTCAATTGCTTCAATTTTGAATTTTTGCTCAAATTTCTGCTTTAGGCCTTTGACAGACAGCCCTATAAGAAATTCAAAAGGTTTCAGCATCTGTAGCAAGCTATAAGGGACTGTTCACAGCTCATCGACAAGTATTTTTATTTCATTTGTGACGTTAAATACAAATTCGTCGTTGTCTTCTACAACTCTTATAAGATTAGGGTCTCTGGCAGCACCTAACTCACTAGTTTCAATGCTGGGGACTGCTTGGATTTCTTTGGTTGCAGAATATATGATATCATCAATGGCCTCTTGGATGTCCTCAAGACTAGGGTCAATAATAAAATTCCCATCGTTTTCAGTTTTTTTTGTCATAAGAACGCATTTAAAATAGGGGCGTTTTCGGTTTTTTTTATCCCATTCTTCGTTGGTGAATATTTTGAGCATTTCTTTGGACGGGATTCTTTCACAAGTTAAGTTAAATCGTTAAAGGCTATAATGGATAATCATTAATCAAAGCTATCTACGCTATCACCTAATCTAAGGATAGTTTCCTACGTTAGAGCCACCTCTTGCAGATGATGCCATAGTCCTGATAACCAAAAATTAAGCGAGAGGCAAAATCGGTCTAGCCCATCTGGTAAGGACAGGAAAACTTCGGAGGAGAGATAGAATAGGCAGGCATCCCCAAGGCCTACTCAAAAGTGGCGTGGGCACTATTTCACCATCATTGTGATGGGTCCTACCTGCTCCATAGGAGCTCCTCACAGTCCTTTTCCGTTGACGCTACCACATATCTCTTTTCTTTCACATGGAATGCCGATATTCATAGAAGTGAAAAGCATATCTTTAATTTCGTGAAGCTGATCACGGAGATTTAATAATGATCGCTCTAAATCCTCCTTTGTAATCAAATATAAAATTTTGCTCTATATGGAATATATATATTTTTTATATAGAAAAATATTTTTAGATTATATTAATGTTTTAATAGGAAATCGCTAATAAATTTACGATTTTTGACCATAAAGAAATCTCGCTAAATTATAAATTTTTAAGAGAAAAGAATTTATCATATATCCTACCTGTCTACAAAGAGAGTAAGCATATTCTCATTTCACGCTCAAAGCCAAGATTGCAAAGACAAAGTAGCTTTCTCAGCCTTACAATAATTTCTGGTGCTAGCTGGTGTTCTAAATCAATGCTTTGATTTTCATATGCCCTCGCCATTATTTTTGCATTATTTCTCCCAATTCTTTCTTCATTAGCTTTATTGATGATATCTTGTATTCCAAACTGTGTATCAAACATAATATTTCTAAGCTCTCTTATCGTGTTCAAAGTCTCTACCTTATGCATTCTTACCATTTTTTCAAGCTTATAAGGTACCATATAGAATGTATTAAAAAGCATCAAATTTTTAAATTCAATAATCTGCTGGTTTTGTTTTACCAAAATATTTAAAGTATCAGGAAATGCTTGATGCAGGTTTTCTGAAATATATTGAACTCTTTCCCAGAAATCAAAGCCCAGCTTTTCTATTACCCCTATTCTATTTGTGTCATAATTTTTTTCGCTATAAGGTATGAATTTTTCAGGGGGTAAAATTTCGCAGAATAAATCTTGTTTTTCTTTATTGTATGGGAGATCAGCTTCAAATTCCATTTTATGCTGGGCGTACATGAAATTTTCTTCTACTTCGTTGATTAGACTGACTATTTGTGGAGGGTTTAATTGGAATGGATTTTTCATGATTTTTGTTGTTAAGACTATAGGAGCTAAATGATCGTAATATCTATCTTTATATTCATCTATGCTGCCAAGGCCAATTTTTTTATATTGCATTGTTTCTTCTATTAGATGGGTAATTTCAGATTTTCATAGATGGTTTCGTGGATCATGGTGAATATGTGCTGGATACCTACGGAATTCCATTGGAACTCTATAATAATTTAAAAGCGAACTATTAAACTTCGGCTTTAGACGATTTATTACAGCTTCAACCATTCTTAGCGGCATAGAAACAGTCGGGGACGTCATTCCTGTGATAATATTCGTATACTTCATAATAATTTCAGCTAAATCTCTGAATTTTCCTGCAATTTTCAGTCTTTCTTCAAAATGCGCTTCAGTTTCATGCAAAAGGCGTAAATTGATCCTTGATACATTTTTTTCGCTTCCATTAGGCCATAATACAACATATCTATCAATATCATTATTATACCTCAAAATTTCGCATTCTTTCCACTCATAACTTCCATCAGGATAAAACCATTTGGAATATGCCTTTGCTTTCCCATACCTTTGTTTCACACTTTTTATAAACTCTTCACCAGGCCCGAGCTCAGACTCAGGGTCATACATTTCTAAAGGCAAAAATTTGGTATTTTCTGTTCTCCCTATTTCTTCTATGGCTCCAGCAATAAATACATTTAAAGGCGCAGTTACCGTGAACCCTGGGTTTTCTTCATTTGGGTCTCTTTTTCTTGGTACATTAGAAAAGTCCTTTTTTTCAATTTTTTCGTCAAATTTTTTAGTCTCATTAAGCAAGTTTGTAGGGCTTAGCTGCTTAATTTTAGATGGACTCTGGGCAGTGCTTGGTCTTGACGAAATTAAGCCTCGTGTTTTGGATTTTCTTACAATATAATCTGGCTTCGGCGCTTTGCGAGGTTCTCTATTTCTAGCTGCTGTCCAATCTTGTATAGGTGCAATCCCTGATTTTCTGATAATTCCAGCTGTAGTAGGCCTTGATGATGAAAATAAGCTGGAATACCTTGAATCAGGCCTTGGGGGAGCTTCATCACTGAGCATTGCTAAGCTGCTTGAAGTCAATAAATGAGGTATCTGTGGCTTTGTGATATTTCTTAATTGAGTTGTTAAAATAAGCTCGCCTTGGGTTTCTTCATTTTGTTCATCTCTGATAGGACTGGTTTTCGCTGAATCTCTTGAAAATAGTCCTCTGTTTGTAGGCATAGGCCTGGCTGAGTCTCTGGAAAACGTAGGTCTATATGTCATTATATTAGGCATGCTTCTTTGTGAAACTAATGTTGTAGAGGATGATAAAAGGCCCGTTTGCATAAATTCAGACAGAAGCATTTCACGAGAGGGGTTTTCTTGTAAAGTCCGAGAAAAGACTGCAAATTCTCCTGGGCGTGGAATAACAGGTCCTGATCCGCCTGATGTAATTTTTTCTAAAGCTTCGTGCTTTTGTTGGACTTCTTGGAATTTCAGGTAGTTTGAGACTGCAGCTGAGTGTCTTTGGTATCTTGATGACTTGGGCCTGTTGGAGTGTTTCTTCTTGGGTGGTTCAGTCATATTTTAAAGTTTATATAAGTTATAGCAATTATTTTGAATAAAAGCATTGGTTTAGTATGCAAAATAGACTATTTTTAATAAATAAAACTGATATATATAGATATAATTTTGTATACAGTATTTTTGAATTTTAGTTGTATAGCAGAATAAAATCTGTTTCTATATAAGATAGAGGTTAAAATAGCTTCATTTATTTCCATTA
Organism: Blepharisma stoltei; assembly: GCA_914767885.1. Lineage (NCBI taxonomy): Eukaryota > Ciliophora > Heterotrichea > Heterotrichida > Blepharismidae > Blepharisma > Blepharisma stoltei. The sequence continues at coordinate 96,732 of CAJZBQ010000050.1, forward strand.
TTAATTATTTCATGATCTTTCCTAAAACACATAAACCAAAAGCCAAAAGTTTTGGAATTATGCCAAAAGAATTTTACGATGATCAAGTTTCACAGCTGATTTCTCATGATAAATTCCCTACTGAAGAAGTTAATAAGCCCAGCAAGAGAAGGGTCAGTAGTTACATTGGCATCTATAACGTACAATTATGCCCAAATAAAGCAATTACAAAAAGCAAAAGCACTAAATCTCTCTTAATTATTAAAAAAAGGGCATTTTTCTCATTAAATATGATTTTATTAAAAAATAATTAATAAAATTGATTGTAGTAAGAATTTAAATAAAGAAATCATAATAAAGACAATTGAAAATCCGACTCAGACATTAGGAAGAGTTACAACAGCATCCACAAAAACAGGAACTATTGCCCCATCCACATTTAACACTTTTAGAATGCCAGAAGAAGCTAAATCAAAATCTAGTGAATTAAAGCTTAAAAGACTTAAAGATATAAAAAGCGCAATTTTAAGGACAAAAAGTGACCAGCTAGAAATCATCAGAGACATTGCTACATATGAAAACTATTTGTGTGATGAAATTGACTTCATTACCAAAATTTCAAGGATAAATCAACAATTGCAGCATCTACCTGAAGCCTATGAAAAACAGAAAAAAATAGATGAAAAATATACTGAAATTACAGATATTTTTAAAGAAAAACTAAAAAATTTTCTGGTTGATTTAGATCATGAAAAGTCTCATTTTTCAAAACCTTTTGTTAATGAAAAATATTGCCAATAAGATTAATTTATTATTGTTAATGCAAAAAGGATATATAGTTTTTTTATAGATAAGGAAATATATCTTTTTATTTTATTGTTCTTTTTTATTTTTTAATAGTATATGCCATTCGTCCAATTGAGACAATTCGACATATGAAGCTGATTTTTGCTTGTCCTGCAAAAATCTCAGGAATTTATGGTGTTCTCAAAGTTTTCGGCAATGGATTATATAATAAATTTTCCATTACGTTTTTGCGTGACTCTGAGTTTTGTTTAGAGCTAAAGCTGACACATGACTTGATAGAGCTGGATAAAACTCTTTCATCAAAGCCTACAGTAGAAAAATTTAAAAAATTGATATTGCCTCATTTATTCCTTTTCTTTAATATGCATAAAAATGGTCGGTTATGATTGACCACCTTTCCTGTGACGGGTGCCCTTATGGATATCAGACATGGTTTTGGTGTATAGCTGCCCAAGGATTGGGTTAGCCTTGAAGCGAGAGGTCCAGCACTATTTCCGCTAATTAGTCAGTTTTTTTGCATCTTTTTGCCAGAAGCACCGAGGCCCAGAAAGGGTGTCCGATAGAAGCAGGGCGACTTACCTGCTTAAGCTGCTTTGTGGTCTGTCTCGAATCTGCGAAAGCACCTAGAGTTTTTTTTCTCAGAGATAATCCGATGAAAATAGGGAAGACAGGCTAGACAAAGAAACCCAGGGCTAGTTACTCCAGTTGAAAGGGTCCCGAAAAAGGGACAGTCTGGCCTAAGCAACGAGGTTAGGTAATTTTGGCGCTTGGGTTGGAAATAGAGGTTCCTGTCAAAATCTGTTTTTTCCAGATTAGGATGAAAAATGCCTCTACAAGAAACCGCAGTTTCGACCTGGGCTCAAGTTATCTTGAGGGAGCCCACCGCAGGCGTTCACCACAGAACGCACGGCGTTTCAAGAAGTCGGACTATAAATACCCAGCGTTAATCAATTTAATTCCTTTTCTCTCTATAATTTTTCATATAATTTTCCTATAAAAAATTTTAATTATTTTTTCATTCAATAGGTATATATATAATTTTGCGTCGGCAAAATTACCAACTGCTATGAGACCAATTTCACTCTAAAGAATTTTTAGTATCAATAATAAGCATCAAAGGGAAAAAAGGCCCTCTGATGATCCGAATTGACCAAAGCGAGCCTGATAAAGTTGATCTTGCCTTTACCAACCCAAATTTTTCTTTACAAGTAGACCTCACCCAGATAACAAAAAAGAAAAATCTTTTCTTGACCCCTCACAAGCAGCTTTTTAAGAAGCTTACATCTCATATTGTTTATAAAGAAGAAACAGGGATCTTTAAATGATACAAGAATGCTTCCTTATTTTTTACTGAAAAAGAAGAAAATTCGAAATTTTTAGACATGGAATATGTCCATCAACACTTAGGTGTGGTTCCATATACGTTTGAAACAGAAATTACGACAAAAATAGACGAAATTGAATTTAAAATTATTATTTTGTCATATAAAGACTATGAAAAAGCTGAAATTCATAGAGGGGAAGATGTTAAAGAAATTCTGTTTGATTCACAGGATTATAGGTTTATTAAGGATTTGCAAGGGTCGAGGTTATCAACAAATATTGTAACGATATCGAAAAGTATTGAGTTTAAGAAGACGATGAAAAAGCTTTTTAATGTATTTGAAACTTAATTTTGCTAATTTAATTGATTAGTTTTTAATTTTACTCGAATTTTAGATTTTTGCTAGATAAATAAAAGAAAAATAAAGATAGAATTTTTTAAGAGCCGATAAGCAATGAACATATATAATAATCGTATAGATTTTAAAGAATTAATAGCAGATATCTCTTTTAAGATATACAGCTGGCAATTTTTGTTATAAAGTTTAGCTTAATGATTTATCTTCAAGAAAATTCTTCATCAAAATCATTCTATCCACACATGCATAGTTAGTTAGCTGGGTATTTATAGTCCCTACTTTGTGGACTGCATGCCGCGGTTTCTACCCGCAGGGTGGCAGAGCGTACCCACAGCAAGCCCGGCCGAAACCCCCGGTTTCTCGGTAGAGGTGAGGTCAAGGGACAGTCAACTGTCTTAGCTGACCGCCTCCATTTCCAACTCGCTGTGTCGCCCAAGTTGACGCCAACACTGCCTTTTTCCATTCTTCAGATCGCCCCTTTTGATCGGGACCCTTTTAACTGGAGAGACTTGTGCCCTTGAGGTTCTAAGTCGAGCCTCGCCTTCCCTTTTTCAAGAAAAAACTGAACCCCTTACGGGATTCGGGGCGAAGCCACAAAGTAGCTTAGGCAGGTAATTCCTCTGCCTCTTTCGAACACCGAGTCTGGGCCTCGCGCTACTGGCAAAAAAGATGCGAAAAACTGCTTCCCGGGTCAGGCCACAAAATCAGCGGAAATTGTGCTGGGTCTCTCGCCTCGAGACTAGCCCTTCCCTTGAGTAGCTCTCCGCACCCAAAAACCACATCCGGTATATATAAGGTCACCCGCCACGGGAGGACGGGTCGCTCGTCTCTGGCCATTTTATGTATATTCCACACATGCATAATACTTTTCTAGCAGCTGCTCCCTACATGTTGGATCATTAAATCCTCTTGTGTCTGTGCAAGTTTGTCATTTATTATACCTCTTTTTGCACTTAGATTCCTGTTGTGTGTAGTCATTTTCTGAGCATTCTATTTGCTTATGAGGGGATCTTTTGGAACTCCAAGAATCAAAAAAATTCCATGACATTCTGATACAAAATAAATATAAATGAAACTTGTATAGGGAGATTTAGATTTTTGAACTTTCTAATCTTAAATTCTTAAATTCTTAATTATCTATAACATTTTACGCCCACTACGGGGTAGCCTCCTCCAGAGCTGCCACCATATTTATCCACGTGTCGGGCCTATGGACCTCTGGGCCGATCCACTTTGATCACCAAGGCACGGGTAAAATACAGCGTTCAGGCTTCAACGGGCTTCACTGCCGCCACGGCTTTATTCGACTCAGCTCCTGCGCGTGTTCCGCCTAAGGGTCCACCTCCTCGGGTGTGCTGAGGGGTAAAGACCTGAACCTCTTGATCGCACTGAGGAGAGCAGCTCCTTTGGTTATCTCCAAAGTTAAACCACTGTTGCTGTGCAGAAGTTCTCAAGGTAAAACCCAACCCCTTGAATAAAATTGCTTGAGGCAGAGAAAATTAGCAGAGCTAATTTCACTCAAAGTGAAAGCCATTTTATTTATTGAGCTTTCTAATCAGAAGGTTAATTTTGTTAAAATGGAATTGTGTCTAGTATAAATCATGAGTTGATTGTAAGGAGTTTTGCATGATAAAATAGATAGATTTTTGATAATTAGTTTTAAAGTATAATTTATTATATAAATCGCTTTAATTTGGCCTAATAAAAATAGAATTATCTAATCTCTTGGTTTTAAATGCAAAAAATTATGATACTCATGTTTCTTCTAAAAATAAATTAAATCCACAATTAATCTTACAATAAGCATATATATTTATAACAAAAGAAATAATTTTCACAAATTAATATTAATTACATAGACGATGAAAAAGTTCAAGGCGCTAGTCAGAAAGAGAAAGCTGAAAAAGCGAAAAATTCCCGAGTCAGATATGCTCCCGAAAGAGCTTGATAACATAAAATTTTTCCCTGACGAGGAGCCTATTGGTGACGATAATTTATATGATTTTTTAGATCCGGCAGCATTTAAATTATGCAAAAGAGGAGCAAGTGTGGAGCTTGAATCCGGAGTTTCTAAGTCATCGCTTGTAAGCATCACAAAACCATTTGAAAATCTAAAAATTACTCAGAACATCGATCGCGCTCAGCTGAGCATTGTTAACCCACATCTTAAGAGATTTTCTATTTCTGGATATAAAAAAGAAGATAAAGTCATTATAGACGCAGAAATTAAGATTATTTTGCCGACAGCCACATCTAAGATAGAGCCAGTAAAAAATTCTGAAATTATTAAGGACCCACTATTATTTTCGTTAGATAAAGCAATAAATTCTCCAAAAGAAGAAACAAAATCGCTTCCAAACGTACCTATAAAATCTGTCCCTGCCAAGGAAAATGCTATTAATACAGCGAATAATACAGGTGAAGTAAAAATTCAAAAGGAAATAGAGCCTATAAAGAAGCCATCTAATGAAATTGAGGAAAATAAAGACAATTCTTCAGATGCATTCGATGCAATGTTTACTGTAGGGAATAGCAGATTATTACCTTGCTCTGCAGAAGTTAGAGCGAAGACTCCCGCTTTTGATTTGCTGCTAGAAATGGAGGCAGGGTCTGATTGAAAATTGAAGCTAAATAAGCCATTTGCCAAAATTTACTTAAAAAAAGGGACAGATCGATATCCATCAGTCCCTGTTGTAAAAGCATTTTTAGATATGGAATTAAATGTACTGCCTGAAAATCTATACATAAATTCAATGATTTTATTACTTTTTTTATGGTAGTGCAAGCCGATTTCTTCAAAATATCTCTATATTTATTTTTAAAAAAAAAATATTTTACTTAAATAAGAATAATTTTCGTTTTATATGACATTGAGACTAGAAAAAAATGGGATAAGTCTTCTGTTAGTGAATTTATTGAAATTACGAAGACTGAAGACGTGGTACACTATTATATGCTAAATAAAGCGCCTTGGCCTTTTACTGATAGAGATTTTGTGGAAAAAAGATATATGAGAAAAAGGGATAATGGGGATATAGAAATTTATTTTGAAGACTGTGCACATGCAGATTATCCAGAAAGGGGGAAAAAAGTAACGAGAGGGAAAACTATACTTGGTGGACAAATTATGAGAAGAAAAATATCGAAAACTAGTGGCCAACCTACACTTTTAGTAACTTTTATATGCCAAGCTGATATGAATGGGAAAATACCTGCTAAGGCCTTAAAAGAAACACTGCCAGCATCAATGCTTAAGTGGTATAAAGCAGTACAAAAAGAACTAAATTCATTTGTCTGTAAATAATGCGAGTGAACTATTTAGAAAATATAAAATAACACAAAATATCTCTAAATTATTTCATGTAATTTATTATTCATATCCTTTAACTCAATTATAAAATAAATCTAAAACTTATTTATAATGCAATCTTTTTATATCCTTTTTCTTTTCTTTAAAATACCTTATAGAAAAGTATTTTTGAAAAATAATTATATTGTCGAAGAATATGGTGCAGTGGGAAGAACCTTTATTTGGCTGTTTTCGAGACTGTTGTAGCTGCATAATAATATCTCTCTGTCCCATGGCGTATTGTGTTTATCAAGGAATAAGCGTTAAAAAGGCTACTGGAGAATCTTGCTTATGTGCATGCTGCTACTCTGCTGTTTTATGCTGTATTGGCGCTGCAATTAATAGAGGGAAGATAAGGGATAGGTATCTTATAAACGGAAGCTGTTTTAGTGATTGTTTATTACACTGTCTCTGCGGCCCATGTGCAGCTTGCCAAGAATATAGAGAAGTAAATGTCCGTGAATCGCGGTAGGCAATATAAAAATTCAAAGGTAAAATGTTTAAATTAACAAAAAACATTTTAATCAATTCTCGATTTATTAGAAATCAAGGAATAAAAGATTATTTATAAGGTAGTTTTGGATCATTTTATTACCAAAATAGCTGATTAAGAAGATATCTTTAATAATTAAATCAGTTACGAATTAATCAAGCATGACTATAATTTTATAATAGCTGGATTCTTTATTGCATGTTTTATTTGTCACTATAAAGTTTTCATTGAGTAGTTTTCATATAGTGATAAGAAAAGTCTTAAATATATATACACATTTGAAGTTTAAAAATAAGGAATTCAGATATGACTTTAACAAAATAACTTGTTTATGAATTCGATAATCTTTCATAATAAATGTCAGCTAAAGAAGTGTGGGTTTTACTATCAATATACAGTTTAATAGTTGCAGCCTTTATCGTAGTAATTGTCTCATCTGCATCTAGTCAGAGCAAGACCACAAAACTTGAAAAATTTGAACTAGTGGCAGGACAGCCTCTAAGATTTCATCTTTTAGGGGATTTTGGTGAACTTGATCCTTATGAGAAAATTTATAATGAGTACCCTGTCCAAGTAGTTGCCCAGAGAATGGTAGCAAATGCTTATGTGAGGCCAATCTCTATGATTATCACAACTGGAGATAATAGATATCCAAAGCCAGACTCAAAATTTGACCAGGTGATTTACAAATATCTTTACCACATCTTCAACAAAGGTGGCTTACAAAGTAAACCTTGGTTTTTAGTCCTCGGAAATCATGACTGTTCAAGTAATCCTCAATATGAAATAGATGCAACCTCCCTCTACCCTATGTGGCATTTACCTCGAAAATTTTATAATTTTACAATTGAAATCGACAATAAATATTTAGCTGCATTTATTTTTATGAATGGATGCTCACTGGCTCATGACATAAATAAAGTAGGAGATTTAGAGCAATATGAATGGCTTGAAAAAATCCTTAAAGATTTAAATAGAAATCCAAGAGTGAAGTGAATATTAGTTAACATACATGAACCACCATTTTCTGCAGGGATTCATCATGGCGATAACGAGCCTATCAAAAAATTCATCCTTCCATTACTTTTTAAGTATAATGTTGACATCCTTATGACAGGACATGAACACAATATGCAATATTTTATATCAAGATATAGCAATGATACAATGCCTCCCTATGAGCCATTGCCGAATTCTACTTTTAATTGCTCAAAAGAAGAGTTTGTGCCTTATAACAGAGAAAGCTTTTGGATTAAAGGACAAGGCTTGCATGAAATTGTACAAGGCGCTGGAGGAGCTGAGCTTTATGAGCTATGTCCAAATAAAACGACTGAAATGGCTGATTTAGTGTACGGTAATGTCCAGTTTGGGTTTTCTGAGGTGTATATTGATAGCACCATGATATCTGTGGATTATTATGCCATAGATGAAGGAGACCCAGTTTATTCTTTGAAAATTTATGCTAAATAGTTATTATTCTTTTTAAATAACACATTTAATTATACTTTTATTGGGAAAAAAATAAATATATTGTTAAAAAATTATAATTATAAATGGATCAGAGATTTATCATTAAGTCAGTTGACATGCCTGAAGAGATAGCAAATAAAGCCATTCAGACAGCTTTTGATGCAAAAGAGAAGTTTACAAACCACAACCAAATTGCTGCGTACATAAAGAGACAGTTTGATTCAGAGTTTCAGCCAGCTTGGCACTGTATAGTAGGAAGAGGATTTGGGAGTTTCGTCACTCATGACACAGGAAACTTAGTTTACTTTTTCTTGGAAGAATTCGCGATTTTGCTTTGGAAATCAGGGTAGACAAGCTGACTTATTTGACTTTAAGAATAATTATATTTAATTTCCAATAATAATGTGAAGCGGGTTAAAGTTTTTGCTAAAATTAGTTGAATAATTAGTTAAATTTTGAAAAAATAATGTTTTAGATAAAGAATACGATGTTTAATAGGTAGATTTTACCTATAGGGAAAAGTTAATAATTATTTGAATATTCTTATTAAAAAAGCATAAAATTGAGCTGCTTAGCCTCTTGTTTATGCATAATATTTTTACTGCAATATACATTTAACACACTGACTCCTTGCTCTGTCATCATGGTTTTCCATAAATTCTTCTGTTTTGTTAGTAAAATTACTTGTTGCTCTCAGCCTATTTGATGCCTTTCTAGGGGAATTAACGCTAACTCTTTTTTGCTATTTTTAACTAATATCCCTATTTGGCTTTATTTTAACATTTGTAAAATTTATAACTTATAGGATTTTAAGAAACTTAAAGAATTAAATGGGAGCATAAAAAGTCAAATAAATTTAAAGACTTAAAAACAATTGTCTAAATAATGGAATAATTAATAAAATAAATTATAGAGTTTGCTATATATTAAAAATCCCTCAGCATTTCTTTATTATGAATCAGTGGAAGGATAAGCTTTGCTTCACTGCCATATTCAGTCCCTTCCAAATCCCCTTGTGATTTTTTCTCATCAAATGCAGAAACAGCTGTAATAGGTGATTGAAGGTTAATGATTTCTTGAAAAGGGTCTGGCTTATTAAACCGTCCTTGGTTATAATGGTTTTGTCCCTGCTCTGACCTGTTCGTACTAAACTGATTCGCTTTAACCGGAGGAATAGTCACAGAATGGACTTTTCTCGTAGGTTCTTCAATCATCCTTATTTCTGTTATATCTTGGCTGCGATGGTTTGCAGAAAATTCTTCATTTTCTGAGTCACTGCCACTATTGTTTTCTTCATGGTCAGAGTCAGCTAAATTTAATTTTTCTTCAGTTTTTTTTGACATGCGATTTAAATCGTGTGTTTCTTTAGAAAGGGAAATGAAGTCTGTGTTGGAGTCTTTTAAATCAATAATCAAATCAGGCTCTTTTGTGGAATAATTCGAGCTTGTGTTCGATTGAGGATCGACTTGTTCCATGATGGAATATTATTTTATCATTTTTATGTGAAGCCTTCTTTTGGCTCTTCAATATTATTAATTTTTATAAAAATTCTGAAGCTTCTTGGAGATTTTTTATTTGAATTTAATTAATTTATGAAAAATGTAGGGCAAGATCTCGAAATATGAACTGCAATATAACTGTTAAAGAAAATTGAGGCCAAAGGATGAGATAGGATGCAGAATAGAATTTTATAAAAATAATTCAGTGAAAGGCTTTTTAGGGTTGACGGAAAGCTAATATAATTTGTAGCTAAAAATTCAATTGATTTAAAAATCGAATATTTTAAAGAAATTTAAGTATTTTAAATTTCATTAATCAAATGATTATTTATGTCATATCCAAAAAGACACATTTCACCTAATGCTGGTTCAGCTCCAACCTCAGCTCGACTACTAAGATCAACCCACCCTGATGCATATAACACATACTCAGGATTTTATTCTCCTAGGCGTTCCAATTCCTCTAAAAGATCAGCCTCAGAAGAACGCAAGGATATCGATACTTTAAGAAAAGAAGCACTTTACTTACTCTCCCTCCTTTAAATTGGATAAAACATCAGTAAAATTTGCATTTTTTGGGTACTTTAACCCCTCTTTAAATTGGAACAAAATTTTATTTTCAAGAGGAAAATTATATAGATGATAATAATAATTTTTATAAAATTAGTTTTAACATAATTTAATAAACAAAATGCAAGTAGAATGCTATCTCAACAGTTATAACACTGAATCAATTAATTTTTATTTAATTCTTCATAAAAATAAATTAAATTCAAATTAATGTGCTCAATTTATTTTTTAAAAAATTTTTAAAAAATTTTTCAAAAAACCAAAATTAATTTTGGCATAATTTAATTAAAAAAGTGTAATTAGAGCGCTATTTAAGCATTTATCACATTGAATCATTTAATTTTTTTAATTATCTCTAACAAATAAGATTTTAAGAATTTAAAAAAAAAATTTATAGAAAAAATTTAAATATTTTTCCCCTTTAAATTGAAACAGGTTTTTTAAATTAAAGGAGAGAGTTAAGAAATTCCTTTCGCAATGCAATCCAAGAAATAAAACAAATAAAAATCGCTCATCAAGAAGACCTAAAATCAATGCATTTCGCATTTGAAGAATTGCGGCGTGAGATCGAAACTATTAAATTTGAAAAGGTTGAGAAAACTACTCAACAGAATGGAGGAGGGTCAATAGAAGAATACACAAAGCTTGCACAAGAGTTGATCAGCTTAAGAACTGACGTTGATAGGCTAAGTAGCAGTATTGGAAAAGAATCAAGGGCCTCTGCAGTCCAAAGCTATGAAAATTTCCTTCATGAAAAAACCCGAGGAAGAGGCCATTAGGTTGAAAAAGAATAAAATTTGCATTAACTTATTTTTAATATGATTTCTAATAGGAAAGATATTCTGTAAAGCTCTGAATATTTTTATAATAAATTAAATATTGGAATTTCAAAATATTTATATTAAAAGGTGTATATAACGACATAAGGAAAGCCGTCAAAATAATGAAGATATATGCAAAATAGTCTAGAGAAATAGATTATACATATTATTGTATAAATAAGGCTATTTCATACTATAAAAGCCATTTTAGGCCGAATTTGAAAATATTATTGTATCGAGCCTTTAAAATTTTTCATCCCCAGCTAATAAAATATACACTATACAATTTAAAATTTGCATAGAATTTTTATAGCCTAGAAATTAAATATCAGAAAAAATTACTCGACCTGATAAAATTTTTCATTTAGCTGACCATTTCTTATCATCCTCTAAATTTACAATATGCATAATGAATTAGAATCCTTAAAAGAACTTCTTTTGCAAGACTCATGAGACTACACAACTGAGCCCGAGCTCATCGACCGCAATTCCTGCAATCGAGGCTCGCTAAGCGCTACTTTGCGGGCTTCAAAAATCCTTCTTTTTGACATAAATTCCAAAAATTGCTATTTGCTTAATTTAGACGATATTTATGACCAAAAAAATATTCTGCACGACAAGGATAATTCCTATGCTTTAATTTTTCAAGGTTTAGATGAACAAGAAGTCAAAGAAATTAGAAAATTTTTTGGTCTTCACCCAGTGATAGATTATGAATGTGCGAGCAACCATTTCAATAATAAAGACCATATGCTTGATTTTCATGATTATTATTTGTTGACTATTAATGATGCTAGTATAGAGGGAGATGTAGAAAATCTGGATTCAGGCCCAATGATTGTGCAATTTTGATAGTATGCATTTCTCCGTAGTAAATTTGGTCGAAAATTGGTGAAATTTTTTGATAGTGAGGCATTTGACTGAAAAAAGACGTTAAATTTCGACCAAATGTCCACTATTTAAAAATTTTCGATCAAATGTACTTCGATGAAATTTACACTATCAAAAATACACTACCATTTGGCATGGAGCCAGAAAATCCGGTATCTATGAAAACTATTATTAGGAAAAATTTAATTTTGATTTTTTGTGAGGAGAGGGTTTATTGTATAGTAGGGAAGATGTATAGGAAAAGCAAATGAGATTTATTTTTTATAGAAAATAGTATAGGTATATTGATTTAAAATCGAATATTAGGCAGCTATTTTATAAAGAATTGAATATAATTGATTTTGAGAACCGGGAATTCGAAAATTATATATGGGATTATAATATTGCATGCAGGAAAACAGAAATCAATGAAAAATGCGGGTGCTCAGCAGTTGAAGCTATTTTTCACAGACTAATTGAGTGGATTTTTGCGAGACTCGAAAAAATCGCCTCAAATATGAATATAGAAGCGAGATGCTGTCTAGACTTTGCCACTGGAAAAATGAAAATCGGAGAACGCTTTGGGTTTATTACCAGGCTAAGCAAAGCTGAAAGACACATGCAGTGCCTTATTGACCTAATCAAGCCCAAATGCAAAGTATTTGATTCTTTATTAAAATCCTTAAACACCTCAAAAAGCTTGAAATATTACATAAAAAGTCTGAAAACAAGGGCTGAAGTTTTGGACAGAAAAATAGTCCACAGTCACACAATTTTATTAAAATCTGAAAAAATATTCAATGCGACTATAGAAGACACACAAAATGAGACGGCAGATAAATTGTTAAAAATAATGAACCTTTTTTCAGGAATTGCGACTATTTATTTTCCTGCAAATCATATTCCAGGGACTATGGGGATGAATATACCTATTCCATTCAAAGAATGAGACTCATTTATACCTTATATTTGTTGCTGAGGGTTAATTGCGCTGATTTCAATTAATTTTACTATTATTTTCAGGTGTAAGGGATGGTTTTAATAGTGAGACATTAAAGTTTAAAAATTTTATAATTTAGCTAACATTTATTTAAAAATATATAAAATGAGCCTAATATTTCTCTTATTAGTCCTAGCAGGCTTAATATTTTAAATTTAATAGAAAATCCAATACAACATAATCCCTCTCTAAACTCATGTTTGTTTATATCAACTTTTAAGACTATTTATATCCATCATGATATTAGCAGAAACAAAAGACTTTTCCGCATTCATTGAAACACTCAAAGACAAAAAATCAGCAGAAACTGGGCTACTAATAGGAAGCTGGATCAGTGACAAGCCTCATATTTATTTCCAATCGAGAACACCTTCTTTACTCCCCCCCCTCCGTGAGTGAACAAAACCATTAGAAAAATCGCTATTTTTTGCCCAAAAAACCCACCCTCCGTGAGTGAACAAAAATTTTTTTAATAGAAAAATTTTTTGATGGAAAAAAATTTTGATATATAAATGATAATTAGTATAATGAAATCTAGAGCTAATTCTGTTTAATTTCAAACGAATTGCTTTTTAAAAACATAAATTTTATAAATTAAATTAATATTTGCTTTCCCAGTTTTTGTGAATTAGGATTTTTTTAAATTTCGAAAAAAAAAATATTTTTATAAAATTTATATATAAATTTTTTAAAAAAAAACAATTTAACCCGAGTGAACAAAATTTTTTTGTTCACTCACGGAGGGGGGGGGGGGGAGTTAGAAATTCAGCCACAAAAAGGAATTTCGGCGCTGCTTTCGACCCCTTTGACACCTCCTGAGGCACTTTATTCAGATTGGGTCCTTGAACATTCTAATCAGCTTTCCCGGCTACTTCCAGGAGGTCTAGATATTATTGGCTTATTTATGGTTTCTGATGAAGAATTGAATTTAGAAAGCTTTGCGTTCTTACCATCAGGGCTTTTAAGCTTATTAAATGACCTTTCTATAGAAGTTTTATCAAGAAATTCAGTTTTACTTATGCATTTCAATTCATGCAGTTATAAATATACTTTTTTTACTTGTTTTTCTCTCGAAAAAATTATTTTTATTTATAAAATATTTATATCATACAAATTACATTGATATATACACTTAAAATTGTTGATTTAAAAGTAAAACTTATAACTGCTGGAGACTTAAAGCTAGTCCAATTACCTAAACTGGAAGAAATCCGCTGTTTTCTAAAGGTAAATCTCGAAGCTGCAGGAGAAGGAATTCCTCAACTCTTAATCCAAGATATTTTAAAAGAATGAAACGTGATGCTCCATTCCTGCATAATTTTTATAGACAAACAGCTCAAAAGTGATCAAATTATTGGAAATTTAAAACAAGGAATTAATGCCCAAGATAAAGGGTTTCATATTGCTGAAATTTATTCAAAAAATTATGGATTTTGCTCTAATGAACAGTTATTTAGAATTAATATACAAGGATTTATAGAGAGCAGAGTCCTTGTTACTCAGAAAATGACGATAAAAGAGGCAAGGGACTTGATAATTAAAGATATATTATTTTCGATGAAAGACAGGCTAGAAATTGTGTCTGATGAGTTTACTGTGGAAAAGAACCCGTTTTTGGCAGCTCCGCTGCCAAGAAAAATACAGCTGCCTAGAAGAGTGTTTTATTCTTATAACAGTTGTGTGCTGAGCAGCTATATTTCGGCTTCACAAGAGGAAAATATAGCCCAAGCCTATACAGAAGTAATAGCTTCTGTTAAGCTCACCCCTGTTGATTCTGTTGAAACTCTACCCAAAGTTGAAACTAAACATGAAGAAAATAGCAATAATTCAAATAAAATAGACTCAAATTCTGACTCCTCCCTCTGTGAGCGAAGAAAAAAAAATTGTCGATCATGGAGAGGTTTTTTTTTAGAAAATTTCTGTGTAAGCTTTATAATTTAGAAAAAATTAAAGCAAATATTAATTAATATATAAAATTTACAAATTAAAATGCAAGCTGTTTAAAATTAAACAGAATTAGCTAGAGATTTCATTATAATAATATTATTAATATATCGGAGGGTGGATTTTGGGCAAAAAAGGGAATTTCCAGTGGATTTATTCGCTCATAGAGGGGAGTGAGATATTTTCATATACAATCTTTGGAATGATGTTTATGATGCTTTTTATCTCTTTTATTGTCAAGGCATACTACTAATTATAAAATCTTTTATATTTTAACACCACAGAAATATGGCTACACTTTCATATATTTCTAATTATTACTTATGCTTTAACTTTTCTTTTTCTCGACACCTCTTCATCTCCTCTAAGCCCTGCTTCAAATTCATCTAACAAAATTTTCGACTCAGGTTTCCAGTTCTTTTTGCATTTTGTTAAAATTTCATTGAAATATCCCGCCAATATTCCATCCTCTAACAGTCTATTCTGCCAGGTCGACACATTATCAAGGAGTCTCCTCATCCCTTTTTCTCCTATTGGTATCCTTGTCAAGCAATACCCAATATTTAATACTTCATCCTTGCTTGACATTAAAAACTTGTGGCATAATTTTTCAACTAAATTTTCTCCTTGTCTTTCTTTTTCAATATAAGAAAATAAAAGGTCAGCAATTCTTTTGAACTGTGGATGAGGGATTGAGGACTGAAGAAGCTTGCTGATAGTGTCTGGGATCATATTATATATAGTATTTGCATCTTTTTGGTGGAGTTCCTGCAAGAAAATGCATACAACCTTTTTTAAGTCTTTTTCTAAATAGCACTGAAGTACTTCTCCCATCAGCCCTTTCATTTTTAGCATATCGTTTAAGACTAAATGAGAAATCACAAGCAGAGCTTTTTTGCCCACCTTTGTATCAGGATCTTTGAGTCTTGCAAATAAATGCTCGGAGTATTGCTCAAGAAGGTTAGGATACCTCATAACAAGGTCGCCTAGAGATATTAATGCAGAACTCCTCATTGAGGCACAGTCACCATTTTGAGCGATATTTATTAGTGTTGGCAAATATTTTTCACAGATTGCTGGGTTTATACACATGATTTTTGATAGTGATAAAACCACAGATTTTTTAAGGATGCTGGTTTTTATACTATCCATACGTGTTGAAAGGGAAAGTATAAGTGGTGTAAGTTTCCCTAAAATCCCAGTTGTTACGATTTTTTCTTGAGAAATTCTTAATGCTTGCAGCTCATTTTCTACTTGTGCTGCTTTTCCACCACTGATTTCGTCCATTTCATCTTGTTTTCCACCAGTTAGCATTGATTTTTTGTACTTTAAAGCCATTTTGTCACCATATACGACAGTTTTCATTGCAATTTCTGTGCCTACAAATATTGCTTTAGCGACTTCAATTTCTGAGTTTTTGCCATCTGTAAGAGGTTTAAGGCTTTGTACGGCAAATGCTTTTAAGACAGTTAATGGCTGATTACAAATTGTGGAAGCAGCTCTGACAAGCTGCTCAGCAACAGAAAACCACCCAGACCCGTCAAATTCAAATAATTTGTGGATGGCTTGAGCTATGAATTGGTCAGTTTTTTCACCTTGATGCTCAAGTTTTTGAAAAGCGACCAAGGTTTCTCTAAAGATTTTCCAGTCCCCTGCTAGCTGCAGAGCTCTTGCTGCAAATGTGTCGTATCTTCTGTTTAAGAAAGAAGGGTCTGAAGAAGCAGTAAATCTTAAAATACAAGCAGCAGGATAGGAGACACTGCTTTTAAAGACAGACCAAATTTTTTTCAAAATTTGGGGTGGGACTGACTGCTGCTGAAGGAGTTCACAAAATATAGGATTTAATCTAAATTAATAATTTTAAATAAATATATCTGTTGTAATAAATCCTACTCGTCAGCTATCATATTTATAATAGGATATTTGCTAGGATAAAGAAGGCTTATATTCATTGTAAATAGGCATATTCATATTTTGATACCAATTCATGACTTTACAAAATAAATCTTCCAAAGAAGTCAATTGGCCTGTAGTCAAAGTTTCTATAAGCTCAAGCAAGTTTGCCACAACTTCTTCTTCATTGTGCAATTTTAAATTCAAATATATATTACTAAAAGCCTGCAAAACAGTTTTTCTTACTGTAGTTTCTCTGTTCCATATTAAAGAGAGCATGGATGCTGCAGCATCATATGCAGTAGTTATCCCTCTTAGATTGCAAGCAACCAGCCCATCTATAGCTCCTGTGATATCTGAGCTGTTTTTGCTTTTTAATAATTCTTTTAATATTTTTGACCCATGCTCTAGCAGTTTTATCATGTCTGCATAATCTGTTAAAAATTTGGCAGTTAACTGTTCTTTTACATACATCATTTGAAGGTCTTCTGGCTCTATATTATTTAAACTTTCGTCTACTTGTCCATCACAAGCACGTTGCAAGGACTCGAGTTTTATTTTAGTTTTGTTTATTTTTCGTCATAATCAAAACTTAGCGGCACTTGAATATTCTGTTCTCATGAACAGAAGTCTCCCTTTGCACAATTTTGATTATCCAGGGAATTCGAATTTTCTAAAGTGTGCCACCCCAGATTCGACCCTTTAGTGTGTCTGGCAAACCTAAGTTAGTTTTGCCAGGGAATTGAAGGACAGACATAGAAATTCGAATGCCTGAAGCTGAAGAATATTCAGATCAAGGCCAGGTGGTGGACGACGCGTGGTATGCGTGGAACTCCGAAGCAGAAGCGAAAGCCCGTCTAGTTAATATGGTATTTGACATTAAACAAAGAAGAAATATAATTAATTAAAATTAAGTTTGTCTATTTGCTCGTCGATTAAATTTTTATTTTCGACTTTCATACCCCCTTCAAGTATATTTTTGGATATAAAATATTATCGCGGATTATGAGAAATTGGACATTTTATAAGGGAAAAAAAGATATTTGGGATACAGAGAGGAGGAATATTTAGAGAATTATATATAGCTTATTTTGATAAATCAAGCATTCAAATAATTGACAAGCTTTTTTTCTTACAAGAACTGTACAGTCATGAAGCCTTGAAGTCGCTATATTAAGAATTGGCAAAAACCAATGTCTCGGAAGTAAGTTTTCTTTGTTTAGGGTTATGAAGACATCAATGACTCTTGCGCGGCAAAAGCTGGATTTATCAAGAATACGGTCTTGGAGTCCTTGTAGCAGCTGTTCTCTATATGTTGTTGCTGTGTCTTTTTCAGTAGCTTCATTTTGATCAGCTCGGATTAAGAAGCATACGATCTCTCCAATAGCTGTTATAATAGAGTTCCTTAAAGTATAAGACTCACAGTCAAAAAGTCCTATCAGAGTTGGAAGATTTTGCAAAACTTCTCTTGGCAAATTAGCTGAAAGTTTCTCTATAAAAGCTCCCACATTTTTTATTCAAATTTGGCTTAAATTTGCCAGAAAATTTTATTAAATAAGAAAATCTTTATCGTAATCAGATTTAATTGAATAAAATATATCCCGTTTGTATCATTTGCTGGGTTTTGCTCTAAAGCAGCTTAGTCTTAGTCTTAGTTAAATTTATAAAGTAGCTCCCGGCCAGGACCGAAGGTCCTTTCTTCCGCCTTTTGGACGCCTCGCTTGCTTTCCTTGACCTGCTCCCAGTGTGCACCTAAGTGCCACAGGCTACCACTCAGCTCCTTCCGGTCATGGGGCTTGGTCATGCTATCCCGGAAGTAGGCGAACTGGGTCACCGTGCTTCACGTCGCCAGACTAGGGTTAGAGCTAAGAATTAACTCCTTAGCTCTTGCCGGCTCCTGCCATGCCCTCCAAATTGGCACTAGCGGTCCCTAGAGGAAAAACCCTTTTTGCCCCGTGTCCTATCGGGACGACCCTAGGATCGTGGTTGCTGGACTGGGAGGGAAACCTAGCCGGACACAAACTGCCAGTACCCATTCCAGACCTTTCCCTGGGCGGATTGGCTTCAGGCCGCAGCAAAGTCCCCAATCTCGCCACAGTTCCGGGAGAGGACGGGTCGGTGTCGTCGCCATTTTATTTGTGTTGCTCTAAAGCAGCTATAGAAAGAGCTTTAAGAAGGTCACAGACCAAAGTTGGCTGATGCTTCACAATGGAAGCTATTGGTCCGATGACTGCCGACTGTTCCCCAAATAAGAGGTTTACAGCTCTCGCTCTCCAGCCAACCCACATTTCTGTCTTAGCATGCTCTGCTACACAGTTCATGATCTCACATATCTCTTCTCTTTGGCCTTTTTCTATTTCGAAAAATGTGATGTCGATGATTAATTCAATTAATCGATCTTCAGGGACTCCTCCAGGGTAGACTGCTTTTAAAGCATTCTGCAAAGCAGATTTAATAGCTTTCAAAGCTTTTAAAAGAGCTTTGGCTAAATTTTGGTTCTTTAGCTTACTCTGGCAAGGATATTTTTTAATAATATTTTTTTTAAAAAAAAATTATTTATAATAAAAAGTTAGCAAAAATATGTGAAAGAAGAAGAATGTATTCTAATTCCCATGGATGGCGCTATTTTGGCCTTGATTTTTCCACTGGGAAATTTTTTGGTTTGACCAAACCATATGGTACTGATCAAACCAAAAATTTTTCCAGTGGGAAAATCAAGGCCAAAACAGCGCCATCCACAGGAAATTGCAATACATTTTAAAAGCATTTCTAAGCTCAGTCGAATCTTCTTGCTTCACATCTGCAAGCTTTACTAAGTTTATTAAACTTGCAGACAGCATATCAGTCAAAAGCTCTTGATTTTCAGGCTTAAGTTCTTCACAGTGGTACACAAAGCTATAAACAATATCAAAATTTGAAATTATAGCTAAACAGCTTGTGTCGGTACAAAACAGACTATTCATGATGGTATCAAACTCATTTTTTTGCCTTGTAGTATTCCATTCAGTCACCTTTTTGTAACCTTGGACCCAGTATTTGTCATCAGATGGTTCATCAAGGAGATGTTCAAACTTGTTAGGTAAAATTAACTCCATTTAAATTTAGCCGCCAAATTATTATTGACGATTGAATAATTTTTTAAGTATGCTGGTATATGATAGTGATATAAGTAGATTCTTTCCTTCTTGTTGCTTTAAATTTTTAGATTTTACTAGATATATAAAGCCAAAATGAGACGGCAATTTCAAAGAGGTGAAATTATAAAGGACTAAGCTAAAAAGCAAAGCTTATCTCCATTAAGATCAAACCTGCCTTTTGGAACACTTGCTAATTATTTCATTAGTTTAGCGGTTAATGAGTTTACCTAAGAAAAAGTCACATAAAATCTTAAATTACCTAAATTTCCTTAAAAGAGCCAATATCATATAAATTTGTTATCTAATCCTATCTTTAAAATTATTCACATTTAAAAAGCTCAAAATCACGATTTTCTGTTTTAAATGAAATGAATGTGTAATGAAAAGTATAAAGCCCTGTCTTCTTCACAAAGAAAGCAAAAATTTTGTATTTGTTTAAAAGGGATTAACAACATTTTTGATAAATCTTCTTTTAAAAAGTCTTTTATATGCCCTACTTCTTCATAACTCACAGTAAAGCTTTCAAAAGTTATCCTATTGTTATCATTATTTCTATTCAATATTGATAAGCGATATTTTTTCCTCACATCTGGGTTTGGCGATCTGACTAGGAAACATAGGATTTTTTCTTCCGAGGAATAGTAATGCTCAAGAATAAAGGTAAAAGGCTCAGAGTCTAAGCTTACAGCTTGTTTTAAAATGCGAAATTCTATGCTCTTTTTGTTGAATTTAATATAGGGGGCTATTTTTTAGTAATTTTATTAAGATAATGAAAATTGGGCTATATCTTCATATGCTTTCAGAGGGAGGATTTCATAGATACCTAAAGAGGGATCCTCTAGTAAGCTCTTGGACTTCATGGCAATTTGTTAAGTGGTCTGCTATAAGGCCAGGGTCTCCTCTTCATAAGCATTTTTGAAGCTCTTTGTAATAGCAAAACACTTGCGGCCTGTACTCACAAGTTTTTTCATGCTCAAATCGTTCAGATAGAGTAACTTGTTTGGTGCAGCCTCTTGAAGACCAGTTGCATTGGATTGTAAATTTATCAAGAAGCTGCTCTAAACTATATAATACATAAATTCATTATTTTTATAATAAAAATCGACGAATGCTTAAATTATATAAGATAGAAAATTTATATAGTAAAATAATAGGCTTTGAAAAATAAATGAGGATAATTTCTAACCTCACTTGAGATTGGGGATCGACAGACTGCACAAGACTTGCAAGGACTTTGTGACTCGCTCATTCGCTGAACACAACTTTGGCAATAGCTATGCCCTTTGCTGCACTGCACTATAGGGGGCTTGAAGAAATCTGAGCAGATAAGGCAAATCATGCTTTCATAGAAGTCATTTGAAGGTCTTGGGCGTTTTTCTGGAAGTGGGAGATCTATTGATTCTGTTATCATTTAAAAATTTCTAACGATATTATAAAATTTCAAAAGAAATAAAACATTTTTATTATAAAATATCAAGCATTAGTCATCTTAATAAACTTAGGCAATTTGGTAAATATTTTAGAATAGGCTATGCAATTAGCTAATGAAGAATTTTAGATTGTTTGGAAGCTTAAAGAAATAATTATTAATTTTATAAATAAGATAAAATATATAAAAATCTATTTATTTGAAAATAATAATCCTTAAATACCTATAAAAACTATCAAAAATCACTATATTATTTTTATTTCATTAGAGGATATAAATGGGATGCTCTCATAATACACAAAAAGGTGAACAATCAGCATGGACACAAAAATGAGCAACCTTTAAAGCGAAACTCAAGCTCAGCAAGCCTCGTGACGAAATTGTTAAAATTCTCCTGAAAATTTACACTCATGAGGCAAATCTTGAAGAATTATCCTCAGTCTCAATTATTCCTACTGATGCTATAAGTCGTAAAGATCTTGAATTTTACATTCCTCAGCTTGTAAACTTTTTAATATGTGAAAGCACTGAAAATGAAGACCTTAACAAAATTTTCTTCCAATTCTGTAAAAATTCTATGACTTTTGCCCATAGAGTTATATGGTTTTTATCCTCTGTAAGAGATCCTGGGCTTGCTGTAAGATCTGATGAGTATTTTTTATTTAGACTAAAACACCTTGTAGAAGTCGTCAGTAGAGAAGGGACGCTTTTGCCTCATCTAGATGAAGATCCGAAAAGGATTATTTTAAGAGAAAAAATTAGAATTTATAATGAAATGAAAAAAGAAGATTTAAACCCTGATCAAACTAATAATAAAATAAATTTTTTTTTTATTTATATAAGGTAAAAATTAATAAAAAAATTAAAAACCCCTCCAGTACCACGTATATTGTATATAGGTGAAAATATTGAAAGAGATATTCCTGTTGAGCCATACCCAAGGAAAGGAATTAAAGATGTCCTCATGTCAACGCTTTGGCTTGTTGAAGACTTAAATGTTATTGCTGAAAAAATTTTGTATTTAGAAAAAAAAGAAGCTTTATTAGCGACTGAGATTAAAAAAGTAAATTTGATGCTCCCTGCAAGTGTTCAGGTCCCTTTTCCTGGAAAAGTACCTAAAAATTGCGCAATTCTTCATATTCCGCCTAGTGAAATAAAAGTTTTTGAAACAAAGGAAAGGGCTCCTTATTTGATTTGTGTAGAAATTTTTGATCCTGAAGAAGAAAAGAAAATACTAGAAGAAGAGGAGGAAGATATTTCAAGTCATTCAAGGACTTATTCAATGGTAACAGAGCCTGTACCAAGTTCAGCTGAGCAGAGCTTTGAGCTTTCTCAAATTGACGCTCTGAAATTGCATAAAAAAAAATCAAATGGTCTAAGAAGTAGTCTAGGAAATGGAGTTCATCTGCCATTTGAAGCAGGCGCCCCAACTGGTGACACCGTTTCCGTAGTATATGATTTATCTGAAAACATTATTTCACAAAATCAAGAAACTTCTCAGCAGCAAGCAAAGAGGATCAGGTCAAGATCAATATTTGGTGAACTAAAAACATGAAGAATGCTAAAAGTAATTGTAAAAGTGGGCGATGACTTGTTACAAGAACAAATTGCAATGCAGCTTGTTTATATCCTTTTTTCCATTAAATTTATTTTTCAATAATTAAAATAGTAAAAAATGCGTATGTAGCGATCAATATATAAATTTCAAGAAATTTTTAAAGAAGATGGGCTAAATTTATGGCTCCGTCCATATGAAATTTTAGCGACTGGGCATAACTCAGGACTTGTCGAATGCATCCCTGATGCGCAATCTTTAGACTCAATTAAAAAATCCCTTCCTCACGAATACCAATCCCTTAAAGATTTCTTCAGAATCAGATATGGCCAAGATGACTTAAGCCGCTATAAAAAAGCTTTAAGCAATTTTGTAGAAAGCCTTGCAGGTTATTCACTGCTTTGCTACATTTTGCAGATTGCTGACAGACATAATGGAAATATATTAATGGATAATGAAGGGCATATTATTCATATTGATTTTGGGTTTATTTTGAATTATTTTCCAGGTGGACGTATAAGGTTTGAAGATGTTCCTTTTAAATTGACCACTGAATTTTTAGAGTTGATGGGAGGGCATGGCTCAAGCTGATTTATACCTATTTATATTGATTCTACTATAATAAAACTTCTAATAATAATTATTTTGATTGTAATAAATGGTATAGGTATTTTAGAAAATTATGTGTCAAAGGATTTTTGGCAGTCAGAAAAAGAACTGAAGAAATTTTGCTGCTATTAGAAATGACAAGAAATGGAGTAGGGAGGCAGCTTCCTTGCTTTTCAGATGGAGAAAGAGCGACAGAATCACTTAAAAAGAGACTGGTGCCTGAGATGTCAGCTGCTCAGTGCAAAGGACACATAGTTGGGTTAATAAATGAAAGTTTGGACAACTGGAGAACAAACTGGTATGACCGCTACCAATATCTTTGCCAAAATATTTTATATTAGATAAGAAACTCATATAAAATCATTTAATTTAAAGGTTAAATAAATCGATAAATTACTTTTATTTTTAAGAAATTCTAATACGCTTTAACAGTCCATAGATTTCATTATGTACTTCAGAGGAGCTTCTCGATTTTATGATTTCGAAGCAGAAATTTGTTTTGGCTTTCTCACATTTATTTATCGAGATTTTATAGACAAGCCATAAACGTTTCAAATAACTCTCAAAACTGCTTTAAATTTTCCCAAATGTTTGGAATAATGAATTTAAAAATCAATCTTGAATAAATCGTATTTTAGGCACAGAAATAGGACTATAATTTTAATCTTTACTTATTTTAGCTGAGTTTTGGCATAAAATTGAAAATTATATGAAACGTATTTTTAACAATCCTAATTCAATATATACCTTCAGAACAGGTATAACTCGACCTGAAACTCCCCATCCCCTTCCCGACCCTTGATGGTTTCAGTTTGAACGAAATTGTTAATTCAAAATGACAAGTCCCTCACGAAGGATTTGACAACCCAAATTCAATTTGTAGATTTCAATAAAGCTGAAACCTTCAAGGGATGGGGAGGGGAGTGGGTTCTCAGGTCGATCTAAAACCGTGCTCACTGTATATAAGAAATTGGCATAATTTACAAGCCAAAATCATAAGGAGCTCACATTAGAAAAGAAAAATAAGACTATATACCCAAAACATTCATTTTGAATAATAGTTAACTCTGCCTCAATAATAATTAAAATCATAAATTATTTATTGTAGAGCTTATTGCATCCTAATATTTCAATATCAATATCAGTATTTAACCGTCAGTCCTAGCGTTTAATCAAAGAAGTATTGAAGATTTATTATTTTTAATATGGTTGAACTAGCGCTTATTAGAAGAATGCAAGCACGTATTGACAATCTTTTTGAAAAGCATTGCTATGAAAGTGGCATAGCAATGCTAGAGCGTTTTTCTGGGCTTGCAAAAGATTATCCAGGACATCGAGATTTAATTTTTGAACATGTAAAAACGATTTTATTTTTATGTTTAGAAATTGTGAAAAATATACCAGAAAATGAAACCTCCATATATTTGATTTCAAGCTGCTATAAACTTATAAAGCCTCATTCCATACTGAATCTAATTCACTAAATTAATAAAAAACAATTTTTTATTCCTTATTAATTATTATAAATAATAAATTTTTAGATCCAGAAACTTCAATATATATCTAACTCCCCCCCCTCCGTGAGTGAAACAAAACCATTAGAAAAATCCCTATTTTTTGCCCAAACGTGAGTGAACAAAAATTTTTTTAATAGAAAAATTTTTTATGGAAAAAATTTTGATATATAAATGATAATTATTATAATGAAATCTAGAGCTAATTCTATTTAATTTTAAATGAATTGCTTTTTAAAACTAAATTTTATAAATTTAAATTAATATTTGCTTTCCAATTTTTGCGAATTAGAATTTTTTTAAATTTCGAAAAAAATATTTTTTATAAAATTACACAGAAATTTTTTTAAAAAACAAATCAACACAAAATTTTTTTGTTCACTCACGGAGGGGGGGGGAGTAAGTGAAAAATGGAAAAGACAGTTAATTTTGAGAAAAATTATTACCATAATGCTTAAAATTAAAAATAAATTATAGAAATGGAACTTAATTTAATAAATTGAGAGGAATTTTGATCAATATAGATTGAAAAGGTAAGCGAAATCTTTAATATCAAGCAAGTTCTGGGTAAGCTTTATTATGAAAGTAAGAAGTTTATCAAGGCTGAGAAATTCTTCCAAGCATCGTATAAGCTGTCAAAAGAAATTCCATTTAACTCCCCCAGTAATAAGAAAATTTTTGATTATTTTGCGGATTTTAGCCTAAGATTTTCAAGATCGAAATTTCCTTATTATTGGTATAAATGCCTAAAATTTGAATTTTTCACATGTTATCTGAAGTCCCCAATAAAAAAATTTTGTGCTAGACCCATTAAATTTATTAGGGAGTAAGTGCAGAAATTTTGGAATTTTATCTATTTTACAGTAAATTTAACCTTGAATTTCAAAATAAAGTAATAGCTTCAAGCAAGTTTGCAAAAAAAATATTAAAAAATGCAAACAAAATTAATGCAGATAAAATTGATATTGCTAATTTGCAAGAAAAAGCTCTCAAAATACTAATCAAGATAGAAATTGGCGCAAAGAATAAGGAAAATATAATTAAGTTGCTTGATTATGCAAGAAAGCTGCCATATATTAATACTTCAAAGCTCATGGCATGAGTTAACAATAGGTTTCAAGGGCTTGATTACTCGGATGTGGTTGCTTCTTCAATTTTAAATAAGTATAAAGAAAATCCAAAAGACAGATTCCCATCTACTAATACAAAATCCAAGCTACTACTAGCTCCCCCCTTTGAATTGGAACAAGACATAGGTAAATTTGCATTTTTTGGGTACTTTAACCCCCCTCTAAATTGTAACAAAATTTGTTTTTCAATAGGAAAATTTTATCGATGAGAGCACTAATTTTTTATAAAATTAGTTTTGAACTAATTTAATAGGCAAAGAATTTTTACACTGAATCAATTAACTTTTTATATAATTCTTGATAAAAATAAATTAAAATTCAAACTATTGTGCTAAATTTATATTTATAAATTTTTTTAAAAATAATATTAAGCCATTAAAATTGGAACAAGATTCTTGTTCCAATTTCAAGGGGAGGAGGATAAGTTATAAAGAATCATCATTAGACTCTCCCAAGTCTCCTAAAAGCATCCAAAGCAGAACATTCCGATTAGGGTCACCAATTAACTTATCCAAAAGATCTTGTTTTTCACCTGAATCAACAAGAGTAAATTCTCCTGTGAATTTCAATTTCAAGCCTAAACTTCTTTTCAATAAAAACAAATCTTCAAGAATTTTAAAACCTCAAAAACAGATAATAGAAAAAGACCAAGACTCAACAGATAGTACTGTAACTCTCGAATCTAAACCATTAGAAATAAAATCTGAAGAGGAAAATTCACCTATAACCCTGACAAGTGATAGCGAAATTAATAAAGAAACCTCGAAATTATTTATAAAATTAAGCGAAGACAAAGAAGAGCCAATAAAAAGCGAATCTCCAAATCCAAATCAGAATTTAGAAGAAAATACAGAAAAAAACGATACAACAGCAATACCTAAATCTGAAGAAAATAAAGAAATAAATAAAAACACTGAGATAAAGGCTAATGAAAAAGACACAAAAATAATGATAAAATCCGAAGAAAATAAACAAATAAATAAAAATGCAGAAATTAAGGTTAAAGAAGACAAATTTAATGATATAACCAAAGTTTCAATTATGATCCAATCATATGTGCGAAAATTGCTTGCCCAAAGAAAATTCAAAAACGATCAATCAAAACGCAAAGGCTTTACTGGGTACATTGCATATGGGCGACGAAAATTCAATGGCATTCTTTATTTTGTCACCATAACATATCAAGGATTTGATAATCAGAATTTACGAAAAATCTGTGGAGTGTTAGCCAGAAATGTTGATAAAATGAATATTATTGTTGATGCATATCCTCTAGTATCTGGGATTAAAAAGCCAGTATTCAGTTGTTATTCTACAGAAGAAATCACTGAGCTACTTGGCGTTTGGGACTTTGAGTTCTTAAAAAGTTCTTTACAGCCTGTTCTGTTAGATCGCGTAAAAATTATAAATAATCGTATCGATTTTTTTGCGACTGAAAAAGTCAGTGATCCGATGAAAAGATTGATTTATAGAGGAAAAGGCAAATTGGGGACTAGTATAGCTTGATAAGCTTTTTTTTTTAATTTAAAAATAATTTTTCCGCTAAATTCAGGCTCTTCAATTAACTTTATATTTGCATGCCAAAATAAATAAAAAAATACTTAAAGGTATAATTATTATAATATTCGGATCCACGAAATTATACAAGGATCAGTAAAAGGATATATGATAGCAGCATTTACATTAAATCAAAAAATGGAAAAATTATTAGACATGCACCAACTAATTGAGCTGTTTGGAACAAGCCAAGAAAATATTATATTAAATAAAGTGCATGAAATAATTTCTTTATTGGCCGTGGAAAACAATAAATTGGTTATAAAAAAAGCAAACCCGGAACCTATGTAAAATAAATAGCAATTTTTTCCATTAATAGAGATTTTTAAATTTAAGAATATACCATTTTATGAATTTGCAGACATTCAATATGTTCCAAATTCTGAATTAAAGTCTTGCTAGATATAATAAAGTTATAAATTCCTTATAGTAAATAATTATTATTTTAAATGCGAGTTCTAGGTTCTCCATGATCATCAACGTTTTTCCCAACTTTTTGTTTCCCATCAGCTGAATCTGTAGCCAGTTTTTTAGCTAGCTCTGGATTAACTCCTCTTAAATTCGGCTGATTTGAAGCCTCCCATTGTTCATATATTGCTCTATCGCAAGGACAATTCGTTCCCTGTGCCTGCCACGAAAGAAGAGCCAAAATCATAGTATTCCCAATTTCCCAAGAGATTTTTCTACTTAAATGCTGTTGAGTTAACAGTGGCAAAATATTTTCTACCCTTTGAATCAAATGGCTAGCGCCTAAACTCTCTAGCGTTTTCTTAAAATAAGTCAAATTTGGGTCTTTTAATGTAGCTATAGCCCTCAGTACATCTAAACTTAGCACATTTGTGGTGCCTTCCCATATTGCATAAACCTGAGAATCCCTTAAAATGCTTGCAATATTTGAATTTTCCATATAACCAACCCCTCCTATACATTCAATAGCTTCACTAGCAATTTCTACCGCCTTTTTGGCTGTATAAAGTTTTACAACAGGTGTAATAAGCCTTAATGTTGCTTTTTCCCAACTATTTGCAGTGTTTTTTTCTATTTTTTCCAGCAGATTTCATGCATAAATAGTCAAAATTAAGCATCCTCTGAAGCTTAATTCCATTTCACTTAATGTAGATTGATGCAATGGGTATTCAATTACAGGCTTTTTAAATGCAATTCTTCTATATGCGTAATCTCTTGATATTGCAATTGATCTCCTCATAGCTGCAACAGCTCCTAGACTGTTGTAAAGTCTGGTGATATTAATTAAATGAGCGATATATTTAACACCTTGTCCAATTGGGGAGACTAGTTTTGCCCTACACCCATCAAGAATCATTTCAGCAGTTGGCAGCTGTTTTGTGCCCATTTTTTCTTTAAGTCTTACAATTTTTATTCCATTGAGCTCTCCAGCTTCGTTTCTTAATTTTAGATAGAATAAGGACAGCTTAGAATCAACTCTTGCAAGAGCAAAAGCAGCATCTGCGGTTGTAGCTGATGTGAACCATTTATATCCATACAGCTTATAATAATCTCCGTTTTCATGTACAGCATAAGTCCTAGTTCCATTTGATACGTCAGATCCTCCATGTTTTTCTGTCATCCACTGTCCACAAGTCCAAAACTCCTCACTCCCCCCCCCCTCCGTGAGTGAACAAAAAAATTTTGTTCACTCACCGAGGGGGGTTAATTTTTTTTTTTTTAAAAAAATTTATATATAAATTTTATAAAAAATATTTTTTTTCGAAATTTAAAAAAATCCTAATTCGCAAAACTCGGAAAGCAAATATTAATTTTAATTTATAAAATTTATGTTTTAAAAAGCAATTCGTTTAAAATTAAACAGAATTAGCTCAAGATTTCCTTATACTAACTATCTTTTATATATCAAAATTTTTTTCCATAAAAAATTTTTCTATTAAAAAAATTTTTGTTCACTCACGGAGGGTGGGTTGTTGGCAAAAAAATAGCGATTTTTCTAATGGTTTTGTTCACTCACGGAGGGGAGGAGTCAGGATTATTACTAGTCAGCCTTGTATAAGCTTCCATCAACTCAGGGTCTTCTTTAGCTTTTAGAAGCTCTCTGCTTAAAAATGCGGCCCCGTCAGTCATAGCTAAAGGACACAGAAAAAGTCCTGAAGAAGGGCTAAATAAATAAAGTTTGGCAAATTGAAGAAGTCTATGATGAATAATATTACTATACCCATGCTTTATCAAGCTTTCCTCAGCGCTTACTTTTTGCATAAATCCCCAAGCTGGATTTGTATAAATTTTATCCACCCTTCTCCCCCAGGCGTCAAACTGTTCAAAAACCGGGGGGAATTTTTCACATAAAAGGTGGTTTTCATAAATATCGCCTATAACCCTTTTCCCAAACCTTATTAATTCTCCTGAATACCTTCCCAGCTCATCTCCCATAAAACTTGTCAAATATGATATCAGGGCTGAGTCTTCTAAATATTGGTTTCCCAGCCTTGGGCCTTCTTGTGAGTAATTAATATCTTCCACCATTCTTATAATATGGTTACTTATTAATCTAATTATGCATCAGAATCAGAGGCTTCAAAGCTGTCATCTTCGGACTCATCTTCAATTTCCATGTTTTCTCCTTCTGATGACAGTATTTGTTCCTTTTGCAGGTCTTCTTCTTCCTCGAGGTTTCTGATAGGGATTTTCTTCTTTTCTAAAAAGCTGAACAGGTTTTTATATTCTTGACGGTCGACTCCAGTGAATTGGAAGCTTCCTGTCTTTGTGGTCACGTTTAGGTCAAAAGATCTGTTTGTGGACATAGAATGCTCGCTGACTCTGGCGAATTCTATAAAGCGGATGTCTTCAAATCTGATATAGTTCTAATAAAGAATAAGCCAGGAATTATTATGTTTTTAAAAATATGGGTATTCTAATAGAACGGAATATAAATAACTGGTTTTGATATAAAAATAAAGCTTTTTTGAAGAGGATATAAATGCCCTTCACTTGCTCTGACTGAGCATTTTATTGCGTGGGTGTCGTTGAAACTTCTGAAAGTTCCTGGAATAATTATATTGATTTTCACCATAGCTTTAAACAGTCTAGAAATCACATCAAATGCTTTTCCTTCAATTGTAGGGGTCAAGTCTTCACCGAAATTTTTCTTAATTTCTTCAGGGGCCAAGTTTAAGCTCACGCTTTCTTCTTGCTCTTTATTGAATTGCAAGACCACGAATGGGTATAAAGTGTTTCCTTGTCTAATTGGTGGCTCCAACCCTATTACGATAGCTACATGGATTCCGTCAGGTTTTGGAAGCAGAAAAGCCCTGGTCACGTTTTTGTACATAATTTTGTAGTTGTGGGTTTTTCCGTGGAGCCTCATAAAGGTATGGAACATGTCTAAAGAGCATTTTCCTCTTGGCACAATCATCGGCAGATCATACAATGTTACAATTGCGTCTCCTGAGTAGGCTCTTAGATCAGCACGGTCACTTATTTCTTTTGCAATTTTTTCACAAGAGTCTGGGTCAGGGACATAAAGATAATTTTTTTTTAAATTTTTTGGGCAAATTAACGGCTTTACAAAGAAAAAATTTTAAAATTATTTTTTATAAAAAAATGAGGCCAACATAAAGCCTCATTTCACAGAGAATATCATCTTCCATAGTATCGTCCTGTTGGAATTCTAAAGCCACCTCATTTTTCCCAGGAATTGCACAATTTGCTATATCTTTATAGTTGATTGTGAAACAAGGCTGGGCGTCGACTGAGAAGTCGAGACCAGTTTCTGTCGTGTTCAAGTCACCCCAACTCCAACCTTTAGTAGATAATTCTGCCATTATTTATTACGCGCCATTTCTCTTTGACCTCAATTCTGTCAGGAGAGGGACTGAGGAATATTAGTTTAATAAACTATTCTAATTTATCATAATATTTAATTTTTATGAAATAATCCTTACTCCCCCCCCCCCCTCCGTGAGCGAACAAAAAAATTTTGTTCGCTCACGGAGGGGGGTTAATTTTTTTTTTTAAAAAAAAATTTATATATAAATTTTATAAAAAAATATTTATTTTCGAAATTTAAAAAAATCCTAATTTGCAAAAATTGGGAAGCAAATATTAATTTAATTTGCAAAATTTATGTTTTAAAACGCAATTTGTTTAAAATTAAACAGAATTAGCTCTAGATTTCATTATACTAATTATCACTTATATATCAAAATTTTTTTCCATTAAAATTTTTTCTATTAAAAAAATTTTTGTTCACTCACGGAGGGTGGGTTTTTGGTCAAAAAATGGCGATTTTTCTAATGGTTTTGTTCGCTCACGGAGGGGGGGGGGAGTTAGTATCAATAATAGAAATTAAAGGGTATAAAATAATTAATAGTTTATTATGTATTGGTTAAATTAGATACAATTTCATAAAGTTCAATAAAATCAGGCCGCGATTTCTCATCAACAGTCAGCATCGGACGTAGAATTCTTTTCAATTTTTCACTATAAGGAATATTATAGATCTCATCGCTAAGCCTCTGCTCTAACTTTCCATCTTAGAAAAGCATAGTTATCACTGAAAATAATAATTGCTGATATTATTTAAAAATAAAAATTAATCGCATTTTTTTATTCCTTTTAAAAGTATTAATCAAATCGTAGTTTATTCGAATTTTTAATAATAAATAATAGAATTTAGGATTACGTTAAATTATTTCCGCCTTCTAGGGGTTGTCCTTGATAAAGAGGGTAAGTTACTAGAAAGATCATTTAAGCCAGTTGGCTGACGTAAACTTGCCATGCTGAAAAATGTGAGTCCTAAAGAATAAACGTCTGATTTAAATCTGTTATGTCGAACTATCACATTAGGATTTGATCCCCTTATATAGCCCATATAAGCTTCCAACTGCAGAGGGCTAAAGAATGGTACAGTTCCACCAAGCTTAAACGTCCTCGTTGTTTCTGTAGAAATCCTAAAAGTATCATGTGTCGCAATGCCAAAATCAATGATTTTGATTTTACGTTCTTTCGTAAAAGCAAAATTCGGAGGTTTAATATCGGAATGCCCTATATTCTTCCCTTGCATTTGGCAAAAGGCTTCAATCAAAGATTTAAAAATCTCTATCAGCTCTTCCTCTTCCCAAAACGACCCTGTTTTTGCCCTTTCTTCTATTTCTTTCCCTAGGTCTCCTCCTTCGCAGTTTTCCATGACTATCAAATTATTGAAATATTTTCCTTTATGGTCTAAAAGTGTATAGGCATATCCCTTAGATAGCCCAGTATGGGCTAGGGATAGAGGCAAAAACTTCCCACTTGGTTCGACCAATCCATTTTGACCGAGCCAAGTGGGAAGTTTTGGTATCTATCACTAGCTATCTAAGGGATATGCCTATAGCATAAACTTTGCAAATATTAGGATGGTCTAATTCTTTCATTATGAAAACTTCTCTGATAACATAATTAAACTCTTCTTGGTTTTCACAGTAATTTATTTTGATTGCAACTTTTAGGTTTTGAAGGCTTTTTAGTACCCCTAAATGGATTTCGACCTTTTGGTTTTCACTTTGATATACTAATTTTTCAAAATTAATATCAGATACTTTTATTCCTCTAGTAATTATCTCCATAATAGATGATGATGGAGGGTTGACTGAGGGCGGAATTGGCGCTGGTGCCCTTCTTGAATCTGGGATTTGTGGTCTTGCATTCTGTGGAGGTCAGCCGTTTTGTGCTTGCTGTCTTGGACTTATAGGTGATTTTGGCCTTGTGTTTATAAGCTGGTTAATTTCATTTGCCCTAATTGCTGGAGTTATAGGGGCCTGCCTTCTTAAATCTATTTGCTGAGTTGGCTGATTTTGCACTTGCAATTGTGATCTTCTAGGAGATAGAGGAATTCCTGGCTGCATCTGTGGGGTCTGAGGAAACCTTGGGATATTTACTTGTGAGCCACTAAGAGGTGGGGATTCATACAAAACTTCTTGAGATCCCGATCTATGAACATTTGCTTCATATCTGCTTGGAGGATTTACCACTCATCCTGAATCAGATTTTTGCCTCATCATATTTGGAGGATCATTTGGAATTGTGTCGTTTTGCGGTCCAATTAGCTCTATTTCCAGCTTTACTCAGCCAGTCATTTTATTATTTCAAGAAATTGGGTACTTTTCACATTCTCTGCCTTTTTCAAGCAAATTCCTTAAGCCAATCACACCTTGACCGATAACTTGATTAGATAAGATGCCTTTCTCAATGACTTGGACTGTTAATACGCTTCCGTCCTTTTGTGGGAATTCGAATGTTTCGCTTCATAGTGGAGAATATCCAGGTATTGTTGATGAATCCTGGACATTTGACCCTAATCTGAGAGAAGCATATGTTTTTATTCCTAAAATGTTTTTTTTGGTTATTTCACCTTCAACAAGCCTCACTTTTAATATTCCTTGGTTTGAGCTTCTCATAGAAATTTATATAATTTCTTTAATTTTTAATTATTTATGTCTGGAGAAACTTTATAATTGATTAATTTTGCTTTTTTTAAAGAAGAATTTCATTAGTAATGAAATATAACTTTTATGAAATAAAGAATTTAAAATCTATAAGAATATAAAAAAATTATCAATATAGCATGGCTTCAAGGAAAGATATAGAACAGATTTTAACTGATCAAGACCAACTAAATAAGCTTGTATTTGTAGCTATGAAGACAATAGACACGAATGACTCAGGAACATTAGATCCTGATGAGCTGGGTAATATTATGAGACAAGTCGCAATAGATGTTGGCGATACTCCTCCCAGCGATAGCGATATCAGAGAAGTTTTCGCAGAATTAGACAAGAATAATGATGGGTATATTGATTTTGATGAATTTAAAGATCTGATAGTAAGAGTTCTGAACAATATTTTGAGTTCAGAACTTGCTTAAAGTCGCACTATTTAAATAAATACTTCTCTTTTAAAGCACCAACGGCTTTAAAATTGTAGGCTAATTAAGGGAAATTTCTATAATCCTTTATAATTCTAAAAAAAAATTCAATAAAAAATTATTTTTAAAAAAAAAATTAGACCAAGAGCTAAATTAGTTTATATATTTCATTAATTTAATTGAATATCCAAATACTCAAGATTATACTCTTAATATGGAAAACAAACCATCTGGAAGAACAAATGCCAAAGGCAAGAGTAAAGAAGACAGTTTTCAAACTTCCGCAGTTGATCAATATCAAAGATGCATTACAGACAGCCCTGGCATCATTGAATACAAGCAGCGCCCAGATCTAACAATTGACGAAATCGCAGAACTTAGGTGTAAACCTTTGGCTTGCCAAGTCCAAATGTGTATGTCAGTTCCTCACAAGCAAGCTTCACAAAGAGACATTTTCACAGGCATGCCCGTTAATTTTAATAGTGAATGTGAAAACCATAAAAGAAATTTTTATGAGTGTATTGAAAGAGAAAGAGAATTGGTCTTAGAAAAAATTAAACAGAACATTTCTGTGGAAGAAATACTAAAAAGTTAATTATAGAATGGGCACGCAAAGCGTGCCCTTATATTTAATCCTGGATTGTAGGGTTTAGCATTGATATGCCCTTAAATGCCAAATAAGGAAATAATATGCTGACTTAGGGTGATATTTTATAGCTGCAGATTAAACTGAAATAAGGCATGCTAAAAGCATGCCCATGCTATAGAATTATTCAATTAGTTTGTATCAAGTCTATTTGTACTGGCTGATGTAAAAAATCTAGACATGCCTGTTGAAGACATTTTGGACCTGGAGCTTAATGCTTTTGAAAGAATATCTTCAGCTTGGATTTTAGGAGTCAAAGATCATCCAAAGCGTTTTTGAGATAAGGTGTTAGGGCTAGATAAACTCCCATCAAACTGAGTATCAATTGCAAGCTTTAAAGCTCTTTTTTTCTTTTTACGGTAAGGGTCATTTTTCGGAGAAATTACTGCACAGCGCATCAAGGGCCTGAGTTTAAAAAAATCCTCACTTAATGTACCAACTGATGGGGTAGGCTCAAACAAGACGTTGATCCCATTTTTTTCTTTGAGATTTTCATAGTATTCTTTCATTCTTGAAGAAAGGCGGTTTGCACACACAGATTTTTCAACTGAAGAAATTTTTAGTTTTGATTCCAAATTTTGCTTTCTTTCCTCAGAAATAATTTTCACTTTTTTAAATATAAGGAGGTAAATTGAATTTTAGTTTAAAATAATGACTTATTTATATAGGAAATAAAAGCATTATTAAGGAGTGTTTAGTAGAAATAGAATACTAATGGAGCAGCTTCATTATCCATTTGGATTTCTCTGACGAAAATTTTATTTGCAAAAATAAGCCACATTTTGCCGTTTTCATCTGAAACAAATTCAGCCTGCATTTTGAGAAGCTCAAAATGAGTGTGAACAGCTAAAAAATACGCAATTCTTTGGCAAATTAATTTGCAGTATTCAGTCTGATTTTCATTTTGCAGCCGATCTTCTAGCTCAGGATTTTCTGTAACTCCTGCATTTTTCAATTCCCCAATTGCATGAATATCTTCTTTTTTATGAGAATAATAAGTGAAAAGTACCGATTCACCTATCCCGTTTCTACATTTCAAAGCAGTCTGAAGATAAGAAATATGTTTCCAATAATTAACCCCAGGGTTTTCATAAATTATCTGAAAAATCTCATTTTCGTCCATAACTTTAATAGGGCCTTCTTCATCTCTGGGGTGGAGATTTTGCGAAAAATTGTCTTTATCGCCTATAAAATACCTCGCGCACATGATTTCGTTGCGATGATCTGAAGGATTAGGCTTGCTGCTTATTATTGTTCTTTGTCGCCTTCCAACTCCTCCACCACCTCCAACAGTTTCCCTTTTTCTGAATTTTACTACATTTGCAAAATTTTTGATCATTTCTTGGACTTTTAGCTTGTCAGCTGATTTTATGAATTTTAAGGTTTTATCTCGGCTTGGAGATAAAATAAAGGCTGGCTTTCCTTGTTTGAAGGCTGCAGTTTCAGGGATATTAATCCGGATGCCTTTATCAAGAGAGGCTTCACCAAGTTTTTCAGCAAGCCAAATAAAGCTTTTTTGAAGACCATATACCATTAGATCAGAATCTTCAATTGAAAATTGAGGAGCTGTTTTAATTTTTCCTCTTGATTGTAAAAAACATACACTGCAGCTGCAAGAATAAGGAGGCAAAGATTGATCGAATTGAAATCCGCCTTTGGCAGTTGCAGAGAATGCATTTTCTTCATCTACAATATCATAGATATGGTCAATATTTCGGACTAGAGGAAGACGGAGCTCTAGATCATCTTCAGTTAAATTTGTACGCATATTAATATATTTTAAAATTTATTATGTTTTAATTATTATTTCCAAAGTTTAAGGTTTCATAAAATATAGCCACACTGCTACAAAAATTCGCCGATTTCTCTTGCCATACCACTAGTTAGTCTGCCAAGTGAAGTGCCTTTATCTTTTAGTTTCTTATAAGCCCACAAAAATTTTCGAATTTCATATCCTCTCATGTCAGAAAAATATTTTTCACGTAAAAAATTTTTAATTTGCACTAATTTTCCGATTTTTAAGTTCACATTTTCACAGCCAAGCTGCACTTCTGGGGCTTGTTTATGTTTAATCAAATAGCAGCACATATAATAAGGCGTCCTATAATAATAGAGAGATTCTGCATGACAATCTGCTCCCATTTCTCATAGCCATTTGACAATATTAAAATGCCCATTGATAGTTGCTAGATGTATTGCTGCCTGTCCATCGAAATTGCAAATATTAAGATCGATATTAAGGCTTGTATAAATTCATTTAGCAAGGTTTAATTTTCCCATATAGCAAGCGACATGTAGTAACGATGACCCCCTGGTCAAGCACAGGACCCACCCCACCCCACCCCATACGTACAACCATCCCGCACAATTATACACTCGCCTTAAACTACCCACTCACGGCATTGCATCCTACATGCATTTGTTTGAAAGTAATATATATTATTTAAAAACAATATAGCTCTCCGGTTCTTTAAAGATGCACCTTAGGAGCTATTTTGGCTTTGGTACCTTAGATGCTAATTTCAAAAAACTTTAGCAAGCAAATATGACGAAAATCTTAACAAATTTCTTCAAAATTGTAAATTATTTGATGAATTTGCACATTTTAGCCTAAAGGTCAAATGTTGACTATCAAGTCATGTATAAAAATGTATAAATTATATCGAAATTTCTTGTAATTTTCATAACTTCGAAAGGCTTGTTTACTACACCAGACATAAATATTTCATCTCTGTGCAAGAATTGTTCTATTTAACGAATAATTAAATTCAAATGGGAAATAATATGCTAGCAAATATGTTTCTAAATAAGACATTAGATTATAATAGTTAAATTAAACGTTATAACTTATAACTTATAAAAAAATTTACTTCAGTATCGCTAAATCTCTCCTTCTAAAATTAAATCAACTTCAGTAAATTCTGCATAATTAAAAAACTCTAAGAACAGACAATCCATTCAAAAAACACTAAAACTGCAATCATCGCTTCACCAAATGCTTTACCTTTTCAGGAAAAGCGTCTTCGTATCAGAGTAATCTTTTCCATCCAAATCATACTCATCACCAACTTCTCCATCAATGTCATATTCAATTTCATCTCAGATTCTCAATATAAATCTACAAACACTGCTTTTTATGAATAACAGCTGGCTCCTCCAAAGCTTGCCACTGACATGCAGCACACACGATCAAGATTTCGCCACTTACCCTCGCCTCTGTACTAAATCAAGCTTAGCGATAATTTCATCATTATTTGACAAAAAAGCTGAATAAGAAAATATCTCATAATTAAATTAATAATACAAATAAGAGTATTTATAAAATTATTTTGAAGAAGATCTCTTATAGCTTTTTCCTTGAATATTTCCATAAGCGGGTGAATTAACCGCTAAAATTATAATTTGCTCCAACCAAAATTATTACTTTGGTAGACCAAATTTGAAATCAGAGGGTAATTCACCCGCTTATGGGGTTGCTTCAAGAAAACACCAATATTCCGATGGTATAATCAGTGTAGGCATGAATTATGCGATACAACAATAGAAATGTCATCCAACTGAAGTATGAGAATATGCTCTAACTGAAATAAATTATAGAACATCATAATTAAGAATAATCCAATAACTTTATGATTTTACAATAAATTAAAATTATTATAAGTCAACAAGCAAATTCAACTTTTTAGAAGTTTTGTTTAACAATTTATTCCAATTGATCAACTTTTATTTTTCTTATCTCTCTATCGATATATACCAAACTGATCATTAGAGAATCGAATCTGAGACTTTCAAATCGCATTGAATTTTAAGATAGCTGGTCAAGCATAGGTCGCAACCATACACCCCCCACCCCCCTAAAAGTGGTACCCCCACCTCCCCTAAAAAATGGTTACCCCACCCCCCTTTCACAGATGGCACCCCCACCCTCCTTAATATAGCATAAATATAAGGCAAATGCGAATTTAGAGCAGACATAATAAATAAATTATTATTTTTAAATATTCAAAATTACCGATTTATACAATATCCACATAACGTAGCACAATCGATTAAGAAGTAGGTGGAATGCGGTGAGAATTTCCTATAACTATTAAGCACACCACATCTGAAAAAATTTGTTAAAAAACATAATAATGATCTTTGGTATTAATTAGCAGTATATTCTGCATATATTTATGAACTTTGTGGAACAATGGCTAAAGAGTCGAATTAGAGATCCAAAAATAAAACTGACAATAGCAAATACTATTTTATTGAATCCTATGATCAATTCAGTCCTGCAATCCTTGTACAATGGACATCAGATTAGCTTTAATGTATGAATCAATAAATTTAATTCAAGTTATTGTATTATTTAATAATTAATGCCATTATCTATATCTTTGGCATTATATTTATAAATATAAAAAACAATTTTCATATATTTTCATATTAATTGTTAATTAATTTAAATTTATTAATTAATCATAATATATAAAGTAATTTGTGGACTTAATTTATCAATGTAGTGTTTTAATTGTATTATATTTAAATTTATTCTGCTTGTTTCCTATCAATTACTTCTATAGGGATAAACCCGAGAGGGGGGTGGGGGTGCCATCTGTGAAAGGGGGGTGAGGGTACCATTTTTAGGTGGGGTAGGGGTCGGGGAGGTTTTTCCCTATTGGGGGGGTGGGATGTCTGGCTGCTACCTATGCTTGACCAGATAGCCGCACTTGATTTCAATAGCCGTTACTGGATTTGAACAAATAAGCCTTTAATTGTAGGTGGGTGGGGTAGGTGGGGTGGGGTGGGGTGGGTCCTATGCTTGACCAACCCCCCCCCTCAATCTTCATGCCTATTGCAACAAAAATGCAATTTTTTAATATAAAATTTTATATAAAAAACAAAATAATTTTCATGTCTCTTGCAACAAATTATATATAAAAAAAATAATAATTTTCATGTCTCTTGCAACAAATTATATAAAAAAAAAATAATAATTTTCATGTCTCTTGCAACAAATTATATATATTAAAATGGCGACACGTGTCAGCCTGCCCTCTTGGCGCAGCATTCCAGACCTTATGGCTAATGCGGACTGGGACGGACCCGAGCCGAGAATCAGACGCAGGCTCAAGAAGTGTGTATCCGGGCAGGTTTTTGGCTGCTTTCCTGTGGTTGGAAATAGATGCGCTCAGGTGATCCGAGGACCCATGGGCATTCCTCTACCGAGAAACTAGGGTTTTTGCCCAGGCCACAGGGGAACAGTCTTTTTCGTGTAGCTGTCGAAGGAAGGTACTTTGACACCCGATAGACTCTAAGGAGCTGATCCTTGGAATCAAGCTACTCCAATTGCCCGTAGCAGGGACGCAGAAATCCATAAGCCGCCCACTCAAGACTGAAGCCGCAAGGCAAGGAGGAGACAGAAGGTACCGGAAGGGCACTCGTAAGAGGAATACACCCTCTGGGCTGGAATCGAAAAGCGGTAGAACCTTCTGCACGGGATGTCTTTGGTGAATGTGTCAACAATATGGCTAGCGCCTGTCTGTAATAATCCTAATCCTCTTGCAGCAAATTTTAGATGCGCATCTTAAATTTTAGCTAGATAAATTTAATAAAATGGCGAGCAATGACAATAGCCGCGTCCAAATCTCGATGAGAAGGTCATTGACATGCCTACAGCAGCGCTGTTTTATGGGGTTTTTGAGAAACTCACCTAGAGAAAATGCATTAATTCTTTTTTATAAAAAATGTTGTGTTGCATTAGGCATGAAAATGTTGTGGTGCAGTAAGCATGAAAATTTTTTCGAAAAATTTTTGTTGCAATAGACATGAAGATTGAGGGGGGGTCATCGTTATATTGCTGCCTAGAGTGTCAACTGGATCGAAAGGATCATGCTTCATTTCAGTCATCAATTTATTTAGAAGTAAAATATCATCCCTCTCAATTGCTGCTATGATCCGGAACTTTTTATTGTCTTTTAAATCAAATAGCTTGAAAATTTTTTAGCTGGATAGAAGAACTACAAAATAATTTGAGCGCAACATGCAAATGATCGTGTATTTTTGATAGTGTGCGTTTCTTATGGGAAATTATGTAGGAATTTTTTATAGTGAGGTATTTGATCGAAAAAAGTTAAATTTTGATCAAATGGGAATTATTGAAAAAATTTCGTTCAAGTTATGAAATGTGCACTATCAAAGTGCATGATTATTGACTTGCACTCGCTAATATATAATTAAGGTATACCAAACTGTTTTTTAAGCATTTTTATTTAATTAATAGGCATTTTGTTTTGGAAGGTTTCAGCATTAATTGCAAGTTAAAACTTTGGTATGCTTACCTATCAAATTATCGATTTCGCGCCCCAGCCTCATATAAACACTCTTAAATTATCTTATCTTTTTCAGAATAAAGCTATAGCAATCATCATAAAAAATTAAGTTATAGCTATTAATTAATTCATAATGAAAAACGCTTTCAAAGTTTCATAAGATGCATAATCTTCATTATTTGATAAAATTGGAATAAATAAAATTATTAAATCTAACACCCCCAATTTTAAAACAGTTAAGACTTCAGCCTTATATTTAAGCAAATTCTAACTCTACCTTTTAAATTAATAATAATTATATATTTTTGAAAAAAATTATTGCTCTAATATTTGCGGAATTTATAAATAAATTCTTAATTGACGATTTTTGTGGCAAACTTTTTTGGTAAATATATATTTTTAAAAATTTTTTTTAATAAAACAAATTTTCCAAAAAATATTCATAATTAATGGGGGGACTAAGTATAAAATCTAAATTGATTCTAATATAGATAAGTCCATTTACCGGCAACTCTCATTTGGCGGGTTATAATAAAAATGTTCGAA
This sequence comes from Blepharisma stoltei, assembly GCA_914767885.1. NCBI lineage: Eukaryota > Ciliophora > Heterotrichea > Heterotrichida > Blepharismidae > Blepharisma > Blepharisma stoltei. The sequence goes on from CAJZBQ010000050.1 coordinate 138,423, forward strand.
GCATTACTCGGCAATGGTCTGATCCTCAAAAAAATTATCGAAGCCATTAAAGAGCTCGTATCTGAAGTTAACCTCGAAGTCACAAGTGAAGGTCTCAGCATTCAAGCAATGGATGCCTCCCATGTAGCATTAGTAGTCCTTAGTCTCCGAGCTGAACAATTCGAAGAATACCGCTGTGACCGCCCTCAGACTCTCGGCGTCTCCATCGGAAACCTCGCAAAATTAATGAAAATTGCTGGCAACGACGACTCCATCACTCTCAGAGCTGAAGACGACGCCAATATTCTAACCTTAACTTTCACAGGCAAAAACAACGAAAGAGTCAGCGAATTTAACCTCAATCTATTGACCTTAGACTCAGAACACCTCGGAATCCCTGAACAAGACTACTCTGCAGTCATGAAAATGTCCAGTGCTGAATTTTCCAGAATTTGCAGAGAACTGACCCAAATTACAGACACTTTAAACCTAGCAGTTGATAAAGAAGCTGCTAAGTTCGCCGTTTCTGGAGACATTGGAGCTGGCTCTATCACAATGAGGCCTAACGACTCTGACAAAGCTGAAGAAAAAATGTTTTTAAGGGCAACTGAGCCAGTTTCTATGGCCTTTGCATTGAGATACCTCAATTTATTCAACAAAGCGGCCAGTCTTTCAGACGAAGTCACACTTAGCATGTCCCCAGAAGTCCCAATTGTGCTGCAGTTTGGATTTGACTTAGGAGAGCTTAAATACTTCTTAGCCCCAAAGATCGCTGAAGAAGCTTAATTTTTAATTAAAAATTTGAGATTAATTATGTTTTTATTCGTTTGCATGGTACAAATTCACTGTCAATTTTGCGCTTGAAATTATATAGGTCGTCTATGGCCATATAGTCTTCATAAAAAGCTCCAAAATTATTGTCGCTGGTATTATTATATTTTCCTGCTGCTGCTGCTGCTGCTGTTTTTTGGTTATAAATTGGCTTAGTTTTGTCATCTTCTATCATCAAAAGTGGGGCTTTATAAATTTCTATTTTCTTAGCTGGCAGCGGGACTGAAGATTTCGTATTGAAATATTTTGGGGTTTGCGTAAGAATCATTGATTCGTAATTTTTTACCCTTTTCTTTTGAAATTTGGCAAGGCTTGCCAGGGTGCTGCTTAGAATTTCAGACTCTTTTAATTCGGCGTCAAGTAATAGATCCTTTTTAACTTCTGGAATTCAAGTGACTTGCAAAATAGGAGGGTTTTCTGGAGGGTAGCAGCTGTAAGACCATGAAATTGTTTGGCTCTCAACTTCTGTGCTTTGAGGTTCAATATCCATAGTATCGTTCATCGCTTCTAGAAAATGATTATAAAGTCCCTAGCTATTTTCATATTTATTTTTAGTAGAAAAATAAAATAAAGCTTTTGGATAGGATTATTATAGATATAAGAAAATTGAGCCATAGGATACAATGATTTTAATCTATCAATTAAAATTAATGTTTTTTTTTTTAAATTTAATAAATATAAATAATAACATATTTATTCAGCAGGCTTAACAAATTTCCCATCTTTCCACACTCCTCTCATAACTCTTCCATCAGCCTCTCTTAGTATCCCTGCTCCATCCTGCTTATCTTTCTTAAACTCTCCTTCATATTTACTTCCATTTCTATATATCATGCAGCCATATCCATGTCTGACCCCATCAAGCCATTCTCCTGTATATTCTCTTCCATTGGCCCACTTATGTTTTCCTACCCCACACATCCTATTTCTTTTCCATTCTCCTACATATACACTTTTATCTTCCCACGTATATTCCCCCACACCTTGTTTTTCGTCTTGAAAATAATTCCCTATATATTGATTTCCTGAAGCCCATGCTGTTTTGCCTATCCCATGCTGTTTATCATTAAGGGTCCAATGATCGTGTGCTTTAAATAGTGCACATTTTCATTGAAGAAAAGTTGGTCGAAAATTTTTAAGGAATTTAACGGTTTTTTCAGTCAAATATAAAATGCTTCGAACGAATTTTCCCCTAGGAAATGTCTCACACAGTCACTTGGCAAGGAGCCTCATTAAGCCATTCTCCTTCATATGAATCTCCACTTGTCCATATTTGTTTACCCTTGCCGTCTCTCATATTATTTCTTCATTCTCCTAGATATATAGTTCCATTATCATAGCGGTATTGCATAAAAGTTCTTTCCCCTGCAAGGAGTCCTGCAGAAGGTAGAGAAATTGTGTCAATTTTTTCTTTGATGGCTTGGATTTCTTGGTTAATTTGAGACATTCGGGAATTTATAGAGTCCATACCTCTAAGCTCTATTGTGGTCCTACGAGGGCTTTCTTCTTGATTTGGCTGGCTGTTGTGGCTTTGCAGTACAAGTTTGCTAGGGACTGAAGCAGTTGAGGAGGTTTGGGAAGATTTTATTTGTAAAGAAGGCTGCTGAGGTTGCCGCTTGGCTTGGTTTTCTGATAATGGTTTCACACTTGACTTGTTAGGCTCATTTTTAAGCATTTCTTGTTTAAGCCAAAGCCATACTATATAAATCTTACAGAATCCATCACTGATAATGTCTTTCCACTTCGCTAAATTCCCTCCGCTTCCAAAGGTATCTTTTGGAGCTACATGGACCCTTTTCCATTCTCCTTCATACATATCTCCATCTATATGTGTGAATTTTCCAAAGCCTGATGGCTTTGAATATGACCAGTTTCCTTCATATTTCGCCCCATCTGGCCATTCCATTGTACCATACCCATCTCTAAACCCTCCTAGTCAAAGGCCTGTATAAATTGCTCCTGATTTATAGCGATATGGTTTTCTATTTTGTCTACGTGAGGAAAAACCTATTTTATTGCTCAAAGTTTCGAATATTTCCTGCTTGGAGAAATAAGCATGATTTGGCTGATTTTGGCGTTTTAAGTGCCGGACAAGTTTTCTGACTGAGTAGCCTCGTCAGACTGCGACTAGTTTAGGCACAACAGGTTTGAGATGGGCGAGGCTAGGGGAAAGTGATAGTTTTGGAGCTGATTTTACTATATCAGAGTTCATAGATGGCAAGGAAGAAGAAGGCTCATAAGTGAGATCCTATTTATTATTTACACTTTGGGTGTTTACTTCTTGCTGTTTTTCTAGTATATGTGTACAGTCACAGGTTTTGCAATTTAAGTTTCCCATTTATTAATTTTAACAATTAGTTGTATATATTAATTTTTCCTTGCTAAAATCATCAATTATATTTATTTATATTAAAAGTAGGGTTAAGCCGTTATTAGATTTATTATATAAATTTTAATTTTAAAAGGAATAATTAATTTGACTGGATTTTTGTATGATTGGACTTATTATTCAAGTGAAAATGTAATATGATCAATAATCATGACAATTATAATAGAAAATGATGATTATGAGTTTTTCAAATCATCAATATTTCGCAGCTGTGTTTTGGTTTGCAATACAAATGCTTCTAGCATGGCCCTTTTGGCGTAAAGTTCTTGAAGTCTTTTTCTTTTTTCTTCTGCAGATAAATTTTCACTGCTTGGGTTACTCGGAACTGCAGAAACTTTCACAGTTTCTAAAGTCTCCAAAAGGCTATTAACAGATGGCTGGGTTACAGGGGTTTTTCCTGGCTCTGCAAGTAAACTATCTATAAGCTCATCTTCATTTCAGGCTTTTCCCATAAACTTTATCTGCTCTTTACTCTCAAATAAAGTTGGCTTTTTTTTCTCTGGATCTTTCTTAATTGATGACATTTTTCTTTTGATAGTGCCGTAATATCGGTTTTTTACAGCTACAGAAGGTTTTCCATTCAAAAAGCCGGCAATTTTCTTTCTTAATCCCCCTCCCCGTAAGCAAGCAAAATTTTTTTGTTCGCTCATGGAGGGGTTAATTTGTTTTAAAAAATTTGTATATAAATTTTGTAGCAATTTTTTTTCAAATTAAAAAAATTCCAATAGTAAAAAATGAGAATTAAAAATTAAAATTTTATGTTTTAAAATGACAAACTGTTTAAAATCAAACAAATTAGCTAGAGATTTCATTATAATAATTATCACTTGTATGTCAAAAATTTTTTTGTCATAAAAAATTTTTGTTTGCTCACGGAGGTGTTTTTTTTACCCAAAATTGGATTTTTCCAATAGTCTGTTCTCTCACGGAGTGGGGGGGTTAATATTAATTCGCTTGAGGTAGCCTACCGAAGAGGGAAGTTTTGCTACTACTTCGAAGGTTTTCCCTGTCCCTTCACATGGACTCGACAGGTTTTGCCTCCTACTAAGTCCTTGCTTATTAGGACGCGCAGAGGTGGCTCTGATCTAGGGAGCTAATCCTTAGGTTAGTGGGTTTATGCCAGATAGGCAGCTAGTGGTCTATGCGCTTATGGCCTTATAATGATTAACTTAAATCTCTAATAAATAAAAGTTGGGCTCGGTAAGGGAATTCATGGATACTTTTTCACGGACCATTTCATTATTATAGCAATTTTCTTTCAGTTACCTCCATAAGTATTATAGAGCTTAATAATTAAGTTGTCTTCTTCACGAGTTCATTTATTCTTTTTTGATTCTGAATTCTTATTTTTCCATCTTTTGTGTCCAGGTGCAGGGATTTTGCTTTGAATATGATTTGAATCAGCTTCAGTGCTAATTTCAGAATTTTCTATTAAACTTAGGTGAATAAGGCTATTTCCAGGAGTTTGATCGTTTTCTGATATTTTATCCTCTTCACAACTCCAATTTACTTTATAGAATATTCAGTATTTTACGACACCTCTGCATGTTTATTTATTTATTAAAAATAAATTATCATAGCATTTATCCTGAAAATTAAAAGGTCATCGAAAAATTTATATAATTTTATATAGTCAAACCCTATAAACTGCCCTATAAAGTCAGGATATTGGAGCTGGAAACTCTCCAGTGGCTGGATCAACTGAGGTGGTTAGACCAACTGGAGAGTCCTTTTGCCAACTCTCCAATTGGTTTGACAAACTAAGTTGGTCCAGTCACTGGAGAGTTTCCAGCACCAATGTCCGGCAGTTTATAGGATTTGCCTATACTAATTTTTGATATTTGAGATAACTCATCCAGCTCTGATATAGCTGGAGAACGTGGGACAGGAGATCACGAATCAAGATTTAGCCATGGATCATCATTTATTATTGCAAGAGGTTCATGGGTTTCAGCTCCAGTTTCACAAAGATTTTCAATTTCCGGGAGATTTTCATCCCAATAGTCAGAAGCACTGTGTATTGCATTTTTCCAGTCCATTTAATTTATATTTATTCTCACTAAAACTTAAACGTCATTAAAAATTGTATGCTTTAGAATTTATGGAAACTTCGACATATTATTTTTATTGTATGATAGGCGTTAATCTCAAAATATAATAAATATTTTTCGAGAGTTGAAATTTTGATAATTATGGAAAAATATTTATAATTAAAATATCAGAATAAAAAATGAAGCTGTTGAGATTATGGATTATTTAAAAAGATAAAAAAAATTAATATAAAATAAAAATTATTTCGATGATCCTTCAATTATTAAAAACGGTAATTGTTTTTAATTTTTTTGAAATAGTTATATTGTGTTGAATTGCGGTAAAATATTGGAAAGGATAATTTATAAATAATAATCTTTATTGGTATTTTGCTCGGTTATAAAATAAGTGTTTTATAATTTAAAATTCATAGAAAAAAGGAAATTAAAAATTTTTCACCATTTCTTCAAAAGATGATTATTAAGAAAATAATTATTTTTCTTCTGAAGTGCAGAGAATTTTACTACCTAAATTACGAAATCTAATAAATTATCTTGCATGCTAAATAACTTTAATAAACTGTTAATAATTTATTTTTTAAAGATTATTTATCATTAGTAGATAGATCGACTTTTCTTACATATTGAAAATTGTCATTAAGAGCATCTAGCATTGGAAATTATTTAAATAAATTTTTATATTCAGAATTTATTATGATTTATTTTATAATATATTGGTAAAATATCATTTTGCTTATCTATGGTAAATTAATTTTAAAATATCATAAAAAAATGACTTATCATTACGCATAATATTGAGCATATGGTATTTTAAAAATCATTTCACTTATGAAAGCGAAAAGAAATTCATGCAATGAATTGTATTAATTTAACTGAATCATATAATGCATTTTTCAACTCTGCTTTATCAATCTTTGCTCTTTTTGATGATTAAATTCCTATGATTATAGGTTTATAATAGTCAATCATTCAAATAATATATATAATATTTACATGGTGGCAATGATTATAAAAAGTCTAGCTGCAATTATTATTTAAATTATTTATGATAGTGCTGCAGTTTAATGAATGCTAATGTTCTAGTCACATATATCTTTGTTAGGAGTGTAAATAAAAATAGATCGTTTAATAGAATCTATATTAAAAATGGAAACATTTACTTCAATATAGGTTTCAAAATTGAGATAAATAATTAAAATAAATGAATTCATTTACTCCAACTAAGCATATAAATTTAATCTTTGCTTGCTTACTCATATATTAAGCCTTATTTCTTTTTTTATATAAATGGCTATTTTATTGATTTATTGCAAGAATATACTTAAAATGATATATAGGCTTTTCCCTAGAATAGCGCGATAAGGCGCTGGACTGGAGGAATTTCATTATATGAAGGACAGTGGTTCTATCTTTATTGGATAGGAACTAGTGGGGCTGAGTTGTGGAACTTTTAATTTTCCATTTTTTTTGGCTCATCAAATGGTTCTGACGAACTATTTGACCAGCACGTGAAATAAAAAAATGATTAATCAACATAATTTTTTTAAAATCTTTGGTCATTAGGATTATCAGAATTTTTAATAGACACGCAAAATTCTATTTAGATAAAGACAAAGCCAGCCTAGTGTGCACTATTTTTGCCCAAAAATTAAATGCATGATGGTTTGACCCGCTTTAGACAGTAAGAACCTGATGAGAAGAACTTTCTTCTACTAGCGTATCATGGTGGGCGGAGCTTGCGTATGACTGAATTTTGGGCTTGAGCTCGGATTCCCACATACGTAATTTTTAGGCTGTTTTTCAAGGCCCTTAACCAATAGGCAATAATGGGATTAAAATTCAGATTATCCATATGATCAGAAAATTAAAAAATTATTGCGATTCGTCAGATTTGCTTGTCAGAATCATTTAACGAGCCAAAAATATAACTTTTGCAAGTAGCATTTTTTCAATTTCTAAGATTGAATTGAAGCCAATACCTCAGTCCCACTAATTGCCTCTCCAATAAAGATAGAAAGTACTGTTCTTCATATGATGAAACTCTTTCGGCCCAGCTTAGAATAGCACCTTATTGCGCAATTCTAGGGAAAACCTATATGTTTTATTGGCTTTTAATTAATAATTATCCCTATATGCTTTAAAATAGAGCATCTATAAATATCAAATGAAATTCACATAAAATCTATAGCAAGATTAGAGCAAAGAGCACTAAAAACTTCCAAGGCGTTTCCGTGTCTAATAAAATGCCACATATCCAAGACTACACCTACATGAATGAGGTTTCCTTAATCAATACGGACATTTACAAAGACATTAATAAAAAATCCAAAGAGCTAATGATAGAAACAGTCAGCAAGTCAAAAGACCATATTATTAGCATCATCAAAGACCTTAAATTAATGATTTCTAAAGAAGCCACTTCAAGCTCAACTCCCCCAAAAAAATTCACTTTTCTATATAAAAATCTGCAGATGTCTATAATTTCTTTAAAGTCTGCCTTACAAAATCTAGATAAAATTCTCAAAGAAATTCTTATAACAAACCAAGTCTGCATCTCAAAAATGCTGGACTCGATTGAATTAGGCTTGATAGGATCTTCAGAACGGCTAGAAGAAATAATCAGTAACATTAAACCTTTGCAGCTTGATATTAAAAATGTCGATGGGGTGTTAAATATCAAAATAAAACATTTAAAGAGATATACTAATGCCAATAGTTTATTTACATACAAATTAAACCATTTAAAATAAACATGCACTAATTCTAACCTATTTACGACATAAAGACGATAATTTATGAATTTTATTGTAAATAAGTATATCAAGAAAGCGTTATGAAACTATGCTGCTAAAAGACCGAACTGAAGAAACATTATCATCTTATAAAACAATTGGTAAAAGAATGTATAAGCTGAAAAAATACGACACATCAATTGAGTATCTTTTAAAGTTTATCGAATACCAAAATACGGAAAAATATAGTAAAGATACATTTGAGGTGCTATCTTTATTAGGAAAATCATATTATATGTCTGGAGAATATGCAAAAGCCCAAGAATATTTCAAAATTGCAGAAAAAACAATTGAAGATATATGCTCTTTGCAGTCGTCAAGAAGAAAAAAAATTGAAGAAATGATGGCAAGGGTATCTAAAAAACTTGAGCTTATAAATGAGCAAGAATTATCAAATTTTTTTAATTAAGCTCAATAAGGCCATTCATCATTGAATTACCTTATAAGTATTTAATTAAACTTAAATATATCATTAATTTTTCAAAAAAATCTTAAAGGGACACACATAAGCTGCCAGTTTCTTAAACGAGCTTTCAAGGTCTTCATAAACAGTATCCATCAATATCCCTCTTTTCGTCATTTTTACTAGCTCATTCAACAAATTCCTCCCAAACGAATGACTATTTACCGAAAGGACCACAAGATTCGCTGGCGTGCTCCTTATAATTTTTTCTAATTTTTCAAGCTTTATATTACTCCCTTTTTCTTCTCCATCTGTAATCACAATAACCCATTGATGATTTTGTGTATCATTTTCCAAATAAGAATCCTCAAAATAAAAATTACAGGCAATAATTTGTTTATAAGCCTCCGCAATCCCATCTAATAAAACCCTTTTTTCTTTTCTTAATTTATATTCTGGGAATTTTATGTCTTTTGAAAGCCGCTTGGTAAGATTGAATAAAATTCTACAAGAGTCATCAAAATTAATTATAGAAAGACGGTCTTTAGGATCTACAATGTCTTTTATAAAAGTTTTAAGGTTTGCGTGCATATAGGAGCTTCCTAATTTTGTGTCCATGGCGATTACGATATCTTGTTGCCTCTCTTCTACTGTGGTTAAGGCTGCATTTAGTTCGTCGACTGGTAATCTTTGGCTTTCGAAAATAGAAATTAGTCTTTTAATGGACTGTTTTCTGATTGCTGGGTCGAAATATTGATAGTCTTCTATACAAGATAAAAATAGATCAGCTGCAAACATAGTTTTTGACTGATTTTGTAGGTGGACTCCAAGATAGTACTTTTGCCTCTGCATCAAAATGTCTTGTAAGGAGTCAACTGGCCTTTTTTCTAATAATGATTGGGCTTCATCAAGTGCTGCTTCAGGGTTTCTAAAATCAGCTAAAAGCCCTTCTGCGTAATCTATTAACTCCCCCTCCTCCGCGAGTGAACAAAACCATTAGAAAAATCCTTATTTTTTGCCCAAAAAATCCACCCTCCGTGAGTGAACAAAAATTTTTTTAATAGAAAATTTTTTATGGAAAAAAAATTTTTATATATAAATGATAATTAGTATAATGAAATCTAGAGCTAATTCTGTTTAATTTTAAACATAATTTTATAAAATTAAATTAATATTTGCTTTCAAAATTTTGCGAATTAGATTTTTTTTAAATTTCGAAAAAAAAATTTTTTAGAAAGTTTATATATAAATTTTTTTTTAAAAAAAAAAATTAACCCCCCTCGGTGAGTGAACAAAAAATTTTTTTGTTCACTCACGGAGGGGGGGGAGTAAGCAAAACACAATTTCTGGAGAATTTGGCTCTTTTCTATAAAACTCCAAAGCTTCTTCAAACAGATTTATAGCTTCTTCTGTTTTAACTCTAGCAAGCATCATTGCTCTCGCTGTTTGGGATTTTCGCTTTGCTAATAATTTTTCAGAAAATCCTTCAATTTGTTGGGCAAGCTGATAAGAATTATAATAGCTTGTGGCCGCTTCTAAATACTGATGGTTTCTCAAATGAATATTTCCAAGCTCCAGATAGCACATTTCCATAGCTTTTTTATTGCCAAAAGTGGAATACAATGATAGTGCTTGAGAGTAATTCATGATCGCGTGGGTTTCTTGTTTAAAATTATCAGTATCTTTAAGCTTGAGAACGAGTCTTAGCCTATCAAAAACTTCATATAAGGTTTCCATTTCTGGGGGGCCTGGAGTATATTGTTCTTTTATGTCTAAGCCTAAATCATGATTTACAAGCCTTTCTAAGATTTCTAATAATTTGTCAATTGGAGCTACAATAGATGAAGCTATGTTTTGGGTCATATACCAGCATAATAATGCAATAAGGACTAAAACCCCTGCAAAAATCCCAGTTTCTATGTATGTTTAGTTTATATGAAAATATTGATTAGCTGTTACATTATTTACTTGTAAAAATTATTTATTATAAATAGATATACATCATATTTTGGCAGTCATCTTTTAGACCGTCAATTTTTTCATAAACTTGACTTTCTGGTGTGACTATTCCTATAGAAAGATAATGAGTCATAATTGACTGAGAAAATGTCATCCTCAAGTTTATAGGGGAAACTGCAATTATCATTTTTTCGCCATTTTTATAGTAATTTCCTAACTCCCCCCTCCGAGAGCGAGAGAAAACTTTGTTCGTTCTGAAGGGGCTTAAAAAATTAACATATAGTAAATTTTTTTGAAATTAAAAAATCCCAATTCGAAATAATTTTAAAATAAAAATTAATTAAATGCAAGCTGTTTAAAATTAACAGAATTAGTTAGAGATTTCATTATAATAATTTCACTTATATATCAAATTTTTTTAGCTCACAGAGGAGGTTTTAGGTCAAAAAAAAGGAACTTTTCCAATGGTTTTGTTGGCTAACTGAGCGGGGGAGTAAAGAGCTTTCATTTTTGCTGAATTTTGGTAAAATTTCATTTGTAAAATAATCGACTTCATCTTGATCAGGATTTGAGCCAAATTCAAGCTGCTGGATTGAAGGTATTGTAGGATTATTTCTATTTAAGTTAGGGTGTAAAACAACTTTTCCTGTTGTGTCTAATGAATAGCAGTACGATGACGTATTTTTCAGCGAATTTATTATATGGGTTTCTATCGTGTCAAGATAATAATCAATGCATACAGCAGCTTGCATTGCGCTGCTAATCCAAATTCCTCTGCATGCAGTTTGGCCTAAATTATTTGTATTGGTAAATAAATACGGCTCAGTTAAAATTGCAGCTGTTTTATTGGTCGCATTTTTTGTATCTTGATACCATGGTCTACACCTTGGGTCAAACTGAGGTGGCCTATGAAGATTATAAACGCATTTTCCTGAATAGTCTCTGTATACAATAAATCCGCTATATTGTGATGGATTTGAATAAAATAGCCCATCAGATGACCATCCTATATAGTCTTGTGCAAAATATCAAGGTCTGATCTTCCCAATTGATGCTATGGGCCTTAAAAAACTGTCAAAAATAGCGGAAGACTTCAAGTTCAAGAGAGATTGGGTAGAAAGTTGTTGTGGAAAAATCTGATATGGATTTAAATTTTATTTATTTTTTAAAAAAAAATAGCAATTATTTTTATATTTTTGGTAATTTATTGGATTTAAATATCATACAGCAGCTTCATAGCTTTTATTTGTAGATGAGTCATAGCCAGGCGGAAATGACTGTTTTAAGTCAAATAATTGCCCATTTACATAATTATTGGAATCATCAAAATAAGGCTTTGTTTTTAGCTGCTTTTGGTTGTATTTATCAATTAAGGCTCCTGCAATGATCATCAGGTTAGCAGAGTATTGAATAACTGAATATGAGCCAGCTAATGCCATGTACTCGCTCATATTTAGCAAAGCAACTCCTTGACTATAGGTCATATCATCTATATAATTGTCTAATCATTTGGGGTATTCAACATATAAAGGAACAGCAGCTATGACTCCAGTAATAATTATTCCAGTCATTAAAGGCAAAAGAATGCCGCATAAAATTTTTCGCCTGAGCCCTCGTTTACCCATTTTATTTTTGTAAAAATTCTAAGTTATTATACAAATTATTCAATTTTGAGATTATGTATAAGTTATAAAATTGGATGCTGTATTAAATGAAAATAATTATGTAAGTATCACTCCGCATTTGTCTAGCTGGTTAGGATATCAGGCCTTCACCCTGAAGACCCGGGTTCGAGTCCCGGATGCGGAATCCTTTTTATTAAAAATTATTAATATGTTTTATGTTAAATTTAAGATGATTCCTAATAAATATATTTTACTCTAGTTGCCTTTCCACATATCAGTTAATTTTTTCTAATTTTAAATTTAAATTCCATTTAGCTTTATTTAATACAAAATTACATGTACAAAAATTATGGACTTGTTCCATCATTTCCTTGTGTTTTAAATGAAGTTAGCGAAATATCCATGATATTTTGATTCTTTTTCGAAAACGGTGATGGGTCCCTTTTTCTAATCGAAGGTACAACTTGTTGCTTTTTGTGTCCTACCACAAAAGATTTGTTTATATAGTTACGTGAATTCTCATTTATTCTTTCCATCTCCCCAATTATTTTTCGATTTTTATAAATTCGGCTCTCTTCTTTTCAACTTAAATTTTTTGTTTTTTTTGTTTTTAAAGGCGGAAGCGAAAAACTTGCTTTATTTCCTGAGACAGTGAGCTCAAGTTGATTTTCTTTAGCGCTTTCTTTTGATGGTTTTATTTGTGAATCCATGCTTTCCTGAAATGCAATTCTTTTAGTTACTGCTCTTGTTGACACCACTAATAAAGACGGCTGGTTAAACCTGGCTGGATCTACCTAACTCTATTGGCAGTCTGGCTCTATCTGGCAGTCTGGCTCTACCTGGTAGTCCGGCTTCACCTGGAAGCCTGGCTCGACCTGGGCATTCGGCTCTACCTGGCAGTTTGGAATCAGCTCTAATGACTCTTTCTTATATCTGGCTCACTTGGCAGTCTGGGAGTCAGGCTCTACTGGCTCTGCCTGGAAGTCTGGGAGTCGGGCTCTCTAGCTCTACCTGGCATTCTGGCTCCACTGGCTCTACCTGTCAGTCAGGCTTTATCAAAATAATTTCCTAACTCCCCCCTCCGTGAGTGAACAAAAAAATTTTGTTCACTCACGGAGGGGGTTAATTTTATTTTTTTTAACAAATTTTGTTTTTTCGAAATTTAAAAAAATCCTAATTTGCCAAAATTTGAAAGCAAAATATTAATTTAATTTATAAAATTTATGTTTTAAAATGCAATTTGTTTAAAATTAAACAGAATTAGCTCTAGATTTCATTATATTAATTATCATTTATATATAAATTTTTTCCATAAAATTTTTTCTATTAAAACAATTTTTGTTCACTCACGGAGGGTGGGTTTTTGGGCAAAAAACAGCGATTTTTCTAATGGTTTTGTTCACTCACGGAGGGGGGGAGTAAGTTTTTAAGCTATGATATATAGATAAAAATGCAAAGCCTGTGATAGAAAAATTTGCAGAGAATGATACTTTAAAAAAATCTATATAAGTCTGCAACTTATTTAGTAATTTAGTGAGGAATAAACTGCTTATAAATTGTGAAAAAGCAAAATAAATCTTATAATTATCATATAGTAAAAAAAAAATTACTATTATTCCATCAAAAAGCTATAGAATTGCACTCAATTATTTCATCATCAAAACATTTTAAAATGTTTAAAATGATACACCTTGTTAAATACTTTTTAAATTATAAGAAAATAAAGATGCAATGGCTTAGAAAGAAACTATATCATATAAAAGAAGAGGATTATTTCGCATTTTGAACGAAAATTTGATAGTAGATATAAATTTATTAAAGCAATATAAATATTCATAAACTCTCTAAATAACTCTGATTCTATTAATTAAAAGGCTCAATTAATTTTAATCTGAGCTTTATAATAAAATTAAAAATAAGAATTTTAATTGATTTATTTATTAATGACAAACTGAGCAATGAATCAGATAATCCGTATAATTTCTCAATTAATATTTTTTGCATTTATATTGTTTTTTCCACATTTATTCAGTTTTTTGAACGTCAATATATTTTTCTAAATTTAAAAAAGCAGAGCTATACAGAGCCAGTTAGATTCAGGCAGAGCCGAACTGCCAGATAGAGCTGGACTGCCAGGTATAGCCGCAGACCGGGTATACCTCCTAGGTTTGACCAGACGGCTGCATTTTTGGCTCAGGTTTTATAGGCTCAGATTGTATTGGCTCATACCTGCTTATCCTTTCAAAAACTTTATCTGACAAAGGGCTATAAATTTTATAATTCCTGCAAAACTTTGATGCTTTTAGATTGATTTTAGATAGAGGCTGAGGTGTAAACACAAATTTTTGGTCTGGCTCATCAACATTCACAAGTAAGTCTTCATTATTTACTTTTACTGAGGTTGCTAATAAGCTTTCTATACGTTGTGAAGCATATCTTCAAAATTCAGCTTGAGAGAGTTCTTCCATATTAAGCTTAATTAATTATGCGAAGTCACTGGGTTAAGGTTGCAGTTTGGGCATCTAGGACGGATGCAGGTCAAATGACATTGCCTTTTTGATAGTGTCCATTTCACCGAAAAAATTTTTGGCCGAAAATTGGTTGAAAATTTTTGATAGTGAGATATTTTCGGCCAAATATCACACTATTAAAAATTTTTGACCAAATGTATTCCGATGAAATGTACACTGTCAAAATCCACTGTCAATTGGCATGGAGCCATCTAGGACGGAAAGATTTCAAAATCAGCCACTCATTGAGGCAGCTTGAATGAAAAATATGACGACAAGTCGTTATTTTTACCTTATCATTTTCGGATAGTTCGGTTAAACATATAGTACAAACTGATTCTCCTAAAAATTCAAGATCTGAGGCAAAAGCTTTTTCTTCAAGCCGCTGGTGGATAGGGGGTTTCAGCATTTTGAAGCATTTGGAGTTTAGGCAGCAATATTTGATAATTCCGATTATTACTAACTTTGAAAGGCTGAAGCCAACTATGGAACAAGAGATAAGGACAAAAATTGTTAAGGGCCCGATATTTTCGTCATCTGACTGATGGGCTTGGCAGGATTTTGGAGGATTTTTTAAACTGTTACAGTAAAGCTCTAGCAATGAGCCTTTTTGGCTATCAAACTCCTCTCCATTAATGATAATTGTCGGAGCTATATATGAAAAATTTCTATTTTTCTCAAATTCCTTCTGCAAAATTCTATTATCATCAACCAATATATCAGTCCCATCAACAGAATCATTAACACATTTTAATATTTCTGATGGTGATTGCCCAACAGCATACAAATAAATTTTACTACAAAGGCTTGCATAGCTATATCTGCAATAATTTGAAATTAACTCCAAATATTCAATAAAAATTCTTGATGATTCTGAATTTTTTCTTGTTTTTTTCAAAAAACAAAGAGACCGTAAAGACTCAATTACAAGGTCTCTGCCTAAGTTGATGCTTTGTGAATCTTTTAAGCAGTATCGTCCTGAGGCAATACAATCATCAGTTATTTCAGTACCATTAAGATTTGAATAATACTCAAAAGATAGATCTAAAAAAATTCTGTCAGAAAGAGTTTTTTTCAGGACTCGATACAAGCCATTAATATATTTCCAGTCTCGGATATGATCCCCTGTTAAATAAAGAAAGATATAAGTTAAGCTAAGTGGTTTAAGGCCATAAGCGAATTAATTACTAGCCTGACTTTCTAGAGTAAACCAATCTAGCCTAAGGATTAGCTCTATAGGTTAGAGCCGCCTCTTGAGGATGCCCAATAGACTTTGGCTAATTGATATGCAAAGCCTGTCTAGTCGGTCTGGGCAGGGAGAGGAAAACCTTCGGTGAGAAAAAAACTTCAATCTTTGGGAAGGCATCACCAAGCCTGTCAAAAGTGACAGAGACATTACTTTCAACTTCATTGGGATGGGCTCGACCTGCTCCATAGAGAGTGCGCCTCGGGGTCCTATTTTCGTCAACGTCAAAATATAATTTTTGTTTTAAATTGTTTAAACTGGCCATAAGCAGACGACCCACCAGCATTTGCCCTATCTCGGCTCCAAGGTAGCAGCCTCCATATACATCAGAGTTCAAATGAGGAAAATGGAAAGGCTGCATCTTGAATTTCCGATCTGAACCACCTGTCATGGGATTAACTCTCCTGGGCAGAGCTACCATCAGTAGAGTGCCCCGTTGTTCCCGATAGAGAAGGGACCAAGTGGTAGGCAAAACCTGTCTAGCCCATCTGGCAGGGTCAGGAAAACATTTTGGGGGAGAAACAAAGCACCCTGCTTTGGCAGGCTTCCTATTGAGATCGCCTGCTTCTTTCACGAATAGCATCTTTTGCCATCCTGCCGGTCAATCGCTCTATCAAGAGGTGTTGCCTCGGATTCAATCTCACATTTTATTTTCTTTTGAAAAATATAAGGAATGTCTGATTTGAATGGCTCACTAATTATGCTGGTGTTTTGTATTGGTAAAGAATAATCATTTGCCAGAGTTCGATTTTCATGCAGAAAAATTGCAAATAAATAGCTCATTAAATTTAACATTATGGCTTCCATCATTTTTAATTTTTGATTATAAAAGTGACTGCAATGCACTTTATATATTACATTGAGATCAAAAATCCTCAAAAAATGCCTCAAAACGGAGCAGGAAAAACCATTATGAGATATAACGGTGAAGTAATTAGAATATTTGATTTTTTTTAAGCATAATTAATATATTATTTAGATTAAATTTTATTTTCAGCAAAGTTGATATTTATGGGCTGCGTTGATTTATGTATTCTTGCTTTTTCAATCATAAATACTCTTTAATCAATCTTTTGAGCCACTTTAATACAGATTTTACACTTGGCAACTTCGATAAAGAGTTTGGCGGAGAATATTCCAGTATAAGAATAACAACATTTTTATAGAATTCTTTAGAATCATTGGTAATTTTTGCCTCTTTAATTACTTTTTGGCAAGCACTAACAATTTGGTCAGAGCTTTCTACTTTTAAAGCCCTTATCAGCTGGCCTATTATTTTTCTCATTGTGCTTGAGCTTATTTCTTCATTTTTTGGAGCTCTTGCAGGAGAAACTCGTTTTCTAGTCAATGTCCTTTGTGTTTCTAATAATTGGTCTTCTAAGTCATTTATCCTTTGCTCACACTCATCTAAATATTTTTTGAGATCTTCCTTTGTATTAATTAAATCTTGGATTTCTTTGTCTTTAGAATCAAGCTTAGAAATCAATTTAAAATCTTCTTTGCTTCTGCTTTTGGATTGTTCGCTTAATAGACTTCCCATTCTAATTTTTAAACTTTCAGCTTCTTCTTTTGATTTTTCAGAAATTTGCTGATTAGATTAGAGATTAGAGTTAAATTATGGTGGCCATCAGGGATTATTTCAGACCCTCGTTGTTCCACGGATAGCTTCAAGCTGGCACTAAGAGCTATCCTGCACTTGCACTTTTATTCCTAATGCCACTAAAAATGATGACGTAGGTAATCTTTGAGAGATTGCCCTGCTCGTCTTATAGGTCTCGCCAAACCACAACGATGATCTCAACCTCCAGCAGGGCTCAGAGTATGGTAAACCGTCTTTGCCTCCTGCATGGCTGGCTAAGCCGTATCACAGCTCGTTAATGCTCCTATAGAGTACTGAAGGGCATTGCACGGTAGGCATGTCTGCAGGGCAGGAATAGGAGGGCCAAGGGCTAACCCTTAACAAAAAACCCACCCGAGAATATCACTTTGTGGTTCCTCTGGGTCCGGATCAACTCATAATCCACGTCAGATCACGCCATTTTAATAATTCTGAAATTTGCAGAAGATTCTTATTTTGTGTTGATAATTCGAAATTGATTTTTTTTAATTCTTTATTTTCATTTTCTAATAGATTGATTTTTTCTACGTTTGATTTTAAAATTTCACTAAATTCCGCTTTTTCATATGAAAACTGAATTTTAATTTTTTCTAAATCTGCGATTTTGTTGAGGAATTCTTTTTCTTTTTCTAAATCAAGTTCTTGTTTTTGATGAATTTTTACTAATTTGATATTTAATTCTTGGATTAGCCTTTCGCAGCCATACAATTCATTTTTTAAATCTGCAATTATATTATCTTTTTTGATTAATTCTATATTTACCACTTCCAATTCATCGATTTTTGCTTTAGTATCACAAATTTCTTTTTTTAGTTCTTTAATTCCTTTATTTTCTTCAAAATTTCCATTGCTTTCATAAGAGTCCTGTTTTAAAAATCATGAAGAAATGCCTGGATCTAAAGTGTAGCTGAATTTTTTCTTTTCAGGGGATTTTGGGTTTAAGGTAAAATCAATTAATTCTGGTTTCACATTAATTCAAGGTTCAGCTTTAGTTTTGTTTATTTCTTGGCCTTTTTCTATATAAAAACCGGAATCTGATTTTTGAGATTTTGAAAAAGATAATTCAAGATCTTCTTTAGAGAGTTTTGATCCAATATATAAATTATTGGGTTCAGGAATTCAAGAAGACTGAGAGCTTTCTCCAGTTATTTGTTTTTGGATATTTTGCAAAGATTTTTTTATGTTTGAAATTCGTTCCTCGACATCATAATCTAAAGACATCTTTTAATATTTTAATTTTGTATATCCATATCATAAGTATTTATATTGTGAAAAGGGAAAATATCGCCTATAAAGAAAAAGGCTTTGATTGATTAAATTATGTAACTCAATAATTTTTAGATTGATAGTAATAAGCTATATTCAAGAAAAATTAAAGATATCTGAGAATAAATAGATATTGATAGGAAAAAAGCTGGGTAACTGAGAAATATTCAATTAATTATCATAATCATAAAATATGATTACACAGGTAAATCGTACATGAGTTCATTGTAATATTACCTTTGCTGAATAATAGTATGCTAAATTGAAAGTTTCAATTTTGTTAATATTACACTCTTAATAAAAAATTAAACAAATTTATCCTTAATTTTTAATTCTCCCATTTTCAATCAAAATAATAAATAATAGTTAATGGAGATTAATGATAATTAATTAATTTTAATGGAGTTCCAAATAAGTTATTTTAATCCATTTCAAATTGAATAGGCATTGAACCTTCAAAAATATTAATAAAATGCTTAAAAATTGTAATATGAAGAATCAACGGAGTCTCTAAGCTTAGCATCAACAAAATAAAAATTTCACATCTTCTAAAATATAAAAATTATCACAAAAATCAGGAATTAAACTCAAAATTTATTAATTCCAAGAAAGATACACACATTTTCACAAGTTTTTGCAAATAATAATATACCTTAAATATTGAAAATAATTAAGACGAATTACAAAAACCTCATCCATTTTAGCTAATAAAATTTCACACCAATAATTAAATTTTCTAAGATGGTTGATTGCATTGACGAATACTTGGGATCAGAATACACATGCCAATTTGATTTCTTGTTGGAATCAATGCAGTCAGAATTAATGCATCCTAATGAGCGTAAACTTTCATTTGTTGACTTACTGAGTCACTCCTACGCACATTACACAGATGTAATCCTTACACAGATCCCTAGCATAGATTCTATGCCAGAGCACTTCGACGAGCAAACACTTACACAATCATTCACTCAAGAGGATTGCGAGGTCAAACTGAATCCCTTGATTTATGAGGTCTATGAGACCCAAATTCAAAAGCAAAAGAAAAAAAAGCCTATTGTCGCTAAGGACACAATTGTTGTCATACACAAGCCTGTCGAGCTCACTCCAGACCACATCATCGGGACAATTACGCTAGAAGAGCGCCGAAAAAAGATCAAAAAATACCTGGAGAAGAGGCAGAGGCGAACGTGGAACAAAAAGATCTCTTATGACTGCCGAAAGCGAGTCGCTGACGGCCGATTAAGGATCAAAGGGAGATTTGTGACAAAAGAACAGGCAATCGCCATTCTTGGGATTGACCACCCAGCTGTACAAAATTTGTTAGCGATGGAAAGGGAAAGCCAGAATAATTAGTTATATAGCATAATCTGAATGGTGATTCATTATGAATAAGGACTTATACGTTTGGTTTATTTTTTGGGGTTATTTTGAGATTTATCGGAGAAATCTTGAAATATCAAAAATCTGATAGAGGGAGAATAAATTAATTAAATAGGAATAAATCTAAAGGATTTGGTATAGCATGGACTGCTTTTTATTAAGATGCCTAGCTGTTTTACAATTTAGATTATCTTAAAAATCAATATCAAATGATAGATTTAGTATAATGTGGAATAGTCAATAAATAGGTGAAGTAATTTAGAATTCTGTAATTTTATTAATTTAGAAATTTTATTTACTTCCCTAATGATTGAAAAAGCTGTTTTAATGGTTCTCATCAGACTTACTTGTTTGCTACTTTTGACCCTTAAATTTTTTATCAAATATTTTATCGTACTCAAAGTTTGGTAGAAAACTTTTTAACCTAAGCTTGTTTACGATGACCAACCTACAAAGGAACATTTTTGGTTAGAAAAATTAAAATTTGGGTTCCTCAAACAATTTGGCAAGCACGTTAACCTCTGGCTAACCAAAAAGTGCTCCTTAGTTAGACTATTCATTGAAACTAGTATAAACTTCATATTCAGTAACTCTGTAAAAAGGTATAATGCTTGCATACTCTTAACTCCCCCCCCCTCCGCGAGTGAACAAAACCATTAGAAAAATCCCTATTTTTTGCCCAAAAACCCACCCTCCGTGAGTGAACAAAAATTTTTTTTTTAATAGAAAAATTTTTTATGGGAAAAAAATTTTGATATATAAGTGGTGATTAGTATAATGAAATCTCGAGCTAAATATGGTTAATTTTAAACAAATTGCGTTTTAAAACATAATTTTTACAAATTAAATTAATATTTTCTTCCCAATTTTTATAGAAGTGAGATTTTTTTAATTTTCGAAAAAAAAATTTTTATATTTTAAAACAAAAAAAATTAACCCCCTCCGTGAGTGAACAAAATTTTTTTGTTCACTCACGGAGGGGGGGGGAGTAAGCAAACGTATTTCTTGTGTTAATTAAAAGCTCTTATTTTTAAGTTTATAATTATTAAAATGAAACTATTAAAATTTCTTAATTTGTGGAATGAAGCAAGAGCAGATTATCATGTGGCTGAAAAATTATCAGAGAGCAAGTCATTTAGAAAGTTTGTAGTAGGAATTGTAGAGTTTCCTCGAAAAATCGCAGATTATTTAGTCCCTGATCATGAAATTGCAGAATTGAAGAAAAAAGAAGCAGAAAAAAACTCAAAGACTTACCTCCTTGAAGATAAAAATCACCCAAAATATGTAAGTAATAAAAAATAAAGCCTGTTTTTAAATCGATGCTTTAATCAGATCAAAATAGAAATAATTTTACGTATTAATTAGCCATTATTTAGCAATTTTTGATTTATTAGCCAAAATTATTGTTGCTTTAAGCTTCAAATATAAGAAATGCCATAAATTTTATATTTTAAAGTTTGTAATTGAACAAATAAATAAACCTCACTCATTCCAAAAATATTAAATCGCTGTAAAATAATCAAAAATATATAGATTTTTTTATTTCATTTCATAATGAGCTTGCTAGTACATCATGCAAAATACTATTAAAGATAAATAAATATTAAATTTGAAGTAGATTAAAATTTCTCACTAATTTGGAAATTATTTCGTTGATCCCTAATTTAAAGTGACTCTTTATATTATTTAAAATTTATAAATTAATCTAGTAAGATTGCTATATTTTAAATAGTATAATTATTAGGCAGGGCAACCATTAAAGAACTCACATATAAGTCTTCTTTTAATTTTTTTAAGAATGCTTTGAAGAAGCCTCAGATGAGATTGCAGCTAATAGAAGTTATGAGATTTTATACATAATAATAAAATTGCTACATATGGAAGCTCTTCTCCCCTTTTTTTGCAATATTTATTATGGGCTCGGCTTATCTGTTGCAACTTTATGCACATGCCAAAAGTTCATTTGGCTTAAGAGGAGTTCAATGCTGGGCGTACCTAATGAGGTGAAACTCAAAAGGAACACATGCATGAGTCAAGTCTAGGCAATTAGCACAGCCTGCGAGTTTTTCAAAAAAAGATTGTGGCAAGAATTTTCTAAATGACTATACCAGATAAAAATGATGACATGGATGGCCAACTGCGCGCTATCAATTGGAGTTAAAAGGACGGACTTAGGTCTATTCCCCTGCGGAAGATGACCCTTTAAGCAAGAATAATTAAGTCAGAAAGTGAGAATTTATACAAAAATCACAGCTTTTAGTTTCAGACATGACTGTTTGGCCGAGCGGTCTAAGGCGGTAGCTTAAGGCGCTATTCCGAAAGGGCGTGGGTTCAAATCCCACAGCAGTCATTTTTTACTATTATTATTTTCTGAATTTTTGGTATACTTAAAGGATCATTTTTGCTTATTAATCATAATGAAGATATATATCATTTAACGATTATAATTTAACTCGCTACTTTTTTCCTATTTGCAATTAAATATTTTTTAATTCTATTTTATTACTTCTCTTCATGTGTAAGAAAATATATTTTGATTGATAAAAATGAGGTGATTTCTATTAAGAAAGAAAAATTAGTTTAATTCATAGAAAAAATCTATAATATGCAAATTTCTTAAAAAATTGTATGCAATCAGCTTAATATTTCATTATAATACTTAATTATGCATCGAATTGCTATATGCGAAAAAAAATTCCTCACTTATGGAGGGTTACAGTCAAGATAGAGAAGGTTAGTAGTTTTCTAAACTTATATTCTTATATTTATAAATTTGCAATTTTAGAACCTTTCCGCGCTTGAAGCTTCGTCATCAATGAAGACAGTGCGTTTCCTGACTTTTTTGCCTTTATAATACTTTCAAAACTAATCGCTGCTTTTGAATCAATAGACAGATTCCTCGACCTGTCATGCCCTCCTATTGACGGTTTTGGCTGTGGCGTTGATTTCATTGAGCTTTCATTGCTCATTGCATCTTCTTTATCCTCAAAAAATGGTGAGCTCTGTATATTAAAGCTTGGTACTGAAACTGAATGTGAATGATGTGACTGCGCAATGGTCAATTTATTTTTCAAATCTTTTATTTCCAGCTCTTTTTGCATAAGCTGTTTATTTAATTCTTCTAATTTTTGTTCATCTTTCTACCTAAAATTTACCTTTTGAAAGCTATTATTTTCTTGCTCAAAAATAATATCAGATAAAGCCAATATATATTCTTTCATAGAATTAAACTGCTCTTTGTTAAAATGAGCTTTATATGACTTTCTAGGCTCACTTGTGGAGGCTAAATAGAGCTTACGGCGTGATCTTAAAGATTTGCTGCGGACTTCTATTTCGTGCCTGAAAATGTCTTTAAAAGTTTTGGATCTTTTTAATATTGGGTATAGTCTTACAGAAGAAAGCAATGTATTTAGAGTAATAAAATCCCATCGTAGCCATTTTAGGATTGGGGATATGTTTTCTTCACATAGCTCAAAAGGACATTGCTCACATCATTTCCCGACTAGGTGTAAAGCTTGGTCTTCTGATTTTATATAATATGTTGGCATAATTTCCGATCAGCTCCCAAGAGCCAAAAATGGGTTTTTTCACGTGGAATTTCTGGATTTTTCACGCGTGAAATCCATCTTTGGCTCGTGGGAGCCGATCAGAAATTTTAGCAACTAAGAATATTTAAATATTTGTACTTCAAAATTACCTCAAGATTACTTTGAGAAAATTTTTCTAACTCCCCCCGTCCTTGATCGAACGACTCGCCATCGTTCGATCAAGGATGGGGGTTAATTTCCCAATTTTTTTAGAATTTTTACAGTCAATCGTTCGATCAAGGATGGGGGGGAGTAAGCTTTCATTTTCTAGAGAAGATTCTGGATTTTTAGCCAAATGCTGTAGGATTGAGGAATATAAAAACTCAACTTTTGCAAAAATTTTTATTTTTAAATCAGAAATACTCTGCTGGTTAAAAGGTGAAATAGTTCTGATTATATCTTGAGAATTTGAGCCTGCAAGAATTGGGATTAAATTTGGATGTTTTCCTGACAGATCTTCATCATTAATTTGTACAGCATATGAAATCACCACAATAGAATCTTTTGTGATGCCTTTATTTGATTTTAGTTCTGTATGTTTTAAAGAAACTTCTAATTTATTTTCATGCTCAAAGCTTCATATACACAAAACCCAGCTCAGCCCGCTAATCTCAAAAGGCTCAGATTCTCTATAGAAATTTCCAGACTCAAAATGCATGATATTTCAAGTAAAACCTTCCAGCTGCCTATTAGTGACATCAGAGTTCAATATTTTTGTTTCTTCTTTTTCTAATAAATCGAGCAGCGACGAAGCACCTTTCAGCTCTTTGATTTTTTCAATAATATATGAGTTATCAGAGCTCGCCACAATTAAATTTTGTTCCATTGAGCTTCCAATTAAGTCTTCTACTAACTTCCCTCTCTATGAACGAACAAAACCATTTGGTCAAAAACCCTATCCTCTGTGAATGAATTGTAAAAAATTATTTTGATATATAAGTAGTATAGTGAAATCTCTAGCTAATTCTATTTTAAACAGCTTGCATTTTGAAACATAAATTTGAAAATTAAATTAATTTTTACTTCTCAAATTTTACGAATTGGAATTTTTTAAATTTTGAACCCTCCATGAGCGAACAAAGTTTTTCTGCTCGCTAACAAGGGGAGTAAAGGAACTTCCATTTTCTCAATGACTGACTGAAATTTAGAAAAAATAAAGCTTGAATTTTTAGCTGAATAATCTAACGTCGCATGATATAGGATTTTTCAATGTTCTGCTACAGGAGGTGTGGAAATCTTTGTGAAAGCGTCTTGCAGGAATAATAAAACTGTTTCTTTAGTTAGTCCTGGGCATATAATATCAGTTATCAATGAAATTTGCAGTTTTGTGTCTTTAAAGAAGTCTGAAAGCCAAAGAAGCTTTTGGACGTTGAATAGGTCAGTTTTCTGGATTTTTCCTGTGTCAAGATAGGAAATATAAAGGTTTAGAGAAAGAGGAGTCACCCATTCAGGAAGAAGGACTCTTACCTCAGCATAATTTTCAGATCCGATCAAGATTTCTTGGAAATAGCTGCTTTTTGAAAGCAAAAGCTGTTTGTTCGCTCTTATAGTATCGTTTTCTACAGCAAAAACGACTTCTCCGTCCAGATTGAGGCTTTGATTTTCTAAAGGATTCATAATTTAATAATAAATCAGTTAATAAAGAGGGTTTTTCATAAATATTAGTAACATGAACTCAGCTCACTAGAAGCTGTATTTCGCTTGATCCTTTTAGTAATAAGCAAAAACTTGCTTATAATATGAGTTTTAGCACAAATTTATATGAAGAAGAGATCTAAAATTACTTGATTTTCAGATAAAATGTTAAAAAGGAAAAAAATTTGGGCATTTAACCTTCAATAATAAGCAAATTTCAAATTATTTATGTAAAATTTACTATTTTTAAAATTTATTTGCTAAAACCCTTGCCAATAGGCAAGAATTTGTTTATTATAGGGGAGTTAGTCATTATGGCCTCAGCGATTTTTCTGAAAAGCAGATCTATATTTAACGAAGATTTCGCTGAAGTCTCAAGCCATTCCATATTATGTGTTTTGCTGAATTTTTTGGCCATTGCCTCAGAAACTTGTTTATTGCTGCTGTCAGCTTTATTTCCTACCAGAAATAGAATGCAATTAGGCTCTTTTGAAATTAGGTCATTATAGCCCTAGTCTTAATATAGCTCATGCTGTGCTGGCGACTTCTGGAACCACTTGGGGAATGGACAAACTAATTTCCTGAGGGCAAATCTCTATTATCAGGCGATTTTACACCCATGGTGTTGGCTTTGCCAACAAATGTTGTTTGTCAACACCCTGACTGATGTCAGAAGTTGTCAGTAAAACCCAAGCTATAGCAAGGCTCGGGCTATAACCCAATATGAGCATTTTTCAAATGTCTTTAAATTGGCGACATCATAGACAATAACACTGACTGAAGTATCTCTGTAATATAAAGGCATCAATGATTTAAATCGTTCTTGACCCGCTGTGTCCCATAGGTCTAGAGCGATAGTTTTATTGATATCTAGAGGAATATTCGTCTTAAACTGTGCTGCATTTGTGTTGACGATGGATTGATGAAATTGGACTCCAAGTGTGATTTCATGAGCTTCGTCAAAAAGGTTGTAGATGTGCCGCTGGAGAATTGATGATTTTCCAACTCCTGACTCCTTCTCTAATTAATAATAGAAAAGCCTATAATTTGTTAAAAATAATGTTAGAAAATAATAGAAAAATTTTATAAGAAAATATAAGAAAAAAAGGGATTTTAATTGATTGGGGAAATGAGTCACCTAGAAATATGACCTTATTTTCGATTTTTGAGCTGCATCTGAGGACACACATAAAAATGGCGTGGAGAAATAACCTACCCTCTTAACACTTTTAGTCAGCGAGTCTGGGGACTTTATGGAAGGGAGAGCAGCGTTCGGTTAGTGTGTCCGGTCGGGTTTTACTCGGTTTGGTAGAGCGTGATGTCGGGCGTGCCGACCAAGGCTCATATCCAGGGCAAGTTTTACAACGAGGGAGATAGGACTTGAAAGTTGGAAAGGGATAGCCCAGGTCAGAGAGCGTTCGTATGACCAATGGGAATTTTGGGGGTAGCGCCCTAGGCTGCAAGTTTCATCTCGGTGATATTCTGGCCAGAAAATTCTCTTTTAGAATTTTTGAAAAGTAACCCTGTCGATGTACTGCACGGTGACCAGACGTTTTTCACCTCCGGGTAGCAAGTGCAAGCCATTTTGGAGGGAGCAGCACAAGCCTTAAACTGTATAATCAGACAGGTAGAAAGAAGGTGATGCAGAGCAAGGGACGTAAAAGGCCATTTGGCTGGCCAGGAGCTCCCTATAATAATATAATGTACGAATGCTCTGCATCTGAGCTCTCTCTTTTATTTCTCTTTTTTCTATTGTTGCAACACATTTTTACTCCTAATATTAAAAGATTAAATGAGTTGGAATCCTATTATAGTCGCAGACCTTCGAAATAGCTCGAGACAGCGACTCATGTTTAAACTGCATCTCTTTCTCTATATCCTCCAATATCTCCTGAGAGCTCCTCCTATATCCTTCTAAATTCCTTTCAAGATCTCCTATTTTTTCACTCAAATTTTTATTTTCCCCATAAAAAGACCTTGACAGACACTCAATTTTATTCCCAATACTCAAATTAAGGTCTCCAGTCTGAGTCAAATACGAGTCTCTTTCAAATTGCTCATGCAAAATTGAAATTTCAGCTGACAGCTTTGCAATTTTTTTTTCTTGATTTTCTATAAGTTCTTGCTGCCTTGCTGAAAGTGAGTGTTTAATTTCAGCGACTCTTTCGATGGTCTGTGTGGTTAAATTCTGCAAGACTGAATGATCATGCTTTATTGACCCTTGATAATGTTCAAGCTGTTCTTGGATCTCACTGATTTGTTGAGCAAGCTCTTTTGAATTGATTTGGAGGGTGTCGTCATAAGTGTCAAGTCTCCGCTTATTGTCATCTCTGAGGAGGTCTAAATCTTTATCAAGCTTTTGTCGTTTGGAGTCAATGAAGTCGATTTTGTCTTTAAGGTCGAAGGATTCTTTTTTAAGCCGGTTCATGTCTATGTCATAGTTTTCTTTAAAGCTGTCAAATGTAAGGTTAAGCTTTCTGAGATCTAAGGTAAATTCTTTTAGTTCTTCAGCGTTTCTGAAACCTTTTTCCCGGGTGTCTTTGAGCTCAAATCCTAAATTGTCAAATCGTTCGTTCACAATATCAAACTTATCGTAGACTTCTCGCCGAATTTTGCTAGAAGAGGCTGAAATTAAGTCATCAAGCCTAATATTCAGCTCATTCTTCAGCTGATTGGCAGAGCTTCCAACTAAATTTTCAGTTTTCGATTCAATTTCTTTTTTACTATGAGCCAAATTTACATCCACGATATACCTATAGCTGTCGTTAAGTTCCTTTTTTAGCTGAATAATTGACTTGTTTTGTTCGGTCATTGCAGTGTCTAATACATTTATTATTTTTTCTTGTTGCTGAAGCTTAGGGGATAAAACTGAATATTCTTTCCTTGCTTCATTCAAAATTTCTTCTCGTAGATTTCCTAGCTGCCCAAGAATATTTCCTGATAAATCTTCAAAAGCAGCCTTTAGTGCGTTGATTTGAATAGACAGCTGCTGGTGATTCTAAATAAAGATTACTTTGTAATTCATCACTTCCAACGACTCAGTGACATCAGATTCCTTTGCCAAGTTTTCTTTAAGCTCTTCAATTGCATATGTCATAGTATCAAGCTTTTCTCTGAGCTTTACTGGGTTTTTCATCTTACTCAGAGAAGATTTCGTTGGGGAGTATAGGCTTTTTCTCATTTTTGTTTGAATTTCTATATTGAATTTGATGAGAAAGCAAGGATTTATGTAAACTAATTATAATCTATAAATCTAATAAATTCACATTTTGGACTTCCTTCTTTGGCTCAACTTTTTGAACCATAGGGACACTTAAATTTGCGAGATTTTGCTTATTTTCATTATCTGGCCCAAAAAGTCCATCAGAAAAGATATTGATGCTGTCCACATAGCTGGAATTTAAATGTTCCCTGTTTTTATTGTCGTCATATATAAGCTCTTCCTCACCAGTCTTTATTAATAAATTCCCTATTTTTGCTTGGCTACTTATACTTTCACATTGTAAAGTGTTGTAAAAGAAAATGGCAATTGAGTCTAACACATATTGAGGTCTTGCACTGTTGTGGTCACCTTCTACTATTGATAAACTCTTATCGCCTGCATATTTTGCATATAAATCATGGGTATGACTTGGGCTTATTAGCATGTCTCCATTAGCACAGATAAACATTGCAGGGATAAAACATTTGTTTACGTGGTCTATAGGCTCTAAGTCATTTATATTAAACCCAGCTTTTTTTTTGATTGTTTTTCTTATCATTGACTTTGCGACTGAGACAATAAACCCAGGAATTTTTGAGTACGTTCTTGCTAGCTCGTCTGAGAGTCGACTTAAAGAACAAAATGGGCTATCAATAACCATTCCTGCAATAGAGGGATCCCTATCTCCATGCAGAGAAATAAAATGGTGAAGGGACAGAAATTGGACTCCGAGGCACGAGCTATATGGAGCAGGTAGGACCATCTTGTTAAAGCTAAAACGAAGTCTCTGTCCTTTTTGGATTAGGCCGTAGTCCTGCCGAAGATGAGTTTTATTTCTCCCCTGTCCTGCTATGAAGGCAAGACAGGTTTTACCTTATGGGCAGCCCTTATTGAGACGATCAGGGCACTCTAAGGCGGTGGCTCTGCCTAGGGAGCTAATCCCCTAGACAGGTGTTTCAGATCGGAACCCTTTTAATTTCCACCATTTCATCTCCAGGGGTTATAGAGATTGCTATTGCAGAACGAAGACTAGGCAAAGGCTAATGGGCTTGCTCTCTTATGGCCAGTTTAATCGGTAAAGTTTAAGTATCTCCATGCAGTAATGAAGTAGCTGCTCCCATACTTCTGCCCCACAATCCAATACAAGAGACTTTCCCTGAAACCCTCAAAAATTCCACCACAGTTGATATACTTAATTAATAATTAAATTAAACTTAAAATATTTTATTATAATTCCCAATTCCTGAGCACCATGTATTCCACAGTTAACTTGAGCCTGGGCGAAACACCCCGTTTCTCGGTTTAGGGATTTTCCTCTATGGTCCAAGTCATATGGACTTTGCGAAACCTCCATTTCCAGCCAGCCAGCCTACCCAAAACTACTTACTCCCTCCCCTCCGTGAGTGAACAAAAAAATTTTGTTCACTCACCGAGGGGGGTTAATTTTTTTTTAAAAAAAAATTAATATATAAATTTTATAATAAAAAATATTTTTTTTCGAAATTCAAAAAAATCCTAATTCGCAAAAATTGGAAAGCAAATATTAATTTAATTTATAAAATTTATGTTTTAAAAAGCAATTCGTTTAAAATTAAACAGAATTAGCTCTAGATTTCATTATAATAATTATCATTTATATATCAATTTTTTTTTCCATAAAAAATTTGTGTATTAAAAAAATTTTTGTTCACTCACGGAGGGTGGGTTTTTTGGGCAAAAAATAGCGATTTTTCTAATGGTTTTGTTCACTCACGGAGGGGGGGAGTTAGCTTATACTAGATCGCCCTTTTCATGGTACCCTTATCAACTGGAGAGACTGCAGACTTTGAGTTTCTTGTCTAATCTGGGCTTCCCTTTTTCCCCTAGTTCAGCATCAGGGGAAAAGCTCGACCGCTTACGCGATTCAGGACAGCAACGAAGCAGTCTAGGCAGGCAAGCCGCCTTGCTTCTATTGGACGCCCAGCCCTGAGCCTGGGCACTACTGGCAAAAATCTGCCGCTCGATCCACCACTAATCTGTAGAAATATTATTGGACTTCTCTCTTCAAAAAAAACCCGGCCCTTAGACAGCTCTTTGCACCAAAAAACCACGTCTAATATGCATAGGGAACCCGCCACAGGAGGACGAGCCACTAATCATCTGCTATTTTATGTGTACTTAATTAATAAAGCACATCTCAATCATTATTTTCAAATAATTTTTTCCTCTAAATATAATAATTTTCAGCTTTCAAATTATTTTATTTAAAAAAATAATAGAAAAAATTCTAAAAATAGCATAGATCATCTCTTTCATACCAGCCAAGCGAAATAAAATCTCCTTCTGAAAGTCCTGAGCCAGAGGTATCTAAACAGAAAACTGTAATGTTCACTGGCAGAAG
Source organism: Blepharisma stoltei (assembly GCA_914767885.1). Classification (NCBI taxonomy): domain Eukaryota; phylum Ciliophora; class Heterotrichea; order Heterotrichida; family Blepharismidae; genus Blepharisma; species Blepharisma stoltei. The sequence continues at coordinate 169,279 of CAJZBQ010000050.1, forward strand.
GACTTGAGTAGCAGTGAGTGCTTCAAGTCTCGAACTGCTGTTTCCATGGAGATAAATTACACAAGGCAGTTTTTCTGAAACTCTTTCTTCGCGGATTGGTTCAAAATGAGAGCAGGCAAGCCGAAGTCCTCGAGAATTGTAAAGATCAAGATCTGTTCGCTGAAATGTTTTATTTTCCAATGAAAATTCAGCTGGGCCGAGATCTAGGGGGTCATATACTTCTCGTGGAGGTCTGATTATTGCTTTTCAAAGTTCTTCGTAGCCTTTTTTCAAAAATGACATTATTTAAATTTGTATTATAAATCGAAAAAAAATACTAAAATTCATTGTTATGAAACTCTAAATATGCTAATAATGCTTTTAATCTTATTTTATGATGTTAAAATAAATTAATTACCAATTGTACCATTTAAATAAATTACTTTATATTTAATTAACTCTTGAAATTATTGTTCTGATACTGCCAATTCTTCTTTACCCTTCTCTTTTTCCAAAATTTTTATTTTTTCTTCCTGTTCTTTAATAATCCTCTCTTTTTCCAGCAAATCCTCCTCATACATTTGGATTATATTTTTATAGTCCTGTGTCAAAGGTGCTTCAGTTTTCATTTTTATAATAGAATCAAAACTTGAAGCCCCAAATAAGCTTTCTTCTCCGAATGCGAATTCCCACCATTATGGCAGATGGTGGGACCTCTGCTGTAGGAGCGACAAAAAATCAGGACGTCAACAGAAAATAGCGTAAGCTGGGGCTTAATGCCACTTAGCGCGAAGCTAAAACGTGCAAGGGTATTGGCTGAAATAATCTCCAGCGACCCCCCTCTAATCTAATCTCTCCGAATGCAAATGACGAAGACTCCTCAGGTATTTCAACAATACTTTCTTTATGTATTTTAGGGGAGCCTATATAATTTTCTAATATATCAGATTTACTATGCCTAGGACTGCACATTAGCATTCTTGATTTAAATTCAGAAAACACTTGCTTTATAGAATCAGCCAGCTTGCTTGGGTCTGACTCAGCTATTTGTGGCTCAATTTTATCGACTAAACTTTTTAATCTTTTATTTTCCCTTCTTATAATCCCGTTTTCTTTGGTCAAATTATCAATATTTGCAGTGAGCTCTTCATGCAAAAATTCATCTTGTTTTTGGATCTCTAAATTATCTTCAGACCTGCTTTCTTTAAGTGCAGCAATTTCTAGCTCAGCTTTTTCTTTATATTCTGTATGCTCCTCACGCAGTTTTTGTAGCTCTAAACTTGAAATTTCCAGCTCTTTTGTAATTGAGTCAACTATTGTTTCCAATTGAGATTTTTCAAATTCTAATCTATTTATTTCTTTTTTAAATTTTTTTATGTCCTCAAACATTTGTTTGATGCTTTCAGTGTATTCTTGCTCAATTTTTATGATTTTTTCGTTATTTTTTTCTTCCTCTTCTTGGATTTTATTATAAAGTTCTGCATTTAATGCCTTGATTTTTTCCAGCTCTTCTTTTAAGCTAGCCTCTTGATTTTCACTTGTTAAGTTATTGATTTTGTTTTTAAGTTTTGCGTTTTCTTCAATTAGGCTTGAGACTTGGTTCATTTTGTTGTCCATTGAGGACTTCATAAGCCTTTCACGACTTTCATATTTTGTAGAAATTTCGTCAAATTGCAGCTTTAATTTTTCAGCTTCTTCTTCATGCCTTTGGTTTGATTTGTGTGCTTCATCAGTAAGACGAATATTTTCTATCATTAGCTCTTCACATTTTTTTTGGAGTGATGCGACGCTTGCTATTTGAGATTTTAGATCATCAATTTCATCTTGATGCTTATTACACTGCATTATTAATTTATCTCTGGTTTCCAATAGCTTAGCTTTTTCAGTCTCTAAAGATGACTTAACTTTATTTAAATCATCTTTTTCTGATAGCAATTTTTCATGGTCAGCTGAAATTTTTGCTATTATAAAGCCTAGGTCTGCTTTTTCTTTTTCAAGTTTAGAGATTTTTTGAGGTAACTCTTCGACTTTGCTTAGCATTAAGTTTAAATCAGATTTTTCTTTTTCTAGCTTCGCTATTTTTTGTGGATATTCTTCAGCTGATATTTTATTTAGAGTTGAAGCAAGCTCAGATTTTTCTTTTTCAAGCTTGGATATCCTTTGAGGATATTCTTCATTTGAAAATTTATTCACGATAGAACCAAGCTCTGATTTTTCTTTTTCAAGTTTTGCGATTCTCTGACTCCCCCCCCATCCTTGATCGAACGGCTCGCCATCGTTCGATCAAGGATGGCGGTTAAAAGTAAGTAATTTTTGGGAAAAAAATGTTACATATAAAATATATATATATATATATATATATTTTTTTTTTTACATACTTTTAAATAGAGTATTTAATAATTATTTTTACAGCAAAAAATTGAATTAATTTCATAAATACCAATTTTTAATATTTTGATTTTTTGGTTACCCCCCCTTTAAACTGTATAAATTTTAATTTGTTCCTTATTGAATTAAAAAATTGCAAATTTTAAAGAATCTCTATTTTTTAGATTATTGAGTTTTTTAAGACCAGGGTGATGACTAAAGCACTTCGGATGGTTGATTTCGTAGCTTTCTGTTGTCTCAAAGCCTCTGACAACAACTTCATTAGGCACATCTTCCCAAACTTTTGATAACCAATATATTTTTATATATATAAAAATTTGCATGATATGAAAATCGTTCGATCAAGGATGGGGGTTAATTTCCCAATTTTTAGGAATTTTTACAGTGAGTCTTTCGATCAAGGATGGGGGGGGGAGTGAGGAAAATCTTCAGATGACAAATTTTTGATTACTGATTTTAAATCAGAATTTTCTTTTTCAAGTCTTGCAATTTTTTGAGGATATTCTTCAGCTGAAAAGTTGTTTATGACTAAATTATTTTTTATTTTTTATTAAATTAATATATATTTTTTTTAGAAAAATAATCGTGACTAAATTAAGGTCAGATTTTTCTTTTTCAAATTTCATAAGTTTTTGGAGAAGCTCCTGTGAAGGAGCCTCAGTCTTTCGGCAATTTTCTAATTGGGATTTTATGGATTCTATTTGGTCTTTTAAAGCATTTATTTGAAGCTTTAGACTGTTATTTTCTGATTCTAAGCCGATTGATTTTTCTTTAAGCTGAAGGAAAGAAGAGACATTGCTGTTTCTAATTGACCAAGCTGTTTGAAATTTTAAAAATTTGGCCAGCAATTTGTTTGGAGCGGATAATAATTTCTCACTTTTTAATAAAATCAGTTTTAGTTGATTTTCAAAGTGACTTTGAACTGAAAGGATTTGGTTTTGGATCTGAGTTACGGTATATATTTTTTGGATAAATTTGATGTTAAGGGTATCTGCAGTTTTTTCTGTTAATTTATAAAAAAGAGCTAAATATTTTGGAGCTACTATAAAATTTACAATTAATATTATATATTCACCAACAGCCAAAACTTTTAAATTTTTTATTTTTTCTTTTTGTTTTGCAACCTTAATTGATATAGCGCTTTCCCGAGGATGGCGCTGAATGGCGCCATCCTCGGGAAAGCCAGGAAGGCATCCACACGGGAACTGGGAGTTCCACGTGTGGATGCCATTTTGACATGTGGAAGTTTGGATCCCACATGTCAAAAATGGCATCCACACGTGGAACTCCCAGTTCCCGTGTGGATGCTTAGTTGACTTTTCCCGAGGATGGCGCTATTCCGCGCCATCCTCGGGAAAGCGCTATAACACCTTTGAGCTATCCTCTTGCAAAGGAGCTGGATTTTCGCTTTCGACATCATTTTCAATCATGAGCTCATTTTTTTCAAACTCCAAGATCCCAAGCCTTTCTTTCAGCTCAAAAACTTCATCTGATAAGTGCTTATTTTGATTCTCATAGTTTTGCAATTGGATTTCTAATTCTTGACTAGGCTTCAATAACTCCTCTTGTTGCTTATTTCTCCTTTCAGAGTTTTGTAGTTCAATACTTAGCTGCTGGATCTGATTTAGCAGCTCATCTTGAATTTTCCCATTTCTTTCAGAATTCTTAAGCCTTGCTTCTAGGTCCTGATTTTGCTTTTGAGTATCTTCTAGCATATACATTAAAATTGTGTGGCGAGCCAGCCACTCTCTTAACACCTGTAGCTGAGGAAACACAGGGAGCTTGAAGAAGGGAGGATAGCGTTCTTTACCTGGCCAGATTTTACTTGGTTTTGCAGAGCGCAATGTTGGAGGAGTGAGACCGTAGCTTATTCTAGTTAAGGTTTTACCTCTGTGAAAGGTGGATGCTCGGTTTGAAAAGGGAAAGCCCCTCAGAGTCCTCTGAACCAATTGGGAAATTTCCTAATGCAATGCCGGGAGCTGCGCCCTGGGCAGCGAGTTCCATCCCAATCAATCGACACCTTGGCCAGAAAATTCTATTTTTCGAATTTCTGGAAGAGCAGCCCAAGTCATGCGTAAGGCATGGTGACCCATTCCTCTGCACTCCAGCTAGTGTGATAGCCCATTTCTGAAGGAGCATAGGCAGACGGCAGGCAGTCGCGAAGCAAGGTGGAGATAAATACCTTTGAGGTAAATAGGGAACTTTTCAATAATCTTAACTAAGAACTAAGATTTAGTCAGTTATTAAGATAACTCATAATAGCTCATCTTCTGTTTTCTGAAGCTTTTTACATGAAATATTACTTCTGCTCTGAATAGTGGATTTGAAGTTTCTTGATTGCTAGATCTTCATTCGCTCCAGCTTCAAAGAACACTCTTCTTCCACTACCTCGTGCCAGCGGATAATATCTCTATAGTTTAAACTTTTAGAAGAACCGAAATTCCCCTTCACTAAGCCCAAGATAAGGTAGCTACCCTTATCAGAGCACCTCCATTTTAATTGTAAACTAAGATATCTTCTAGCTGCTTTTTAATTCTTTCGAAAATTTTCAGTTTAGCTTCTAAGTCTTGATTTTGCCTCTGAATATCACCAGTTTGTTTATTAAGCCTTTCAGCAGACTGTAGCTTAGCTTCTAATTCTTGATTTTGCCTTTGTAGATCATCAAGCTGTTTACTACGCTTTTCATAGTTCTGCAGTCGTGCTGCCTGCTCTTGGTTTTGCTTTTGAAAATCATCGAATTGTTTTATGAGTTTCTCATAATTTTGAATTCTGGTTTCCAGTTCTTGATTCTGCTTGGCAAGGTCAGACTTTTCCTTTTCAGATTTTTTTGACTTGTTTTCTAGGTCTTTAATCCGTTTTTGGGCTTCTTCATTAGATTGACCCAATCCTTTCACTCTTTCACTATATTCTTCAAATACATTTTCAAGCTCTTTTTTTTCTTTAAAAATTTTCTTTACCCCTTCTTTAGAATCAGAAATCTCTTTTTTAAGTTTTGAGGTTAATTTTGTTGCATCTTCTTTATCATCTTCAAGTTTTTCCACTTTTTCTGCAAGCACTTTTGAAAGGTCTTCATATCCTAAAATCTCATCAGCCATTTTTTTGATTTTTTCTTCAGATTGTTGCAGTTTTCTTGATAAAAGCTCTTTTTCTCTTTTAACAATACTGATTTCTGTTGATTTATCTTCGAATATTTCTTTTTCTTTTCCTATGCTTTCTATAACAGCCATTCTGTCTTCTAATCTTTTATTTTCTTGTTTTTCTTCTTGCAGCTCTTTAGCAATATAATCTTTTTCTTTTTTTAAATTTTCTATTTCTTTTTCAGCAAAGCTAAAAAGTGACTGTTTTTCTTCAAGCTCGTTTTCTAGAGATTTAATTTTTTTTTCATTTTGAGCTTTTAAAGTCTCTTTTTCTTTTAAAACCTTTTCCAATTTTAATTTTTCTTCTTGAAGCTTTTCACAAGCATCAGCTTTTTCGTCAAGCTCCTTGTTTAGATCATTTATTATTTGTTCGTATCTTTCTTTTAAGACTTGAATTGCTTTATTTTTATTATTCTGCTCTTTTACTAGCTGATCATTTTTGTGATTTAGCTCGATTTTAAGCTTTTCAATCTGAATATTAAGATCATTGAATTCTTCTATTTTATAAGGAATGCCTGCTTCTTTTTCTGCTGCTTGGATTTTTTCTATTTTTGATTTTGGCTGCAGATTGACAGATTTTTTTTCATTTTCTAAATTTTGAATGATTATTTCATACTGCTGAATCCCTCTCATTAGTTCGACTATCTGTCTCTTTAAATCTTTATTTTCAGTTTCCAGTGAAATAGCTTTTCCTTTCCAAATTTCTGTTTCCTCCACTGCTTTAATCCTATCTTTTTCAACAGCATTTTTTTCTTTTTCCATATCACGTCTCTCTTGGTCTAAGCAATTAATTTTTTGAGTAAGCCCTAAATTTTCTTCATCAAATTCATTAGTAACTGGTGTTTTCTTTCTTTGTAAGCCACCAATTCTATATAGTTTCTCTTCAACTTGATTTTGCATGTTGGTAATTTGGTCTTGCTTTAGCTTTATTATTGTTTCATTGGAGAATGATATTGTCTGGTCTTTTTCTAATAAAAGCTTCTCTAAATCTTGAATTTTATTTTCAGCTAATTTTATTTCTAAAATATAATCATTATGATTAATGAGCTTAAGATCTTCCAGATTTGATGCCTCTGAACGCTTGCGACCACTGCACCCTGTTTGCTGGGGCAGCTCAGTTGCCTGAGCCACATCAACAGTGGTCTACTAAGGGACCTGGGGCTTGCACCATGCACTTGGTTCTCCACACTTCGCATCGTACGGTGCTATGGAGGCAAAGGTTAACCTAATACCTCCTGTCCGCCAATTTTAGGAGAGATGACACCCTGAAAAAAGAACTGTGACCCTCGGAGCCAGTAAGGAAAGAATCCTTGTTTTTAAAAACCATCTGGATAACTAATACCAGACTGGAGTGGCCACCTGCTGATTCCCAAGCTTGCCGCCCCATAAGGCTGCTCTATACAAGCAACCCAGACCTTAATTTAGGCTATAAAGCCATTTTTGCGCCCAAATTGGTGCGTTGTCAAGGACATGTTTCTTCTTCGCCATCATATTAATTATACAATCATTAAGGATTCTTTCTTTTTCTGTAAGCTGGCGATTAAGCTCCTTACTCCCCCCCTCCGTGAGTGAACAAAACCATTAGAAAAATCGCTATTTTTTGCCCAAAAAACCCACCCTCCGTGAGTGAACAAAAATTTTTTTAATACAAAAAATTTTTATGGAAAATAATTTTGATATATAAATGATAATTAGCATAATGAAATCTAGAGCTAATTCTGTTTAATTTTAAACGAATTGCCTTTTAAAACATAAATTTTATAAATTAAATTAATATTTACTTTCCAATTTTTGCGAATTAGGATTTTTTTTAAATTTCGAAAATAAATAATTTTTATAAAATTTATATATAAATTGCTTTAAAAAAAAAAATTAACCCCTCCGTGAGTGAACAAAATTTTTTTGTTCACTCACGGAGGGGGGGGGGAGTTAATAATTTCTTGAGATATGTCGGATTGCTCAATAAAAACGCTTTCAACTTGTATAAGACTTAGAACTGGATCCTTTGGTTTTTGGCTTTTTAGTTCTTCAATTGTTCTCTGCAGCTCTTTAATTTCAAAATCTTTTAATTGGCTACTAATATCATTATCTTTTATCTCAAATTGTCTTGTCACATTATTTCCTCCTTTTTCTAAGCTTTCTTCAAGACTTTTTCTGTACATTTCAATTTGACTTTGCAGTACATTATTAGCCCCATTTATCGCAATTATTTTGCTCTGAAGTTCTTCAATTTCATTTGACAACCTTTTAGAAAATTTTGCTTCTTTTTGGTATTTTTCATTAATTTGGTCTCTCTGAACAATTAAATTATCGTTTTCTTCGCTTAGACTTCTATTAGTGTCAAGGATCAGCTTATACTCATTCATCATATTTTCTAATGCAGTTATGTGTTCTTTTTTGACTTCGTCTAATTGCCGCTGCTGTATTGTAAAAATATTTCTGCAGTCTTTATTTTCAGCTGCTAAGGCTTCTTTTTCTTGATTTAAGTTTCTTACCATGTCTTCTAAAGTTTCAATTTTTATAGTAAGACTTTCTACAGTTTCTGTATAATAGTGGCTTACTCCCCCTTAATTAATGAACTAAATTATTAAAAAATACCCATTTTTTGGAAAATTAGCGAGCCAAACATTTTTAAATATAATTTTTCTTTGGAAAAGCTATATTTTTAATAATTACAATAACGAAATCTCTAATAAATATAATAAATTTAGACAACTAGCATTATAAAATATAGATTTTACTAAATTATATTAGAATTTTCATTTTTATCTGAAAAGTTTTTTGTTCGCTAACCAAAGAGAGGAGAGAGCTAGCTGCTCAACTTCTTGTTTTTTCTTAGAAAGTTTATGCATTAGTTTTTCTGGAGATCTTCTTCGATTTGACCTTTCACTTTGTCCAGCAATTTCCGAAATGGCACTCTCCAACTCCAATTTTTCTTCATAAAATGCATTTATTGACTTTTTTACAGCTGGGTCCGAAGTGTTCAACAAAGCTTGTAGCTGAGTCCCTTTAGCTGTGAAACTTTTTAAAGCTCTCCCAACTCTTCTCAATTTTGACTTAAGCCCTAATACATAATTTTCTAATTCCTGGGTTTCTTTAATATGATTTTCTTTTCATGCTCTATAGTTATCCCTTTCCCTTGTAACAATTACAAGTTTTTCTTTGAGCACGTCCACTTCTTTTTGAAACTCCTGAGATTTTCAATCAGCGAACTCTGCAGGCGATTGTATTATTGGAGAGACTAATAAACTGCCACTTGTGAGCCTTAAATTAGCGTTTTGAGGAGAGTATTCAGACTCATTTGAATTCACCCCTTTGATAAGGGAAATGTCTATATTGTAGTTAGTTAATTGGTCTTTTATGTTTTGCAGGTTATCATTATGCTGCTCTCTAAGCTTCTCTATTTTTTCAGAAAGGGCGTAGAAGTCGTCATCTCGAGAAATTAGCTTGGAGGAAAGCTCAGCGACCTTGTTTTGGTACTGCTTCATGGTTTCTGCAGATTTTTTGAGCTCTTCTTGGGTCAACTGTAGCTCAATGTCTCGTCTTTGGAGTTCTGCTTGAAGGTCTCTAACTTTGAGACGGGATGCTGATGTTTCTGGGTTGGAAAGGGATTTTAGGTACCTTTCGCTGTTTTTTAGATTTAGGCCAATAGAATCTGAACTCATTTCTTATTATTTTGAGGAGCTTTAATAGAGTGCAAAAAGATGTTAGTTAAGGATTTGATATAAAATAGTTTTAAGTTTATATTTGAACTCAAACCTGTGAAGAGCTATTAATAGAGTTAAGGACTCTCTTTAGATAAACAGAATCATTATTTTAGCTTGACTAAATATTTTTTAAGGGAGCTAAATCTTTTTTATATAAAAATTCTTTAGATCAGGGCAAGATTTTTAAGAATAATTTAGAGTGTGTGCTACGTTTGTTAAAAGCGGCATTATGCCAATGTACTCAATAATAAAGGCTTATCCATAAAATTCTATACTTAGTTGCTTAAATTTCAGCTTAGCTCCCACAGCCAAAGATGGATTCACGCGTAAAAATCCAGAAATTCCATGTGGAAACCCATTTTTGTCGTGGGAGCCGATCAGAAATAACGCCAAAATATTATAGCATCGATTTTATGAAAATAATTTATTTATTATCATTAAATCTATTAGATATCTAAAGGCTAGAAATTTAAAATTTTAGCTTAATCTTCTATTAACCCTATTTATACAAGAAGTAAAAAAATATTATAAAATTATTATAATAATTAATATTAAAATGGTTGAGACATTTACTCCCCCTCCGTGAGCGAACAAAAAATTTTGTTTGATTATGGAGGGGATTTAATGTTGTTTTTAAAAATTTAAATATAAATTTTATAGTAAATTTATTTTTTCAAGATTTAAAAAAATTCCCAATTAGCAAAAATTGGAAGCTTTGTAAATTTATCAAGCTTTTTAAAATTAATCAGAGTTAGCTACAGTTTTCATTATACTAATTATTATTTATATATCAAAATTTTTTTTCATAAAAAATTTTTCTATATAAAAATTTGGTTCGCTCACGGAGGTGGGTTTTTGGGCAAAAATGGGATTTTTCCAATTGTTTTGTTCGCTTACTGAGGGAGTTAGATTATTTAGTTTTGATTACAATTTTTCGAGAATTTCCTAATAACACAAATTTATAAGATTAAATATTAAGGATTTTTATTTTTCTGTAGCCATTTTAAAACGCATGAGATAAAATTTTATATAAAATATTATGCATCACTTAGCTCTTTTTGAATTGGATTGCTTTAAATAATTATTTTAGTTTATATGTATAAGGAAGTTATAAACGTGTCAACCTAAATAACTATAATATCAACTGATTTTAGACCTGATAATATGGACAAATATCCGTGGTGAAATAAATATGTGACAAAGATTAAGCATATTTATTATTTGGCTAGAGCTTTCAATTCAATCTGTAGCATCACATGATGATGAAATTACAAAATTCTTCTTAATCAGTCTATAGATTTTTTTGCTACAATTAAATGCGATAATATATATAAAAATAATTGAATATGTTTTTTTTTAGTATAAAAAAATTTAAAAATATAATTAATAGGTCATATCAAACTAATTTTATTAAATTTTAAGTGGCGTCATAGAGTATAATTTTTTGAGCTAAAAATTCAGGCTTTATAACCAAAAATTTTTTGTAATATATATTATTTTCATTTTAGCTAGCAAATCTCTTGCTCGCTAGCAAAGAGAAGGAGTAAGTGAAATTGAAGATTATGTAAAAAGCAACACGTTTGAAGGCATACCAAAACTCTCAGCTTCAGGTTGCAATCCTCCAATAAGCAATTGTGTCTCTTGTATTACACCTTCAAAATGCGCAAGCTGTTCAGCCAGCTATCTTCCAAATGCAGATAATACTCACCTCTCTTATGCAAGCATATATTTTGTTAAATAACTCATAAAATCTTAATTTAAAATAAATTGCTAGTATTTTTTTATTATTTTTAACTGTCTAAAATTTAACAGAATTTAATTAAAATATTTATAAGTTCTATTAGAATATTTTTGAAAAAATATTTTCTTATTCGTTATTAAGGATCATTTATGCACGGAGAGCCAGTGGCTCATTTTGTGAAACTTGCAATAATGGATTTCAGTGCGATTCTTGCGTTGAGAATTATATTTTTTATAATGGAGAATGTCACTCATGCCCCCAAAACTGCGCACAATGCAATAAGACAGCCTGCGTAGAATGTGATCCTGGATTTTATGCAGAAGAAGGAATTGCCTGTTTGCCACTCTTAGTTATCAAAAAAAAATAGACATTTATATGCCAATCGATAGCACTTACTCTGAATTTTTTATTATTAGGCTTAGTTTTACATGGTATTTAGGATGGCATCTGCCCAAATCAGATCTTTAGAAATTCAAATGCCCATAAGTTTTTCACTTCTATTCAGCGGCAGCAACCGAGCCTTTAGTCATCGAATGGTGCCAAGGTTAAATAGGTATCGCATTCAAGAGATGCTTGCATATTTATAACCTTATCAAGGTTTAAAAAACACTACTTCATAAATAAGATTGTAGGCATATGTAGTCTATTCCCTTTATGTGTGAAGCCTCCATATTTAAATGACTACACGTATAGTATGCCCTTCTGTAAAAAGGCAACAGATAATCCTAGCTTACGATGAATGCCCAATAAAGATCACGCTTTTGGTTAGCAACGTCAGCTTGCCTTGCAAATTCATTTACAAAATTCAAATTTGTCTACCCCAAATGATCCCGAGTGGGCTATTCTTCGAAACCATATATATGTGTAAAAATGGCGGGAGATCTATTGTCAACAGCCCTTCAGTAGACGTTAAACGATGCATTATTTTAAGTTAATTTGCCATGCTCTACAGGATGTGAAGCATGCAACCCTGGTCCTTCGAGTGGCTCAATATGCACTCAATGTTATGATCTAGACCATTCACAACTAAAAAATGGCGAGTGTTCTTGCACAAAGGCTAATCAAATATATAATCAAAACAATATCTGTGCTTGCCAGCCTGGATATTACCTTGACTCTAATGGTGTTTGCCAACAATGCAATATTGGCTGCCAAACTTGTGCATCTCCAAATCAGTGCACAGCTTGCTTTGATAGCGATTTTATGGTTTTTAATACAGATGGAATTTGTTCATGCAAGACTAACGAGCTTACTTATAATACAACTACTCATACCTGCAATTGCCCTTATGGAGAATACCCTGACCAGCAAACCGGACTTTGCAGCCCATGCCAAGATACTTGTGCAGACTGTGTCTCCTATAATATTTGCCTTTCTTGCATTGACAATAGTATTTTATATAATACTGGTAAAGGAAATTGCATATGCCAAGACGGGAGCAAGGTATATAACAATGTATCGAAGTCTTGTGTTCCATGTCCTAATGGAAATTATCCTTCTTTTGGAGTATGCTACCCATGTGGATCTGGCTGTAATTCCTGCTCATATTATAATGAATGTAATCAATGCTACACAGGTATGCATTTATCATCAGATAACACAGGCTGCATATGTAATAATGCTTATACGCTGTTTAATCCTGTTACAAATACTTGTGAGGATTGTGATCCTGCTCAGCCTGCTTGTGATGGAAACTGCCTTGAAGGATGCAAAATATGCACATCTCCTGGAACGTGCCAAACCTGTTATGATGCTGAGAATATGGTCAGTAAAAATGGAGAATGTAGCTGCATAAATACAGATCAAAAGTACAGCTTTACAAAGAGAAAATGCGTGGACAATAGCTCAGCACAAGAGCTAGCTTTGGTTTGGGTTTTGGCGCTTTATGCGGCCATTTAATCTAACTAAAGTTTATCAAATAAATTGTTTGTGAGAAAATAACAGTTTTAAAGTTCTGATTTTATTAGAGGTCTAAGTTTGCAGCAGGTATCCTCACTACCTTTAGGCTCATTCCAATAGAGCCTGTTCTCATTTCTTATTATTTGATTGGTTTAATAGGCTGTTATTATATAATAAGTCTGTAAGTTTAATGCAATTTTTATGGAAAAAGCTGGATTTAAAAAATTTAATAAGTGAAGCCAATATTTTATTTCTAAAGCATTTGAATAATAAAGAATTTTTAAGAAATATTTTTATAATGCGTTGGAAAAACTTCTTAACGGTGTTGATCGGATCGGATGATGCCATAAATTTTAAAAAGAAATGCTAATTTTTTAGCTCAGTATCTCAAATTCATATAAAATAAAGGCTCGCTTTATATGGTTCCCGATAGCCTGAGATAGAGCAATCTCTTTTATGCTTGCGTTTGATAGTTCATATTTTAATTAATATACAATATTCACACATAGCCATTATTTTAGCATGCCAAATTATAATGTGACTTAGATTCTGATATTTACACAAGATAGAAAAATCAAGATGGCGAAAATTTTTTTAAAAATGGCACTTCTTATTTAATTTGTGCTCAAATCCAATATGCGGAAAATGAAGAGCTACACTTGCAAGTTTAGTTTAAATTTTTTAAAAAAAATGTATGATTAGGCAAAAAGTTCTTCGAGTTTTAATTTTTTTAAGACATATGCAAAAATCAAGCTGGCGAATTTTTTTTTAAAAATGGCACTTCTTGTCTAATATGTGCTCAAGTCTAATATACGGAAAATGAAGAGCTATGAATAATAACTTTAAATTTAGATTAGATTAGATTAGATTTAGATTAGATTTAAGATGTGTCTTTATAGTCCCTACTTCCATGCGTGGCATTCCTCCGCGCTCCTTGGGGAGCCGTACTGCACGAGCGAAAAAAGGATGGACTTCCCATCACTAGTTCTCTGAGCCCAGGCCGAAACCCCTGGTTTCTCGGTAGTGGGTTGCCCTATTGAGTCGTCAGCCGACTGTCGCTGGGCACCACATTTCCAACTCAGCCTTCCGCCCCGAATTACGCCAGTCTTTGCCTCCGATTGGCCAGATCGCCCTCGTGAGAGGACCCTTTTAACTGGAGAGACTTGCGCCCTTGAGTTCTCTAGTCTAGCTTCGCCTCCCCTCTTTCCCGGGTCATCTCCAAGAAAGAACTCAACCCCTTACGGGATTTGGGGCTAAGCCACCAAGTAGCCTAGGCAGATAACTCACCCTGCCTCTTTCGGACACCGACATTTTTAAAGACATATAGAAAAATCAAGATGACGAAATTTTTTTAAAAATGGCACTTCTTGTTTAATTTGTGCTCAAATCCAATATGCGGAAAATGAAGAGCGATGAATAATAAGTTTACATTTAATTTTTAAGAAAAAGTATGATTAGGTAAAATATTCTTAAAGCTCTAATTTTTTAAAAGAAAAAAAAAATGATGCAACGGGTAAGCGCAAACGGTGCTTAGATTTTTATAATTTAAAAGAAATTTAAATAGTGATATTTTTTACTAATTAAAATATGAGATATCAAAGGCAAGCATAAAATAGATTACTCTATCTCAGGCTATCGGGAACCATGCATGATAAAGCGAGCCTTTATTTTATATGAATTATGAGCTACTGAGCTAAAGCAATTAACATTTCTTCTTAAAATTTATGGCGTTATCCGATCCGATCAACACCATTAAGAAAATTTTCCAGCGCATTATACAATACTTAAAAAAGCTGAAATACACTCGAGAGCAGGCATGATCCCACCTTAAAGCCAAGCTATTATAGTGCTCTCTCTATATATATTTTTAATTATCATTCTAATTTAATAAAAAGTTTTTCTTCATAAAGCAGTTATTTATTCAAGATTTAAAATTATTTAATTTTTAGAAATAATTAAATTTTAGAAAGTTTTCGCTCCTACTATTAAATTATTTAAAATAATATTTTAAGGATTCAACTATAATTAGATGCGCTTCATCTGATGTAAAAAATATCTAAAATGCATCACATTTTATTAATCTAAAATTATGGCTTAATGTGCTGGTGAAATAAATATGTGGAAAAGATTAGGTATTTCTCTTATTTTGGTAGGACTTTCTTTAGCATCGTCTAATGATAATGAAACTCCAAAATACTTCTTAAAAAGCTTGGCTGATCCTAGCAAGGGAAACTACTACCCTCTTAGAATTTCATATGAGGTCGATGAAAGTTCATTCAGAACTGCTCTTTTAAATAAAACTGTAAAAGCAGCTGCTGATATATCGATAAGAGTTTTATCAGATTTAGTTCTTTTTTCTCCTTCAAAAGCTGGTTTTAAGTTTGGAGAGAGAATTCAGTGTGATGACTTTTTGATTCGCCAAATAGTAAAAAGCCAAGCAATTGATGCAGATTTTGGTTTATACATCAATTTAAGCGACGATTTCAAAGATGACTTAATCACCACAAAGAAATGTAAAAATGAGAATCAATTTTTGACCGCCTTAGTCACAATGAATTCTAAGAAATTCTTATCACTTGAAAAGATCATCCAAGTGAAAGCACTATCCTCAAGTATAGTAAATATTATTTTTGAGGATAATTTACTTACTCCCCCCCTCCGTGAGTGAATAAAACCATTAGAAAAATCGCTATTTTTTGCCCAAAAACCCACCCTCTGTGAGTGAATAAAAATTTTTTGTGGAAAAAATTTTTGATATATAAGTGATAATTAGAATAACTAAATATAATTCTGTTTAATTTTAAACAAATTGCGTTTTAAAACATAAATTTTACAAATTAAATTAATATTTGCTTTCCAATTTTTGCAAAAATTCGGATTTTTTTAAAATTTCGAAAACAATTTTTTCTGTAAAATTTATATATAATTTTTTTAAAACAAAAATTAACCCCCCTCCATGAGTGAACAAAATTTTTTTGTTCACTCACGGAGGGGGGGAGTTGGAAAACAATTGCTGAAAGAAATAGATAATTACTTAAGCACTCACAGCTTTGAAGACTCAAAAATTATCACTGCTTCAGGCTGCAATCCTCCAATAAACAATTGCGTTACTTGTAAAACACCAACAATTTGCTCAAATTGTTCTGCCAGCTATCTTCCAAACGAAGATGGCACTCAATGTTGTGCTGGGGAATATTGCAAAACTTGTAATGATGGATTTGGTTGCGATTCTTGCATTGATAATTACATTTTCCACAATGGACAATGTCTTCCATGTCCTCAAAATTGTGCTCTATGTAACACAACAGCCTGTGTAGAGTGCGACCCTGGATACTTTGTATTAGATGATACCATGTGTTTGTTCTGCTCTACAGGATGTGAAATTTGCCATGCTGGTCCTTTAAGTGATTCAATATGCACTCAGTGCTATGATCCGACAAATTCAGTGCTTACAAATGGAGAATGCTCTTGCATAAAAGCTAACCAAATATATAGCCAAAATAATATATGCGTTTGTGCTCCAGGTTATTATGAAGACACTAATGGAATTTGCCAACCATGCAATACTGGCTGTCAAACTTGTACTTCTCCAAGCCAATGCATAACTTGTTTTGATAAAACTTTTACAATTGTTAATGCAGATGGAAGCTGCTCATGCAAAACTAATGAGCTAACTTATAATACAACGACTCATACTTGTGATTGCCCTAGAGGTGAATACCCTGACTCTAAAACTGCACTTTGTGACCCATGCCAAGATAGTTGTGCATTATGTATCGCATATGATATTTGCTTTGAATGCATAAATAACAGTATTTTATATAATACTGGAGATGGAAATTGCACCTGCGCTGATGCATCAAAAATTTACGACCCTACTACAAATACTTGTGTCTCTTGCCCAATCGGAAAATATGCTTTTCAGGGAAATTGTTATAAATGCCAAGTCGGTTGCTCTGACTGTGAATTTTGAAACGAATGCACAGAATGCTATCCAGGCATGCATTTGGCAACATCTAATGAATATTGTGAATGTGATGATCCTAAAAAAACATTCAATCCGAGCACTAATACCTGTGGAGATTGCGAGAAAGAAGGAGGTTGTGGAAATGGCTGTGCAGAAGGATGCAATTTATGTGCGTCCCCTGAGGTATGTGAAACTTGCTATGATTCTGAGAATATGGTTAATAAAAATGGTGTATGCAGCTGTGCAAATCCAAATCAAAAGTTCAGCGTTTCTGAGAAAAAATGTGTGGACAATAGCTCAGCAAAGGGGCTAGTTTTGGCTTGGATTTTGGCACTTTATGCAGCTATTTAATCTAACTAAGGTCTTTAAAATAAATTAGGTGTATATCATAAATAATGGTTTTGGCTATATTTGTCTGCTTATAAAGAATATAAATATGCTTTTATCTTATATTCAGATTACAAATAGGAAAAAGGCTAGCCAGCAGGAATGTTTTCATTCTAAATAAATATAATATATTACTGCTAGCTCTTCACTGTTGGTCTGGATTTCTTGTTTTTATTGATATCAGTGCTCATAGGACTTGCGTATTGCGATTCCTTCTTATCAGGCAGAAAAATTATTTATTTTTAGAACGCGTTTTCATAACTCTGAATCGTTCCTAAATAAATTAGCCAGCAATTTTTATTTATTCTAATTAAAGTAAAAATTTACCCTATATGAGAATGGCCATTATTTATTATTTTACGCATCTTAAAATAGCTCTGCAGTCAAACTAAATATTTAATGCATTTAATTACTATCCTTTGTTTACTATTTTTGCTAGTCTTAAAGTATTCTCGTCTTGAACTCATCGAGTCAATTTTCATTAATTAAAAAACTTAATTAGTTCGAATCATTTCATCCTGTTTAAAATTTACATTTAAAGCAATCTATAAATGCCAAAATAAGTTTTATTTAAGTATTATGACCTATTATGAGCAAGTAGGTTAAATTTTAATTAAAATATTTTAGAGTTTTATATATACAAATTGCCCGAGGATGGCGCTATTTTGAACCATCCTCGGGCAATTTGTATAATTCATATTGATCTTATATTACTTCATTTATTTTAATTTAATTCAATTCAAAAGTCCATGATACTTTGGTTTAAATACCAAAACCCTAATTCTGTTCGATCTAAAGAATATGGCTAAATGAGCTGGTGAAATAAATATCTGATAGAGATTAAGTGCAAATCTTAATAAACCTTTAGCATCGCAGAGTTAATTAATTTCAAAATTGCTCTTTTTTCATATATTTTTATTAAGGAAAATATTATATAAATTATTGATTTTTTAAATATTTTGATGCAAACTTTTACGTAAGATTTAAGCTATATAAGTTATTCTTTAAAGCAGATTAAAACGTTATGAATGAATTTTTAATATAGATAATTAAGTCCTAGCCTAATTATAAGATTGTTTTAGTTATAAAAATTCTAATCTTTCAAACAAAAGATTTTTAAAATCCTTTGAATAATTCTCCTGTAAAAATAAATTTTGTTACAACAAATAAATAAATTTCTTTCCATATTGCAAATGTTTAGAAAATTTTAGCTTACTTTCCAATATAAATTTTAACCACTCTCTGGGTATTTTATAATGCAAACTATATAAAGTTTATATAAGAAAATTTATTTTTAGAGGCATTTACATTGTCTTTTAATTTAATTTTAAGTAAAAGCATTAAATGTGGCTTTTTTAAGCTTTTATTGCTTATATCTCTTTATTAATATTCAAAAACCTTGTGGCATTTCGATAAATATAAAATCCTTAGGATTTACAACGATAAGAATATGGTTAATTCCATATGGTGAAATAAATATGTGGCAAAGATTAAGTATTGCTCTTCTTTGGCTGTTACTCTCGACCCAGTCTTTGGCGTCTAAAGATATTCACGAAACTCCAAAATTCTCCTTAAAAAGCTTAACTGACCCTCATTTAACGGATTACTACCCATTAAGAATTTCATTAGAGGTTGACGACGATTTCCTTCAAAACACCCAGTTGAATAAGACTGTAAAATCAGCTGCTGACACTACAATGAAAATTTTATCATATTTAGTCCTTTCTAAAGCTTCAAAATCTGGCTTTAAGTTTGGAGAGAAAATTCAGTGTGATGACTTTTTGATTCACCAGATAGTAAAAAGTCAAGGTATTGATGCAGACTTTGGCTTATTTATCAAATCAAGTAGTGATTTCGAAGATGACTTGATTACGATAAAGAAATGTGAAAGCGGAAGCCAACTTTTTGTCATCTCAATGGCAATAAACCCAGAGAAATTCTTGGCTCTTGGAGAGGTCTCACAAATTAAATCAATATCCTCAGCAATTTCAAGCATCATTTTTGAGGATAATTTGTATAGAAATCAGCTACTGAGCGAAGTCGAAGACTACTTAACCGTCCACGCCTTTGAATATATGCCAGCAATCGCTGATACAGGTTGCAATCCTCCAATAAGCAATTGTGTTACTTGTAAAACGCCAACAGTTTGCTTTAATTGTTCTGCCAGCTATCTTCCAAATGAAGATGGCACTCAATGTTGTGCTGGGGAATATTGCAAAACTTGTAATGGCGGATTTAACTGTGATTCGTGCATTGATGATTACATTTACTACAATGGAGAATGTCATCCATGCCCTTCATATTGTGCTCTATGTAACACAACAGCCTGTGTAGAATGTGACCCTGGCTATTATCCATTAGAAGGTATTATGTGTATGTGGTGCTCTACAGGATGTGAAATTTGCCATGCTGGTCCTTCAAGTCTCTCAATATGTACTCAATGTTATGATATAGACAACTCAGTACTTATAGATGGTGAATGTTCTTGCAAAAAAGCGAATCAAATATATAACCAAAATAATATATGTGTTTGCGCTCCAGGCTATTATGAAGATACAAATGGAATTTGCCAACCATGTAATACTGGCTGTGAAACCTGCACTTCTCCAAGCCAATGTATAACTTGTTTTGATAAAAATCTTACAATTGCTAATGCAGATGGAAGCTGCTCATGCAAAACTAATGAGCTAACTTATAATACAACTACTCATACTTGTGATTGCCCAAGAGGTGAATACCCTGACCTTGTAAGTGGACTTTGTGACCCATGCCAAGATAGTTGTGCATGGTGTATCGCATATGATATTTGCTTTGAGTGCATAAATAACAGCATTTTATATAATAGTGGAAATGGTAATTGCACGTGCTTACTCAAGACCTATTGAGCGAACAAAAACATTAGAAAAATCCCAAAAACCCATCCTTTGTATGAGTGAACAAAAAATGTTTTAATATAAAAAGTTTTATGAAAAAATATATTTTAATATACAATGATAATTATTATAATGATATGTCTAGCTAATTCTATTTTAAATAGATTGCATTAAAACAAAATTTTAATTTTTGCTTTAAAATTTGGATTTTTTAAATTTGAAATAAAAATTTACTATAAAATTTATATATAAAACTTTTTTAAACAAAATAACGAACAAAAAAATTTTAGGTCGCTCACGGAGGAACTGAAGCTAGATGGATCAAAAATCTATGATCCTACTACAAATACTTGTGTACCTTGCCCTGATGGGAAATACGCTTTCGATGGAAATTGCTATAACTGCATTTCTCCTTGCGCTGCATGCTCTTATTATGATCATTGCACAGAGTGCTTCCCAGGCATGCATTTATCCTCATCTAATGCTAGTTGTGTCTGCAATGACCCTACTCAAACCTTCAATTCAAGTACAAACACCTGTGGAGACTGCACCGAGGGAAGTTGCAAATGCACAGATTCACAAGTTTACGATCCCACAACAAAAACTTGTGTTTCTTGTCCTACTGGAAAATATGCATCTGATGGAGTATGCTCCCCATGCCAGTCAACTTGCTTAGCATGCTCATCTTCTAGTGAGTGCACACAATGCTACCAAGGCATGGATTTATCATCCAATGGTGCTTGTGAATGCACAGGCACTAATGAAGTATTTGACCCAACTTCAAAAACTTGTCAAGCCTCATGCTCAGATCCATCCAAGGTTTATGACCCTTTAACGAAGTCCTGCGACAATTGTCCTAATGGAAAATATGCTTCTGACGGAGTATGCCTTCCGTGTCAGTCGAATTGTCTTACCTGTACAAACAATAATGGATGCACAGAATGCTACTCAGGCATGACTTTGTTGTCAAATAACACTTGTGTGTGTAGTGATTCTGAAAAAATATTTGACCCAAGTGCAAAGAGTTGTAAAGATTGCAGCGATACCCAAAATGGCTGTGAAAATAATAGCTGCGCAGAAGGATGCATTTTATGTGCGTCCCCTGAGGTTTGTGAAACTTGCTATGATTCTGAGAATATGGTTAATAATAATGGAGTATGCAGCTGTGCAAAGCCAAATCAAAAGTTCAGCGTTTCTGAGAAAAAATGTGTGGACAGTAGCTCAGCAAAGGGGCTAGTTTTGGCTTGGATTTTGGCACTTTATGCAGCTATTTAATCTAACTAAGATCTTCAAGCTTAATTAGACGTTAATAAATAGTCTATTTATGGTAACAATAGTAATCTTATAAAAAATTATTTTAAATTTGCGAAATGTCTATTTATATCTTTCTTGTCTATAAAATAACTGACGAAAATACTCTGTAAATGAGAAATTGAAAGTAATCGAAATGCAATAAAACTTAAGTTCAAGAGACAAAACAGCGGTCTACTTTATTTAAAGGCAGAAAAACGATTTAGTCTATTTATTTTGATTAGATATAATTAAGTATTTTCAGAATGAAAATATTATAGAGTTCTAATTTGCTTAGCCTACTCAAATATTTTTCCTGATCCTTTATTATAGAAAAGCACAGAAGCGCAAGCCAAATAAAGCCATTCTTTTTTCATTTATTAATATTTCTTATAAGTGCAGCTAGTTTTCTTTCAAAATTTGCTGTCTGATATGGAAAAAGGCTCCAGGTCTCGATACATTTGAACAGATAAGTCAAGCTAAATAAGGAAATTGCGAATTCGATAAAGCAATTTAAGGCTCACCAAGTGTTAAAAATTAAATGGCAAACTAGAAACAAAAAATTAAGCAAAGGCCATAAAAAATATCAAAATACCTAAAACCATATCAGCATCATTGACATCGTTTCCATCTTCGTAAAAAATATGAGTAGCATCATGCACAAGCGAAGTAAATCCTATAAAAACTGTTGGGGAAAAGATCAAAAATGTAGCATATCATTCTCCATAATAGGAAGCAGCTATATATTCTACCAATAGAAGTCCTCCATAGTTTATAAGTATTAAAAATCAAAAGCTTCCTTAGCCTTTTAAAGCAACTGCTATCCCTTGTAAAGCAAGAAATAAAAGCAGCAGCCACAGCATATGGGTGTATAAAGGATACAATAATAACCGAAGTCACTGAGGTTTTCAGGTGAGATATAAGCAATGTTGAATATTAATTCTGAATGAACTGAATAGTAAAAAAAATTTGATAAAATTAAGTAAAAAAGTAGAATAAAAGCCTATCCTTTTTCTAACGTCTGATTAAAAGCTAAACTGCACAATGAAAATCCCAGTATGAAAAAGAAGAACTCGACTACGTAAAATATTGCGTCCTTTTATATTAAATTAATTTGCCTAGCCTAATAAATATTATCTCTCAAACACTTCAATTTGATAATAATGGACTTCTCCTAATGGCTTCAGATAAATTTGATAGTTTATAAATCTAATAATAAATCCATCAGATAACTATTAAATAAATAAATTTTGCTGTTTTATTTCATAATCAACTCTCAGTTATAGATTAATATGGGTGAAAATTTATTGAAAGAGAATCACCTAAAACTATTTGACGCAAGGACAAATCAATCACTATCAACATATCAGGAGCATAAAATTAGCATTTCTAACCCCATTACAGATTTGATTAAAGGACAGCTCGAAAGTCTGCTAAACAAAATCCAAAAAATTAATTCAAAAATATCTTGTTTAGATGCGCAGAATAAACTTAAGTGTCATTATTGTTTTGCCTTGCCGCTTTATGATTACATTATTCCCTGTTATCAAGAAATTGAAAAATGAGCTAGAGAAGTTGAAAACGAACTCAATTTAGCCTTATTTATATATCAAAGCGAAGATATGTCAAAATCATTATACGACTCAAATATTGAAATCCAAAACTATTTTGCTATTTATTGCAGTTTATGTCAAGAATTTTTAAAGAAATCTATTGACATAGAAACTAAGTTTGCTCAAGAGCTGGAAAAAGAATTTGATATTTATAAATCAAATATTATTACGTTAGTTAATAGAAAAAGCAATCAAACAAGGATTTCTTTTTATAATATAGAAAATCAATCATTTTTATGCAAGCTTATAAATACCCCTGAGCCACTAAGTGAGTTTACATGCATTACTCAGCTTCCAAATAATGAAATATTTTGCTTTGGAAATAATTACCCTGTTTCTGGAGTTACTTGTATAATTAATACGAATTTACTTACATGTAGGGCATTAGTGGATGGAAAACCTTGCTATAATTCATCATCTATCTATTATAATAGATTTGTATATGTTTTTGGAGGATGTGATGACTATGATTGCCTTCAGCATGCAGCAAAATATGATCTCTCCGAAAATAGATGAATAAACCTTACACAGCTTCCAGGACTAGCTCTAATTTGTTCATGCATCCAATTTAAACATAAAATTCTTTTGTCAGGACTAGGTTTAAGATCTATTTACAGCTATGACCCAATAATCAACAGCTATTCAGTGGTGACAAATTTTTATCTTGATGAGAATGCTTTGAAAATTCTTATATTAGTAGATTCCAGAATTTATTTAATCACCCAGAAAAACCTTTATCAAAGTGAATTTTTGGATGAATTTAACTGAACTCGTATCTCAGATATATATATGCCACATTATGTTCAGATTTTTAAAGTATATGGTAATGAAGGTGTGTATGTTGGTCTGAATTATTTTGGAATTAATGAAGGAAATTTTTATCATTATTGCTTGTTTAATATAAAAAAGAAGACGTTTGATTCTGTTAATTTATATAAAATTCTTTAAAGAGTTATCTAATAATAATTAGGAAAGATCTATCTTAAACTACATGATAGTTGACTTAATTACTAGGCACTTTCCTCTTATTAATATTCAAATAATAGTTTCAAAATTTAAATTTTTGCTCTCAGGCTATTCCACTTAGCCTAATAAATATATTTTTCGAGTACTTCAATTTCATAATAATGGGCCCGTCCTAATTGTTGCAGATATATTTCATATATTTTTGATAGTTTATAAAGCGAATAATAAATTCATCAGATAGCTATTAAATAAATAAATTTTGCTGTTATATTTTATAATCAAGCCTAAGTTATAGTTTAATATGGATGAAAATCTATTGAAAGAGAATCACCTAAAATTATTTGGCGCAAGCACAAATCAATCACTATCAACATGTCAGGAAAATAATGTCAGCATTTCTAACCCCATTACAGATTTGATCAAAGGACAGCTCGAAAGTCTGCTAAACAAAATCCAAAAAATTAATTCAAAAATATCTTGTTTAGATGCACAAAATAAACTTAAGCATCATTATTGCTTTACCTTGCCGCTTTATGATTACATTATTCCCTGTTATCAAGAAATTGAAAAATGAGCTAAAGAAGTGGAAAACGAACTTAACTTAACCTTATTTATATATCAAAGTGAAGATATGTCAAAATCATTATACGATTCAAATATTGAAATCCAAAATTACTTTGCTATTTATTGCAGCTTTTGTCAAGAATTTTTAAAGAAATCTATTGACATTAAAACTAAGTTTGCTCAAGAGCTGGAAAAAGAATTTGATATTTATAAATCAAATTTTATAACTTTATTGATAGAAAAAGCAGCCAAACAAGGATTTCTTTTTATAATATAGAAAATCAATCATTTTTATGCAGGCTTATAAATACCCCTGAGCCACTGAGTGACTATACATGCATTACTCAGCTTCCAAATAATGAATTATTTTGCTTTGGAAATAATTACCCGGTTTCTGGTGTTACTTGTATAATTAATACAGATTTGCTTACATGCAGAGCATTGATAGATGGGAAACCTTGCTATAATTCATCATCTATTTATTATAATAGATTTGTATTATGCGTTGCATAAATTTCTTATGGACGTTATACGAGCCATTTTCATATGAAATTTCAAATTATAAATTTGCCACACTAAAATCTGCGTTTTGAAACACATATTTGGTTTTCACATGCCAAATTCAAATTGACATGCATACTCATGATAAGAAATTATTGCAATACATAATATATGTTTTTGGAGGATGTGATGACTATGATTGCATTTTGCATGCAGCAAAATATGATCTCTCCGAAAATAGATGAATAAACCTTACGCAGCTTCCAGGACTAGCTCTAATTTGTTCATGCATCCAATTTAATCATAAAATTCTTTTTTCAGGTCGAGGTTCAAGATATATTTACAGCTATGACCCAATAATCAACAGCTATTCAGCGTTGTGATATTTTTTTCTCGATGGGCATAGTTCAAAAGTTCTTATATTAGCAGATTCCAGAATTTATTTAATCACCCAGAAAAACCTTTATCAAAGTGAATTTTTGGATGAATTTAACTGAACTCGTATCTCAGATATATATATGTCACATTATCAGCAAATGTTTAAAGTGTATGGTAATGAAGGTGTGTATGCTGGTCTGAGTTATAATGGGATAAATGAAGGAAATTTTTATGAGTATTACTTGTTTAATATAAAAAAGAAGACGTTTGATTCTGTTAATTTATATAAAATTCTTTAAAGAGTATCTAATAATAATTCGGAAAGATCTATCTTAAACTACATGATAGTTGACTTAATTACTAGGCACTTTCCTCTTATTAATATTCAAATAATAGTTTCAAAATTTAAATTTTTGCACTCAGGCTATTCCACTTAGCTATAAAAAAATTTTGTGGAAATACAACTTGCTCTATAATATAACTTATTAATTTACTAATTTAGAGAATTATAGCGTTATTATTTCTGATTTCTCCCTATATAATTATGAGAAGAACAAAACGGTTTGGCATACACTCAAATAGAACTATAAAAAGATGCTATGGAAGAAGATGCTGTGAACACGATCTAGCAAGAGTTGTAGAATGGTCATGCTCTAGATATACTAATGTTGCTAATTTTGAAGAAGCTAAGCAGAATTGAGTTAAGTCAAAGCTTCATAAACATTTTTTTGGAAATACGATATATGGGAAAGGAAAAGTTCCATTCGATAGAACAACTCATAGAATAAGTCAACATCGCCGCCATTTTCTGTGGGATAGGATTGCCAATAATGAAGAAGATGTGTATATAGAAAAAGACATAGAATATGCTAAATTTCTTTGGAGTTTCAGGGGCATTTTAAAGGCTAAATATGCATAAAATCCTATTAAACAAATTATAATGACTTTTTTAATTGAAATTCTTTATAGCAGTAGAAGTAATTTTATGAGAATTATAGCGTTATTATTTCTGATTTCTCCCTATATAATTATGAGAAGAACAAAACGGTTTGGCATACACTCAAATAGAACTATAAAAAGATGCTATGGAAGAGGATGCTGTGAACACGATCTAGCAAGAGTTGTAGAATGGTCATGCTCTAGATATACTAATGTTGCTAATTTTGAAGAAGCTAAGCAGAATTGAGTTAAGTCTAGCCTTCATAAACATTTTTTTGGAAATACGATATACGGGAAAGGAAAAGTTCCATTCAACAGAGCAACTCATAGAAAAAGTAAATATAGACGCAACAGCATTGCCAATAATGAAGATATGAATATAGAAAAAGACATAGATGATGCTAAATTTCTTTGGAGTTTCAGGGATATTTAAAAGGGTAAATATGCATAAAATCCTATTAAACAAATTATAATGACTTTTTTTTAATTAAAATTCTTTATAGTAGAAGTATTATAATTATAATTTCTATCACTTATAAAAATAAAAAGCCATTAAACATTTATCTATAAATTCAAGCTTTCCATTAGATTTATTTACTTTGAGCATCTAAAAATCATAATCCCAGTCCTTTGAAATCATTGATTTTCCAAAAATATCTCCAGTTGTCAAAGCTCTCTCCATAGATTCATGACTCTACATAAAAATTACAAGTAGTCCATTTAAAATATCTTCTTTTGATCTAAGTGCATTATTAATTTCCTCAGTCCAGTTTTCATGTGGAGGGATATAAGGAGGGAGGATTGATTTTCTTAAAAGTGCATCTCAATCAGTGCTGCTTACCCAATGATGTGATTTTAATACATCTATATTTCCTCTTGCTGCCGGAGTTGACTTATTAAGGAGCTTTTCAATAAAATTTTTTATTTTTTCAAAATGGGGCGGGGTTGAGCTTGGAAAAATAATAGGATCTTTTAGAACTATTTCATATATTTCAGTAGGATCATTTGATTCTTCTCCAAAAGGGAGATTTCCAAATGCAATTTGGAAAATCATGACCCCTAAACTTCAGTAATCACAGTATTGATTATACCCTTTGCCTAATATTACTTCAGGTGCCATATAATGAGGTGAGCCGATAATTGTGTAAGTTCTTCCATATAAAATAGTAGATGATCCAAAATCAACGAGCTTTGGATAGCCTTTTTCATCAATAATTATATTATCAGGATTTAAATCTCGATAAATAATTTTATTTTCATGTAAGTACTCTAGCATCATCAGAAAGCAGCATGCGTAAAATTTTGTTGTGGAGTTAGATAGTTTTTTAAGGCGCTTTAGGACACTATAAAAGTCTTGGCCTTGTATGTATTCTAGTAAGAAATAGATTCGAGCCTGATCCTTCATAGTTTTCACAAGATTGATCATGAATGCGTGGTCTAGAATCATCATGATTTTTCTTTCCATGATAAGATTATCATGCAGTCGAATATACATAAAAATGGCGACAACATGCCACCCGATCTCTCGACCCTATTTCCTCAGCATATGCAGACAACGGACTAGTGTTGGGGATTTAGGTGGAAAAGGGTCGGAAATCCTTTGTGTATGTCGGGTTAGGTTTTACTTGGGCCCTACGGAGCTAATCTGTGGGACTCGGGCTTTTACCTCCAGAACAACCATTGGAAAAGACAAGACCGGCGACAGTCCCGAGCGGATACTGACTCTCTCGAACAGGACTCAAGAGGTAGCATTTGTCTAGCGAGAAACTGAGAGTTTCGACCCAGGTGGTTAGCCCTTAGGCTCCGGGAGCCATGGAAATCAAGACTGATATGTCCGAATCCCTTGTTTGCGGCAACAAGGAAGGGTGTCCGCCGAGGCCCTACCATAGGCGATGAGCGTGTAGGGGTGCAAATCCCCGGATGTTAGTGCGAACGGCTTAACTTAATCTTAATCTTAATTAATCATGTAGTCGATAATTATTTATTTGTTTTCGGCTTATTGTTTTTAGTACATACAGGATTTTTCGTTTTTTGTGAACGACTAAATAGAAATTATAATATAAATCCTGACATATATAGCTAACAATAGATAAATCATCCAATGTAATGAAATCGTTTCTTAAATCTATATGTCTCATAAGCTGTTTGTGCAAAGCTTTGTTAACTAGTTCTAAAAAATCAGTTTGATTTAAAGTTCAGCATATTGTTTTGCCGACAGTTACAATTGTGGCACCTCTTTTTTCATTTAAAACAATTGCTCTTTCCCCAAAATATTCAAACTGATTAAGAGTTCTCATAACAATATTATTTTTTAAAACCTGAACTTGACCTCTCTTGATTACATAAAACTTGTCCCCAGGGTCACCTTGATGAAAAATGCACTCATTTCCTTCAAATTCTTCAATTTTCAGCAAAGAAGACAAGTGTCTAAGTTTTTCATGAGATAAATCCCTGAATAGCTGAACTTTCCTTAGCACTGTAGCAACTTGATTCTTTTCAAGTGCATCTATAAGGCTGCTCCCCAATACATTTTCAATATCTCTTACTCCCCTCCCTCCGTGAGTGAACAAAAAAATTTTGTTTGCTCACGGAGGGGGTTGATTTTTTATTTTTAAAAAAAAAATTATATATAAATTTGATAGAAAATATTTTTTTGGGAATTTAAAAAAATCCTAATTCGGAAAAATTGGAAAGTAAATATTAATTTAATTTATAAAATTTATTTTTTAAAACCAATTTGTTTAAAATTAAACAGAATAAGCTCGAGATTTCATTATAATAATTATTATCACATACGTATAAATTTTTTTTTTCTATAAAAAATTTTTGTTCACTCACGGAGGGTGGGTTTTTGGGCAAAAAATAGGATTTTTTCTAATGGTTTTGTTCACTCACGGAGAGGGGGGAGTTATAGAGAATTCAGCTACTATCACCTTTACCCCAGCCTTCCAAACTGTAGAATATTTTTCATCCCTCGGGTTCATAATATCTTCAGCTCCAATCACAGTTTGGTATGGGATCTCATCTTCTTTATTTTGTTCAGATACCAATTTACCGTCTAATAAAATCCACATCTTTGATCCTTTGTCTATTTCTGATCCGATTACGACATTTCCCTCATCATAAATTTTTATCTCTCCAATATCAATTAGTTTCTCAATTTGATTCTTCTTCAGGTTCCTTAAAACTGGATTTTTCTCAATAGCGAACTTCTGAGAATTTCTATAGGCAATACTTTGAAGTTTGTCACCAAATATTCTCACTAATTTATCTCTGGTAATTGCTAGCAGCTTAGCAACCCCGTCAGCAACTACCATTGCAGTTCTTTTTGTATCATACAGAAGTGCTTGATCGCCAAAGAACTCTCCTTTTCCCATTAATCTAATATTAACACAGCCTTTGGAGCACATTACTTTTCCTCCAGTTATTATGTAAAATAAAATACCTTCATCTCCTTCACATATTATTTTTTCTCCATCTGCATACATAAGAGGTACTGATTCATTGAGCAATGCTTCCTTTTGCTCAGGTTCTAAATATTTAAAAATCTGGATGCTCTCAAGAAATTTTTTGTTTTCATTATACTTTTCATTATATATAGATAGCATTGCAGCTTTAAATTGCTCTCGGTCTATTCCTCACATAGAAGTCCTTTCTATCGTTTTCACTGTAGCTGTTCTAGTTGAATTAAGCATAAGTGCAATTTCTCCTACGCAGCATCCTTTACTAATAATTCTTTTATGTTTTCCATTAATTATGACTTCTAGTTTTCCAGAAGTGACTACGAAGAAATTATTTCCGATTTCTCCTTGATAGAAAATTGTTTCTCCTGGCTTGCTGATAGTATAATACTTCATTTGAGGAATAAAAACCTTTACTCCCCCTCCGTGAGTGAACAAAACCATTAGAAAAATCGTTATTTTTTGCACAAAAACCCACCCTCCGTGAGTGAACAAAATTTTTTTAGTAGAAAAAATTTTTTATGGAAAAAAATTTTGATATATAAGTGATAATTTGTATAATGAAATCTAGAGCTAATTCTGTTTGATTTTAAACAAATTGCTTTTAAAAACATAAATTATATAAATTAAATTAATATTTGCTTTCCAATTTTTGCGAATTAGGATTTTTTTAAATTTCGAAACAAATTTTCTATAAAAATTTTTATATAAATTTTTTTAACACCCCTCCGTGAGTGAAAAAAAATTTTTTTGCTCACTCATGGAGAGGGGGGAGTTAGGCTTTCTTCTGATAGGCTTGAGAAAAGATAATGATTTTTTAAGGCTTTCCTTATGGTTTCCATTTCCTTCAAGTTTGGTGGCCTATCAATAACTATTGCTGATGGAACGTCAGCTTCGTCAGAATTTTTTTTATTTATTGAAGTTAATTTTCTCATAACGACACTTGACCTTCTTGACATTCCAACAACACTTGACCTTCTTGACATTCCGCTTTTTGGGGTTTCTGAAATGGTGTTATCGGCGAAGAGCAAATTTGGACTACTAATTTGCATAGACAAGCTGCGAGTATTCTTTTTCGCTCTACAGTTTGACGCACAATTACCCATGCTTTGATTACTTTTATTATAAAACGTAACTCTTTCAATTTTTTTCGATTAAGATAGGCATTTTATTATAATTATCTTTTATAGCAATAAAATTTTCATTTGTCATAATCATTATTATCAAGCATTTAAGTTATAGCGCTTTCCCGAGGATGGCGCGGAATGGCGCCATCCTCGGGAAAGCGCTATATCTTTTTACCTTAAGGAGCAAATTTATTTAAGACGAATGTGGTGATACTAGGCTAGCATACTAGCTTATTTATATTTACTATTCAATTTTCTTTTATTAATAAAGGATAAATCGCATATTAATATTATCTAGCCTATTAATCCCCTATAATTAAAAATTTATATTTTAAAACCCAAATAATTGCTCTTATAGGAACTTCTTTTAGATTAAAAAGGTTGCAAAAATTAATAATGTCTGCTCAAGAGATTCAATCAAGTATTCAATTTAAGCTCCTCATTATTGGAAGCTCTGGAGTTGGCAAGTCATGCTTTTTGCTGCAATTTACAGAAGGAGTTTTTAAGCAAGATCACATAGTAACTATAGGAGTTGAGTATGGTGCGAAAAATATAACAATAAACAACACTCTAGTCAAACTCCAAATCTGGGATACAGCTGGGCAGGAAGAATATCGCT
Organism: Blepharisma stoltei; assembly: GCA_914767885.1. Taxonomy (NCBI): domain Eukaryota; phylum Ciliophora; class Heterotrichea; order Heterotrichida; family Blepharismidae; genus Blepharisma; species Blepharisma stoltei. Next base: position 200,815 of record CAJZBQ010000050.1, read on the forward strand.
CAATCACAAGAACATTTTATAGGAACGCTCATGGTATTATCATTATGTATGATATTACTAATCTCGAGACTTTTGAAGATATCGATTCATGAATCAACGAAGCCAAACAAAATGCAGGACCTGATGTTTCTCTATTTTTAGTAGGAAATGTTTTAGATTTATCACCAGAAGAACGAGAAGTTGACACAGATATTGCTGAAAAATATGCTGCAGAGAATAAATTAGACGGGTTTATGGAAACCTCTGCAAAAACAGCGGAAAACGTAACTGAGTAAGAATAATTCAGAGTTTTTACAAAATTTGGGGAAATTTTGTATAAAAAGCACAGAAGTGAAATAACTGCCTTAAATCCAGAGGTACGACCAAATGATCCAGGAGTTATTATAAGACCTACAGATGCCAAGAAAAAGAAAGGATGCTGCTAATTTAATTATATCATTCAATTATTTTCTGTTTGGAAAATCTAAATTACAGCGTTCATTATAAATAACCTTATGTATTAACTACTTGAGCTTGCCCACCAAATTTTAAGCTCTCTCTTGTCTCAGAAAAATTATCAGGAGATATAGCTACCAACATCACAACTTTGCCACTATTTAAGGAATCTTGAAGCAGCCTAGTTAATTTAGATTCGCGATATGGAGGAATTTGACTGTTTCCGCTTCTTCTGGCTAGGAGTGCTAAAATGACTCTCCTCAAGCAAGATAAGCTTGTGTTGATATATTTGGCTTCTGACAAAATTACTTTCATAGCTTCAATTTCATTTTGGGATTTATCTGAGTATGATTCCACATTGGCCCTTTCTGATCCAGCTAAGTCAATAACGCTTAATTTCCCCTTGATCTCATTACCATACATTGTCAGTCCTTCAATCCTTATTTGGTAAATTGTGTGCCCTCGGGAAGAGCCATTATTTAAATGTGTAGATCTTGTCATTCTTCCATTAGAAGCAATTCCTATTAGCCTTAATAACCCTTCAAAAGATTCAGCTTGATGCCATGATATTCCTTCAACTTCTAACTCTTTCCTTTGACAGCTGGATAAGTTTATTTTCCTCTGAAGGGGTAAAAATTTAATATAAAAGAATTTTTTTCAAAAAATCTTATTTGAAAAGATAAATTTATTTTAATTTATAAATTTAAGTTTAAAATGCAAATTAACTAAAAATTTAATAGATTTCGTTATAAAAATTGTAATTATGTTTAATTATTTTTTATCTATTATGAGGGATTTAATTTTTTAAAGGCATTTTTATTATTCCAATACTTTTGCTTTATTTAAAGAGAAGCTAGAGTAAGCTGCCTTTGCTATTTGCTTTTAGCTTTAATACGTTGTAGTGGTCACTTAGTAAATCAGTTACCTGCTCCATATAAACTTCTATGCACGATAATTTGATCTGAAGACTTGACTGGACTCCGCATTTTTCTAAATATTTATAAATTCAAGATGCAGCTCTTGGCAGAATCCCAGCGTTTTCTTCAAAATCTGAGCCTTCAAGAGTATAGGTTTTCCCACTTCCAGTCTGTCCATATGAAAAAATACTGACATGTTCTCCGTCAATAGCACTTTGTAAAAATGGAATAATTTCTTCAAATATTTCATTTTGGGTTGTGCTTTCACGAAAAACCCGATCAAAAGTAAAAGTTTGAGCAATGCCATCCTTTTCTATTGTTATGGTCCTCAAATAGTTTTCTTGAAGTTTAGCTTCTGGATAGCTTACATAATTTTTATTAGTAAACGGCTTAACACGACAAAAAACTCTGATCGGTCCTCGAAGTTCTTGCAGCTGAGCATGCAATAATTTTCGGTATGATTCTGACTGTGATAGTAGCTCTTTTAGAGAAGAATTTTCTAACGACATTTCTTTCAAAGAATTTTGTAAAAATTGCAGTGTCAATTTTGCTTGTTCTAATTCTTTGTTTAATCTTTCGATTTGGTCGCTGTTTGTAAAGCTGGAAGTTGGAGAAATGCTTACTTCTTCCTTTCTGTGAGCTAGCAATATATTTTTACTTGAAGGTTTAAATTATTTTTTAAATTTTTATAAATTTTAAAACCAGGATATTACAATTTTTTGAAATAAAATTTATTTTTGGAATTACAAGCTATTTAAAATTTAATAAAATTATCAAGAAATTCTATATTAGTAATCATTATTTATATATTAAATTTTAGTTTGTGTATTTGTTTCTCATAAAAAGTAAAATTTTTCAATAATTTTGCTAATTCAAGAAGGAGGGCAGGTTTTCTTGATCTTCTGTAAAAGTTGAAGAGTTTTGGTCAGATGATGAAAAATTAAATTCCTTTTTAAGCGGACCCCATTTTGCTCTATGAACAGTTTGAAGTTTGGTTTTTTTACTTGGTCGACTTGTTGGTACTAATTTTCTCTTCTGGAAGTTTTCAATCCTATTTAAAGCAATTTGTGTTATATTTTGAATTTGACTTGATAGAGAATTCATTTTTATTTGAAACTTAACTGCCTTATACAGTCTCAAAGAAAACTAAAATTTGTGATAAAAATGAATTGGAGTTATTTTAATGAAAAATACTTATAAACAAAGTAGACTTAGCGCAACGTATTTGGAAGGCTTTAATTATGACTTTAATAAAAGAACTATCTTAAGAAATACGTTCGAGCTTCCTCAAATCAATACAAGCTATGCTGCTCCCAGCATATTAAAAAGAAACATTACAAGATTTAAAGGGACTGATACACAGAGGTTCTATAACGATAATTCATTGCAGAAAAACCTAAAAGACAGAGAAAAAATTCAAAAAATTATTAATGAAGAAAAAGAATTAATAAAAAAATTAGAAAAAGCTCATCAGAAAAGGATACTTATGGAAGGTGCTCATAAAGCACAGATAGAAAGGGCTAGGGTTCTTGATAGATATAGGGATCAGCAGAAAGCGATAGAGATTAAGGCTGCAACTACAATTCAAAGGCATTTCAGAGGATATTTTACTCGACAAAAATATAATCGTCTCTTAAGGTCAAAAAATAAGGAAAAATTATTATGAAAATAATTGATGGCTTGTTCTATTTTTGCGGGATGAGTAAGCAGGTGTTAAAGACAAAACTTAGCCAGGTCAATGAGGAATTAAATAAATTTTATTTGTTCCTTGGAAGTGAAAAGACAAAGGAAATAGTCAAAATTCAGCAAAATATTAGGCTATGGCTTTTTAGGAGAAGATTAAAAGACAAACAGCATATAAATGAAGCTGCTCTAAAAATACAAAGATCTATTAAAGCATTTTTGTATAGAAGAAGATTTAAGAAAGGATTAGAGAATCTAACTTCTTCAAATTAAATTAACTTTTTATGATTAAATACTTAAAAGTTTTTAAAAAAAGTAATTTAAATTTTTGATAAAAGAGTAAGGAGAAAAGAGCTCCGACGAAGAAGAAGGACAAAAAAGCGAAATAAAAGTATTTCTGTAAAGGTCGTGGAACAGGCTACCCCAACGGTTACACTTTCATCTTCTATTGAAGATACCAAAAATTTAAACGTACCTAATCGTGAAAAAACACCAGAAAGAACTGACGCCATTTTAAGTGAATCTGAAGAGTCATTTATTTCAACAGATAATAGGTGAAGTATTGAAGAACCCAAAATCAGTCAAGAAATTCCTTTAAATCAGCCAAGCCTAATATCAAAAACACTATTTTCCCTTTTGACTAGATAGAAATATTTTGTTCCTTAATGGAGTGGAATTAAATATTTATTACTTATAAAATAAATTATTCACGATAAAAAATTATTTAAAATATCAAATTTATGTAAATTTGAAAAATAAAATTACAATAAAATATTTTTTTTGATAAAATAATATCTTGTACAAAGCAAAGCTTAGTTAAAGTAGATCTGAGTCTGATTTAAAATAAATTTTCTATCCTAATCTTAATGAAATTTTCTTCATTTTTTTTAGTCTAATTTGGAGTAAGGCGAAAGTTAAACTTGACTTATCTGAAGCCAACTGAAGTATTTTATAACATATTGCTCAATATCTTGGCATTCTCAACCTAAATGAATCTTTTATAAAATAATAATTATACTTAAAAGATTTAAACACTGAATTATTAAACCACTGCATATTTCTCAACAAAAGAGACACTCCAATTCCTCATGCTCAATCTCCAATCCCAAAAGTATCAAAAAATAGAAATTTTTTAAGGCCAACTATCACGCACCAAATATATACTTCCCAAACCCACAGGTATACATCTTCAAGTCCAGTATGAAAATACACACTCAACAATAATATAGCTCCAACCCCACCTTTACCAAAGTTGGTAAAGAGAAATAAAAGCAAATTCGGGCACAAAAAGTCAAAATCTCACATAGAAACTACTCGGATTAATTATGAAGAATCCAGCTCATCAGAAAATTCAAATTCTTCATTTGAATATTTCCAGCCTGAGCACAAATCAGTTAGACTTAAGGATGCCCTGCCCGATTTGTGGACAATCGTCAATAAATTCGGAAAGAATGAGTTAACTGATGCCAAAAAATCTCAATAAAATTAATTTAATTTATTAGTTTGATTGTTGACGTAAATGGTAATTATTAACTCCCCCCCCCCCTCCGTGAGTGAACAAAAAAATTTTGTTCACTCACGGAGGGGGGTTAATTTTTTGTTTTTAAAAAAAATTTATATATAAATTTTCTAAAAAATTTTTTTTTGAAATTTAAAAAAATCCTAATTTGCAAAAATTTGAAAGCAAATATTAATTTAATTTATAAAATTTATGTTTTAAAATGCAATTCATTTAAAATTAAATAGAATTAGCTCTAGATTTCATTATATTAATTATCATTTATATATCAAAATTTTTTTCCATAAAAATTTTTGTTCACTCACGGAGGGTGGGTTTTTGGGCAAAAAATGGCGATTTTTCTAATGGTTTTGTTCACTCACGGAGGGGGGGAGTAAGAAGATGCTTAAAAAGCATCAGGTCACTGAGGAGTCTGGAGAATATGTACAACTTACCTTTCTTAAAGCAAGCAAAGTAAAGAAATTATTATTTTATCTTTGCTATATACTGTCCCTTGGTGTCTTTTACCTGTTTGTTCAGTGATTTATAAAGCTGAAAATATTGCGTTATAATTCTTCGACAGTTGGTTCTGCAACCCATGTCATGCTTAGATTAGATTAATTAATCATTATTGAGAAGCTCGGCATCACCTTTAGGGCGCATTTTTCTCCACCTTGCTTCGTTGTTGGGCAGCCTGTCGCCACCCTCTAAGGGGTAAACTCCTCGTCGCCTGAGGCTCGCATCGAACGGCGAGTGAAGTGGGCTAGGTCACCGTCCCGTGCGTCAGACTTGCCCTTCCTGAAAATTCAAAAAAACTGAATTTTCTGGTCGAGCTGTCGACCGAAATGGAATTCGTCGCCAAGGATGCAACGCCTAGTATCGCGCTAGGAAGTTGCCCAATTGGCCAATATGATTTTGCTGGGCTTTCCCTTTCCAACGCTGAACCCATCTTCCACCAAGAGGTAAAACCTTGGTCCAGGAATGAGCTGCGGTCAGCCTATTCCGACTTTGCGCTCCCCAAACTTAGCAAAACCTGGCCGGATACACATCACCGAGCGCCATTCTCCCTTCCACAAGGTCACTAGATCTCCTCAGCTAACGTGCTAAGAGGGTGGGCTGGTTTTCCTCCATTTTAATGTATATATGTCATGGTCAGAAACAAGGAAAACTTCGAAGAGATTGTTCCATTGAGGACCATTTTTGTCCCGCTGTCATCCTTGGGATATTCTGATTCTCTTCAAGAAATTAAACTCAAAACTTTTGTCTACAGGTTTATCCGTTATTACGCCACAGAAGAGAATTTTACAGCGCTGCAGTTCCCTTACACGTTAATTTATAATAAAATTCATGAGAGCCTAGGAAAAGGAATAATATATTAAGTATTTAATAGGAAAATCTCCCTTTTTTCAGTTAATTAGAATTATTTCACTAAAATCCAGCCCATCAAAAAGGTCTTATTTTTGCTAAAAATTAATTTTCTAGCAAATTGCCATTTTTTATTTTAAAATAAAAGGAATTCAAGATAAATCTATTATTACAGGCAGACAAGCTTTATTTGGTCCTTGTCTGGTAGACGTTCCCATGCCTTCAATTTGGAAGCTATTGGTGACTGAGGTAATCCATCCTTTTTTTGTGTTCCAAATTTTTTCTATAATATTGTGGGTTATCGAGCTTTACTATTTCTATTCAGGAATCATATTTTTCATGTCAATGCTGTCTCTCTGCACAAATCTCTATGAAACCAGAAGAAATATCAAGAGTGTAAGAGAGATGGCCCTCTATGAGTGTAAAGTCAACGTTTGTAGAGAAAATCAATGAAATGTCCTCAATTCGAGAGAAATAGTTCCAGGTGACTTAATTGAAATTCCTGAAAACTGCCCTCTTCCATGCGATTTAGTATTAATAAAAGGCGTCTGCTTACTTCCAGCCCTCTTTTAGCGAACAAAACCGTTGGAACATTCCCTATTTTTCTGGTAAAAACTCATCTCGTAAGCGAACAAAATTTTTATGAAAAAATATTTCGACATATATAGCCCGATCTATAGCGGGAACTGGTTTATAAGCAAATTAAATTAATTTTTATCTCAAATTTTGCGAAAAAAAATTCTATAAAATTTTTCACCTAATTTTTTTAAAAAAAAAAACTTCATGAGCGAACACAATTTTTGTGTTTGCTCACGGAGGGAAGGAGAGTTAGTAGACGAAAGTATGCTTACTGGTGAGTCTCAACCTATCCTAAAAGATGCCCTCCCAATGTCTTCTCACTTAGTATACACTTTAGACAAAAAATATTCTTTAAGCTCTGGTACAATTCCTTTAACATGCAGAGGAGGTGCAATTGGTGTTGCAACATCTACAGGGTTTTCTACAGCTAAAGGTGAGCTAGTTAGATCTATTTTATTTCCAAAGCCAAATAGATTTAATTTCTATGTAGACTCTTTCAAATTTGTCGGATTCATGGGAATTATTGGTCTTACAGGCGCACTATATTATCTGGTGTGGTATATTGTAAATGCAGAAGACCCTATTGAGATGCTCCTTAGCTGTGGCGACTTAGTTACCACCGTTATACCACCTGTTTTACCATTAGCTACCACAATGAGCACATCTTTTGCTATAAAAAGACTAAAAGATAAAAAAATCAGCTGCATTTCTCCACCTGCAGTAAACTCGTCAGGCAGAGTTACAATTATTTGCTTTGACAAGACTGGAACTCTCACAGAGGATTCTATGACATTAAAAGGGGCTTGGGACGTCAGCACACAAAAAATAGAAGACGAATTAGAAAGATGCAACCCTGAGCTGCAAGAAAATATGGCTTCTTGCCACTCTTTAACAATGCTTGATGGAGAGCTCCTAGGTGATCCTCAAGAAATTGAAATTTTTAATAAGATTGGTTGGAGGTTTTACCAATCTGATGACGAAAACACTCGTTTTATTATAGAAAAAGCTCAATCTCAGATCTTTGTAAGGTTCATTTATCACTTTTCCCCAATTTTAAAAAGAATGGCTGTTGTCACAGAAAATGAAGGAAAATTAAGATTACACCTAAAAGGAGCGCCTGAAAAAATTTCCCCATCATGCATAAACCTTCCTGAAGACTACAACAAGCAGCTTCTACATCTTACAAGGGCTGGATATCGAGTCTTAGCCTGCGCCTATAAAGATATCCCTGAGTTTGACCCAAAAACCCCTATAGAAGATATTGAAAAAGAAGCCACATTTCTTGGTTTTCTTGTCCTCCAAAACCAATTAAAGACAGAAACCCACGGAATCCTAAAAACCCTTGAAGACGCAAATATAAGATGCTATATCTCAACTGGGGACGCATTACTAACAGGGGCAGCTGTTGGGAAAGAATGCGAAATTATCCCAGCAGAAAATACAGTTTACTATGGAGATATCATTCATGAAGAAGTGGAATGGAGAAATGAAGAAGGAGACTTGGTTAGCAGCTTTGAAGATAAGCTGGCTGGGACAAATGTGTCTTTAGCATTGACAGGAAGCTTACTTGAGCATTTAGCGAATAATAAGTCAAGAATGATACCTGATATTGTTAAGAAAGGAGCTGTTTTTGGCAGAATGTCTCCACAACAAAAAGTCATCCTTATTGAGCAGCTACAAACGAGCGAAGCATTAGTTGCTATGGTCGGAGATGGAGCTAATGACTGTGGAGCTCTCAAAGCAGCTGACGTTGGGCTTAGTTTAAGTGATCTTGAAGCTTCAATTGCAGCTCCTTTTACAGGTAAAAAGCTTGAATGCATTTTAGAAATCCTCAAAGAAGGCAGAGCGTCGTTAACTACAAGTTTCCAATGCTTTAAATTTATTACAATGTACAGCATCACTGAGTTTGTATGTGAAAATTTCTTGTTCCTTAACCACACCAATTACACTGAGCGCCAGTTCTTATATATGGACATTTTCTTGATTTTGCCTTTTTCAATCTTTATGGCTTCAACTCCTGCCCATACAAAACTATCCAACTATCTGCCACCAACCGCTTTATTTTCTGTTGACGTTTTGGTATCAATATGGGGCCATTTGATTTTGATGACAACTACACAAGGTTTTGTATTTATGGCGATGATTACAAGTGATTGGTATACCCCAACCACAGGTGGGTATGTAGGCGCAGCCGAACCTTGTGTCGAAAACACGGCAATGTTTTATGTTTCAGCCACAATTATCTGGTATATGTGCATTGTGTTTAGCACTGGCCCGCCGTTCAGAAAAAGCACATGGAAAAATTATTGATTTACTGGATTTGCCGCTGTATCATTAGCATGTACTTTGTATTTAATCTTGATCCCTGCAAAATGGGCTCGGGATTTTATGCAAATGGACTATATTCCAGTAAGTTTTCGATTTATTTTGCTAATAATTCTGGGGTCTGGATATGTGGCTAGCTATTTCTATGAGAAATTTGGAGTCAAGATCGTGGCGAGATGGATGAGAAAAATGAAGCCATTTAGAAAAAGCAAATAGGCTTAATTATCATAACCATTTAAATCGAATTAGTAATTTTAATATATGGAATGGCCCGAATGATGGAACCAAAAAGCAGTGACGATTTCTGTGTGTAATTTAGCTGAGCTTGGAGATGATAGGTTTGTTAAGACAAATATTGGGGAGTTTGATCAGTTTATAGGTGGAGGGTTTTTACCTGGATCAATATATGAGCTTGTAGGAGAATCTGCAAGCGGGAAAACTAATTTGGCTTTAGCAATATCTAAAGAAATAGTGATGCAGCATTATAAAGTCTGCTATTTTTCAACACAAAAGCCTTTAAGTGTTGCTCGCTTGCAGAGCATGAACTTAGACTCTAATTGTTTTGTATATAGAAATGCAGTTTCCCAAGATGATAAGTGCAGATACTTTATACAAGAGCTTAAATCTGTTATAGACTGTTTAGAAGATGTAAAATTAATTGTGCTTGATAATATTCCTGAACTGTTTAGTGATTATGAAAATACTCCTAATGGGATAAAACTAAATCCCATGTTGGACAAAACTTTGTCTGCTGCCTAATTAATAGATTAAAAAAAGAATAATTTTGAATGAAAAATATAAATATTTGCAATAAAAAATCTAATTTAACTTATAAAATTTATGTATTAAAAGATGCAAGCAGTTAAAATTTAATAAAATTAGCTGAAATCTCATTTATACAATTATATATCGGATTTTTAAATGATTGCTCGCTAATTATGGGGCTAATTCCCAAAAATAGTTATTTTCGAATGATTTTGCTCGCTAGCCAATAGGGAATAAGAAATACTGCAATAACCAAAATCAGTGTGTTGCTCAAGCACCTTTCACACAACTATGGCTTTGGAATTTTAATAATCAACAACGTAACATCTGACATGCATGGAGCTTTAAACCCAAAACTTGGCTTAATTTGAACCAATATGGTTACACATAGGATGTTTTTATCAAAACAAAACACTTTAAGAACTTTAAAAATCCAATACAGCTCTATAGTTGGCCCAGAAAATGAGCTGCATTTTCTCATTAACGACCAAGGTATCGAGCTTTGCCAAGGATTAAGTCAACAATTCTCATAAATATTTTTGGTATTTATATTAATTTTTAATTCATTTTTCCAAGCAGACTTTCTTTGATTCTTAGCATATGCTCATGATACTCCACGTTTTCAGCGAACTCTCTTTCATTTTCTACAGTATCTTTTTCAGCTTCTTCTTCACTCCATACGTCATTGTCTTCAATATCTGTGTTGCTTTCAGAGCTTGGCATTCTAATTCCTTCCAAGTTTGGGCTTTCTCCTCTCTTTAGTTTTTCATTGTTGTCAACTTCTTTTTGCTTTTGGATTAGGCTGGTTTCCCAGTACTCTTTTTCAGTCATTCTATAGTTATAATCTGATGGCATTTTTAGCCAAGGGTGATCTAAAGCTTGCTGAGCTGTGCAGCGCTTATCTGGCTCATAGTTTAGCATGGGTAATAGAAAATCAGATAGCATTCTTGCTTCATGCTCTTTTATACGGTATTTTTCCATTAATACATCTTTAAGAGGCCACAGTTTAAGCTTAGAAATTCGGCGAAGCTTCCCTCGGTGGTCAAAAAATTTTTTGGAATTTACCCCAGAAAGAGCAAACGATTTCGGGAAAAATCCTGACTCTACCCTCATCTTAGCTGAGCGATTTCATGTTGCAAATTTTTTTATAATAGATAAATAATATTTATTATAATTTATGGTAATAGAATAAAATTTTGGCAATTAGCTATTAATGAATTCAACTCAAATTTTGATTTTAATCCTAATAATACTCTATTAAGCTGTCTCTAAAGAAAAAAAATTATGTTTAATATTTATTTTGATCGAGCTTAGGTGAAATAATTTGGGTAAAGTAAGGTTTCTACCATTTGGGCTAAATGGTCGTCTTCTTTGTCGAAATCTGGCCCTGTGCGAGGGTCAAATAGAAAATCTCCTGTGATGAGTTCAAATAGCATGCATGCAAAGCTTCAGACATCAGCAGTGTAATTATAAGAAATCCCTAAAATTACTTCAGGACCTCGGTATTGCCTTGTTTGGATTTCTGTTGAAAAATGCTTGTGGATCCAGCAGGCGTTTCCGAGGTCAGCGATTTTTACTTTGATATTTTCGTTTACTACTGGGGCTGATTTTGAATCTATTGAGCTGTCTTCTGGAAGCTGCAATAGGCTGAGATCACTTTCATCTCTGCTATCATTGATGCTGTTTTTGCGTTCCTCTATATGAAGCAGATCACTTTTTATTTCTTTTCCAGCTTCTTGGGAACCTTCAATATCATTTTTTTCAGAGCTATCTTGAGGCTCTTTAACTTCAATGTCCAATTCTGATTTTTTAATTTCCACTTTATCGATGTTTTCAAACTCGTCAAATTTTGGAATTTCTTTGTCAATATTTGCCTCTACTTTATTATCTTCATTTACTTCCTTTTCATTTTTCTGTCCTTTTTTCTTCTTATTTCTTTTTCTTTTCTTTTTCACCACAGTTGTTGCATCCTCATTAGCTTTCTCTTGCTGCTGCTGCTCTTTTAACTGTTTTTCCTTTTCTTTTTTTCTTTGTCTATATTTTTTCCTTTTTTCTTTTATCTTCAATGCTTTTTCATCTACTTCTTTTTCCTTCACAATATTTCCTAGCTCCTTCACCATTTCTGCCTGTGGAGTTTCTATAGGTCGTGCAGCAGGCATCGCTGGGCAGTCAATTTTATTTTTCAAAATCCCAAATTTAATTATTTCATTAATTTGTGCTTTAGTAAGTTGCAGAAGTACATTTTCAGGCTTGAGATCAGTATGAATGATCCCACAAATTCTATGCAAATAATCCAAAGCAATCAGCACTTGTTTGCTAATAGCTCTGCATATTGGTATAGGAATTCCTTTATAGTTGCACAAGAAATAAAATGGTGAAGGTGATGGAAATGAGAATCCGAGGTGCAGTCCCTAGGGTGACCCGGAAATTTAGTACGCTGTACTAAATCCGTACTTTTTTTTACCGTCAAAATGACTGAGAAAAAAAATGTACTTTTTTTTACGGAAAAAAAAATACATCATAAAATTTTTGTACTTTTTCTAGGATGGGGTAAAATAGTACATAGGTTTTAGAAAACCATCAAAACGGGGGTAAAAAAGTACACATGGCAAAAAACTCGTTCATAGAGGCAGGTACAAATAAGCTAAGAAAATAGAATAATTAAAATTAAATAAAAGTGTATAATGTTGTATATTTTCTTAAATATGATAATAAATATGAATAGATTAAAAGAACTGTGCAGTGTCTTAGACAATATCTATTTTTTTTAATTGTATTTTTTTTTTTAAAAAAATATTAGTAAAAAAGTTCACTATAATTTTTGTATATATTGTATCGATAACGATCTATTATTCAAAATCATTCATAATAATACTAAAGTATTATAATCGCGAATTAATATCTAATAGCATGATTAAATGTTTAAAGGTATGCACGGAATGCATAGCTACAGTTTATTTTAAAAAACTTAAAAACTTACGTAAAAAAGTACATGTACTTTTTTCTGTACTAAAAATTTCAGTAAAAAAGTACATGCTTAAAAAAAATCAATTAAAAAAAAAGTACCTATTAAAAATTAATAAATTATGGAAAAATAATTTAAATAATATTTAAATAAAAAATATGAGAACGCATTTTCTATGTTCTACTGTATATGAGTTCATAAATATTATTTATCTATTACGTTTTATTAGCTTTATTCCAGCTTCATTTGATTCATTTGATTCATTTGGACTACGCTTAAACCCTTGCTTGGTAAAAATTTTTAAACAAGTAATTTTTTATTGATTAAGTGGCTTCTTGCGTTTGCAGCAGCAGTATTCAGTCTCCTCCTTCGTTTGCTTACAGATTCAGAAGTTTCCCAGTAATAAACTACATGCAAACTTTGAATTCATTCCTCTGGAGATTCTTAAACAAGCCTGCATTTTTTATTTTTTGCTAATATGAGCTATAGGAAGGACTTTTCTGCTTTTATTAATTGAGTCAGTTGCAGCAAAACTAAGGCTGAAGATAGAAGTGAAGAGTTCAATACTTGAATACCAGCGTCAAAAAATAATAATATCTCTGTGGATTTTCTGGGAGATTTTTAATTAGTTTATGCGAAACTCTATTTCCATAATAATTGTCAATAGAATAGTTGGCGCTGAATATTTCTAAATTGTAAAATATATTTAGCATACGACTTATGTCTTGGAATCTCCTATATTTTATGACTCAGATATTACCAAATTTTGCAAAGAGGGACTATAGATCAATAATCCTTATGGTTTGGAGCTTTTATTAGATCCATCATAACTATATCCCAATCCATTTTTCAAGTTCTTGAGCAGTTACTGACACCATATACTTTTTTACTTTTTGAAAGAGCTTCTGCATAAACATTCACTTCTTGATTATTTCAATAATAAATTCTTCTTTGAAAAAAATGGCCCTAAATAAATTCAATGGTGTAATTTGATTTGATCAATGAGATTTGGATATTGATCCAATTGGAGGCGTATTATCTTTTCTATTGAATTCGTATATTTCACTTCAATTCTCAGAAGAAATTTCATCTTCAGAAGCTTCAACTTTATCACGTAAGTAAGCTGCTCCTAATGAACTACTTGATGAATCTTCTGCTTCAATTTGTTCTAATTTTTCACTCTGCATATATTTATTTTATTATAGATTTAAAAAATTAAGGAAGTGTTTTTATAGTAGTATTCTTCAGTAGTATTTTTCAGTAGTATTGGCTAATTGCGATGTTAAATCATATACAGTAGAACATAGAAAATGCGTTCTCATATTTTTTATTTAAATATTATTTAAATTATTTTTCCATAATTTATTAATTTTTAATAGGTACTTTTTTTTTAATTGATTTTTTTAAGCATGTACTTTTTTACTGAAATTTTTAGTACAGAAAAAAGTACATGTACTTTTTTACTGACAAAAAAAATTTTGTACTTTTTTTACGTAAGTTTTTAAGTTTTTTAAAATAAACTGTAGCTATGCATTCCGTGCATACCTTTAAACATTTAATCATGCTATTAGATATTAATTCGCGATTATAATACTTTAGTATTATTATGAATGATTTTGAATAATAGATCGTTATCGATACAATATATACAAAAATTATAGTGAACTTTTTTACTAACTCCCCCCCCCCCCTCCGTGAGCGAACAAAACCATTAGAAAAATCCCTATTTTTTGGTCAAAAACCCACCCTCCGTGAGCGAACAAAAAATTTTTTTACATATAATTTTATATATAGTTTATTATATCTATATTTAATACAAATAAAGAGGATAATATTGAAAAATAATTATTAAGTTTGTTTGATATATTATTCAAAGGGTTAAAAAAAAAGAATACCATAAGTGAAAAGGTTGAATTTAACAATTTTAAATTTAAGACAAAAAAATGAATAGAAGAAATCGATTAGATAATTAACTTCTTCATATTAACTTGATGGCTGAAAATCTTTGGATGATTAACGCCATAAGAACCCGTCAACTCAAATGATTTTCTGACAAGTTGAGGGCTTACAGCATCTCACGCCTTTGAAGCAATGTTTATCAGTTGCTGGCGATCAAGAGCTTTGAGGTTTCCAGTTCTTTTCGATCTTCTTTCAATCTGCTCTGTTTGGAATTTGATTCTGAAATCTGTTGTTTTTGATTTGAAATTTGCAATTACCAGTGCGTCAAGTGGTTGCAAATACTTTGTGCACCCTCCAGGGATCACAATTTTGGTTGCATCTAAATCTGAAATTGCATTAGAAATCATGATAGTTTTATGACTTCCAGCCTGATCATAAATCAGCAGTTGGTTTTCTCGTCTCAATATTGTTCTGAGGTAGTCATTAAGAATCTGGTCAGAAATGTAGCCAGATTTATTTGATTTTATGATGACATTTTCTGGAATATTCAGTCTTTCTCTTACAAGGTTCGGGATCTGGCCATTTTTCTCTTGAAAAATGAGCAAAGCAGGCATTTTTTCTCCATCAGCTCTAATCATAAGCATAACAGTGATAAAATGGTTCATTTTAGCTGATTGAACGCCTAGAATTCGTTGAGTTCCCTTGAAATCATAAGTGAACTTGCTTTTTACATCTCAATCAAATCTCGTTTCATCGAAATTGTAAATGTTAGATGGAACGAATTGAGGAAGCAATGACGCTAAATCATCTAGGTATTGCCTGACAAGTTCTGCCTCTTTTTCGATTGGCTTAATGCTTGAGGCATTGATTTTTCTGAAAGATAAATTATTTCTGGTCCTAAATCCTTGCCACCATTTATCTCCACAGCCGAATCGCGCCAATCCCATTTCTGCCGCCAAACTTTTTGCTTTCTCCTCAATCGTTGATCTGAGAACCTGAATACCTTGCTCACGGATTGCAGTAAACCAATGAACTAGTTCTTTCTCTAGCTCTGGAAATTGAGTGAAGCTTTCTAATTTTAATTTTTTATCAGATTTTACTGATTTCTTCAACTCATCAAGCTTATTCACCCATTCGGAAATCGAGCTAAAGGAGTTGACATGAAACTTTGCAGCAACATCTCTCATGCTCATCTCATTTTGGTGTTGAATGTAAAATTCAGCAATTTCAACTTTCTGCCAAATTTCAATTACTTTCTTTTCCCTTTGTACATTTTTATTATGATTTATAGAGAATTTGCTTATTATATTAAATAAGAAAATATATAAAATATTTTAACTGAATGCATATATTTATTACTAATAGGTTTATTGATTATTAAATTATTGAAAAATTAAGCTGTGTTTTACCTTTAATCAAATGGTATTCTTTTTTTTTTTTGGGAAATTCCCTTACTCTCCCCCCATAATATTTTTAAAATAATTTCAACTTATAAAAAAATATTATTTTACAATTAAAAATTTATATATAAATTTTTTTTAAAAAATAAAAATTAACCCCCCTCCGTGAGCGAACAAAAATTTTTTGTTCGCTCACGGAGGGGGGGGGGAGTAATATGTTTTTTAAAAAAAAAATACATTAAAAAAAATAGATATTGTCTAAGACACTGCACAGTTCTTTTAATCTATTCATATTTATTATCATATTTAAGAAAATATACAACATTATACACTTTTATTTAATTTAATTATTCTATTTTCTTAGCTTATTTGTACCTGCCTCTATGAACGAGTTTTTTGCCATGTGTACTTTTTTACCCCCGTTTTGATGGTTTTCTAAAACCTATGTACTATTTTACCCCATCCTAGAAAAAGTACAAAAATTTTATGATGTATTTTTTTCCGTAAAAAAAAAGTACATTTTTTTTCTCAGTCATTTTGACGGTAAAAAAAAAGTACGGAATTTAGTACAGCGTACTAAATTCCGGACCACCCCAGGACCTGTCCTGATGAAGTTGAAGGCTTCTGTCCTTATTTGAAGTAGGCCTTCAGGTTTAGGGATATCTTGCCGAAGAGGGAATTTTCATTTCTTGAAGGTTTTCCTGTCCCTGTCAGATGGGCTAGACAGGTTTGCCTACCACATACATTCCTTGTTGGGACCAGAGGAGTACTCTTCAGATGAAAGCTCTGCCCAAGGGAGCTAATTCCCTGAGCAGATGGTTCAGGTCGGAAATTCAAGATTGCGGTCTTCCATTTTCTCATTTGAACTCCGAGTCTATGGAGGCTGCTCTTTTGAAGCTGAGACGAGGTAAAGGCTCTTCTGACCATATTAATCATTTAATTTATAGCTGTAATTCTAATACATAAAATGGCCGGCTGCGAGCGACAGTCTTACCCAGTTGCAGGTGTCCTGATGTATATCCGACTGGTTTTTTGGTGCAAAGAGCTGCCCAAGGCTGGGTTAGCCTCGAAGTGAGAGGCCCTACACTATTTCTGCTAATTAGTGACCTGAATCGAGCGGCAGTTTTTTGCCACCAGCGCCAGGCCTAGAGCGGGTGCCCAATAGAGGCAAGGTAACTTATTTTGCTAAACTGCTTTTGTGGCATTCCCGAATCTGCGCAAGTACATTGAGTTTTTTCCTTGGATGCGATCCGATAAAAAAAAACAGGCTAAACGAAGATTTCAGGCTAGTCTCTCCAGTCTAAAAACTTCGCTCAATGGGCAGATCTGGCCTAAGCAACGCAGAGTTGGGCAATTTTGGTACTTGAGTTGGAAATAAAATCTGGCTTGACCAGATCAAAAGGGAAAATACCTCTACCGAGAAACTGGAGGTTTCGGCCTGGACTCAAGATGCCTTGAGCCCACCCTGCAAGCATTCACCTGCAGAATGCACAGCGCTTCAAGAAGTGGGGTCTATAAATACCCCCTTGCAATCTAATCTAATCTATAGTTGTACACCTTAATGATTTCTAATAAATTCACGCCTAGAATCTCGAAAACCATACAAATATGCTTCCCATTCGGTCCTGCATGCATAAAGCTGTTAAGCAGCTGGACTACAAAGCAGTGGTCTCGCACTCCTTCTTCAGAGAGTGCGTTTTGATACTCATTTGTCCCATCATAATAATGCCTTAAGGATTTTAGCCATACTGGGTCATTATAGCTTGTACTTATTTTCAGCAAAATATCGATTTCATCATAAGCAGCTTCAGTATAGTGAGACGCGCTTTTCTGGACTTTTAAAGCTACATATGTGTTATATTTTAGGTCTTTGCAGAGCCACACTGTGGAAAAATGCCCCCAGCCGACTTTTTGGACGACTTCATACCGGTTCAAAAAAATATCTCCAAGCATTATTGGATGATATCCGCCAGGACGGTAATCTTGGCTGGGTTCTTCTTCGTCATCGTATACAACTGAGCTGGAATCGTCAGGAATTTCGCCACTCTCGGCTGATAGAGGAGATTCGGCCATTTAATTTATCTTAAGTGCTTGGCGCAAATGGAGTTATGATGGATTGGAGCAAAAGTCTCTTGTTTTTAAATATAAATTTATAGAGAATAATTATATTTTTTATAATGAGAGACAGAATAGCTCAAGTGTTTTTATAAGGATTTATAGAAAGTAAGATGAATTTGTTTTGAAATAATTTTAAATGAATGCTTATTCCACCATTTAATTTAGAAAAAAATCTGTTTCAATTTAAAGGGAGGTTAATTTTTTTTTGCCTAAAAAATATTTAATAAAAATATCCACTTGTGGGTTCGAACTTGCCATATGAAATAGCATCCTACATGTAAAATCTGCATGCTTCGGCATGTAAAATGCTGGTCCACATGACAAGTTGGAATCCAAAGCGGATCTTTTTTATTAAATTTAGCGAAAAGACTTTAAAACTTTGAACTAATATAAGGGGCCAATTTATCCAAAAAATGAAAAAACTTACCAATCATTGTTTAATTTTAAAGGGCAGAGTTAGCTTTGAAAAAGCGCATTATAGACCAATTTGGCTTATTCATTTAATCTCCAAATAACTCATTCAACAGATAGTATCATAAATGTCGTTAGTCTATTATAATTATCAGTTAAAATGTCATTCGAATTTGAAGGCCAAATTATCGAAGAAGTCGATCACAACGTATTCTGTGAAGCCAAGCAAATGAGAAAAAGAGCAGAAGAAGACGCAAAGCTCCTCGCAAACCGCATTGCTTTATTAAAAGCTGAAGAGGCCAAAGCTCTCAAGAAACTTGAAGAAACTCGCCAACAAGCCTCAAAAATCATTGAGTCTAAAGCAAAAATCCAAGAAGCACAGCAAAAAAGAGAAGAAGAACGCAAAGCCAAAGAGGAAGAAGAAAGAATTAGAGCTTTAGAAAAACGAAACCAAAAAAGCCTTGAAAGGCAGTTAAAAGACTTCAAAACAATGTCGCTTAAAAGCCGTGTTCAAAATGAAGTAAAAGTACTCAAGCTAAAAAAACAAGAAAATTTGGAAAATATTGAAAGCCAAAAGCAAGAAGAAAAAGCATATAAAATGTCTATAAAGCAGAGGGTCATTGAAAAGAAAAGAGAAGCGGAAGAGAAAAAACGCAGAAAAGAAGAAGAAAAAAGAGAAGCACAAAAAATGGAGCTTGCTAACTCAATCTTCTGTGAGTTGATTTCGTTCAAGGAGAGGGGTTTTTTAAAAATGATTGTATCAAAGTTTAAAAATTCCAATTTACAAAAGTGAAAAATGCAGTTAGCAAGCCGTTTAAAATTCGACAGAATCAGCAAGAATTTTTATTATACCTGCTCACCGAGTTTTTTTTTTTTCAAAAAAAGGAGGATCTCTAACGGTTTTGCCGCTTACAGACGATGGAGTAAGAAAATTGATGATTAAGGTTAAGTTCGAAGCGCTATCCCCATACCTGCCTTTTTTACTCCCTGCATCATCAAAAAATGGTGACATAGGAGGTCTCTCGGGAGATTGCTCCTTGGTCCCAGCAAGCAACAAGGCTCCCTAAGCCTCCGACAAGGCTCAGAGTATGGTTGGACCACTTTGCCTCCTCCTACCCTCTAAGCCGCATTAAGACTCGGTCATGCTCCCATAGAGTGCAGAGGGACATTGCTCAGGAAGGTAAGCCTGCAAGTAAGGAAAAAAGGCCAAGGTTCAACTCTGGACAAAAAAACCCACCCAAGAGAACCATTGTCATGTGGCTCTCTCCTCTAGCCCGAATCAACTCTTGGATCACCAGAGGCCACGCCATCCCTCCATATAAATAATTCTGAAAATTGATGAAGAAAACGAGATAAGAAGATTTAAAGAAGATGAAATCAAACAAATGGAGCAAGAAGAGCTTGAGCTTATCCAGAAGTTACAAAACACCCAGCAGATGCAAAGAAGCGCTTATGATGAGCTTGAAGTCGCTCTTACAGGAAGATAATTGTTAAAATATAACCATTAGAATATTTACTTCTTCAATGGAGCCTGCTGTCCGTTTTGCCCATTTTCCTTTTGAGCTTTAAGCAAATGCTCAAGTAGGTCTTTTTCACGCTTCTGTAAAAATTCAATTCGTTTCTGCAGCTGTGTATTCATTTGTTTCAGCTGGAAGGCGTCATTCATTTCACTAAATGACTGTGCTGACCTTGGCGTTGGATTTCTGAATAATTCTTACCCACTGTCATTTAATTTATTCCTCATTTCAGCTTTTTCATACTCCATTTTTGAAATTTGTCGCTTAATATTGGCATTATCGTTTAATAAATTGGTGATCGTATATTGATTACTTGTCCTTTCAGCGCCTTGATCATTAGGATTTGTATATCCAGTGAAAACATGTTCTAAATTGTTCAATTTCCCAGCTAAAACTTGGTTTTCAGCTACTACAGACTTAGCTAGCTTTTCCAGGACTTCTTTGCCGTTATTTAGCTGGATGTTTTCTTCTTTAATTCGGTTCATTTCTTTTTGGTATTCGTCAATAATAGCTGCACTGCTTTGCATGTGGGGAGGATTTGGAATAGGAGGGAGCTTGCTATTTGCACTTTTGGCTGAGGGTGACCGGTTTCTTGCAAAATCAACCATTAAGGGTGGCATTCCTCCAGTGACCCTATAAAGCTGCTCTTTTAAATATTCATTTTCCATCCTTAGTAGCTGGATTTCTCGCTTTATGCTGAATATGATTTGTTCCTTGCTATCCATTTGGATTACAGGCTTGTTCTTAATATTCATTGCTCTTCCAGCGTAGTTTAAAGTGCTAGCTGTTTCTTCAGCATAAGCACTTGCAGGAGAAACACAAGCTATCATTAAGGCTTTAGAAGTCCCTCCTAAAGAGTCCATTAGCAGCATTGTAAGCTTGGAGTCTCTATAAGGGATATGTGACTTGGATTTATTTTTCTTATCTCCTAAGGCTGATATCACTTTTCCTAGTGTAAACAAGCTTCTGTTAATATTTCCTGTTTCCTTTACCATGATCCCTTGAGATTTCGTTTCTTTTAATCTTTCACTGCCAGCTAAATCAACAAAACAAATTTTTCCGAATTTTTTAAAAGAATGCCCATCTTCTCCTTTGGTTTCGCTAATTAAATAAATTAGCATGATCGAGTGGCTTCTTGAAGAGTCCTTATTAAGCTCATGGCTGCCAGTTTTTCTATTTCGGATCCCTTCATGCAGAACTGCAATTAAATCGTCAATATTTGTGCAGTCAACAATTAGCAAGTCTTCGACGAAGAATCCTGATTTGATATTTCACCTACAGTGAAGCACACCACTTGCAGGATTTAATAGATCTCTGACCTGCTCATTATAGATTTCCATGAACGCTGCTTTAACGTAATATTGTTCTTGCCTATTAGCCATACTTTGCCACATGTAGCTGATCCCTCTCGGAATTATCCCATCAGTTTCATCAGACCGATAGTCTTGTCTTCCTAGGTTTTCCTCTATTCCTGCCATTGTATAAGTTTTTCCACTTCCAGTTTGTCCATACGCGAAAACACTTGCAGAATACCCTTCTAAGGCAGAATCTAGCAAAACGTGGACCCCGCTTTCAGAAAACATCTGGCCTTGTGTGTAATCTT
This sequence comes from Blepharisma stoltei, assembly GCA_914767885.1. Lineage (NCBI taxonomy): Eukaryota > Ciliophora > Heterotrichea > Heterotrichida > Blepharismidae > Blepharisma > Blepharisma stoltei. Next base: position 222,295 of record CAJZBQ010000050.1, read on the forward strand.
CGCCCATAACTTGATGGAAACGGTAAGATTTGGCTGAGCCTTTAAAGTTCATTTGAAGAGCTTGGGGATTCACAACAGTTATGCATGAAGTGTCGCCTATTGAGATTTCTTTTTCGTTCATTGGCCTTGAGCGGACACATACTCTGATGCTTTCTCCTGTTTCTTGGTCTGTAAGAGTTGAGCCAGACACGTGACTTCGAGGAGTTGCTTTTCGCATTACCATATTCTAATTTCAAATTAAGATATAGTGATAAAGACAAATGGTGAAAATAAGATAAAGGTTTGGCTGAAGCTATAGATAAAGCAAAATGGGATATTACAGAGCTATTAATTTATTTCTGCCTCAATTAAAAAACCTGGAGAGTTGTCTGTGCTTTCTCGTCCTAAAGCTTGTGCGACGACGTTGCCGATACTTGTAATAGTTTTGGTTTTCCTTACGATTTTCTTAATCATCTGGTTTTCTGTCTGCAGTTTTCTTTTTTTATAATTAGTCATCCAATGCTTCAGTCTTTTGCTTTTTTTATCAAAAAGTTCTCTTCCTTCAATAGCTACATAATCCACATTTAATGCATCTAAAAGTGCTTTTTCCTATATAAAACTTACAGATTCGTGGCTTTCTTTGATTTCTTTTAATAGTCTCTGTTGGAGATCTTCTTTGCTGGGCATTTCAATGCTTTTCATCTCATTTAATCTCATAACATCTCTACTAGAAAACACTTCGAAAAATTGTTTTTTATTAATAGTGAGACAAATGGTTTGGGTCACACACACAGCTCGGGTTTTTCGAGGGCAGCCATCAATCATATCAGTTTCTCCAAAAAAGCAGCCTTTGCCAATGGTACTAAGAGTTATAATGTACTTTCTGTTTATTTGTAATAAGTCTCACTCTTGAGATGAGGTCGGCCATCTATTCTGTTTTTCTAAGTCAACGTAAGCTTGGACTTCTACTTGTCCTTGCTTGATAATATAAAAGGTATTACTTGGGTCGTTTCGGTCATAAAGAACTTGTCCAGCTGGGAATGTTTTTATGATCATAAAGCTGGAGAGCCTATGCACTTTGAGAAAGCTCCAGCTTTTAAAATACTCAATGCTCATTAAAAATTTGGTATTTTCATATCTTTCAAGCTTTTTGATGTTCAGCAGCATACGGTCGTAGTCTTCTTTTTTTAACACAAAAGTGATTGTAGGCTCTTCAGCAATAACATCAGCACTCCTAGGGGACGCTGTGTCAAGCCCGATTTCTCCTATGACTTCTTTTTTTCCTCTTGAGCCGACTTTTTCTCCACTATGAAGATAGATTCCTACAACTCCTTTATAAATGATGTACATGCAGTCAGCAACAGCGCCTTTGTGAATTATATATTTATCAATTTCAAAATCAAGCCTTGTCAGCTTATCGCAGGTATCTTTTACAATCAGTTTAGGAATTTTTGCAAAAAATGCAGTGCTGACTATTCAGTCAAATAATGCAGCTTTTTCTTCTTCGGTTCTGTGATTGGGGTAGATAGAAACGATGGACCCAACGTCGATTTCGTCGCCTTTCATCATACGCTTGTAGGTCTGCTGGAATCCGGTTCTGGACATCAGTCACTCTGGGATAAAATTCTTGATGTCACTTTCTTTTTGGATTGGACTGATTGCTCTAGCGGTTGCGGTTTGGGAAAATTGCTTTGTTTGGACTGGCTCGTTTTTTGGAATGTCAGAGAGTTTTTCTTTGCGTCGAGTTCCTGAAGCGGTAGTTTTTATTCTATCAGTTTGACTTCGAGAATTTGTAGCTTTAAAATTTTCGGTCTTCTGAAGGTACTCTGCACGTGCTTGTTCAATATAATAAGAAGGAGGCTTTGGGGTTTCAATATTAATAGTTTGTATTAAAATTTTAGGCCTTGTTAACTCTTTTATCAACCTCTCCTTATTAATTTCTTTTATTTCTTTAAAAAAGTCACTTTTTCTAGTAGAAGGCGTGCTTGTCTTGATCCTTGATAATTGCTTTGTAGAAAAGAAAGGGTTCATTTGTGGAGTCAAACTATCAGCTCTCTTAAAATCAGCATCTGTGCAAGATTTCATTATAATAATCTATTTAAATATTTATGTTGCCGTAAATGCTGGCTTTCATAACATATTTATTAAGCATGATAAGCAGCTAATAAATAAATGGTATCAAGCAATATCACTTTAATTACAGGAAATTTGTTTGATGTACCAGAAGCTTACTCATTAGCCCACTGTATCTCAAAAGACCTAAAAATGAGTAAAGGAATCGCAGTGGAATTTAGAAACCGCTTTGGAGGAATCAATGATCTCCAATCACAGTCTCCTGAAATTGGAAAAAGTCTTTTCTTGAATATTGGGAACAATAGATTTGCTTTTTATTTGATCACTGTGGTGTAAAGGGTTGCTTGCTCCCTAGAAGTCAGGGGATTGATTGCCACTCCATTTTAATGAATATTTTATTAGATCACTAACTCCCCTTCCATGAATGAACAAAAAAATATTTTTATTCACTCTGGAGGGTTAAAATTTATTGTAATTTTTTTTCTCGAAATTTAAAACAATCCATTTTTCCCAAAAATTAATTTATTTTAAAAATTTATGTTTTAGAATGCAAGCTGTTTAAATTAAACAAAATTAGCTAAAGATTTCAAAATACTAATTATTACTTATTTTCAAAATATTTTTTCATAAAAAATTGTTTGCTCGCTCACAGAGGGTGGGTTTTTAAAACATAGTAGGATTTTTCCAATGGTTTTTTTCGCTCTCGGAGGGGGAGTAAGGATAAATATTTTCAAAAGCCCACTTATTCAGATTTGGAGAGATCTCTTGTAGACCTTTGCAATAAATGTGCAATGCTTCGCGTAAACAAGTTAGCAATGCCAAAAATAGGGTGTGGCCTTGATAAGCTGAACTGAGATCAAGTGTACCAGACTATTAATCATGTGTTTTGTAGAACAAACATTGAAATCCTGATTTACTCTTTATAAGATGCAAAGTCAATTGCTTAGTTAAAAACAATTTATTAGTTAACTTCTTAATTGATACAGGAAATAATAAACTCTATTAAGCTGTCCTTTTACGCAAATCGTGTTTATGCTCATTTAGAAAGAAAAATAATTTAATTAGAAGCCAGCCACATTTTTTTGTAAAAAATAAGATATGGCAGGAAAATTTGAAATATAAATTCATAATTATTAATAATAAAAATTAATAGATTTTAAAGTTAAAAATATCATTAGCAAGAATCAGACATTTATATTTCTATGTTTAAATGAAATGAGATTATTTATAGCTCTATTTAGTTTCCCCTTCAAGTTGTTGAGCAGCATCGTCAGTTTTCATTCTTTTAGAAGTTTTATCACCCTTTTTTGTGGTAATATTCAACTTTTCAGTAAGAAATCTGAATAAATTTTACTTTTTCTCTCTCAGTAAACCATTCACAGCTTTCATTGCTAAATCAAGTTGAGCAGATAATTTTAGATGGTCCTTCATAACAATTACAACTTGTGCAGCCTTGAACTTGCTCTTTAAAGCCTTATATTTATCTCTATAGCTTTCTTCTTCCATTTTTAATATCAATTAGCATGCCCCGAACAAATTTTTAATCTCACATTTTCCTTTCCAAATTCTTATTATTTTATATGAATTTTTGTCTATTAAATTCAAGTATACAGTTTAAGTAAAATAAATAATTTTTTATAAAATAGAATTTGCAATCTATAGTTAGGCAATACCAAGATCTGAAAGACAAATACATCCCTGCACTTCAAACATAATGGCTAATCTTCCATAAAATAGAGCAATATTATACCTGAGATTATAATAGTAAAAATGCTACGAGCATTAAATAGATTCAAAGGAGCAATCCAGAAAAGATACTTTTCAGATGATTTCATATTAGATGAGATAGAAGAGCCCCCTAATAAGCCTGAGAAACCTTCAGAGGTTGTTAGGCTTCTTCCTATTTCTAATTTTCCCCCATCCTTGATCGAACCTATCGCCATCATTCGATCAAAGGATGGGAGTCAAAAGTTTGATTTCTCACCCTCCCTCTGTACAAAAAAAATTTATTTGCTCATGGAGGGCTAATTTTTCTTTAAAAAAATTATATAAATTTATAATAATTTATTTTCAAAATTTAAAAAAATCTCATTTCGAAATAATTTTAAAGCAAATATTTATTTGGTTTGCAAAATTTATGCTTTAAATGAAACTGATTAAAATTACACAGAATTAGTTAGAGATTTCATTATAATAAATTATCACTTATATATCAAAAATATTTTTTGTATCCAAATTAGAAATTTTTTCAATGGCTTTGCTCGCTCACAGATGAGGTGGGGAGTTAGAAAAAAATGCGTATAAAATTTTTTATGAAAATTTTTATTTTTATTCTTTTCTATATAAAAAGATTTTATGCACTAGCCATAAGCAATAAAGTTTGCATTGCATTTGCTAATAGGATAGAAATGTATTAAAATTCTGTCGAATCTAATAATATATCTTTAAGATTCATCACTCTAAAAGATACGTAGTTAGTTTGAGTTGAAGTAGTGGAGGGGGTTATTTTTGACCATAGAAATCACGATAATAAAATGGTATTATCGGAGTGCTTTATCTTTGAGAAAACTTTTCCATCCTCTATCAAGTTTTTTATTATGAGTTTTGGCATTCCCAGTGAGCATTTAAAAGTAGCCCAAGCAAGCAGCATAGAGAGGGCACAGCTCCTAAGATCTGGCCCTAGTATTTATGAGACACAGGGTTCACATCACTTGATCTCTTCAGGAGCAAGAGGCTACCAGCATCCGACGAATAAAGTCTGATTGGAAAACTTGAGCACACAGTCAAGATGATCCATGAAGTCTGAGTAGATGAATAAGGAGGCTAACGCTTTATATCTCTGCATACAGTGACGCATAATAACCCATATCTACATTAAGACTATAGAAATTGCTCGATCAAGGATGGGTTTAATCTCCCCATTTTTTGAAATTTTCATGTAATTGTTCAATCAGAATATGAGAGATAAGCATCCAATTTTCCCTAAACATTTTATTAGATTCCGCCTATCTCCAGAAAACTTCAAATTCATGGTCTCAGACCAATCATCTACCTTGGTCAGTGCATTTATATTAAAGCCAAAAGACGACGTAAAAGAATTGGAAAGTCAGCTATCTTTAAAGTAATCCCTATATAGTTCAATTTTTCCATTAAAAGGAATTGATAGCGTATACACAATAGGATCAATCTGCACAACGAGCTTTAACAAGTTCGATAGAACAATCACTCTTAAGCCTGTTAACCGAACCAAGCTGATCGAAGTAATCGAGCCATCAACAGCCGAAATTCCTTTCCCTCTGGTCAAGCTTCAGCATTATGATGAGACGCCTCAACAAGCACGTTCTGAAGAAGACAAAGCCATTCTCAAACTCCTTGCCCAGCAGCTAGACGAGCTTAGAACTCTCCTTAGCCCTCAAGAACTGACAACTTTAGAATTATTTGCCCAAAGATTCAATATGAAGTACGAAGAAGATTTTCTTAACTACGTAGGTGTTATTTTATCCTATATGTGTGATACTGCCAAAGTCCAAAACATTTTTGAGCCTGATACATTTTCAATGAGACTTAAACTTACCTATGAGCTGGTTCAAGAACACGTACAAATGAGGAACTCGATGAGAAAACTTCAAGACGAGGCACAAGCCAAAATGCAAAAAGCAAGCGAAGAGCATATGTATAAAGAAATTTTGAGCCTTATTAAAAATAAGCTCGGGTATGATAAAGATGAAAAAGAAACTTTGAAAATAAAATACAGCAAAAATTTGGAAGGAAAAAATGTCCCTCAGCATATTCAAAAAATCATTGATGAAGAAATGGGGAGACTGATGATGACTGATAAAAATTCTTCTGAATTTCATGTAATCAGGACTTATTTAGATTGGCTGACATGTTTGCCTTATGGGGTACAAACTGAAGAAACTATTGACCTGAAAAAAGCAAGAGAAGTTTTGGATAGAGATCATTATGGTATGAAAGACGTAAAAGAGAGGATTCTGGAATTCATTGCAGTTAGCAAGCTAAAAGGTAGCTCGACTGGCAAAATTTTATGCTTCGTGGGACCTCCTGGGGTGGGTAAAACTTCAATTGCAAAATCTATTGCTGAAGCGCTCAATAGAAAATATCATAGAATTTCACTTGGAGGATTAGATGATGTTGCTGAATTAAAAGGACACAGAAGAACTTATATAGGAGCTCAGCCTGGGAAGCTTATAACTGCTTTAAAGCAGGCAGGATCAGAGAACCCTGTGATTTTGATTGACGAAATTGACAAAGTTGGGAGACGTAATTTCCAAGGTAGCCCTGAAAACGCACTGTTAGAAATTCTTGACCCTCAGCTCTTGTTTAAAGAATAGAGTATAAAGAGCATCTTATTTAAATAAAATTTATTATCCTTAATTGTAAATTTTTAAAAAAAAAAATTCAAAAAAAAATTTATTTTTGATAAAATGATATTTTTTATTTAAATAGCTTTGATATAAATTCAATACGAATTCTTTACAAAAATTCAAAATTTACTTATCTCTTGCTTTATTTTAAAGAATAGAGTATAAATAACATCTTATTTAAACAAAATTAGCACTTTGATTAATAAATTTTCCAAAATTTTGTTTTATCGATAAAAATAATAATTTTTGTGTAAATAGTTTTGATACCAATTAATAGTGGCGTATTAATTAATAATAAAATTTTAGTTATATCTTGCTTTGTTTTAAAGGATAAAGAGTAAATAGCATTTTATTAAACAAATTTATTAATCTATTCGATAAATTTTTGAAATTTTATTTTTTTAAATTTTATATAATTTTTTTTTTATAAAAAATTTTATAATGGTTCTTTTTTAATAAAAAAATTTTATAATGATTTTTTTGTGTAAAAAAAATTTTTTAACCCCCCTTTAAATTGGAACAAAATTTTTAGTTCCAATTTAAAGGGGGGGGGGAGTCAGCAAAAATTTTTCATTTAATGACCATTATCTTGACACAACAGTCGACTTAAGTAAAGTTCTATTTTTATGCACTGCAAACTTTCCTGATGACATTAATCCAGTCCTATTAGACAGAATGGACGTAATTCGAGTCCAAGGATACACAGCTGAAGAAAAATCAAATATTTTAAATAGGCATCTTCTACCAGAAATCATTAATAAATGCTCTCTAAGTGACAAATCTGAAAAATATGAAATCACAGAGCCAGCTAAAGAAGTGCTTATAAGGGATTATTGCAGAGAAGCAGGGGTTAGAAGCTTGCAGAAAATTGTGACGAGAATTTTGGAAAAAATTACAAAGAAAATTGTAGAAGGAGTTGAAGAAAAAATTGTGGTGACGCCTGAAAATTTGATTACGTTTGCAGGAAGACCAGAGCATGCACATTCAAAGATTTATGATATAACACCTAGTGGCGTTGTGATGGGCTTGGCTTATACTTCGATGGGAGGATCGACACTATACATAGAAGTTGCTAACTCCCCCTCCGTGAGCGAACAAAATCATTGGAAAATCCTTATTTTTGCCCAAAGACCCCACTCTCCATGAGCGAATAAAAATTTTTTATGAAAAAAAATAAATTGATATGTAAGTGATAATTACTATAATGAAATCTCTAGCTAATTCTGTTTAATTTGCATTTTAAAACACATAAATTTTACAAATTAAATAAATATTTGCTTCTCAATTGGAAATTTTTTTATAAAATTTTAAAAAATTAACCCCTGCGCGAGCAAACAAAATTATTGTTCGCTCACGGAGGGGGGAGTAAGTCGAAATTCACAGGAGACGAAACTGAAGGAAAAGTGCAAATTACAGGAAACTTAAAACAAGTCATGTCTGAAAGTGTGCATATTGCTTATACGTTTGCCAAAAAACTAGCATCAGAAAAAGGAAATAATTTCTTGGATAAACACAGCATACATATTCACGTCCCTGAGGGAGCAACACCTAAAGATGGTCCTTCTGCAGGCATCACCATTACAACGGCTCTCCTTTCTCTTGCATTTGATAAGCCAGTTATTCCTGACTTAGCAATGACTGGAGAAATTTCTTTGACAGGCAAAGTTCTTCCAATTGGAGGACTCAAAGAAAAAATTGTTGCAGCGAAGCGAGATGGGGTAAAAAGAGTGATCATACCAAAGCAAAACAAATATAGCTCCAGTTCCATTTTTGCTTGCTTATGATCGATCCCTTTGCCTATTGAATAGTCCTAAAAAATGTCAAATTTTCTGGCAAGTGCAATTTAAAATTGACAAATGCAAATTATAGCACATATTTTTAATCAGCCCTGTTCATAAAATTTTCATTTTTGTGACCTATTCAATAGGAATGGTTTTACTGCTAAATAGTCTATAAGGGGTTTTAAGCTATATCACTGGGATGAGCTAGCTGATATATTGAAAGAAGGGATCGAGGTCAGCTTTGTAGAAGAATATTCCGAAGTATTCAAAATAGCATTTAATAATTCTTTATAAGTTAATTTTATAGATAGAAGATGGAGAATATCGCTGAGCGTGATTTGATTTTCGGTGACGTTCTATATATGACTGATATAGTAGAAGTTTATAAAGCCCTGATGAAAGCTACAGGCGAATATGTCGCTGTTAAAAAGCTCAAGGTAAACTCAATATCTGATGCCACGTTCTATACAAATGAGGCATTGCAAATGGCTGCTTTAGGGAACCACCCTAATATCGTTAAGCTAAGAGCATGCTTTATGAGCGGAAGAGGACAACAGATAGAGTATGTGCTGTTTGTCATGAAGTTTTATTCGAAGGGAGACTTGCAAAATGAAATTGAGAGAAGGGCAAAGTACCAGCAGAGATGAAATGAAGCAGAACTATGGAACCATATGAAATCGCTCATTGAAGTATTTTCATTTTTACAAGAAAAAAACATTGCTCACAGAGATATAAAGCCTCAAAACATCTTCATTGGAGATAATGATGAGCTCTTAGTTGCAGATCTAGGATGTGCAGTAAAGAAAAAAACTACAGGATTAGAAGAAATGACGCTTGCAGGGACTCCATTATATCTGAGCCCTCTCCTAAGAAGAGCTTATGATAATAATCCTAGTGGAGGCATAGATCATAACCCATTTAAATCAGATGTTTACTCTCTTGGCCTTACCTTTTATTATATGGCCACTTTGACAGATATCTTTGACTTTACAAATTTAAATCAACTTCAAGCTAGAATAAATATCCGAGTCAACTCTATAAATTGCTATTCAGAGCGGATAAAGAATATTTTGCATGATATGCTATTTGTTGAAGAGTCAGAAAGGCTCGATTTTTTAGATCTTTCAAAAAAGTACAGCATGAATGCACCTTTATTTAAAATTATTCCAAATTTCCAAGCGCCTATTAGATCTAAGAAAATAAATTCATGCAAAGTATATCATTTAGTGCCAGCTTGGGGAAATCCGAGAATTGTTAATAAAGTAAGATTGAAAAAGGCAAAAAGTAAAAGTGTATTGGAAAGCACTTTTCAACATATTTACAAAGGATCAGACTGAAGCCGTTTTGGCGAATATTTATCCGTTTTGTGCGCACCAAAACTTATAATAAAAATATCTAAATTGGCTATTTATTGTTACATGTGTAGATGTCCTATTGATAACGATCTAGATATTATTAAAAGCCATGACTGTTGAATTCATTTGAGATGCATTAAACAATATATCGTTAGTTGCTTAAATAGCAACATTAACATCAAATTGTGGAATCTTTTCCACGTGTGAAAAGATTTCACATGTGAAGCCCTTTGATTTTACATGTGGAATCTTTTCACACAGAAAAGATTCCACATGTTGGTGGTAATGCTGCTATTTAAGCAACTAACGATACTATTAAAGTTAATGATGGCATATGAACTGTATTTCAGGAAGGATTTAATTGCTATTATAATAATCAAAGTCATTTTCATCCAATAAAAGAATTTAAATCACTTACTCCCCCCTCCACGAATGAACAAAAAAATTTTTTTTTTTTTTTTTTTAAAATTTTATAGAAAATCTTTTTTTCGAAATTTTAAAAAAATCCTAATTTGCAAAAATTAGGAAGCAAATATTAATTTAATTTATAAAATTTATGTTTTAAAATGCAATTTGTTTAAAATTACACAGAATTAGCTCGAGATTTCATTATATTAATTATCACTTATATATCAGTTTTTTCATAAAAATTTTTTTCTATTAAAAAAATTTTTGTTCACTCACGAAGGGTGGGTTTTTGGGCAAAAAATAGCGATTTTTCCAATGATTTTGTTCAATCACGGGGGGGGAGTTAGTTGCTTCACTTGTGGCCAATATTTTAAACCTCTATTACAAGACAACCCTAATATTAAAAATTCCTGCTTACATTGCTTTTGCGATCAATGCCTTGCCAAAAATCCACTAGGCCCAAATAAAGAGTGCCCAGAATGCCCTGTCCAATGATATCCAATTTAAGTTAACTCAACTTTAAGCTAATTGCCAGAACATTAATATATACTAACAAATAGATTATTTTAAATACTATCAATTTTTCAATTTCCACTATAATAATCATTAGTATTTTTAATTTAAATGTAAATTGTAAGATGAGTAGACCAATGAAGAAATGGGAACTTCAACAAAAACAAAAAATCCACAACTCAAAAATCAAAAATGCGAAACCCACAATAAAAACCCCAAGCACAGTCACTGTCGAAATTGATTCTAAAATTTCAAGTGAAAGTGACTATGCTAATGCCGGTTTATACAGCATTTTAAAATCATTCAATCTCCAGCAATACACAAAGCGGCTTTCTGAAATTGGTTTTGAGAATGACCTGAAGCGCCTTGCATATCTCACTACTAAAGAGATAGATGAGATAGCAAATATCATCAAAATGATGCCAGGCCACAAATTGAAATTTATTGCTATGATTGAGACATTAAAATTTCCTAAATCAGAAGCAAGCCTTGCAAGAAGCAACAGCAACTTATCAAAGCCAAGAAAAAGCTTGCCAGGGATGAAAAGAAAAACATCTGCAGGGGCAGTTTCTAAAGGGTCAAGAAATAGCATAAGACATGAATCTGAACAATTTGAATACCCGTATTCAGCTCAATATGAGACTGCAGACAGCACTATTGTGAATGAGTTAGAAGAACAAAAGCTTAAAGAAGAGCTTCAAAAAGCTAAAGAAAAAATAGAAGAACTCACAAGAGCTTTGTCATTACAACAGCAGCAGCAAAATTCGTTAGAAATGATGAGGGAAGATTCAACAAAGTGCACTGAAGTAGAGTCACCAAAGCCGTCGATGAGAATTGACCCGCTAGAGCCTTTACCTGAAATTCAACCGAAAAATGAAGTTGGGGTTTCGCTTGATTCATCAAAAATGAGGTCAACTCTTCATCATATTGATATTGAAGAAATGTGCAAAAGCTTGGCAAAGGCTATAAGAGTGCTTATTTTCCATGGGATGAGTGTTGAAAAAAATAGAGAAATTGAGCCGAGCTTAAGAGAGTCATTGTCATATATGCCTGATTTTAATGACGAAACTCCAAGAAGAGACATTATGAAGCCTAGATATTCTTTTGTGTCAGATAATATTCCAGGTTCCGCAAGTGGGACTTCATTAGACTACTCCCAAGACTCTTGCATACATCTAAATCCTATAGAGCTTGATGAAATTTCTGAAAGAAGTCAAGAATATTCCCCACAGAAAAAAATGAGAAAAGAAGCTGGAGATATAAATGTCCCTCAAACAATCAATGATATGTTTAAAACTGAATTTGACGACATAACAGCAACTCAGGCTCCTTGTGAAGAGGAAATTTATAATTTCAGCAAAAATATGATAATAAGATGCAGGATGGAAAAAGAGTGCAGTATAATCTGTTTAATTTATCTAGAAAGGCTGATTGAGAAAACAGGTCTGTACATCACTGAAAAAAACTGAAAAAGGTTAGTAATTTTATGCTTGATTTTAGCAAGTAAAGTATGGGATGACGAATCATATGAAAATAAGCACTTTTCTCAAGCATTTACTGTAGTTACTTTGAGAGAGCTAAATAGCATGGAAATGATATTTTTAGGGCTAATTGACTATGATGTTGGGATAAAAAATAGCGATTATGCCAAGTATTATTTTATTTTAAGGACTTATTGTGAAAAAAGCAATAGGAGTTTTCCATTAAAACCCATGGATGTAGATACAGTCATGAAGCTGCAAAAAAACGCAGATAAAGTAGAAAACGAGCTGAGAGAAATCCATAATCAAGCCCTCTATCAAACCTTATAGCTACTAGAATAAATAATATGGTGGTGGCAATGAAATATGGACAGAAAAATTGTGTTTATAGCCTAAACCAAGGTTCAGGACTTTTAATTCTAACTTTTAGTGTTAGTAATCGTTGCCGAATGGATGGGAAGACCTTGGGAATCAGCTGGTGACCATTCCAGTCTAGGTATTAGTTATCCCGGATAGATGGGTATTTTCCTTAAGGGAGTGCCTCTTTTCACTGATCCTCAAGGGTGACGACAAGAGGCATCGGTCTGACCTTTACCTCAATAGCACCCGCAAGACGTGAAGCATCAAGACTAAGGGATCACGGTGCAAGCCACAAGGTCCCAGGAGTAGACCGCAGCTGAGACAGCGTCCAAGCGACTGAATTCCTGAAGCAAGCGGTACCGGTGGTCACAAGCGTGCGGAGACATCGAATCTATAAGACTTTAAGCCCTTTAATCTTATTTTTATAGCTACTGAACTAACACTAAATTAAAAAATTATTTATTTACTATTATATATTTTCTAATTTTTCCACAACAAAAGAGCCTCTTCTTGGATCTCTCACCTCAATTTCAGGTAAAGATGTGATTTTCAATGTATTATCATCCAATAAATTACTTATCGGTGTAAATGTATCAGGAATTTTCCCATGCTCTTTAAGATCAATATTAAATTTGCTTTGGTTTAATTCAATAATCACACATGAAATATCGTCTATCATTACATCTTCTTCCTCCACAATTGTATGCCACCTAACCCTTGCTTCTTCACAAAGCAGCTGTGCAATACAAGCATTTTCTGGGTTTACAATTTTTTGATCTGTATGTGTATCTACCCCTTTTACGCATTTTCCTCTATAAAATTCCACAAAATGAGCGACATCGTCATTTTCAAGCACATCTCATACCCCATCTGAAGCAGCTACTATAAAATAATCTAATTCTCCAAAAAGGTCATATTTTGTACAAACTGGGGTTGATATAACCCCAACTCTTTGTCCTCTGAGATCTCCTATTGATCGGCTCATAGCAAGCCCAGGCCCATTTGAGTTCATTTCCCAGACTCTATATGGGCCGATTTTATTGCCATATTCGTCTACAAGCTGCTGGACCCTGCCTCCGCATTTAGTAATTCTTGCTAGTTTGCAGGGATATATTAAGATGGTGTGGCTAACTAGCCAACCCTCTTAGCTCCTGTAGTTGGAATCCAACAGGGTGTACAGGATCTTGAGGAAGGAAAAATGGCGTTCGGAAATGTATATCTGGTCGGTTTTTTCTTTATTTGGTGAAGTGCAATGTCGGGTTCGCCAACCGCAAACTTTAATCAAATGCCAAGTTTTTGCCTCAGTGAGAGATGGGTTGAAAGCTGGAAAGTCGTTTCCCAGCCGTGTCAATGGCGATCGTCTTGACCAATCGGAACTATTCCAACTGTCCAGCCGGGGGTTACGCCCTGGGTTAAGGATTTCTCTTAGCCGAGAGTCGGATTAACCCTGTTGATGTAAGGCATGGTGACACGAGTCACTCAATTACTGGTGCGCGAGTGCAGATCTTTGTCCGGCAGAAACAGTTTTTGTGAGGTCGTATAAGAGCAGGAGAGCAGGCGAAGAAGGCGTTACGAGTGAAGATAGTTCTTTTGGAATTACAGCAAGTTTCTGGATAAGTCTTAATAACTAATAATTAATAACTAGCTAGTTCGTCAGGGTCGTCTGGCTTTTGGTCTCTTGTAAGCTGCACAGCTTGTAGCAGTGGAGACACAAAGCTTCTTCGCCTTTCTTTGACTTCTTCTAATAATTTTCTGTCTTCCCCAATTATTGCAGGTGGTGCTGGTAGAATTTCTGGTGGATGTGATGTAGCAACAATAGCCCGAGAATCCCCAACACTAGCACAATAAAGTGACCCATTAAAAAAGCAGACAAAAACAGCTGTACTAATTATACATTACCATCCCGAGTTCTGACTTTCCCTCTTCAAACATAACAGAAAAATCCTAATTGCTCTTAAAGGTTCACTTATTTTTAATGTAATTACATAAAAAGTTTCTGGATTGGCAAATATTTGAAAGTAAAGATCTAATTAATTTATAAAATGTATATCTAAGAATTCAAGCTGAATTAAATCTCATAGAATTTGCTGAGATCACTTTTTAAAAATAATTAATTATTATAAAAAAATTTTGCTTTTAATAGGTAATTTTCTCAAAAATAGGCATTTTTCTATAAGTTTTACTCTTTTAAAGTTTTGAAGTGAGCATTTATGCCTCTAGCAGAATTTCGAATTTCATGATCGCATTGTTTTGTTAATTCCGTCAAAAATAGGTTAGGATTTTTTACAAAGTCACTCTTATGAGCTTCATAAAAGTCCTCCACTGTCTCTGAGCACACATCGACAACTCTTTCGCCTTCAGCTCCATGACCATCGAACAAAGCAACAATAAAGCTGTTTTCATCATTTAAAAACAAACAAAAATCTTGGCACTTTTTATTTATTTCTCCATGAGGGTCGAGACCTGGAATCACACATGCTGAGGCTCAATATGACTTTGGGCCTACTTCAAGTTTTTGCGATGACGTAAGAATAGGCTCAGTACAGTCAAATTTTATGGTTTCAGTTGCCACAACTACACCTTTCGTGTTTCTTTGCTTGATCTTTAAGGTAGCATTTCGTAAATATTCTCGATTTAGAATGCCATTAGTTGAGTCTTTTGTGATTAAATCTTTCTTACTATTTGTTGTTATGGTACCGCAGCCCATTATTTTTTTTTGTGAACAGTTAAATGAGATATTAAAAATTTGAAATAATACAGATAATGAGATTAAAAAATGTGAAATTATTGTAATTTGTATTAGATTAATAATAAAGTATTAAATATATGCAGTCTAATTATCTTGCAAATTTAAAAATAATATGATTAAACTGCATTGGGCATCAGAATATTTTTTTAAGTTTTGGAAAATCAAATTTTGGTTATTTTTATAATTTATGCCTTGCTAACTCCCCCATCATTGATCGAGCGATTGACTGTAAAAATTCCTAAAAATTGGGGAAATTAGGCCCCATCCTTGATCGAACGATTTTCATATCATGCAAATTTTTATATATATAAAAATATATTAGTTATCAAAAGCTTGGGAAGATGTACCTAATGAAGTTGTTTTCAGAGACTTTGTGACGGCAAAAAGCTACAGAATCAACCATCCGAAGTGATTTAATCATCAACCTAGGCTTAAAAACTCAATAATCTAAAAAATAGAGATTCTTAAAATTTAAAAAAAAAAATTTAATGTAATAAGGAACAAATTTAAAATTTATACAGTTTAAAAGGGTAACTAATAAATAAAAATATTAAAAATTGGTATTTTTATGAAATTAATTGAATTTTTTGCTTTAAAAATAATTATTAAATACTCTTAATCCTCTTATTTAAAAGTAAATAAAAAAATAAAATATATGCATATTCTTTATTTTATATATAAAATTTTTTTTCCAAAAAAATTTTTTTTTAACCCATCTTTGATCGAACGATGGCGAGCCGTTCGATCAAGGATGGGGGGGAGTAAATAATTTAATTCAGTTATTTGAGTGCAAGCTTTATTATAAATAAAATCTACCTTACCTATTGACTTTCAAAATAATTTAAAGCAAATATATCGATCTTATTAGTAAATTTTAAATTTAAGTTTAAATTTTAAGTTTAAATAGAATTACTCTAGCATTTTATGCCTGAAAGTCCCCTTCACTTGAGGTTCAGCTAAATTAACAGCTCTGAACAACGGTAGGTGAACCGGCCTAACTGTCGAACCGTTAAAGTTAATAAGCCCGTTAAGACTTCTCTAGTCATTGCTAGCCTCAACACCAACCCTTCTCTTCAAGCCGAGACTCTCAAGAAGTTTGACTTCTCTCACTAGACTCGGTTTATAGGTCCATCCTGCTTGTGGCAGGAGCTAGGACCTATTCCTAGCTGAAATTTTTAATATTGTTTTAGTAAATTAATTAAAGAGCTTTCTTAATTTATTTCGAATAAATTCTTGCTATGATTATTAACCTCTTACTTTTTCTATTAAAGTTGAGTTGATTGATCGAAGATTTCTCGTCCATTTCTTGAACGCCTCTTCTCTTCTAGTTGTTGCGTCACTTATTGCAGAGGTAAGTTCTACAATTCCATCAACCTGATCAATTTTTGCATCAATTTTCCCATCCATAATCAGTTCAATAAGCAAGCTAAACACACTATCCGGCGAAATCTGCAACTCCTGTGCCAGAAAACCAACTCTGACTGCTTTATATGGCTTGATTTTAGCTTGCAGAACGCTTAATCTAACTCCTCTCAAGAAATCATCCATATATTGAGAAATATAAGAATCATCAAGCAATTTTATGCTTTTGTCAAATAAAATTCTTTGGACTTCAACCATATCATTTGTCTCATAAGCTGACCTCAGCCTCATCATCGCAATAATTTCTGGATCATCTTTATATACCTTAGCTTCCAATGAGTGGAAAGGATTAATATTAGAGTTCGCCATAATGCTGGCTAACGTGACATATTTCAAAATAGTTTTCGCACGAGGGTTTCCTACCTCTTGATAACACTTAAAAGCTTCAAAAAGCTCAGTAAGGGCTTTATCCCATGATTTCTCACTCATATACATCCTGCTGCCGCTTTCTCTGATTACTCCAATAATTCTAGGATCAGTCACATCAGCATTGAGGGATTCTGTTTTCTTAAAAATCTCTTTCATCCTTTTCGAGTTTTTAGTAACTGTGCATAATTGAATTTCCAGCGCATAAGCTTCTAATAAGCTCTGAGACTTTGAATTATCAACCTGTCCATTAGGCAGATGGCAAGAACTGACTAGCTCTGATATAGTGCTTTCTGCGTTTTCGACGTCATTTCTTTCGAGATAGAGCTTTGCAAGCTTGGTTTGAGTGTTGAAGACAAGACGAGATTTTCCGCTTTCTTTGAGCTTTTCAAGAATCATACTTAAGACTCGCATAGAGTAGGTTGGGTCAGTGATTTTGCTAGAGACGTCGATGATGGAGTTGATAGCGTCTGTTGCGTCGTTGCTAGCCACTGTGTCGATCAGGCCGATAAGTTCTGCGAGGTGAGAACACATTGGCTCATAAAAACCTAGAGTGCACTCGAGAACTACAACATTTTTTAAAGCTTTGAATCGCCATTGCTGCTCTGACTCAGGCCTGTTGCCTTCAAGCTCAAGAACTTTGAGAAAGCCTGTTAAAGCATCTTCTGGATTTGTCTTTTTGATGTCGTCGGCTTCGTAGAAAGTGTTTTCAATTGTGACAAGCTCTTCGTCAACGTCTTCTTCATCTGACCACCCTTCTTTGTCACTGTCGTATTCGTATTCTTCAAACTCACTTCCAGATGACATTTATATAGAATGTCTTACTCCAAACCTTCTTGATCGAGATATCATTAAAAATTTCATAAAAATAGGAAAATAACCTAATCTATGATCGAACGATTTTCATATGGTCAAGAATGGAGCCTACTTCACTGCCTTAACACCAAAATTTAGCTAACTATCTTTGATGGAAGCTAATTTTAGATATTATACCGTATTATCCCTAAAAAATTTTAATAAAATATATAGTTTAAGATTAAGATTAAGATTAAGATTACGATAACTCTTTGTCGACCCCCACTTAGCTTAGGATCTAATAATACAAGCTCCTCCTTCACTGAATTCCATCCACTGGCTAACAGCTCTGAACAACGGTAGGTGGAATCAGCCTAACCGTCGAACCGTTACAGTCGCCTATGGCCCGGACGAGTTTCTCTTTCTTCCTTGAGTGTTATTCAAGTACACTTGGAGCTGCCGGAGCAGCTCCAACGCTAATTTCCTTCAGAAAGAATGAACTTCCCTCACTAGGACGAGTATAGGGGACAGAACCCCTAACTCATACATTCCATTTTTAATTGTGAAAAAAAAATATATAGTATACTTGCTAATATTTTTTTTTCTATCTCTTGTGTCTAGCTTATGATATATTTTATAAGGAAAAAACTTAATATAAAAATATATAATTGTTTTAATCCGAGCGATAGTGATTGGCTCGGTTTATGTTAGGCAATATATACATTAGCGAAATTAGATAGAAATTTAAAGGTGATCTTAAAATAATTTACTTTTAGCAGCTCTTTCAATTTTAATTCTAATCAATCTGCCTTTTTTCATTCAAAAGATTTATTTATAATAAGATTTAGAATTAAAGCATCAAAAAAAACCAAATTTTATTAATTATTTTATGCATTTACTTGAAAAGCAGATATCAATTATGATTATCGTTTTTCCCACATTATTAGACCTTTTAATTGTTAAATTTTTATTTGTTGGCAAATAGAGAGAAAATTTATCAAAAATTGAATATTGCGAAGATTCTAATAAAAGTATTCCTATTAAAGTGTTAGGTTAAACATGCACAGCATAAATTGTGACTAAGCAGTTCAGATTTGCAAACTCTCCTGTAACTGAAATAAGGCCATCAGTCTTTGTATCCCAAAAGCATGTTGAACCAGATTGAAAACCTGCTCCTGTCCTTTGCATAATGAAGCAAGTAACTATATACTTAAATGGTTTGTTCATTTTACTCCCCACTTTTAAATTGGAACAAACATCAGTAAAATTTGCATTTTTTGGGTATGTAAACCCCCTTTAAATTGAAACAAATTTGGCTTTCAATATGAAAATTTTAATAGTGAAAAACTAATTTTTATAAAATTAGTTTTGGATGCTATTTAAACAGTTATCGCACTGAATCGATTTTTTTTAATTAATTATTCATAAAAATAAATTAAATTTTAAAGCATATTATATATTTAAATTTTTTTTAAAAGTTTTCTATAAGAAAATTTAAATATAAATTTTTAAAAATCTTAAAAAAACATTTAATCCCATCTAAATTGGAAGAGATGTTTATTCCAATTTAAAGGGCGGGAGTTATTAAACTCTTTTAAGCATTGATCCATAACCTGCTGGCACCAAGAATTCACTCGTTCAGGCTGAAAATAAAGGTCTTGAGTAATTACATTTTCCATTGCATTCTTAGCTATTGTTCCAAGCTCATCAATAAGGATTTCATCATCTTCTAATGACATTTTATAAATCTTTATGAATTAGCTAAAATTATTTTTTGTAAAATAAAATGTATTTGCACTATAATATAAATTTATCAGTTATAGGAGTTTTAAATTACGAATAATAATAGTGATAAATATTTATTAATTTCTTTGAAAATACCCTTTGGAAACTTTATATGAATTTCTAGTAATTTAAATGCATTTAATCCCAATAATTTAATCCCAATATTTTTATCTAAATGATTTAACTGAATTATATCTTCGAATTGTCTCTGGGTCAGGACATAATTTCCCTCCAGAAATCGAAGTGTGAAAATCAGGAGGTGGCGCCCTTTGATATTTGTTAAAATGAGTTGTAAAAGTTTCTTGATAATTCGTAATATTTGGATTCACAGGAATAACTACCCATTTACCTACAACCCCACTCCCTTGTATTAGAGCTTGTTTTCTTTTCTTTAAGTCTTCTTTTGTAAAAGTCAAAGGATTAATATTTGTATCTACAGCTTGAGTAGTTTGAGGTCTCGACCATGCTTTATGCTCAGTAGTCCTTTGGCCTATTAATGCTGTGCTTACTTGGTCTAATCTATGAGACGTAAAATTTTTTGATGGATCATTTCATCTATACGACGCTTGGGTTTCTGTTCTGCCAGTTTCATTGGATTTGAAAACTGCATTCAAAGATCTCATAATAATAAAATGGTTCAGTGCGGAATTAGTTCTCTCCGAGAACTATTCTTTCCCTCGCTTTTATTATTATGGAGTTCAGTTTTCCACGTGGCCTTTTATCAGCAACACCAATATGGAATACCGCATAGGGTATTCAATTGGTCCAGGAAGCTAAGGACACCTGAATTTTCTGCTTGACACACCCAAGGAGGGTGACCCTTAGGCGGAACACGCGCAGGAGTCAAGTTCGGGCGAGGCAACGCTGCCGGTGCGGGATTTCTGGCCCAGCTGAGGGCGGAACTTTATAGAATGGCTTTGTAGGGCTAACCGGTCCAAGATTGCTTGGTGACGTCACCAGTTGGGAGTTAAAAGGATGGGCCTAAGCATGCCTAAATCATCCTACTGAAGAAATCAAGACACCTTAAATACCTAAGTAACTAAGTAAGTAATTAAGCATTCAAAGATCTCAAACATTGCAAAATTAAGTTTTGGTATACAATGTCGTCTTTAAGCTCAACCCAATTTTCAATAAACATAACAGTGACTGGGGTTAATATATCACTTGCTGAGATATCTGATAACTTTCTATAGGAAAATATATTTGTTTCGTGATAGGCTTTGGAACCTCCGAATTCAAGCTCATAAGTTGATTGGAGTTGACGTTTTCTGAGCTCTGATTCATAAGAGTTTATGTTAGGTAGAGAAGCTCGATGGCTGTCTGAACGTGTTTTGAATTTCTTTTTGCCTTTGTGAGTGAAAATTGCACCGATTAATTTTAAGCCTTTTATCTCATTTTTGCTGGCTGATTGGAGTCAGCTGCTTGATTTGCTTTTGAATTGGGGCTTTAGGATCACTTCTAATATATCTTGAGAACTAGAAAACATTTTTCTAAAATGATTAAATTAGCAGTTTTATCTCTATATAATAAAATAGTTAAATTTAGCAGGGATAAAATATAATTTTATTTTTTTGGATAAATACTTTTCTTGGCTTTATTGAAAATTTTATCTAAATTGTGTATACCTTCAGAACAGGGATGACTCGACCTGAAACTCCCCCCCCCCCTCCCCTCCACCCACTCCCCTGACGGTTTCAGTTTGAATGAAATTGTTAGGTCAAAATGACGAGTCAATCTAAAACCGCGCTCACGGTATAATATGATTTTTATAATAAATTTTTAAGTCGTACGTTTAATATGGGATTGGGGTAATTTTTTGATCTTGAGACATTTCCTAGGAGAGTTTAATCTCTAGGAAATAAATGCTTGGAAAAGAAAAAATTTTTAATAAATATGCAGCTTAAAATTGCTAAAAAGTGAGGTGAAAAAAATATCTCCACTGGTTTGTAATAAAAGCACTTGCATGCTATATAGAGCATCAAATCTATGAACTTTAAGATAAAATCTTGAAATACGTAAAATGGAAATACCTGATGATAAAGGCAAAAGCACTCCTGAAAATTCGACAATAGATACCAAAAAAATCAGATGATCACACAAGCCACAAATAATGACTTGCAAGCATTGTGACTATAAAGGACTAACTTTCATTCACATTTCAATTTAAAAAAAATAACTAAATTATTTTTTAGAAACAATTTATGCATAAGATGTAAGTAAATGTGAGTATGATAGTGGATTTATTGCATGACTAATGTGTGGAGCATGCATTATGGTCGGATGTGTATTTTGTTGCTGCTTATGCCCATTTTGTATTGAAGGCCTCAAAATTTGTCATCATATATGTCCACACTGCAATAAACTTGTAGGATCACACCATCCAGGTGGGCGGCTTATGGATTTCTGTGGCTCTGCTAAGGGCAATTGGAGAGATTGATACCATGGATCAATTTCATTGAGTCTATCGAGTGTTAAAGCACATTCCTTCCACAGCTACAGGAAAAACTACCCTCTTGTAGTCTGGATCCAAACCTTAGTTTCTCTGTAGAGGAATGCCCATGGGTCCTAGGGCCCAAAGGACGTTGTTAGGCACCATCTTTTGAGCCTGCACTTGATTATCGACTTGGAGTCCGTCCCAGTTCGCCGTATCCATAAGGCCCAATAGGGCAGGTTGACACATGTCGCCATTTTTATATATTGACCATTCAGGTAAGCTATAACTATATGTTGGTATCTATTTCTCGTAATTTTAGTTCGCGTGAATTATTATTGATGAGAATTGCTTAGCTAAGCTAATAAAATTTACATGAATTATAAGTTGAATTCAATATTAAATATATTTTTACTATAGATTTTCTTATATTTTTATAATATCTTCTACATAAATTTATATAGGAATTCATTCATGAAAGAAAAATAGATGAATATAATTATGGTAAAATCTGAGATTTAGTATTATTTATGAAATCTATTATTTTAATAAAATGGCGTGTATTAGGCTATTTCATTACTTTCAAGAGAGTATATTTCCATCCCTCATCACATTCAGGCGGCATTTCATTTCCAACAGGCACATATGTAACCCATCTCCAGCCTGGCCCCCTTGCCCCTCGTGCTCCTTTATCTCCTTGAGGGCCTTGCTCTCCTCTTGGCCCTTGATCTCCTTGTTCTCCTTGCTCACCCTGTGGCCCTTGCTCTCCTTTTTCCCCTTGTTGACCTTTTTCCCCTTTTTCTCCTTGGTCACCTTGGGGTCCTTGCTCACCTCTTGGTCCAGCGTTTCATTCAGCTTCTTCAAGGCCGCATCCACAGTTTGAATCATCTACATCCCCTTCTAAAACCTTTAGTTTTGAAGCGATAACAACGAATGCTAACGTCATCAGAATCAGAATCTTCACCATATTTAAATATAGTAAAGCAAATTGCAACTTAAATTAGCCAATAAATCATAATAGATGCCATATATATAATAGTGTATATTCCAAATGGATCAACACAGTGGAATTGGTATCAAATTAGAACGGCACAATATACACTCAATTATGCTAAATTTAAAAATAATATAATTAATAACTAATAGTGCATATATAAATAGCATTATATAAAATTATTATATTTTAAGTATTTCAGCTGAATGTTTGATTAGTGATCAAGTTTTGATTATGCATTTATCTTATTGAATCATAGTTTATTATATATATTAATTTCGGCCACAAAGCAAAGAAAGCTATTTAATTATTTAATTCTAGAACATCAATTTTTCTTCCATTTTAATTATCTGATTACTTACTATATGATTATTATAAATAAAAACTTGGCATTTTAATTATGTTTAATGACAATTGCCTTTATTTCTAAAATACAATGCATTTTTCTTTTCCCGAAGAAGATGATGATGATAGATCATTGGGATCAATTTCAGTCGAACTATCATTTTTGCTTTTATCTGCTTTCTTTATAGCATCCAGCATTTGCAAAGTTGCAAATGATCTTCTGGTTATTCCTGGACCTCCCCCTCCTGTCATTCTGGCCACTCCTGGGCCTCCTGTTATTCTGGCCACTCCTTGGCCTCCTGTTATGGTCTTTTTTATGTTATAATTCATCATAGGTGCATTCAAAGAGGTTTTCAAAACAGGCTTTTGATGCAAATACTTTGGATCCAATAAGTTTTTGGCTGCTATTTCTACAGTTTTGACTTTTATTTTATCCTTTGAAGTTTCTTGTTTGCAAAGACTTTGCAATTCTTTGATTTTCTTAAGCTCTTCTTCTGCAATTTTTGCTCTTTTGGCAATCTTCGTCATTTTCCTTTCCAATGATTTCTTTTCTATGACTAGTTCAGCTTTTTCCTTACATCATTTCATAGCGCAAATCTCTCGTATGTCTTTTTTCTCCAAAATTTTTTATTAATTTTTACTATTTACCGAGTTTTTACAATTTAAAATATAATAATTAAGGCCTCTTTATATAGTCCGCAAGATGGGCTTAATTTTAATTGGGGAATATTCTTTGCTTTTTGAGAGGCCTTTGACAATTTTATCCTTTTTTGTTAAAGCAAATAGGATTTATCAATTCAAAGCGCTTTTTTCTGAAATTTCAAAGCTACCTGGCTACTCAAAACAATTTTAAAGAAGTAAAATTGATTGAAAGATGACGAATTGAATTTAACGGCCTATAAAGTACTTTAAATTAATAAATTTTTTCGTATGTAAACAAATAAACAGCTGTAAATGGTCCCAAAAGAAAATATTAAAAAATATTATTGAATAGGGAGTTTAGAGATTTGATTATAACTAGCTGAAACTAACTCTAAATTTTTCCCCAGACTAACTGAAATATCTTTTAAATAATTAAATTCCTTTTTCCAAGTTGATTCCAAATTTCTATAATTTTGTTTTGATTCATCAAGTTCGCATTCAAGCTTGACAATTTTTTCAGATTTTTTTTGCAGTTCTTTTATTAATTCTTGTTTGTCACCGTTCAATTTTTCTTTGTCTAATTCTACTTCTGATTTAGCTTCAAGCAAATTTTCAAACTCATTGATCTTCATTAATAAATTCTCATTTTTAGACATCTCTTCTTCGAGCTGTTCTTTCAAAGCTGATTTAGAAGGAGTGGTATCTCCTAAGAATGGGCTTTGGTCGTTAAATTCAGACTTTGAATGCAATGCTTCTATTTCACAAAATGACTGCTCCAGATCAAATTTTGTATCACACATATTTCTCATTTCATTCTTTAAATCTTGGATTTCAGCTGAAAGAATTTCAATTTGTTCATCTTTTTCTTTCAGTAACTCCTCATTTATTGTATTTTTATCTCTAACTTCATTAGTTCTTGATATCAAAAAATGGCTCGTTTGGCTTTTGAGAGATACGGGCTGTATACAATATAAGAAACCAATATGTAATTAAAAGAAAAGAGCCAGTGTTTCAGATCAATAAGATATCATTATGTACTATAAGTAACTTATAATAAGGAGCAAAAAACCATTAAATTTGACGGTAAAATTTTTTTTTTTATGTCTTAATGAAAAAAGCTTGTTGGCTATATAAACTATGATACTGTTAAGTCTATTAAATAAGCAACTTATATGTACTAGAAATAATTAGATTAATTAGTTTAGCGGGTCACGGAGGTTTATTTCAGCCTCTACCCAGCGCTGCCAGCTTCAGGCTTGCGCCCTATGCACCGGCTCTGTAGCTCACTCCATTTTCTGTCGACGTCACCAAAAAATGGTGACGTCGCCATCTAACAGGGAGACTCACCCAGGTACTCCTTGATCAGGGTCTAGTGACCCGGCGCCGTCCTTTCTGGGGAGGGTGAAAAGTAGCCTCCCGGAATCTCCTTCAGGTCCCCTAAGCTCCACTACAAGCTTCCTCACTTTCCTTCTAGTCCTGAAGTTTGACTCCTGATTCTGCGGCTCTGGTCTTCTTGTCTTTGTGAGAGGTAAAAAAAAACCTTGTCGTGGTGTCCCGACCAAGGTAAAAAAACCCACCCTGGACACAATATCCAGGCCCCGTTTACTTCTTAACCCCGTAGTCCCTAAGGGTACAGGAGAAGGACGGGTCGGATGGCTCGCCATTTTAATTGTGTGTACTAGAAATAAGATCTGACAGTTTCATATAAGGATCCCCCCCTCATTTGTCCCAATTTCTAGTCTTTTTTTTATAGGATAAAAAAAATTTTCAGGACCTCATTTGTCCCAAAATCTAGTTAAAAATGATTTGTCCCATTTTCTAGTCTTTTTTGGATTTTTTTCGAATCTCCTAAATTTTAGTTTTTTACTTGAAAAACTAGAAAATGAGACAATCGAGGTCCTGAAAAAATATTTTTTTTCTATCAAAATTTTGACTAGAAAATTGGACAATTGAAATGAGGTACTAAAAAAATTTTTTTTCCTATAAAAAAGACTAGAAAAATGGGCAAATGATAAAAGACTAGAAAATTGGACAAATGAGGGGGGGGATCCTTAATAGCAAACTGACGTTATACCTTGCTTGCAATTCCATTCTGAATATATTAAAAAATCAATAAACGCTTCTCTTAATAAAAAAAAATAAATCATTATGTCACTAAATTGGGTTTAAGTCATCTCAGTAAAAAACGAATTTCATCTCTTTTTCTCAAGAGATAACGGTTTATTAGGTGCTGCAAAAACCTGCTTAAAAAGACCTTTATATTTGTGCAAAAATTAATATAATTTCTGCACCGATTTGCGTTGCAACACACATTAATATAGTGAAACGATGCTTTATTTTGAGCCTTATTTATATTAAATTTTATGTCTTATATAAGAGAATTTAATATGATCTAATATTTCGAAACTATCAGCTCATGAAAATGCGAAATCGTTTGCTCAGCGAAAAAAACATTAAACAGAGCTCCTTAAAAAAGAAATTTATTTTTTTAAGAAAATTAAATTAAAATTTTGCTACTAAATACTTTTAGAGCAAGCTTTGCTTATTTATTGCATTTTTTTGTATAAATAATAACAATATTTTAAGGTAAAACCTTACTTATTTCAGTTCTAAGTATGCCTCTTTCAGTGGCTATTAAATATATTCAAATAATTAAAAAAATATAAAAACCTTTTTCAAGACATATTCTTTCAAAATATATCAAAACAATGACCAAAATTTGCGATATTTTTTAGGTAAATTTCCTTAAAAAAGGTTTTTATAAGTTTTTTAATAATTTTAATATCTTTAATAGACACTGAAAGAGGTACACTTAGAACTGAGATAAGTAAGGTTTTACCTTAAATATTGTTATTATTTATACAAAAAAGCGCAATAAATAAGCAAAGCTTGCTCTAAAAGTATTTAATAACTTACTTACTTAATTATCTGGTGTTTAAGGTGTCTAGTGCCGCAGCCCAAAAGGGCCTATGGCAAAACTGATGACGTAGGCGAGCCATCTTGGTTCGGGTCAGCCCCGTCCAAGCCTTCTATCAACTCCTGCTTCACCGGCCTTGCTGCACGTCTCACCCGGCACGTTGCCGTCGCCCTTGTCGCTCGACTCAGCTCCTGCGCGTGTTCCGCCTAAGGGTCATCCTCCCGTGGGGATGTGCTGAGAGGTAAAAGCCCGAGATCTTGAGTGGACTGAGGAGTGGTTCCTTTGGTTATCCCCAAAGTTAAACCGCTGTTGCTGTCCAGAAGTTCGCGAGTGAAAACCTAACCCTAATAATAAAATTCCATGAGGGAGAGAAAATTAGCAAAGCTAATTTCTCTCGAACCGAATGCCATTTTATTATTAAAAGTATTTAATAACAAAATTTTAATTATTTTTCTTAAAAAAATAAATTTTCTTTTTTAAGGAACTCTGTTTAATGTTTTTTTCGCTGAGCAAAACGATTTCGCATTTTCATGAGCTGATAGTTTCGAAATATTAGATCATATTGAATTCTCTTATATAAGACATAAAATCTGATATAAATAAGGCTCAAAATAAAGCATCGTTTCACTATATTAATGTGTGTTGCAACGCAAATCGGTGCAGAAATTATATTAATTTTTGCGCAAATATAACGGTCTTTTTAAGCGAGTTTTTGCAGCACCTAATAAACCGTTATCTCTTGAGAAAAAGAGATGGATTTCGTTTTTATTTAACTGGCTGAACTTTGACTTATAAACATAACAATTCCGTTTTTTATTGAAGCAAGCGTTTATCGAAATTTTTTTATTTTCATTAGACTCTCGCAAATTATCTAGACCGTTAGGTTGCATTGATGAATTGCTGGTATCGTCTATTTTGCTTACTCCCCCCCCTCCGTGAGTGAACAAAACCATTAGAAAAATCCCTATTTTTTGCCCAAAAACCCACCTTCCGTGAGTGAAAAAAAATTTTTTTTTAATAGAAAAATTTTTTATGGAAAAAAAGTTTATATATAAATGATAATTAGTATAATGAAATCTAGAGCTAATTCTGTTTAATTTTAAACGAATTGCTTTTTTAAAACATAAATTTTATAAATTAAATTAATATTTGCTTTCAAAATTTTGCGAATTAGGGTTTTTTTAAATTTCGAAGAAAAAAAAAATTTTTTATAAAATCTATATAAAATTTTTTAAAAAAAAAATTAACCCCCCTTCGTGAGTGAACAAAATTTTTTGTTCACTCACGGAGGGGGGGAGTTAGTTACTAGGTCTTTTTTATTAAGGACTCAACTGTTTCCATTTTTGTGGAGATCTAGAATCTTCTATTTTGTGATATAAAAAAAAATTTTTTACAGTCAAATTTAATGGTTTTTTTGCTCCTTATTATGAGTTACCTGAAGGACATGATGTTTTTCTTATTTATAAGAGATACTAACTCTTTTCTTTTAATTAAATATTGTATCTTCATTTTATGGACATCCCGTATCTCTCAAAAGCCAAAACGAGCCTCAAAAAATTATATACTTCATTATGATGATTATAATGATGGTATATTAAGAATGATATAGTTAATTTTTATTAAAAAAATTTTCAAAACCTAACTCTTGTGTTAAATTTAATTCGTGTTTGTATAATCCCCTCTAAGTTCTTCAATTTCCTTTTGATTTTCAGCAATGATAGCTCTTAATTTCATATTTTTTTCTACTTCATTAGTCAATCTGGTTCTGGCTTCTTCTAGCTCTATGACAATATCATCTAAAACAGAAACTTTTGAAATTTCTACTTCACTTTCTTCCTTACTCTTCCTAATTTTTTAAAATTTTGTCGCTTCTATTTAATTTTATATAAACATTATAGTTAATTTGCAAATATTTGAAAAAAACTACTTTAATTAAAAAATATTTGTGTTTAAAAAATGCAGAAAATTTAAAAAATTTAATATAATTAGCTAGAGATCTCATTATAAAATCTCTTATTATATATAAAAGTTCTTATTATATATAAAAATATTTTTTAAAGAATATATTTAAAACTTTCTTTATTTCAGGGGGCTAATTTTCCCAAAAATCATACTCTTCTTATTGATTTGTTCACTCTTAAATAGGAGCGTTAGTGTCTTCCTTAAAGTCTTCTTTCGAATCAGACTTTGTATATGACTCTTCTTTTGAGTCACATTTTGTGTCTGCCTCTTCATAAACAAAAGGTTTCCCTAATTTTTGCTCAAGCATCTCAATTTTTTTATCTCTCATATGAATATCCTCTTTAGCCTTAGCCAGCATAAGCTTTAATTCTGCAACAGTATACTCTTTATTAACTTTTGCTTTATTTTTAATCGACTTTGCTCTGATTCCAAAACGTAGTGTACTAACCGTCTCTGCTTCATTATAAGCAGACGGCGAACATGTAATAATTAACGCAGTTTTTGAATTCCCACCAAGCGAATCCTGCAGCACTCTCGTTAGCTTTGAATCTCGATAAGGCACATGAGAGCTTTTCCCATCAGTTAATGCATTTATGACCTGTCCCAGGGCAGTCAAGCTTTTATTGATATTTTTAGCTTCTTCTAATCTCTTTCCTTCAGCCCCCGTTTTTCCAACTTTCTCAGACCCAGCCAAATCCACTAAATACAATTTCCCAGTTTTTGTTGAAAAATCTAAAGAATTTGTCTGAGATAAAGTCACACAAAATATAGAATGCGACCTTGATGATCCAGCGTTCATATGTGTGTACCCCACTTCTCTATTGCTTGTACCAATATTCATCAGCTCAAAAACTTCTTCTTCACTTGACACATACCTTTCAGTCAAGTCCTCAATAAAAACTCCTCTTATTTTATCTTCGTGAATTTTTAAGTTATTCTTAGACGGTTCAAGGAGATCTTTGATTTTTTCCATATAAATTTCGCAATAGCCGACTTTCACTGAAAACTCGATATGGGAATCTGAATTAAGGATCTTTGAAAAGACGTCGCCAACCATTCTTGGAATGATGCCCATCAAATTCTTATCGCCCAAAACTCCTGTCATAGTAAAAGTTTTTCCTGAAGAAGTCTGCCCATAAGCAAAGACGGTTCCATTGAATCCTTGCATGATAGCGTCTATAATAGGTCTTGCACCGATTTGGTAGATTTGAGCTTGAGGAGTTGAAGGGTTAAATACGTAATCATATGAAAACCTTTGCGGCTCTCCTTCGGATTTTATAGCGACAGTTCGATTATCTGGGTCAAAAGTCACACAAACTGACTCTTCGATGAGTTTCTCTTTTTCGTTGAGTGGCCGAAAGCGACAAACCACTCGTATATTACCTGAAGATTCATCAGATGGATCCATTTTTGAAAGAATAAGGTCAACATTAAAGATTTAGCAATTGGTGTATTCTTTTAAGGCATTTATGATTATGTAGATTTTGGTATGGATCAGTAAATTAATGTCAAGATTTTTAAAAGAAGGCTAAGCTGGGAAATATGCTGGATGATCTTAATTATACTTATAGAAGTTCGTTATAATTCCCGAAAAATTACCTCAACCCCGAATGCTAGTCCACTTGTTCACCGCTCGTGTCAATGACATCGTAAAGGTCGGTCCTGCTGAGTTAAGAGGGTGGGTTAGTTCGACAAGCCGTTTTAATATATATGGGAAATATACTACCTGCAATTATTATAAAGAAGGAGAAACTATAATGATAGAGAAATTAATTGTATTTGTTTATATAGAGAGCATCGCAAATATAAATAAATTATGTGCGAACAAGAAGATCAAAATTTAAAATAAGCTTTAGTTGGTGAAAAAGCTATAAGAAATATGAAATTTCGCAAGAATTATTGAGAGTTGCGCATTGAGGAATCTAGAGTCTAGTATTTTAAAATTAACTCAATTATAAAATAAAGATTTTAAATTAAAGGCTATTTTTCCAATGAAGTATTATTTATGACAAAAATTTTTGAAATCCAAGAATTTAATACCTCATTTTTTTCAATAATCTCTCAACTAATATTCGAATTATTCCATATAAGTTAAAAAACATTTTTTAAATAGAAACTTATGTCAAAAAGAGTTGATTTTTCTTCCAAATCTTACTTTAACTCATCAGACTCAGATAAAGTTATAAGTAGAGAAGATTCCATGGATCAATTACGAAATTTTGAGGAAAAAGGTTACACCCCCAAAAGCACAACAATTAAAACAGAATTTCTTGAAAAGTTCAGAAGCGATATGAAAGAAGCTTCTCGAACAATCAAAAAGCTGCGTACAGAAAACGCAAAGCTAAAAGAAGCTCTCTCAGAATCAGTTGAAAAGTGCAATGACCTTTATCAACAATCAATAAAATATCACAAAGCATTTACACAAGAACTTGAAAGGAACAAAAAGCTTGAAGAATCTGCGATTGAATATAATTATTCAAAGCAGCAATTTAAAGAGTACGAAGGAGTCATAAGTGAAAAAGACAGAAAAATAGGAGACTTACAAAAAAAGAATGAGGAATTAGTTAGGAATATTGAAAAACTGAACCTAGAAAATGATAAATTTTTCAGTGAACTTTTAAATGCAAATAAATCATTAGAAGGAGAATTGTATTTAGCCAACCCAGCTTTGCATGATGCAAAGAGCTGACAGGAAATTTATATTCAGTTTGAGACTTTGATTTCAGAAATTAATGACCAAAACGAGTTTTGCAGCATTTTAAAAAAAAATTTAGGACCTTTTGGGCTGTTTAAAGAGCTTATTAAAGCTCAAAAAAGTGATGAAATAATTAGAGTACGAGCATGCTATTGTCTCACTGTGCTCCCGACCTCTCCCGAGAGGGTCAGAGTTAGCTTTGCCAATAAATGTTGGTTAAAAACCAGCTCTAGGAATGACAGGTCCGCCTGATAGAATAGATTTGCTATCATGGAGCATTTTTTAACCAACATTTATTGGCAAAATCAATTCCGACCCTCTCAGGAAAAGTCGGAGCACAGCGAGCCAATTGTGTGCTCTCTTTATACCAAACTTATAAAGTTCATAAGAGAGGCTAATAAGGCAGGGGAAAATAACTCAAACTCCTTATATTCCCCAATTTTCACAAATTCTATGCATAAATCAAGAGCTTCTCTCTGCCTAAATATACATAATTGCAATGAATCCTCGTATCGCTTGGCATCCGAAGAGTCAGGACTAAATTCAAAAAATCAAAGGAATGCCAGTACCAGCATAATAGGAGAAGACTCCTCCCTCCAACTCAGCAGATTTGCCAAGCTAAACCAAGAGATCTCTGATCTTGTCACAAACAACACTTCTCACGTATCCTTTCTCAAATCTAAAGGACAAGACAAAGCCTTGTCATTCACAAAATCCCTTAGTTCAAGCACTTTACCAATAAAAGAACCCCCTCATCGAATTATTTCCCAAGCTTCCTTAGTGAACGAACAAACAATGGCAATTCGCAAAAATTAGTTTAATTTGTAAAAATGATATTTTAAATGCAAGATTTTTATAATTTGACAAAATTATCTAGAGATTTCGTTATACTATTTATCTCTTATATATCAAACAATTATTTTCGCCCACAGAGGGTGGGTTTTTTACCCGAAAAATTATGATTTTTCCAATGGTTTGGCTCGCTCACGTGGTTAGTGAAACCACAAATCCAACCTCTCAAATCACGAGAGAAAAAGCCTTATCCAGACAAAATTTAAATAATTATAAAAATCGTTCCATAATTAGATTATGCCTTGCCAATCCGGTTCCCCGTTCTTGACATCAAGGAAAACTTCATTAGCCTCGGATCTTTATACTCCGGCTTCACATTTTTGAAAAATGACCCTGAGGTAGTCCTGAAATGGGTGGACACTGCTTTTACTTGAGTCGGATCTTCAGCTTTTACAATGATTTTTGAATTCAATGGGGAGCATGAGTAAAATCTCATATGGTCTCCATATGTAGTGTTTGCATTTAATTTATCTTTTGGTGCAATTGATATTGTTGAGTTGAATGCTTGAGAAACTGTATAGTCAGTTCTGTAAATGTCAGCTTCGTCTCTTGATACAGGCCGATAGTAGTCGCTGTATGAACTTCTGCCTCTAAAAGGGATCTCACATGACCTCACAGGGGGGTGGAACCGCTTTTCGTAAACTGGCACTTGGGTTCCCCAATTAGGAAATTCGCTTGCATAGGCTGTTCTGCAGGAAAAGTTTGCTTTAACTGGAGACACAGGAGACTCTTCAGTTTGTTTTGGAGTGACTGTAAACGGCTTGAAATCATGCTGGTTTGTTGTTTGGAAGTCCATTTTCAGCTTGTTAGGGCGAAATCTTTTAGGCTCATGCTTTATTGGAGAGTCGAAGCCTAAATGCTGATAATCGTGGCTGTATTTGGTTTTAAAGGTCGATCTAAGATAAAGATCTTGCTTGTTGCCTGGACAAGCATGTTGCCCACATTCACAATATTTGCAAAGACACAAACCAACTTTGTGGTCGTTTTCTGATACTATTCCAATTGATGGGTCTGACAATGGACAGTTCTTCATATCTACCATCATTTCAGCTTGTGGAGAGGAAAAGGATCGCCTTTTAGATGGGTTTGCAGTGCTTGGAGGCATTTTAGATAATAATTATAAGGCAGTTATTAATAAAACACTACAGAGAATTATTCCTTAACTTTTAAAGTTTTTATTTAATCCATTGCATGATTGCTGCGGCTTGATCCATTGAAGTACTTACAAAGCCACTAATACGTTGCGAGTTGTTTATATATGACGAAAGCGATGTGACACGTTGCTTGAATAAATGGGTTTTAAAAATTTTTACTAAAATTGTGTTATAAATTATTCAAAAATTAAAAAATAACTTTTTCATAAATGGACAGGAGAAATATATTTCGCTTCTGTACCTTGAAGAGAAGTTAACTTAATTAACTTAGTTTACTTTAAGTTAAGACTATTGAAAAGGTCAAAGTTGCAGCGTGAGTCGCGAGTTCTTCCGCTTGCTTCGTGCTTAGTCATTATGCTACTTCGATCGGAGGGTATAACCCAATCCGACAGACAACTTAAGAGCCGAATTTTGGGATTCTCTAAGCTGAATTTGATCATTGCCTAGAGTGTGTGTTGAGTGGTCGTGCCCCGTGTCAACGGGGCTACCTTTCCAGAAAATTGTAAAATCAATTTTTTTGATAGACTTCCACACCGAGAACGAACTTTATAGTCCAGGGCACAACTCCTGACATCACGCTGAAGATTTTGCCCGATTGGCGTGATGAGTGTGAATTCTGACTTTGCTAGGCTTACAATTTTCAACTCCATAAAATCCATCTCCTCACTAGATAAGACCCTGGCCTGAATGTTAGCTTGCAGTCGACTGACCAGCTTTATGCTCTTTTAGGCCAAGTAAGCCTGGTTGGATACACATCTACGAACGCTGTCCTCCATTCCGCAAGGTCCCTGGCCCCCCGACTATAGGCATAAGAGGGCAGGCTGTTCCGCCACGCCCTTTTAGCATATATACCCTAGAAGAGCAAAGATGTGAATTTTCCCGTTTGCGTCTCCTAATAATAAATGCAGCTCATTTCTTAAGTTTGACATAATAAGTAAAGATGATATTTCTGAACGTGCTTTTCCAGTATTTGCTAACTCCCATCCAGAAAAATTGTTTTCAGAATCCCAACATAGAACTCTTCCATCTTGTCCGCCACTTAAAACATAACGATCAAAAGTAATTAGACAATTTGCGGTGCCATTGTGAATTGGATCTAGGACTCCGAGATAACTAGCACTATTTTGTTTGAAATCGTATGTTCATCCAATTACATAACCTAAGTTAGTTGCTGCTAATAATGTTTCTCCTATGACTTTTACTGATGTGATAAAGTTCTGGTTGATTATAGATGGATCGGGCCTTATTAACTCTTTTATTTATTATTAAAAATTAAACATTTTGTATAATAAATATATGATAATAAAAAATTTTACTATAATAAGCTGAGCAAGGTCCCAAAATTATATTGCGTTCCATTATAATACCAAACTCCTACCGAACAATCTAAAGAGCCTGTGAAAATTAGCCCACATGACTCTGTAATATCTGTAATTCCTCCTGCATGCCCTTGAGGAAATAATTCCGGGTTCCCAGATTGTGTATTGATTCCTCCTAGCAATTGGGACCCGTCCTGGCTGACTCCTCCAAACAATAAATAATTAAAATTCTGTGGCATATTATTGATGACAATATTTGCTGTGTAGTAGAGTTTTTGGATCTGCCCACTCACTGGAAACTCCAAAACTTGGCTGCCAGTATAGACGTTAATGATTTTGATTGAACCATTTACGAGAGCCACAGCAATCTGCTCTTCATTAATGACTACAGCCGAAGCAATAGGAGCGTTCACTGTGAAGCGCTGAACTCCTGTTATGCTGTCATTGTATGAGTACTTGTGAACAAATCCACAATTTGGCT
The DNA here is from genome assembly GCA_914767885.1 of Blepharisma stoltei. NCBI lineage: Eukaryota > Ciliophora > Heterotrichea > Heterotrichida > Blepharismidae > Blepharisma > Blepharisma stoltei. The sequence continues at coordinate 257,539 of CAJZBQ010000050.1, forward strand.
TGTTGCATATACCTTGCTGGAAAAATTTGCATAACTTTTGGTTTCCTTGGGGCTTATTTCTGTCGTCACGTCTTGGTCGATAATCAGAATGTCCTCTTCCTCTGCCTGAACCTTGGTCTCCTCCTCGTCCTCTGCCAAATCCTCCTCTTTGATTCTTAAATCCTCCTCTGCCACCTGAAGGATAGTTATTATAGTTACCTTGATTTGGGAAAGAGCTCATTTTATTATTAGCATAGACATTAAAAACACATTTATGCTCAAAGTTTATAAAAATCAGATTTTTATTGTTTTTTGGTTTTTTTGTAGTTAAAAAAATTCATTGATTAGTGTTGTTTTCGGTACAGCTCAAGCTCTTTTCTCAAAGATTTTTGTAGCTCGGGCTCTGGCTTAGGCTGTTGGCTTAAAACTTCAAGCTGCTTTTCCAAGGCTTCGATGAGTAAACTTTGAAGCTCTTTTTTAGATTTCTTAAAATAAAAATCAAAACATGGACAAGTCTCAGCAGGCCTTAAATCGTGGATTTTCCCTAAATGAGTCATATATAATCCTGGGTAACCAGGGACTTCTTTTACCTTTTCTAAGCCATCAACTTCAATAGACTCGATGCTCCAATTTTCTTTGCTGACAAGCCTCAGATTATTTTGCCTTAGTCCTGGATTATAATTATAATTTGCGGGTGGCCAATCTTCATTAATATACCACCATCTTACTAATATTTTTGTCACGATTTCTGCCTTTTCTCTATCTTCTCTTGACGAATATTCTTTGAACTGTATATATTTTTTAGAATTATCAACACTTTTTGTTTTCTTTTTCTTCTCAACTATTTCTTCGTATTTTTCTTGTATTTTCTTTTCCTTTTTCTCATGCTTTTTCTCATGCTTTTTGCTGTGCTTTTTTGACTTTTTTTCTTTATCTGTTTTTTCTTTTTTGGGGACTTCAGGGATCAGTCCTCGTGCCCTTTTCTCTTCTAATGCTTGTTTGCCGACTAAGATTTTTTTGGGCTCTTCGTTTTCATTACGATCTTCATTTTCAGAGGCAAATCTGGATGACTCTGATATGCTGCTGGTATCTGAAGCACTTTCTTCACTACTACTTGAAGGCTTGCGCTTACGGGCTTTGCGTGCCTCGCCTTCTTCATCGGTGGAATGTGCAGACTCTGAGGAACTAACTGGAGGTCCATATTTGTCATATTCTACTTTGTCAGTGATTCAATCTTCTAAGGAGGAATCGTCTTCATGTAGTGGTTTTGCATTCGGAGATCCCATTATCTTGCCGATGCTATCTTTTACCCTCTTCTTCAACTTCATATCATGCCGCCATTTTATTAGGGGGCTGTTTTAAAATAAATTTATTATTAAAATGATAATAGGCGAGTCGAATCTTAAGGATTTATTTTTAATATATATTAATGTGCTCTATTAATTAATTTTTAATTACAAAGCAATCTCCAGGGAAAGCTTAATTTATCAAAAGTATATAAAAATTGATTTTAACATTATAAAGAGTTAGATAAGGAAGCTCCAGATTTTTTTGGAATGAAATCTTCTTTAAATGTAGGAGATTCATCCTTTCCACGTACAAGCTTTTTTAATCTTTTGCGAGGTTTGGAATCTGCCATTGATAAGATTGTGGCAAATTTTATTATTGATATGTATCCATTTGCGGGAAATAACTAAATTAATTTTAAATTTTGCAAGTGAGTAAAACTAAATCAAAATTTAAGACAAGTTTATTTCAATAAATGAAATTTTTGATTTTAGTGCTGATTCGTACAAAATAATTTCTTCAATTATTTTGATTATAGATCATAGCAATTTTAAAGTAAATCTGTGCAATTTTAATAATCTATGGTCATAAGATTTTTCAGCCGAAAATCAAACTTTAATTCTAAATTTCTAAATTTTCTGTTCAAGATTTCGATATGGAATAAGTAATTTTAATTATATTTTTAAAGTTTCATATTTATTCTAACTCCCTCCCTCAGTGAGTGAACAAAAAAAAATTTGTTCACTCACGGAGGGGGGTTAATTTTTGTTTTTTAAAAAAAATTTATATATATATTTTCTAAAAAATTTTTTTCTCGAAATTCTAAAAAATCCTAATTCGCACAAATTGGAAAGCAAATATTAATTTAATTTATAAAACTTATGTTTAAAAAGCAATTCGTTTAAAATTAAACAGAATTAGCTCTAGATTTCATTATACTAATTATCATTTATATATCAAAAATTTTTGTTCACTCACGGAGGGTGGGTTTTTGGGCAAAAAATAGCGATTTTTCTAATGGTTTTGTTCACTCACGGGGGGGGAGTAAAAATAAAGCAGCTATCACTACTATAATTTTTTATTGATTTCTATACTGTTTAGCTTGCATGCAGCATTCTAGGATAGTAACTTTTTCATTATTTAAGAGAATGAGCATTCAATATTCTAATCTCAAATCATATAAATCATATGAAAATGTATATCAAAAATTAAACTGTCGAAACAAATTCGGGAGTCAATAGATATTAACAGCTGGACCTAAACAATAAAAATTTTTCATAAAATGGACACCATTTTGTAATCCCAAGGCACGACCTTTTACCTTAATTCTTTACCATTTTATGTTCTAAGGCTATATATCAGATTATTCTTACTCCTCTTATAAAAATAAATTAATTCTACCAAATATTTTATTTTAATAAGATAATTCATGCTTGAGAAGTTAGCTGCTAATGTAAAAGACACTTAAATTAAAATTTAATTTAGATATAGATTTAAGATATATGCTTTTTTACTAAACTAAAAATCCTATTAATAATGTTTACAATTTTAAAAAAAAGACAGCACATAATCAATTCAGTTAACTATATAATGAATTTCTCGATACCAAAGCCTCACATCAGCCCTTTATCTCCCAACCTGAACTTCACCCCAGAGCAGATCCATCAGCTTCACCAGCAAATTCAAGCATTCAAGACCCTAAACAACAGCCAAACCTTATCCTCTAGCCAAATCACGCACATAAAAAGACTCAGCTCAGAAGAGTGAGAAAAATTCAATTTTGCCCACTCAAGGCTGCTGACTCAATCCAAAGCTCGCCAGGTCCAAGAAACCTATGACACATCCAACCGCCAAGTTCCAGGTAAAATTGAGCCTAAAACAGTTTCGTTTTACTACGAACTTCGCCTAAAAGAGCTTGATCGTCTTTTACTGGGAGAGATGGATCCTGAAATTCGAGATGAGATCATGAAAGAAAAATACATGATCAAGCTGAGGGACCTTCAGAACAAGCTCAGGAAAAAAGTCCTTGAAGAGTGGCACATGAGAGGGGAAACCCAAAAAGATCAGAGCCACAAAGCATTGGAGCTAAGTCTTCTAGATAGAGATTTCTATATGAGAGTTGGGCAGAGACCAGATATCCGAGCTAAACAAGAAGCAAAAATCATCAGCAGATATGAGCAATCTATGAGAAATGGCCTTGAGCATAAGAAAAAAACCCGCGAAAGAGAGTTTTTGTGTGAGCTTATGAATCATCATCGCGAGTTTTTTGAGTTCCATAAAAAGAAACACTCTATTTATAGGAAAAATATTTATGGAAGCAAAAGCCAGTTAGATTTAGCTGACAGAAAAGAAATGGCTGAGCAAGAAAAAGCAGACAGGGAAAGGCTTAGGATTTTGAGAGAAAATGATATGTCCACTTATATTGATATGCTTGCGACTGCTAAGAATGAAAGACTGCTGAAGATTCTTGAACAGACTGACGGGTTCTTGAGGAAATTAGGCGCAAAAGTGCTAGTACAAAAAGGAGAGACAAAAGAAGATGATTTGATCCCTGAAGAACAGCAAACTGAAAGCATCACAGATAAACTTAAAAAGTCGTCCAGCATGTATTATGAAATCACACACACGATTAATGAAGAAATCAAAGAGCAGCCTAAAGGAATTGAAGGGGGCCAGCTGAAGTCTTATCAGCTTATAGGCTTACAATGGCTGATATCACTTTATAACAATAAGCTCCATGGAATTTTGGCAGATGAAATGGGGCTGGGGAAAACTATACAAACAATTTCGCTTTTCCAATATTTGATTGATAGTAAAAACAACCATGGGCCATTCTTAGTCGTGACACCTTTGTCGACTGTCTCAAACTGGGTTTTAGAGTTCAAAAGATGGACGCCAAAAATCAAAGTCGTGATATACAAAGGCCCTCCTGCTCATAGAAAACAAATCATTAATACTGCATTAACTTCACGCAAGTTCAACGTCTTGTTAACTACATATGAGTATATAATTAAAGACAAGCAGCAGCTCAGCAAAGTCCACTGGTCTTATATTGTGGTCGATGAAGGCCACAGAATGAAAAACGCCAAATCAAAATTTGCACAGATTTTAGGACTCCAGTACCAGTCTGACCATAGACTCTTACTGACTGGGACGCCTCTTCAAAACAACTTAGCTGAGCTGTGGGCATTGCTTAACTTTTTGCTTCCCAGCATTTTTAATTCATTGGACGATTTTGAAAAATTCTTTAACCAGCCTTTTTCGAAAATTCCTGGAGAAAAGAGTCTTGAGCTGAATGAAGAAGAAAGCTTGCTGGTCATTAACCGTCTCCACCAAGTCCTCAGACCCTTTTTGCTGAGAAGAGTCAAAAAAGAAGTCGAAGCTGAGCTGCCAGATAAAGTTGAATTCGTGCTCAAAGTAGAGCTCAGTTCCTGGCAGAAAAGGCTTTACAAAGATATTCAGGACAAAGAGTTCATCAGCAGAGAAAGCAGCTCATGGAAATGCAAAACTCTTAACAACTCTGAGAAATAAAATGGCGTCGATGACGGAAATAGGTCTCCGAGGGAAAATTCCTATGGAACAGATCCATTTTGATGAAGCTAAAAGTTGAAGTAAGCCTTCAGATTTGGGAGATTGCCGAAGAGGGAAATGCTTTGTTTATCCCAAGGGTTTTCCTGTCCCTACTAGACAGGCTAGACAGGTTTTGCCTCTTACATAGTCTTTGTCTATCCGAACTATAGGGGCACCCTACAGAGGTGACTCTAACATAGAGAGCCTTAGTCTAGGTAAGTCTCGGCGAAAATTCAAGAGGTGGAAATTTTGGTAGGCTTTACACAATTTGCACTCTGGCCTATAAGCACCTAGCGTAGGCCACTGGAATCAAGGAAGTCCATCTAGTGGGCTCCCACTTATGAGAGTATAAATCTTAATCTTAATAACTCTGTGATGCAGCTTAGAAAAGTCTGCAACCATCCTTACTTGTTTTTGAACCCTGATCAGATAAATGTCATAGATGATGAAATTTGGCGATGCTCACTCCCCCTCTCCTTGAGCGAACCAAGCCATTGAAAAAATCAATATTTTTTGGGTAAAAATCCACCCTCAGTGAGCGAACAAATATATTTTTTATGAAAAAATTTTTGATATTTAAGTAATAATTAGTATAATGAAATCTCTAGCTAATTCTGTTTAATTATGAACAAATTGCATTTTAAAACATCAATTTTCCAATTAAATATTTGTTTTCTAATTTTTGAGATAGAGATTTCGAAAAAAAATTATAAAATTTATATAAATTTAAAAAAAAAAATTAAACCTCTGTGAGTGAACAAAATTATTTTTTTCACTCAAGAAGAGTGGGGAGTCAGGTAAATTTGAACTTCTAGACAGAATGCTGCCGAAATTCATAGCATGTGGACACAAAATTCTGATTTTCACACAAATGACTCAATTAATGGATATCATGGCTCTTTATTTTGACTACAGAGGATTTCGATATCTCCGCTTAGATGGGTCTACCAAAGTAGAAGACCGTGACGCACGAATGTCGCTTTTTAACGCTCCCAATTCCGAATACCGCATTTTCTTGCTGTCAACCAGAGCTGGCGGTTTAGGTTTAAATTTGCAGACAGCTGACACAGTAATTATATATGACTCTGACTGGAATCCAATGATGGATTTACAAGCTCAAGACCGAGCTCACAGAATTGGCCAAAAACAAGTGGTGAGGGTCTATAGACTAGTCACAAACACAAAAATCGAAGAAACTATCCTTACCAAGGCAGCTTATAAAAAAGACGTCGATGCCAAAGTTATCCAAGCTGGGCTTTTTAACACCAAAGCAACTGATAAAGAAAGAAACGAAAGACTAAGAAATTTATTAAGAAGCGAAGAAAGCGACGATAGCAACGACGAAGACGAATTCCTCGATGACGCCACTTTAAATAAAAATATTTCAAGAAATGAAGACGAGTTGAATATATTCGAACAGATGGACTATGAAAGACGGCAAAAAGAGCCTTATAAAGTCAGACTTATACAAGATGAAAAACTCCCTGAGTGGCTATAATATTTTTCCCTATATGGCCCGATAAGGGAAGTGGGTTCTCCGTGGAATCCACCTGTTGGTCAAACCAACTCAGTGCGTTGGTTTGACCAATTCACTGGTTGGTTCAACCAGCAGAGGGATTCCACGGAGAACCCACGGCCCTTATCCGGCCATATAGAGAAAAATCCTATAACTATTCAGGAAACTTATAGAAAAGACATTTTTGAGTATGGTAGAGGAATGAGGCAGAGGAAAAATATTGTATATACTGACTTCGGAGATTACGATATACCAAGAGAAGGCAGAAAAAGAAATGGCTCACCGCTGGAAGACACAGGAAGCAAAAGGTCGAAGTATTCGGAGTCTGAAGAAGGATCTGAAGTAGGGTCAGAGGTTTCTGAAGGAGCAAGCTCAGGGATGAAAATTACAATATCCAATGGAAAATTAATGAACGAGACTGAATCGGACCTGAGTGGCATTGAAGAAGGACTGATAGAAGAAGATGAAATATATGAACCAATGGATAATGATAGCAATATGGACACTGATACGAATCAAGCAATGGCTTAATACATAATAATAGTCTTTACTTGAGGTTAAAATTGCATATAATTAAATGATAAATCATCAAATATTTTTTGTGTAATTTAAGTTAAAATAGTGGATGGGTCCCAAGAGACGTGAAAATTTTGATTCAATGAGTCAATTCTTGCCAAATCTTCTGCGTTTAAGCTGAAAAAATCCAGGTTTATATTTTCTTTCATTCTAGATAGATTCACACTTTTTGGGATTATCACAAAGTCTTTTTGTGCAGCCCATTTCAGAGCCACTTGGGCAACTGTAGCCTTTTTGTCTTCTGCGATGCTTTTTAGGGTTTCATTATTGAATAACGATTCATTTCCTTTCGCTAAAGGTGAAGACGCTACTATTTGTATGCTATTTTCTCTACAAAAATCGATTAATCCTCCGTTTTGGCAATAAGGGTGGTGCTCAATTTGATTTACATCAGGCTTTGTCTTAGCTCGTTCCAATAATTGTTCTAAATGGTTTATCAAAAAATTGCTGACCCCAATACTTTTTACTTTCCCTTCTTCTTTCAAAACTTCTAATGCCTCCCAGCTATGCAACCTCATCTTAGGCATTCTAGGGTCATCAGGCCTAAATCCATCAACTCCTGGCCAATGAAGAAGCACCATATCAAAATATTTGCAATGCATTGCTTCTAAAGACTTCAGAACTTTTATATAAGTAAATTGAAATCCTTTGCTGGAAGGGATAATTTTGGTAGAAATAAAAACATTTTCCCTCGGGACTCGATTTACAGCGAGTTTTAGGACATTTTCATTCTTATATGCAAGTGCTGTATCTATATGTCTGTATCCAAGTTTAAGTGCGCTTGAAACCGCACTTGTACAATCAGTGCCTCTCATGTCAAAAGTTCCTATTCCTATCTGTGGGATCTGCACTCCTGAAGCAAGTTTGATTGCTTTATTAAGTATAGCCATATTATTAAAAAAATTACACAATAGATACTTGAAACAAGGTATGATTGGATTTAAACATCATCCCATTGGACAGCTCGTGGTTTTCATTCAAGTAAAGCCAGGTCCCATTTGTGCTTGTTCTGTCATTTTCTAGGTCTCCGTCTACTAAAATCCATCCTTCTAAGGAATAATAAATAGTGCATTGCACCTTGGAAATCAAAGAATCTTCTATTTGAATTTCACATTTTGTGGTTCTCCCTATCCTTACGCTTTGGGCTATGGATTTCCATCTTAGCCCAGAGTAAACCAGAAAATTCAACCCTTTTGAATTTTCAATGGTAGGCAACCTTGTTGAAGTACAGCGTGGTGATCCAAACTTTCCAATGCCCAGGGAGCAGGCGGAGCAAGACTTTGAAGTTCGCCTTACAGACGAGTGGAGTACTATAGAAGGGAATAAGAAGAAAAGTTTTTATTTTGCCCGTTCAAAATCTCAGCTGTCTTATTTCTGAAGGTCTAAAACGTTTTTAAAGCGCTTTCTGTTTATTTGGATTATTGTTGAGATCATTAGAGCCAAGGGCTTATTTGAGAATAAGCAAGCTTGTCTCGTTTTCTAAAGGGAATAAGGATCTTCAGATCCCGACAGGGAGCTTTTCTATAATCTAATTAAGCCTAGTGGTCCTTCCTATCCTTATGACGCTTTCATTGTAATCTGAAGCGTTAAAATAAAAAACGTCCCCAGAGCATGGGGCGCCAAATAGTTTGAGCCTTAACCTTGGGGAGTTATGATCAGGACTTGCCACAAGATTCACCAAAATGAAGTTATCTCCCATATGCAGCAAATAATTTTCCTTCAAAATAAGCTGAGATGCAAGCCTCAAGAACGTCCCAAACCCGACCCCTAAATCTTTTACATAATAAGCGTCCTTAATAAGATCATAATAAATCTGGAAATGCTGCCCTCTGTGTTTTTCTGCCAAATATTTGTCTTGGGAAGGGATTACAAAATCATTGATAACTGGTCCTTTTCCTATCCCTTGAGACTTTGCTCTTTTTTTGCACCCAAAATAAGTAATCCCGTCCTTCACATCTCTTAACGAATTTTCATGTCCCAACGCATTGATAGAAATGACCAAATTCTTCGGAAGTGTCGCCGAGCTTAATACTTTTAATCTCAATAATTTCGCATAATGCATAGCGCTTTCTAATTTCTGTATTCTTGACCTGTCAAAACTTGTGTCTCGGTATTGTGAGTCCAGCATAATAGACTCTCTAATAGCTGACATTTGTTCTTTTAAAGGCTCAGCTTCTTGAAGATCATTTTTGTTCCTTTTTGTTAACGCTGTTTCAGGATTTTGAGCAGGCAGGTTTTCACGATCTGACACATAAATTTCGAACTGAGGCGCACACAAGCTGTTTCCGCAGCACGTCTATATAGAAAATACTCTCATTGCTGTATAGTTTCCCATATTAAAATTTACATTTCAAAAAACATAGTATTGAGAGTTATTTTATCTGATTAAAATTAAAGCAAATTCATATAAATGTCAGTTCAAGATTTTGAAATTTTGTCAAAGCTTGGAGAAGGAGCATTCTCAACTGTATATAAGGTCCGTCGAAAATCTGATGGCCAAGTATACGCGCTGAAAAAAGTCAAATTCTCATCACTTAATCAGAAAGAAAAAGAAAACGCTGTAAATGAAATCAGAATTATGGCTTCGTTTAGTCATCCTAATATTATCAGCTATAAAGAAGCTTTTATTGATGAAGAAACTAATACTTTATGCATTGTTATGGAACTAGCTGAGCACGGAGACTTGCTGAATAAAATAAAGGCTCATAAAGAAGAAGGGACGCATTTTCCAGAAACAGAAATTTGGGATATTCTAATTCAAATCGCAAAAGGGCTTAGAGCTCTGCATGACTCAAAAATACTGCACAGGGACCTAAAAGTAACCGTTATTTAGTGTGCGAATATATTTTTAGCGAAAGACGGAGTTGTTAAGCTTGGAGATTTAAATGTTTCTAAGGTAAACAAATCTGGAATGGCCCACACACAAACAGGGACTCCATATTATGCTAGTCCTGAAGTATGGAAAAACCAGCCTTATACATATTCTTCAGATATATGGTCATTCGGCTGTGTATTATATGAAATGGCAGCTTTGCTGCCTCCATTTACAGCAACTGATATGCAAGGGCTCTATAGGAAAATTATAAAAGGAATGTACCCTAATATCCCTCAGATTTATTCTTTGGATCTTGCAAATGTTATTAGGGTCACTCTGCAAGTAAGTCCAAGCTTAAGGCCATCATGTGACAAAATTTTGGAAATACCAGCAGTCGCTAAACATATGAATCAGAAAGAAATGAAAGAAACGGAAAGCGCAGGAGCTCTACTTGGAACGATAGCTCTTGCTGCGAACTATAAGAATTTGAAGCTGAATCTTCCAAAAGCAAAGTATGAGCCTAAAGAAAGAGGGCTAAGTGCTGATGCTCCGAGGCCTATTGAGTTTTCTCATAGAGATTTAGCAGATATTGAATGAAAACCAAGGGTGTTAGTCAGTGCGAGAAGACATGATAGACCTAAGCTTGGAAAAAACATTGTAGAAGCCTTGAATTTGCAAAAATTACCTCCATTGAATGATAAAGACGCCCCTTTATCAAGCAGAAGGAATATGCTTCCAAAGCCATCCCCAAGAGGTATAGCCATTCCTACTGCAGAATTATTAGAACAAAATAACATCCCACTATACAGAGCTGCATCTAAGCCAGAAATGCCTTCAAATTGCCAGCACAAAATCAATGTTGAAGAAGCGCCTCTCCCAATGCATGATCGGAAATTAAGTCCTATTGAGCAAAATCCTATGAATTTATTGGTGTCTCCGCCAAAAATTGTATTACCAAGCCCAGCAAGTCTTCATAAGAATATGAATAGGGTTGCTTCCTTAATTTTAGGGACACCAAAAGAAAATCACCCTAAGCCTGAGCCGCCTCCTTTTCCAAACCCAAGTGAAGTCAATAAGCTTGTAAATGGGCAAAACCCAATATTCCATCCACATCCTGTGATTCATCATCGAGCAGGCAGGCCTGGCAGAGTAGTATGGTGGAACTAGTGTATAAAGTTTTACATTAACGAATAATATACTTTAAAGCATCAGCAGTATTGAAATGATAAACTAAAAGTTATATATGACTTCTTTATTTATAATATTAATTAAACTGAGTGCTTTTGCAATCATTTAAATAAGAAACTCATAGAATGTATATAATAAGCTCGTTTTTGTCCAATTTGAATTGTTTATGTTTTACTATTTTTTAGTAAAGAAAGTCTATTGCTGAATATCACATATAGCTAATCAACTTTATGATATAAATAGGAATAAATGGTTTTAGAGCCCAACACTGTCAATATTTTCAATAGTCCAGTCCTTTCACTACACATCCTCGGGAAGCTCGGAGGCAGGCTGCTGCTCAAATGCCTCAACTACTTTTTTAAGAACTCAATTCTAATCATGAGCTGCACAAGCTTTCTTTTTTCCATTTACTTCATCCCTGGTCTACACCAACCGGTAATTTTCTATTCAGTACGTTGCTCATGTGCAAGAAGTGTTTATTTTTATATTATGATGAATAGGACTTGGAGTTTTGTCATCAATAGGGTTAGGCACAGGATTACACACTTTTATATTGTACTTACTCCCCCCCCCCCTCCGTGAGCGAACAAAACCATTAGAAAAATCGCCATTTTTTGACCAAAAACCCACCCTCCGTGAGTGAACAAAAATTTTTTTAATAGAAAAAATTTTAATAGAAAAAAAATTTTGATATATAAGTGATAATTAGTATAATGAAATCTAGAGCTAATTCTGTTTAATTTTAAACAAATTGCGTTTTAAAACATAAATTTTGCAAATTAAATTAATATTTGCTTCCCAATTTTGCAAATTAGGATTTTTTTAAATTTCGAAAAAAAATATTTTTTATAAAAATTTATATATAAATTTTTTTAAAAAAAAAAAATTAACCCCCCTCCGTGAGCGAACAAATTTTTTTGTTCGCTCACGGAGGGGGGGGGGGGAGTTAGGACCTCACATTGCTAAAGTTACGCTGGTAGCATATCAATGTAATTATATCCCTGCCATGATTCCCAGCCGATGAAATTATCAGTCCTTTGAAGATTGTCCTAATCCGAAATCGGAAGAAATTTCATTCTGGGCAATTCTCCTTTCAGTTCAGCTAGAAAGCTTTTTGTGAGGATTTGGGACTGCGCTAGGAGAGCTACCTCCTTATTTTTTGGCTAAAGCTGCGAGGGCAGCAAATGTAAAATCAGAAGAAATAGAAGAGCTGGAGCATTTGAATAAAAAGAGCTTTATGGATAGAGCTAAGGAATTTATGGCGAGATCATTAAAAAGACATGGGTTTATTACGATTTTGATATGCGCTTCCATCCCAAACCCTTTGTTTGACTTAGCAGGAATTTTATGCGGCCATTTTGGAGTATCTTTGTTGGTGTTTTTAGGAGCAACGATTATAGGGAAGGCTTTTATAAAAGTCCATATACAGCTTATTTTTACGATTTTTCTATTCAGTAAAAATCATATCAAGTCAGTACTAGCATTTATTGAGTCTGCAATTCCTGCGCTAAAAGGAAACTTAAGTAACTGGCTAGAAGCTCAACAAAAAGTATTAATTCCCACCCCATCCGTGAGCGAATAAAAATTTTGTTCGCTCACAGAGGGTTAATTTGTTTTTGAAATTTAAAAAAATCCCAATTCGCAAAAATTGGAAAACAAATATTTATTTAATTTGTAAAACTTATGTTTTAAAATGCAAGCTGTTTTAAAATTAAACAGAATTAGATAGAGATTTCATTATAATAATTATCACTTATATATCAACTTTTTTTTCATATGAAATTTTTATATTATAAAAATTTTTGTTCGCTCACAGAGGGTGGGCTTTTTGGCAAAAAATAGGGATTTTTCTAATGGTTTTGTTCGTTATAGTAAGAGATCCAACGTCGCAAAATCACTCCAGGCCGCTGATAAATATGATTTGGGAAATTATCATTATTTTGATGTTTGCATTTTTTTTAGTTTCGATTTTGAATTCTCTGATTCGGTCAGAGATTTCATCAAATAACCAGAAAAGAGAAATTAAAAGGAGCCAGATAAAAATTAGTCTAAAGCACATAAGTTAGATTTATTGCTGATTATAATTATTATAATCATATTTTAAATTATATGAGATTCTGGATTTTAAATATAAAATAGTAAATCAATTTCAATCGTTTATTGCAAATTAAAAGGAATATTTTTCATCCCTATTTATTAAGGGTGCAGATCCAATGATTGTGCACTTTTGATAGAGTGTTTCACCGAAGCACATTAGGTTGAAAATTGGTTGAAACTTTATTAGTGAGACATTTGACCGAAAAAAAGTTAAATTTCGAACAAATTTCACACTGTTTACATTTTTTGACCAAATAATTCGATGAAATGTACATTATCAGAAATACACTGCCATTTGATATAGAGCCATTTATTAATTAATACACAAATTTTCTTTAGACAATGACTCAAAAAGAAGAAGGAAGAAATTTTTCATACAACTATGAATTTATTGGGCAGCGATTTATTGCAAACCTTGACTTTTCCCAGCAATACCTACAAATTTATCATGCTCGACTAAATGGGCTTCGTTCAAGGACATTAGAAAATGCCGCCCATGAAAACAAAATTAAACCTCTAGAAAATCTAATGGATCTAAAACAACACAAAAAGGCAGTAATATATGGAACTATTGCAAGATACCACAAAGCCAAGCCTTCAACCATTCAAAAATATCTTTCTGTAGTTGGTTCTATTGAATCCCGTCCTAGCGATTTTGGGAATTATTGATCAGAAAATGACGAGCTATGGCTTGAAGACATGAGTGGCAGACTTTTGCTTAATTTTACTAACTGCCAAGATGATTGACTAAACTTAGTTACAGGCGTTCAAATTGGATTATTTGGAATTATCGAGCATACAGGAACATTTTCCGTAGAAAAGCTTTATTTTCCTCAAATTGAAAAGCCTATTCAATTAAAAGGTAGGGGTGAAGAGTATATTTGCTTTGTGTCAGGCTTAGAAATGGGGAGTCTTGGATATGATCATATTTTATTGAATTTATTTTCACAATACATTATGGGGAACTTAGGACAAGAGTCGTTGGAGGATTCTCGAAAAATCATAAGACTCGTCATATTAGGAGATTCAATTTATAAGCATGATGAAGCTAGAATGATTGACAGAAAAGCAATTGGTGATGCAAGTTTAAGAGGAGCAGCTGAGTTGGCTAATTCCATTAGGTTTTTAGATACATTTTTGTCAGAGCTTGCAGGAGTTGTTCCTGTTGATTTAATCCCTGGAGATATGGACCCTTCAAATTCATCTCTACCTCAGCAGCCTATTAACCCGCACTTACTGCCTTCTTCATCTCGATATTCAGCTCTTCATTCTTATCCAAATCCTTATGAATTCATGATAGATAATTGTCGAGTTTTATGCACATCTGGCCAAAATATAAGTGTTTTGTCTCAGTTTACTAATCCCAACCTATCTTTCACAGATTTAATGGCACTGACATTAAAATTTCGACATTTAGCCCCGATTGCTCCAGATGCATTAGCATGTATTCCTATGCAAGACTACGATCCTTTTATTATTGATAGTTTTCCCCATTTATATGTTGTTGGGAACCTGGGGAGCTATAGAACATCAACATATGAAGGAGTCAAAATTATTTCAATTCCAAGATTTTCCGCGCCTAGCCATAATATTGTCTTGGTAAACCGATTCAACTTGGAGTCTAAAATTGTGTCGTTCGACTCAATGATTTAATATAAAATAATTATGTCTAACTACTATAAGCAAATAAATGAAATAGAGCTTACTTTAGCATTAAATAATAAAACCTTATATTTTTTAGACTATTGAGATTTATATTTATTTATGTAAACAGCTTTATTTAAAAACACAAAGAAATTTATTTATAATGGAGAATTAGAGATTTCATCAATGATAAAGGTGGAAACAATATTGCAGCAAAGCCACTACTAAGCAAAGAAACTAAAAGATATGAATCCTTGAATTCCCTGACCTATTTTTCTATGATAGTATTCTCTATCGGAATCAAATGCTGGCAACCTTTAGCAATTACAGCTTCTCAACAGCCTGACGGAACTTATGCTTACAATAAAACGATGATGGTGCTGTTAGGAGAAATTTTCAAATTCACCATAAACACCTTTGTCTTCCTCTTAATTTTTTCCACAGCTGATTTATCCAAAAGAGCATCGCTTACGAATATTAGCCTGAAGCAAAGTGTCCACTTATTAATCCCAGCAATTTTTTATGCAGCATCAAATACCCTTGTATATTATGGATTAAGCTACATCAATCCTGGTGTTTTCCATGTTCTGGGGAACGTAAGGATAATAATTGCAGGAATTTTGTATCGGGTTATTATGAAAGTAAAACTGGCTGATATTCAATGGCTTTCTTTATGTTTACTAACTAGTGGAGCAGTCCTTTCGACTCCTCCTTCTAATGGTGAAAACGACAGCTCTAAGTGAAGTGACTCTTTATTAGGCTCAGTCTTTATAACACTTATGGTTTCAATGAGCACATTTGCAAGCGTTTATACTGAAATGTATTATAAGAGAACGAAAGATGTCAGTATATGATACCAAAATGTTATTTTATCCATTTATGGGATTATAGTTAATGCTATTTATTTGGGATTCACAGAGCTGATTGGCAGTGGAGAGCCAGGAATTTTTGAAGGGTGAGATTTTTATGCGTTTCAAGCAGTCTTTGTGCAAGCAATAATGGGGATGAGCCTTTCATTTTTGTTCAAATATTTAGATAACATCGTTTATGTGATTTCTTTGACAGTTTCGATGCTTCTGACTGCATTTATTAGTATGTTTTATTTTGAGTTTAAAATCACTCCACCGTTTGTATGCGCATTAGTTGTGATTATTGCCTCTATTTACCTTTATAATCGACCAAAAATTATCCAAAACTACCAGATCGATGAGAAAGCATTTAACTTTTAGTGGTTCTCATAGACTAGAATTTGTTTAATGTATTAAATTAATTCAGAACTTAAAAATGGCCGTGTGATTTAAGTTTAATTTTTATTTTACTTACTCCCCCCCCCCGAGAGGGCGGACAAAAAAAAATTGTCTAGGTTTATTTTTTTTTAAACATTTTTATATATAAATTTTTATAGAATTTTTTTTTTTTTAAATTTAAAAAATCCCAATTTGCAAAGCATATATTTATTTAATTTGCAAAATTTTATGTTTTATAGCAATTTGCTTAAAATTAAGCAGAATTAGCTTGAGATTGCGTTATATTAATAATCACTTATATATCAAATATTTTTTCATAAATAATTTTTTCTTTGTTCACGGAGGGTGGGTTTTTGGGCAATAATTAGGGATTTTTCCAATGGTTTTGTTCGCTCACGGAGGGGTAGTTAATATACAGGAGCAGAGCAGCTTTAGAAGAAGATTTTACTATTCTTTTTAGATTTTTCTGAAATAAGAGCCAATATTGACCTAAAAACTCATGCAAAATTGCAAATTAATATTTTACCTAACTCCCCCCCCTCAGTGAGTGAACAAAAAAATTTTGTTCACTCGCGGAGGGGAGTTAAATTTTTTTTTTTTTAAAACAATTTATATAAATTTTATAAAATTTTGTTTTTTCGAAATTTAAAAAAATCCTAATTCGCAAAAATTTGAAAGCAAATATTAATTTAATTTATAAAATTTATGTTTTAAAAAGCAATTCGCTTAAAATTAAACAGAATCAGCTCTATATTTCATTATACTAATTATCACTTATATCTCAATATTTTTTCCATAAATATTTTTCTATTAAAAAAATTTTTGTTCACTCACGGAGGGTGGGTTTTTGGGCAAAAAATAGCGATTTTTCTAATGGTTTTGTTCACTCACGGAGGGGGGGGGGAGTAAATAAAAAGTATTCTGACCAGAACATTCCCGATCTATTTATACTAAAGGATATTCAATAAATATCGGTTTAAAATTTGCTTAATCATATAAAAATGATGCTTTTAATATATAAAATAAATAGTAAAAATCAAAAACTGTAAATAATAGTGTTATTGCTGATATCAAATAAATATATATGCTAATCAAATCAATGCTTATGCAAATATTAAATCAGTGTCTTATTTTAACTCAAATTCTTGGTTAGTTTACATTTTTATAGAGCAGCTTAAATTAGATTTTTAGCTCTAAACAGATGCATTTTCTATTTTGTGATGCATAAAATTGAATAAGAACTCATTTTTCATTGATTTTAATTTTTATATTCACATTAGGGGTTGTCTTCATTTTACTCATATTTTCACAATTAAAAATGTCAGGTCTCATGTCCTACATCCGAACTCAGTGAGAAAGTCCACGATTTCTGAGAGTCCCGGCTCAAGAGAATATGTCTACACTGAGTCTGGTGTAGGTCAGAGAGATCCAAAGGGCTTGGGGATAGAAACAGGTTGACGGCTAGCTGACCCACCTACTGTTATTCAGAGCTGGCCCAATCTGAGGTCAAGAAGTAAGGACTTGAAGAGCTATCTTAAACTAAAATTCATATTTTCCGCCATTAAATCCTTAAGTTTGGGTAATAATTTCCCATTTATAAATGTCTGAAACAGGATTTGTAGGAGAGCCTATTGTAGTGGCTAGCCCTAACGTCGAGTATAGCAAGAATGAGATCATTTCTCGCTACGAGTATCGTGAATCAAGGGTAAATGGGAACATTGTAACACCTTTGAATGAGAATCTGACTTTCAAAACTCAAAGAAAAATACCCAAGACTGGCGTTCTTCTAGTCGGATGGGGAGGAAACAACGGGACGACACTGACTGCTGGCATATTAGCTAACAAGCTGAAGACCACCTGGATGACAAAAGAAGGGGAGCAACATGCGAACTTCTTGGGAAGCATTTGCCGTTCAGTTACTATGAGGATAGGGATTGACAATAACCTTCAGCCTGTATATGCACCATTATTTGGTGTAATTCCTATGCTTAATCCTACCGATTTAGATATCTGGGGTTGGGATATATCAAACATGAGCATTGCTAATGCGATGGTTAGAGCTAGAGTTTTCGATTATGACCTTCAAAGGAAGCTTTACCCTGAGCTTAAAGATATGATTCCATGGCCGTCTGTCTATTCAGAGGATTTCATTGCTGCAAACCAAAGCGAGAGAGCTAACAATATTATTCATGGTACTAACTCCCCCCTCTGTGAGCGAACAAAACTATTTGTAAAATCCCTATTTTTGCCTACCCTCCTAAAAAAATTTTGATATATAAATGACAATAAATATAATGAAATCTTTTAATTTGAAAAAATTGCGACAAATTAAATAAATATTTGCTTCCCAATTTTTATTTTTTTTTTTAATTCGTAAAAAAAATTTACAATATAAAATTTTTTAAAAAATAAATTAACCCCTTCATTACG
Source organism: Blepharisma stoltei (assembly GCA_914767885.1). Taxonomy (NCBI): domain Eukaryota; phylum Ciliophora; class Heterotrichea; order Heterotrichida; family Blepharismidae; genus Blepharisma; species Blepharisma stoltei. The sequence continues at coordinate 275,888 of CAJZBQ010000050.1, forward strand.
AACAGAATTTTTGTTTTGCTCACAGAGGGTGGGGAGGAGTAAGCAAGAGCAGCTTCAAACTCTGAGGCAAAATATTAGAGACTTCAAGCAATCAAGAGGTATTGAAAATGTTATTGTTCTCTGGACTGCCAACACTGAAAGATATGCAGAACTTCGTGAAGGTCTTAATGATACTGCTGATAATCTCTTAAGATCAATATAGCCTAAACCTTTTTTTGTTCGGGCTACACTGACGTCTCCCGGCGTCGGAAGGGTTATTTTACCTACATTTATTGGTAAAACAAGCTCATCAGATGGCAAATCTTCAATATGCAGTGGATTTTGTTATCTGGGGAGTTGGCTTAACAAGAATGCTGGTAAAGCCAACTCCCTCCGATGTTGAAAACGTCAGTATAGCCCGAGCAAAAAGGAGGCTCGGACTATAGAGGCTGATGCATCAGAAATTGCTCCCTCAACACTTTTTGCAGTAGCAAGTATATTGGAAGGTTGCACATATATTAATGGATCCCCTCAAAATACATTCATCCCTGGCGTTATTGAACTCTCAGAAAGACATCAAGTCCTTATTGCTGGAGATGACTTCAAAACTGGCCAAACAAAGATAAAGACTGTGCTTTGTGATTTTTTAATCAACTCTGGACTAAAACTAGCTTCAGTTGTCAGTTATAACTGGATGCAAGTTCAATAATTATTCATTTTGATAATTAGAGGGAGAAATTTTGCCCAAATTTTTGATAGCGAAATTTAACAGATTTTAGAAAAATGTAAACAAAACTTCTTCGAGAAAATTTCACATATTAAAAAGTGCACAATCAAATTATGTGGAGCTGTTATAACCATTTGGGTAACAATGATGGGAAAAATCTCAGCGCCCCGAAGACCTTCAGATCAAAAGAAATTTCAAAAAGTGGAGTCATTGACGATGTTATTAGAGCCAACAGGCTCATTTATGGAGAAAATGAGCATCCAGATCATTGCGTAGTTATCAAATACGTCCCATATGTAGGTGACAGCAAGAGAGCTATGGATGAGTATACAAGTGAAATTTTTATGGGTGGCAGAAACACTATTGTATTACATAATACTTGTGAGGATTCACTATTAGCTGCTCCAATTATTTTAGATCTTATTCTTTTAGCGGAACTTTGCACTCGAGTGCAAATTAAAAGAACGCAAGACGAAGAATTTTCAAGAATGCACCCAGTTTTGAGCATTTTAAGTTTCCTATTGAAGTCACCACAAGTTCCTTCTGGATCCCCTATAGTTCATTCTTTATTCAATCAAAGGTACTCAATTACCAACTTTATTCGAGCTCTTGTAGGTCTTCCACCTGAAACTTTTATGCTTTTGGAGCACAAGATTCCCTGCTTTCAAAAATCATAACTAAAAAGATTAGGTCTTTCTTTTAATTTGTGTTATTTAATTATCTAAAATCTCATATTAAATAATAATATTTTATATTTTCAGTAATTGGAAACTTTTGGTGTTTTAAACACAAGGCTGTGACCGAAAAAATTTTAAAATGCATCAAAGGAAAAATTTGTCTCATAGAAATTGAAATATTAATTAAAAATAGAGGTATAATAAAATTATTCAAAAACTCTGCCAATTTTTAAAGGTATATTTTTTACTCAATCCTTTAACTACTTTTTCTTATTACTCAATAGATATAAAAATAAATCAAATAATAATTCAGTAATAAATTCAACTTGTAAATGTCTATGTCTGGCTAAAATCGAAAGCTATATTACATTTCTAAATTAAATATGCCGTATTGTATTCGGCTTAAAATCAATAAAAAATAGATGTTGAAGCCTTTCTATGCCTAAAAACCTTACTCCTCCTTTAAATTGAAACAAAGCATTGGTAATACTTCCATTCTTTGGGTCTATTAACCCCATTTAAATAGGAACAAAATTTTAATTTTTCAATGGTAAATTTTATATGTGAAAATAGTTTTTTTATATATATAGCTTTAACCTAATTTAATAGAAGAGGTGTACTTAAACAGTTGGTAAACTGATTTAATAATTGTTTTAAAAAATTTATTTTTTTTTATAGAGAAAAATTTAATATATTTTTTTTATTAAACAAATTAACCCTCTATAAAATTTGAAAAGAAATTTTTGCTCCAGTTCAGAGGGGGAATTACTAACAAAATTATCGCAATTCCTTAAGGCAACATCGATAAATATTCTAACCTTTCGCTTAATTTTGTCCAGTAAAAACTAAACAATAATATACATATTAGACATAATTTTAGACATAAAATTATTAGTGTTTTACATTGAGGTTTTGTTTAAGTATCAACTTACCACTAAAACCTTTACTCAAGCTAAGACCTAAAATGAACCTGAACTCTATTTTTAAAAGTTGTCATATAATGGAACCACATTTTTCTTAGATTATAATTTTTATATCATCCTAAGCCTTTCTATTTCTTCACCTATTTTCTGCCATTGAATCCGTAAATTTAAGAATAAACGCCCTACTTACAAATGTCTGGAATAGGATTCGTAGGAGAACCTATTGTCGTAGAAAGCCCAAACGTCGAATATAGTAAGAATGAGATCATTTCTCGCTATGAGTATCGTGAATCAAGAGTGGTGGGCAATCGTGTGACTCCGTTAAACGAAAATCTCATTTTCAAAACTCAAAGACAAGTACCTAAGACAGGTGTCCTTTTGGTTGGATGGGGTGGCAACAATGGTACCACGCTCACAGCTGGTATCTTGGCCAACAAATTGAAAACCACCTGGATGACTAAGGAAGGCGAGCATCATGCCAATTTCTTGGGAAGCATCTGTCGTTCAGTTACCATGAGGATTGGAATTGATGATAATCTCCAGCCAGTCCACGCTCCTCTCTACGACGTCGTACCAATGCTAAATCCTGTCGACTTAGAAATCTGGGGATGGGATATTTCAAGCATGAATATCGCAGATGCCATGGTAAGGGCCAGAGTTTTGGATTATGACCTCCAAAGAAAACTTTACCCTGAGCTTAAAGACATGGTCCCATGGCCTTCAGTTTATTCAGAAGATTTCATCGCTGCCAACCAAAATGATAGAGCAGATAATGTCATTCAAGGGACAAAACAAGAGCAGCTCCAAGCATTGAGACAAAATATTAGAGAATTCAAACAGTCAAAAGGAATCGAAAATGTTATTGTTCTCTGGACTGCTAACACTGAAAGATATGCAGAAGTCCGTGAAGGCGTGAATGACACAGCTGATAACCTCTTAAGAGCAATAGAGGCCAATGAATCAGAAATTGCTCCATCAACAATCTTTGCAGTGGCGAGTATATTAGAAGGATGTACTTACATTAATGGATCCCCTCAAAATACACTATTACTTTTTTTTCTTATAAAACATAAAATTTTTTCTTTTTTTTATTTATTAATAAAAATGTTAATAGCTTTTAATTTCTGTGGTTTAATTTATTCTTCTATTATCTTTTTTTAAATTTATATTATTCGAATAATTTACTGTACATTCATACCTGGCGTGATTGAACTCTCAGAAAGACATCAAGTCCTTATTGCTGGTGATGACTTCAAAACCGGCCAAACAAAGATTAAGACTGTGCTTTCTGACTTTTTAATCAACTCTGGTCTTAAGCTGGCTTCGGTAGTCAGCTATAACCATTTGGGTAACAATGATGGGAAAAACCTCAGTGCCCCGAAGACCTTCAGATCAAAAGAAATTTCAAAAAGTGGAGTCATTGACGATGTTATTAGAGCCAACAGGCTCATTTATGGAGAAAATGAGCATCCAGATCATTGCGTAGTTATCAAATACGTCCCATACGTCGGAGACAGTAAGAGAGCTATGGATGAGTATACAAGTGAAATTTTTATGGGTGGCAGAAACACTATTGTATTACATAACACCTGTGAGGACTCATTGCTAGCTGCACCTATTATAATGGATCTCATTCTTTTAGCAGAACTTTGCACCAGAGTAGAAATTAAAAGAGCTCAAGACGAAGAATACACCAGAATGCACCCAGTTTTGAGCATTTTAAGCTTCTTATTGAAATCACCTCAAGTCCCTTCTGGATCGCCTGTTGTTCACTCTTTATTCAACCAAAGGTACTCGATTACTAATTTCCTCAGAGCTCTTGTTGGACTTCCTCCAGAAACATTTATGCTCCTTGAGCACAAGATTCCTTCATTACAAAATCGTAAATCATAAGACTAAGTCAATTCTATTTTATTGGTGCAATAATACATATTTATATTGTGATTTAGAGTTATTATTATCTATTTCACTGTTTCTTCTTCTATATAAATTCTAAGTTGTGATTACTTTAGGGGAGTTTGCTTCACAAATTGTTGGATTTGGTCAAAGGCTAGCTGGAAATAGGAATTTTCAATAAAATTGATTCCTCTGTACTTAGGATGCATGAGCCTTAAACTTAAGCTCATTGTAGGTTTGGCTGTTGCCTGTTGTTAATGTATCCACCAAGGAATCGTTGGCGGAAGCAACTTCTCCGAGCTAGATGACTCACTGGGCGAGTTACAGTAAACACTACCTTTTATCTTCTACACTACCTCGCGCCTTGGCATCTGTGAATAGGGTTCTGTGTCTCCGTTTTATCCTTGCCTTGTGCTCGTCCAGTATTAAGTGGGAAGGCTACGGACTTCTGCAGCATGCTGATTGGGTCGAGCAAAGGTTGACCGCACAAAAATTCCAAAAAATGGAATTTCTGGCCATCGATCAGCAAATGGAAAAATTCCAAGCTTGGGGTGTGTAACTCCCAGTTTAACACTAAGAAGCTACCTGAATAGTCTAGAATTGCCTGCAGCCTTTGCTGGGCTTTTCCTTTCCAACTCTGAATCCACCTTTTCCCTAGAGGTAAAATCCAAACCTGAAAGGACTAGGTTCTGTATATTACCAGAATTGCTTTCCTAGCATAATCGTTGATTTCTAGGCGTGCAAAATCTTGCCAGATAATTAAATATGCACTCGAATGAAGTCAGCGAAGCCAAAAGTGAAGCGCTGAGACGCCATATTTGATTATAGAGTGCATGAGCCAGATGCAGAATATTGGCTTCACTAATAAAAATAAATAAAATCTGGATATTGATTACAAAGGCAAAAGACTGAGAACTGAAGTTTCAAAATAAGTGATTATCCCTAGCATCAGCCAATATGAGATCCAGGATTTCTGACTTTCAGCGCTTCCTCTAAAAGATTGCGAAATAGGATATCCCAAGCATATTGCAAAGCTTAAGAGAAATAATAAAACTCTGAACATTTTTATTTAATTTTTATTTCTTAAATAATTTAATTTACTTACATTAAGTTTTAGATTCATTTTTGCTGCTATTCCTGACCTTTTTTGATTTTGGCTTTTCAGTGATTTTTATGTTTCCTTTTTTAAAAGATTTATGGAATGCTTTTGGCTTTGACTTAGAAATCAGAACTTTTGGAGGGACAATTTCAGATTTATTCTTTGTTAGTCTTGGAGACTTAGATAGCGAATAACTACTATGTGATCTTTTTAATGATTTTGGTGTTTTCGATTGCTTTGAATTTTCTTTTGTATTTGCACTTTTTGGCCTTTCTCGCTTTACTAGATTATCAATTTCTTCTAAATTAGCAATTACTTATGGCTTTATCGTAGTCTGGAGCATCTCTAAAGCTTGGGGATGGAATTTTTAAACTTTCAAAAGTATCAAAGCTGTTTCGCATTTTGTCTTCTAAATCTGATAATGATCGATCTCTGGCTTGCACAAATGAAGAAATTGGTGAGTTTGATGGCAAAGTCATATAGTTTTTTTCATTTTGAGATTTAGGTTTTTTGCTGCTGAACTTTTTTTCCAAGCTGCTTAATTCGAAATGCAGCTTTTTCTGGTCCTTTAAGTACTTTTGCATTAGACTTTGTAATTTTTCAATAGATTTTGTTAGTTTTTCTTCAACTGATTTGCTATCAGCTTGTATATCAACAATTTTGTTGATTTTTTCTATTGAGTGAGTTGTAATTTTTTCTAATCCTTTAATTTTGCTTTCAAGATCATGATTTTTTACTTTTCCAGCATCTCCTTTAATTTCTGGGCTTTTTTTCCTAGTCCTGATTAATTCGTCAATCTCTGACACTTTTTTTTGAAGTTTTGATAGTTCATTAGTTTCGTCAGCGCTATGTCTTCTATATCCGAATTCATATGAATTTTCATGAGTCCATTTATTGTTCAATATTTCTTCTATTCCTTTGATTTTGTTATCAACTTCTCTTAAACCGTTTGAAAAAAGCTCGAATAATTTGGCTTCTGAATTTGCCATTGCTGAATTAACCTCTTTGGCAAAAGCATCTAAATCGTTCATTTGGTTTTTAACTTTAAGCTTCATTTCTAACTCTTCTAGTCGTTTGTCAAAGTTGCTGAAGTTCTGGGTGAAGCGCTCAAGCTTTGTGAGCTTTTGATTTACATCGGGGTCATATAGTATAGATTTTTCATCTTCTTGGATTTCACTGTAGTCTTTTTGCAGCTTTAAAAGCCGATTTGTGTTAATTAAGCGATCTTCTAACAATCCCCTTCTGTGAGTGAGCAATATATTTTGCTCAGCCACAGAGAAGGAGGCTCATTTGATTTTTAAACGCTTATGTAGCTTTATTGTAAATTTTTTTTGGAATTTAAAAATCCTAGTCGCAAAACGAAATAAAATCGAGACGTTGACAGAAAATGGACTCCAAGGCGCACTCTTATGGAGCAGGTAGGATCCATCCTGATAAAGCTGAAAACAGAGCCTCTTTCCCTTTTTGAATTAGGCCTTTAGGCTTGAAGATGTCCATGCCAGATGGGCTAGACAGGTTTTTCTACCACATAGTGTTCTCTCATCGGGACCATCAGGGCGTCTCACAGACTATGGCTCTGCCCAAGGGAGCTGATTCCCTGAAAAGGTGGTTCAGGCTGGAAATCTAAAAGGGGGATCTTTTTGGAGCAAAGATGGGCGACAGCTAGTGATTAGATCCACTTATGGTCAGTATAATCGTCTTAAATAACTGGCTCGTAAAAATTTTCCAAGTAAAATTAAAAAAAGAATAGAATTTGCTACCTAGGCTATATATCAAAGTATTTTTTAATAAAAGATTTTGCTCGCTCACTGGTGGTGGGGCTTTTTCCTAAAAAATAGGAATTTTCCAATGACTTTGCTTGCTCACTTAAAGGGGAGTAAAATGTTCATTTGATTTTGAAGCTGGTCCACTCGATTTGATAAGCCTTGAGTAAGTAATGCATTTTGAGTAGCTTTTTCAACTTGGACTTCTAAAAATGAAACATATGTTTGTCTATCTGTCATAAGATGCTGAGTGTCAGAGATCTTTGCTGATGGACTTTTATTACGCTGGCGGTATTTTTCCCAATAGTGAGTAACACTTGACATTTTTTAAATTCTTGCATTGAATTCGATACATGCTATTAAAAAGCTTTTTGCATTAGTAATTCTGTTATGAATTTTAAGATTTTAGAGATTGAAAAGCGTTTGCTAGATTTATTACAGATAAAAAGTGAATTGTTTTATTTCATTTTAATTTTATCATAAACCGCCTCATGAAATTTGGTTTTTTTAATGGTGAAATGCATATTAATTGGTTTTATAGAAAAAATATAGTTATATTCATTAATTTTTGCATGCATTAATAATTCTTATCAATTATTTTCATAAAAAATTAAAATTGAAAATCTATGAGTGAAGATACGAGCCATGTTTATCTGATTATAAAAAGAGGCATACAGTCTTGAGAGTGTTAAATATTTGCATTATCTATAATAAACAAATTAAATCTATTCATTTGCTTTGGTTGCTCTAAATTAATAGCATGAATCAGCTTTCATCATAAAGTGAATTGGCTTAGTTACACTTTTATCGCTTGGGAAATTAAATTTACATGACAATTATTTGCAAAGTCAATTAATTTAATAATTTCATGGTAAAAGGAGCAAAAGATATCACAAGAAGAGCAAAGAAGCCAAAGATACCTAATCGAGAAGTTATTATCCATAGCTTTACCATCTCTGAAGACCTTACAACAATTGATGAAATAAGGATAAAGGTCCATTCACAAGTTCTCAAGAGAAGAAGCAAAGCAGTATCCTTTAAGTAATGAATATTTCACTAAAATGCGCGAATTATGCATGTTACTTCTTTAAATAATGGCGATGATTGGTTAGCGAATAACAAGTTATGTGCGTCAAGGCTTCAATTAATTATTTTTGATGGCTTCAGATTGACTGAAAGAAATCACTATGTTTTTATAAATCGTTTCTTAAAGAAATTTATATGGTTCAATAAAGTATATTAAATAAGGGGGTATATAAGCTATATGTAATTTTAACATGAAAATACTTACTCCCCTATTAGCGAGCAAAATCATTGGAAGAATTCCTATTTTTAAGGAAAACCACCTTCTATAAGTAAATTTTTTTATGAAAAATATGTTGATATATAAGTGATAATTAGTATGATGAAATCTCTACTAATTTAAACAACCTGCATTTTTAAACAGAAATTTTTACGAATTAATATTTTTTAATTTCGAAAAACATGATGACCCTAAAATTTATGTAATAAATTTCAACAAAAAAAACACAGCAAAAGTTTTTTGCTCGCTCATGTAGGGAGTGCTAATTCTAAAACTATACAAGTATTCATCGAAATATCAGCTATGGAACTTGATACTTAATGCTATCGGCAAAGCCATATTAGTCGCCATCTTTTAAAATCTCATTATGTGTTTCAATGCATATAAATAATTGCTAATTCATATTACAAAGTGAATTATTTATTTTATGTATTGCATAATTAATATACTTATAATGCCTGTATCAAATCAAAGTTGATTAATAGAATTTACCTCTAAATGAGTAATTTTCATTAATAAATGCATCAGCCAAATAAAATTATTCACATTTATTCCATTTAAAGCTGTAACTTTATCATAACTAGCATTCTTAAAACCATCGTTTTTTTATCCTGTTAAAAGACCAATTCCAAATTTAAATCCATTTTAATGTCCGAGTCTTCAATCTTTGAATGCAGTCTATGCTTCAATTTCTATAACAACTCAACACGAGTTCCTCAATCTCTGCCTTGTGGCCACGTCTTTTGCAAATCCTGCATTCTCTCTTATTCCTCCATGTACCTAGCATGCCCAGTTGACAAAAGTCCTCATCCAGGAGTTGATAAGATGCCTTTATGCTTGAATATCCTTCACAACTTACCCAAAGCAACAGCCAAAATAATTTACTGCTCAAGCCACCCAAAGCGGCAAATAAAATACAGATGCAGAATTCATAACGTTTACATATGCTCAGAATGTGTAATCCAGCATGCTGGATCTGGTCACGATCTTCAGCAGTTTAAAGTAAACACAGACAAAATTAAAGATGACGTAAAAAGACTATCAGAAAGTGCAAGTTTGGTCATGAGAAACTCTGAAAGAGCAATTAAAGAGATTGAAGGAGTTCATTAGATTAGATTAGATAAGGCCACTAATCAGTGGGCACAGTGCTGGGCCTATCGTTCGAGGCTAACCCAACCCTTAGGTAGCTCTTTCACCAAAATACCACGTTAGGATCTATAAGAACACCCGCCGTGGGAAGGACGATTCGCTTGTCACCAGTCATTTTATATATATCTTGAAGGAGTTCATAAAAGAGTTTCAAGGTTCTATGAAAACCAAATGTATAAAGTAACTACAGCTTTTGACTCTGCGATAAAGCAGTTAATTAATAAAAAAGCGGAGTTTACAGAGACTTTGAACAAAATGCTCAAAGATCAGCTTTCAGCTATTGACGCAAAAAGAATGAAATTTAATAAAAATTTAGAAAAATCTTGTGCTTGAAGTACAAAGCTACAATCTTTAACCATAGATGCTCTGGATCAAACTTATGAACAATTTTTAAAAATTACATCAGAACTGATGAGAGAAATAAGTTCAACAACACCTGTCACGCCATGTGAATTTGACTTGAAATTTTACCTCTTCAATGACCAAATCAGTCTAGGCGAGTTAGGCTCTTTAAATCTTATGAAAGAACCGCTATGAACTTGTTCAAAATGCAGCTTCAAAAACTCAGAAGTTTCTTCAGTCTGCCAAGTCTGTTTTTCTGCGAAGTCTTCTAAATCAATCACATCAAACAACTCAGACTCTCTTAAATCTCTTTCCAGCAGCCGCTATCAGCATCAAGAAGAATCTTCACCTACCCACAGCCCAATCCAACCTGATTTCGCTCGAAGTGTCGGGCCTCACCAAGCTCACTCTCCAGAAAAACCCAATCACAAGCCAAGAGGCAAATCGAAAGCAGCTGATCCTCAAAGCCACAAATCCAATGTAAGCTTTTAATTAATTCCTCTAATAGTTTCCATATTATTTCGGTTATGTTCAAAAACACCTTTCAGTCAGGGTTTTTATCAATTTTATACAGCATCGGAAGCAAGCCACTACAGATCTGGGACAAGAGTGTGAGAAATGGGCACATAAAGCGTATCACAGACCAAGATATTCAGAGTTCCGTCTTAGAAATAATGGGCACAAATGTGAGCACCACTTTCATTACGTGCCCTGCAGATCCTAACCAAACCTTAGGGATAAAGCTGCCCTTCTTAGTTATGATCATAAAAAATCTCAAAAAATATTTTACGTTCGAAGTGCAGGTGCTTGACGATAAAAACATACGAAGAAGATTTAGGGCGTCGAATTATCAGAGTACAACGAGAGTAAAACCGTTCATATGCACAATGCCGATGAGGTTAGATGAAGGATGGAACCAAATTCAGTTTAACTTGTCAGATTTCACGAGAAGAGCGTATGGGACCAACTATATTGAGACTTTAAGAGTCCAAATACATGCCAATTGCAGAATGAGAAGAATTTATTTCTCTGATAGACTTTATTCAGAAGAGGAGCTGCCGCCAGAGTTTAAATTGTTTTTACCTCTTCAAAAACAAGCTTAAATATTTAATTGCTAATTTGAGTAAATTCACTTATTCCCTTGGCCAGCGTACAAAATTGTTTGCTCGCTAATGAAGGGTTTTTTGCTATGATTTTTTTTGATTTTAAATTTGTAAAGGAATCCAATCTGTCTAAAATTTAATATAATTAGCTTTCGGTTTCATTCTTATAATTATTTTATATAAAGAATATATATATTTACAAAATATTTTACTTGACAAAGGGGGTTAATTTTTCATAAAATAAGCATTTATCAGAGTTTTTGCCACTGACGAGAGAGAATTTAGCCATTTTCTTTGCTTAACTTTGAAAATAAGTAATAATATCTGCCTCTTCATAATATAAAATTTATTAGAATAGTCCATCAATATATCTAACAGCCTTTAATTAAGATTAGGATTAGAGTTAAAGGTAGGCTGCTCCACTGTTTTTATGCTGTTACCAAAAATATCTCCAGGCCTTTAAAAGATGATTACTGGATTTTTCAAGCATAATGTAATTTAATTTGAAAAGAGAGAAAATTCACCCTTGATTAAAATATGGTGTCAGTGGTAAGGGTATCGAAGTTCAGACACGTCTTCGGTGAAGAATTGCAAGAAAAATTTGAAGACCTGAGACCAAGCACTCTTTCCTCAGAAAGCACCCTAATCAAATCTAATGGGACTAATATTGTATTTCCATGGGAATCCGGTGGTGCAGGTGTATTAGCCGTATTTGCAATGTCCGAAATAGGCCGAATTGCTCCAAGCCACCCTTTCATAAAAGGTCATGCAGGAAATATTTTAGATTACGAATTCAATCCTTTTAATGACTTCCAATTATTAAGCTGTGGTGATGATTCGACTTTGAAGCTCTGGGATATTCCTGAAGGCGGATTAACCTCAGATCTCACAATTCCACGAGTCACTTTACACGGCCATGGGAAAAAGGTCACTCTTCTAAATTTCCATCCTTCAGCAGCTTTTCTATGTGCTAGTGCATCATTTGACAAGTCAATTAAAGTCTGGAATATTGAAAATGGAAGCCCAGCCCTCGAAATTTCAAATATTAATGATGTGATTCTTTCTTTACAATGGAGTCCTATTGGAAGATCTATTGGATACACAACAAGGGATAAGTACGTCAGAGTGTCTGACCCAAGAACTGGGAGAAATGTGTTTGAGACCCTAGCACATGATGGCTCAAAGCCAAGCAAAATGGGCTGGATAGCAGAAGACACCATAGTAACTTGTGGTTTTTCCAAAATGAATGATAGACAAGTCTCAGTATGGGATTTAAGAAACCACTCAGCACCAATCAAACTTGTCAACGTTGATCAAGGATCAGGAGTTTTGTACCCATTTTATGATCCTGATACCAAAATTTTGTTTGTAGCTGGAAAAGGTGACGGGAACATTCGATATTACGAAGTAGTCGGAGATAACCAATATATGTATTACATTGAAGCTTTCAGGTCAAATGTACCTTGCAGAGGAGTTAGCTTTATCCCAAAGAGAAAAGTCAATACAGATTCTTGCGAAATTATGAAAGCTGTAAAGCTGACCAACAACACTATTGATTTGGTAAGCTTTAAAGTCCCAAGAAGAAGCGAAACTTTCCAAGATGATATATACCCTGACTGTGTTTGTGGAGAACCTTCAATGAGTACAACTGAATGGCTTGGCGGAGCGGATCGAGAGCCAAAAAGAGCACCTATAAAGCAGATTGAGAATTCTTCTGCGCATGCTGAATTGCATATACAAGCTACTCCTCAAATGCATGCTCAGCAAGGCCATAAAAGTGTTAATGAGTATGAAAAAGAGTTAAATGAAGCAAGAGCTCTAATCAAGAGACAGCAGCAAAGAATTGCTGAGCTGGAGGCGCAATTGGAATCGAAAACTAAATTATGCTGTTTTGATTGATTTAGATAAGCATAAATATTTGTGAAAATACAATAAATATACAGGTTGAGATCATTTCAAAATACTTTTTAAGCAAATAGCAAAAATAGGATAGAATAAATAGGATTTATGATTATGCATTAGTTTCAATTATTTCTACCAATCACCCAATCAGCAACAAAATGGCTGATCAATTTGAATTTATCTAATGGTAAAAATTTTGTCCTCAAATATAAGCTTGAATTGCTTTTTTTAATTAGCCCTTTCATAAATTGAATAAAATAAAATAAAATCGTTTCAATTTTATTTGATCAAATAGCTTCATTTTATGCGTTTCTTTAAATTTAATTTTTAGATCTTTTTAGCTTTCTAGCTGCCTTCTTTCCTATAAAAGCATATAATATTTCATAATTTTAGGAAATGAAAATAACTCCTGCAGACTCAACCCTTGATATATCAAGGAACCAAAACAGAAATGACGCAATGAAAAACTTTCATTCAAGCCCCTATTCCAATGTGTCCAAATTCAGATCGCCAGACAGCACAGGAAACCCTGAAGATGATTATTCAAACTATCAGTCTTATATTGCAGAAGAGCTCAATGAAGTCTACGCTGGAGCCCTACCAAAAGTCACCACAAACCTTATCCGAATAAGTCGACCGTTTAGACTGCGCTGGGATTTATTTATGATTCTTGTAGCCTTGTACAATACGATCACTACCCCTTTTGTGATCGCTTTTTTCAATGCTATAGACCCGTGGTTTTTGGAGCTGAATATTGGGCTTAACTGTTTGTATTACATTGATATTGGGTTTAATTTCTTTACCACTTATATAGACTCCAAGGATGATGAAATTTTTGAGCACAAAAAAATAATTTGGCATTATCTGACAAGGCTGTTTTTTTATGATTTACTATCAGCGCTGCCTGTTGGAGAGCTTATGATCCTTTCAGATAATGATATTTCAGAAAGAAAAAAACTCTGGCTTGCTTTAAATATGCTTAAAGTAAATAAGATATTAACAAGGCTTGGGAGGATGCTTAGATTTGCTAGAACTAAAGATTACGTTAAAGTACTTATGAGACTTGCACAGTTGACTTTGTATTTAATGATGTGGGTTCACCTCACTGCTTGTGTGTGGTTTTATGTGATACGAGATGATGAAGAATGGATCCCGACTCCAGACTTCTTAACGGGTATCACACATCTTTATACTTCAGACACTGTTAAAAAGTATGTAGTTGTAATTTATCATGCTGTTTGGTTATTAGTTGGAAATGATGTTGTCCCAAGAGATGCGACGCAAGCTTGTCTTGGATCATTTTTGATTCTCATTGGAAGCATAATTACTGCAGTCCTCTTCGGAGAAATGGTCGTCCTCATGTCAAACCTGAGCAGAAAGCAAGATCAATTTCAAGAACTTCTTGATGGAGCTATGACAACGATGAGCAGCATGAAACTCCCTGACAGACTGAAAGGCAAAATTTTAATAAATAAAATGGCATTCGGTTCGAGAGAAATTAGCTCTGTAATTTTCTCTCCCTCATGGAATTTTATTTATGGGGATGGGTTTTCTCTCGAGAACTTCTGCACAGCAGTAGCTGCTTAACTTTGAGGATAACCAAAGGAACAGCTCCTAGTGCGTTCAAGATCTCGGGGTTTTACCCCTCAGCATTTCTCCACGGGAAGAAGACCCTCAGGCGGAGCACGCGCAGAAGCTGAGTCAAGGCAAAGCGACGGCAACGCGCCGGGTGAGATGTGCGGCGGCTAGGGGTGAAGCGTTGATAGAAAGCTTGGCGGGTTGGGCTGACCACCGTGATCCAAGATGGCTCCGTGACGTCACTAGTTAGCTAAAAGTTCCATTTTGGGACTGCGGCACTAGACACCTTAAAGACCGAACAATTAAGTTAAGTTAAGAAAGCAAAATTTTAGACTATATAGCTGTAACACATATGTCTTCAAGCTCTCAAGAAGAATACGAAACTTTCAAGAAATTTATTTCTCCATCATTGCAGCAAGAAGTATCAGCTTGCATTTATGACCCAATTATTTCAAAAAACCATGTCTTACAAAATGAAGAAAGAATGTTTTATATGCTAGTCCACAGGCTTAGCAATCGATTTACTAAGCCTGAAGATGAAATTATTACTGAAGGCGCTGAACCCGACAATATGTATTTTTTAGTTAATGGAGAAGTTCAAGTTTTTGTGACTGATAAAAATTTGAAAAAAAATTCAGTCTGCTTTTTAAGTCCTGGGGCTCAGTTTGGAGAGCTTGGCTTGATTTATAATATTCATAGAACAGCTTCAGTAATCGGCTATGGATACTGCACTGTTGCAGAACTCAGTAAGAAAAATTTCCAGTCATTAGTTCTATCATTTCCAACCCTCGAAAACAAGCTTATTAGAGCAAGCGAGGTATATGATGATCCATGGAAAAAGTTTTTATTGGATTCTCTCTCACAAGCTGAATATTTCGAAGCTTTGCCTAAACACGTTTTTAGTGAGCTTGCTTATCGCATGGAAACTCTGAAGCTTGAAAAGGGTTCTTATCTCTTTAAGCCTGGAGACATTCCAAAATACATATATATAGTTGCATTTGGAGACTTAGAAATTTCTGCGACAATTAATGAAAAGCATTTGCATTTATTAAAAGTGCATGAGAGATTCCCAGAAATTGAAAGTGATCCTAGAATTCCTAAAAAACACACAACTTTGGAAGACTATAAGCCTTACTTTTTTGATATATTCAAAGCTGAATGCTTGAAGAAAAAGGCAGAAATTGTCCCAATAACGAATCAAAAAGGCATAGTAGGCTCCATTCGGCTTGATGAAGAGCTTCCTGAACAAACTTCTTTAATAGGGGATTACCCTCAAGAAATCGTCATAGGACATGTTTCTCAAGGCGCCCTTATCTCTTCAAAATTCATACATGCAAATATCCCTTATCTTTTTCAATGCAAAGCACTAAATGCAGTAACTGTGTATGCATTGAAAATAAACATTATCAAGGAACTCTCACATAGTCATTCTGATTTTAAAGGAGAAATAAAAATAATTAAAGAAGACATAAAAGGGAAGAAATTCCCTGAAATTGTGGATGTCACTGAGCCTGAGTCTTCAAGCTCGCAGAAAGTGAGAAGACTTTGGGTTTCAGCAATACTAAGAGTAATCAGCACTCTCAGGCAAGAACGTAGAGGGGGAGTTGCATTATTACTACAAATCACTTCAAAGCTAAAAGCCATTATAGCTTGTGAAGAGGCAAATAATTTTGATCTTGCTGAAAAAGTAGCAAGAGGCGATATCCCACCACATTATATTTTAGAAGACGGAACATTAGACCCAGCCGCAATCAATTCCAGTATAAACTCAACATTACCTAGAAGCCACCCAATTATGCTTGCCTTTAAAGAAATCCTGGATTCGATCACTCAGCCAGGTGGGAATATTGTAAAGCAGTATAACTCGCTTGAAAAACGAATTTTACAGCAATCAAAGCTCATTCAAAGCTATGAAAAAAATCTCAATGATGTAAAATCATCACTCAGAAAAATCATTGAAAATCTTAAAGGAAAGCCTTTAGAGTCTTACCCCAATCAACCAAGCCAGCCAAGAGGAACTAGTCAGCCTAAAGAGCATCTCGAATCAAGAGAGCCCAGAGAGCATTTCGAATTTATTGAGCCTAGAGAACCATCCCCTCTTCCTGAAACTAGTGATAGGCCAAGAAACAAAGAAATGCTGAAGCTTGATATACAAAAAGTATATATGGCCCAAGAAGCAAGACAAAAGCGAAGAGATGAAAGAAAACAAAAGAAAATGCAAATGAAAAATGATAGAGCTTCTGTCAATGAAGCTGTAATCAGGCCGAAGACTGAAGAAAACGATTCAAAAGATTTACTGTCTTTTATTAAAGACAGCAAAGAGTAGTCCCATTAGATTTCAAATTGTATAATTCGTCTAAGAATCGCTTTTAATATAAGTACATAATAAATTTCAATGGGAGATTTTCCTATTTTTTCTAAGCTTAGAACACTGAAATCTATATTTAACGGTATAGTTGCTATTTTCTTAATAAAAACTCTTAGCTCATGTAAGCAAACATGTGCTTTCATTAGCAGCAATAAACAGCCAAATAAGGTAAAAATGGTTAGATAATAATGCTTCCAGGAATCAAAGAAGACGAAACTTCTAGTTTTGCAGATTTTACTCCCAAACTAAAACTATCACTTCGTGGGTTTGAAAGCAGTAAAAATAACATAGGCCAGCTTAAAATAAAAGCCAAAGAATTCAAAGCTCGGAAAATTAGAGTTCCGACTTGCCTGCTTACTTATCGAAGGAAAAAGCAAAACTTAGAGACTGAAGAAAAATTAAGAGAATTCCCCTCAATTAATAGTACAGTAAAAAAATGAATGGAAAGAAGCGCAAAACTTCCACTGCAAAATAACTTCTTTCTTGATGAAATAGCTAAACAGAGCAGAGAATCAGGATCTAGGCATAATGCTAGTAGCAACATTTTTATGTTCACTCAGCCTGAAAAGCGACCAAAATCAATAGCAGTAACTGAACGAGCCAAAAAGAGTAAAATACATTATCAATTGAAAATATTCGAAAATAAGGCATCAATAATTAAAAGAGTAATTGCTGCTTTGTAGTAGGTATATAAATGTAATTCAGATTTTAATGTGAAGCTTATTTATTCTAATTATTTGTTTTAGAATGCTCTTTAGCAAACTCTTTTCTTACCCTTTCTTTGGAAGCTCTAGTCAAATTCTCTATATCTCTGACTAGATCTTCCCTTGCTTTTTGTTCATATTCTCACGTGCTTTCTTCAACAAAGCCAAGCTCTTGCATCGTATGTGGAGCCATCAAGCCTTTGTCCATTCTGCAAACTAGGTAGCTTTTTGCTTCTTCTTTGCATTTTTTTGGAATCCCTAGTTCTTTATTTAAACAGATTCTATAGGCTTCAGCTTCTTCTTCACATTCTTGAAAATGATCTAGAGGGAAAGAGCCTTTATCAGGAGGTCCGGAATGTGGTGCATTTCTCTTTTTCATTTTATATTATAGTTCTTTACTGATCTGAATTAATTATTTCAAGAATTTACTAAAGGTCGAGACTTTTATTGTGGAATTCTAAAATGGAAAATCAAAGACGATTTTTGCAGCTTGGCCAACGAAGAAAAGATAAGCTAAGACAAGTCCTTGAACATCAGTATGGCGAAGAGGTACTTTTAAATTAGAAAATCCTCATAATCGAAAAAGCAATGGCTAATGTAGATCAGCTTTTCGACCAAGGCCTCTCATTTACAGAAATCCTTCATCAATTGCAAAACAAAATCAATCAAGAAACTTCCAATTCTCCACAAAAATTCCCAGCTGAAAATAGAGCTTCAGTGTATAACCAGCAGCAACGGGTTTATAATGATGAAAGAAAAATCCATAACGATTATCCACCCATCAATAAATCCTACTTCAATCACCAACAGAATCAGGAGCTCGCTAGCAATAACTCTTTTGTCCTCCCTAGAGGAAGAAATAATTTTGATAAACAAAGCTCTGAACGGTCTTTAAGTGAATGGGACGAATACGACGAAATGCGAAGCAGATTTGAGCTAGAATTTAAAGGAGTTTCTAAAAATTTCGAAGAAATACAGAAAAAAATTGTTCCTGCTGTTTCTCCATTTGAATACAAAGCTAAGCAAGACGAGCTTAAAGCTCTCGAAGCTATGAAAATAGGCCAAGCGTTTTATAAAGAAAAAGAAATTTATGACAAAATGCATCATAAACAAGTTCTCACAGAAAACAGAGAGGCACTGCTGAAGCAGATGAGAGAAAAACAAGAAATGATGAATAAACAAATGGAAGAAGATAAAATATATGGAATGTCTCTTGCGGAACGAAAGAAGCGAGGAGAGCTGAACCAAATGTATGACAAGATGAGAAATAGAGAGAAACAACGAGAATATTATGTTGCGTTAAAAAATCAAGTCGATAACAAAGAAATAGAGAAAAAAAAATTTGATGCTTTGAAAGAGGAACTTAGAAAAGTTCATATGTCTAACCCAGAAATCGGGATCAGGAACCTAAATCCTATAGTAAAAGATATCAGTCAAGTGAACAATCATTATTCGCCAATCAAAGGAATCAACGATAGCTTTCGGTACAATCCTGCCTCAAATTACTCCTTTTCGACTGAAAGGAGCGCAACACCTGGCCGCAGTGGATATCTGGCTCATTATGGAAGCCATGTCTTACATAATTAATTTTGCAAATAAATAGAAATTAAGCTACAATTCTTTTTCTTGACAAGCTAGCAAGGCCAATTGCAAAAGCCTGGAACATCGAAAGAGGGGATCGATAATCCAAATGGAAATTTTCTGTGGAAATTTTCCCAAACATAAAATAAATTGTGTCTGGGTCGTCTGGCATAACGAGCTGAAAATTTTTAGCACTAGCCCTTGAGACTCTTCCATAAAAATTAAGTGTGTAGCATTCAGCTCTTTCATTCCATCTTGGAGGCACATTATTTAGTGTCACTTCTTCTTTGTTTTCTTCATCTCATAGTTTGACTTCTAAACTTCTTGGTGTATCTCCCAATATATTTGATTCGTATTTGACTTTTAATTTTTCTTCTCGCAGTTTGATGAATCCTTGAGGAAATCTATTGGCAATTTTATCTTTGACTCCATGGTCAAAGAGTGTGAAATCGTTTCCTCAAAAATTGTTTACCATAATTCCAATATATTCGTCGCTGAATTGCTCAGATGGTGATTTGCAGATTATGATATCTCCTGAGTCGCTATGCCTCTCGCTCGCTCCCCCCCTTTAAATTGGAACAAAAAATTTTGTTCCAATTTAAAGGGGGTTTAAGAAATTTTTTTATAAAAATTTCAAAAATTTATCGAACTATATTAATAAATTTGTTTAATAAAATGCTATTTACTCTTTATCCTTTAAAACAAAGCATGATATAACTAAATTTTCATTATTAGTTAATACGCCACTATTAATTGGTATTAAAACTATTTACACAAAAATTATTATTTTTATTGATAAAAAAAAACAATTTTAGAAAATTTATCGATCAAAATGCTAATTTTGTTTAAATAAGATGTTATTTATACCTGATTTTTATATATAAAATTTTTTATTATAAAATTAAATTTTGTTCCAATTTTTAAAGGGGGTTAATTTACCTAAAAAGTGGAAATTTTACCTATATTTTGTTCCAGTTTAAAGGGGGGGAGTCAGCGTAAAGCATTAATGCATTATCGTGTTCTCTAACTAGTCTAAATGTGTGTGGATAATCACTACCTGTGAAGCCCTCTTCTGAGCGAGTTCTTTCGATCCTCATCAGATTGTACATATTTTGAACAGTATGAAAAACATGCCTATTGCTTAGACTTTCCTGAGCTTTATAAGAAAAAATTTCAAGCGATACTTTTTGATTCTTTCCATCTTTGGTATAGATTAAAAAAGGAGACTCATATGTTAAATTTTTGTCGTCTTTGAAAGCTTTTGGCAGAGACATTTCTCCAAATCTAGCAAGTAATAAAATTCGAGTATAAATATAGCATTTTTCAAGCAAAATTTCATTTTTTATTTGAGAGGCAATTGATATTACTTCGACAAGATTGGAAGGATTGAGATATTTTGATATATATTCAACTATCTGATCTTCAAGTTGTTGAACTTTAATAAAGCTTGCTGTAACGACTAAAGAAAGCATCGTTTTAGGCTGGATGTCGAAAAGATTGAAGTTCTGATGGTCTAAATAATCCAGGCAGGTTAAAGTAGACTCAATGCTTACTTGGTTTTTTCTTGACGTCAGTTTTATCTAGATAATCTTTACTTCTATCGCTTTATTTCTTTGTAAAATATTTTTATCTTTTATCAATATTTCTTTGAAAAAATTGCTTCTAGCAAGTATTTTAGCTTTAACTCTGACGTTGAAATCTTCGACATAAGTAAGCATGTCTAAGTAAAACATACTGTATTGTGGGCCTTCTTGCTCAGGAGGATTTAAATTGGGATGAATTGATCTTAGCATGACTTCGACCTTTTTCTCACAATTTTCAGGATCAACTCGTTCCATATTTTATAAATCTTTTAATGTTAAAAAACGAATAATTAGTAATTAATTTCAGATGATTTACCACTTTTCAATTATATATCTTTTAAAGAGTTCATTATATAAGTTTATTAAATATTAGAATTTCGCAAAATGAAATAAAGAGAAGTTTCATTCAGCTATTTGAAAGATAAATTCATTTTTCACATCTAAATTGGTAGCATTAGTTAAATAATCAAGAATGAGATTTGTGATATATTAATCATATATCTATTTCATTTTTAGCCTTGCTTTACTATTAAGGTCTTATAAAATATCAATTTCTGCTTTTGATTCAATTCTTTCATAGATTAATATCTCATAAAAAATAATTCACTATATAATTTGTTTATAAGCAGAGCCAATTTTTTTCATAAAACACGTAATAAAGGCCAAGCTTACCTAACTATAAAGAACTTGCTGCATTATCTCAGTTATCCGATCTATTGTGATAATTTTATAATCTCTAAAAATGTCAATCGAGTGGCTTAATGACAGAGAAGATAAGCTTCACGAAGACGAATTCGTAACAATCTAAACAGATAGCCGACGAACTTGGCTTTGACACTATTCACGACGAAGACGCTAAATCAGACACCTTTAGAAATGTGATGCTTTCCTCAATTCGCATAAGAACAGCTGAAGTCAAAGCGGTCGCCATTTCAATGAAAGCAATATACGTGATAACAACAGACAAGCAAGCCCTCAGGTGGACTTTCCAAGAAGAGGAACGCTTAAAAGAAGCCAATCGTGACAGCATGACCGAATTAATTATCAGGGTGACGAATTTACAATTGGAAAATGTTTTTTGCGACCCGACTGGATGGCATTGTTTGGTGACTATGAGTAGTGGCGACACCCATTATTTCCACTTGACCTCGACTTCTTCTGTATTTATACACAAGCTTCATAGCTTTAATATTGAAAGTGTTGCTTGGAGTGGACAAACTGAGTATTATCAAACTCGAGAAATCCTGCTCGGCACTCGCAATGGAGTTATTTTAGAAATGAGCTTGGAATTTGACCAGACAACTGAAACTATTAAGCAGCATCAGTTTTCAAGGGTCATTGAGCTGCCTGGAGGTCCTTGTATAAGTGGGATATTATATGAAATGATTCCAGGAATGCCTGCTAAATATAGCGTGATGGCTGCAACGGTGAATTGCTTGTTTCAGTTTATAGGAGATGCCAATGAACAAAGAAGGCCAGATTTTCCAAAATTATTTGAAAAATATAGAACGAACCCAACCTTGCTTCAGTCCTGCACGCATGAAGTAGGAGGCTCTCTTAAAAAAAGCCAGCTGCAGTACTATTATACAAGAGGGAGAGCTGATGGTTTTGCCTGGATGTCTGGGTCAGGGCTGATGTATGGGAAACTCGCCACAAACACAAGTGAAGAAATTTTCGTGACTACAATGAAGCCTGTCCCATTCCCAGCCAGAGGTAATGACAAAGTTATAGGCATCGGCATGACTGCTTATCATGTTTATTTCTTATTCAGCAATGCTCTGCTATGTGTTTCTAAGCTAAACCAGCAAGTAGTCCATACAATTGATTTTGAAATGAGGCCAGGCTACGAAATGCAAGGGATCATGTTTGACGCACAAACTCACTCATTATTTGCTTGGAGTAATAAATTTATTTACCAAATCCTAATTGATAATGAAGACAGAGATGTCTGGAAATATTATATTGAGCAAAACCGACATGAGGAAGCTGTAAAATTCTGTGAGAGGACTGACTCACCATTTTTACCAAAAGTTAAAGGCCTTTATGCAGACTTTTTATTCCATGAAGGAAAAACACTTTTGGCCGCTGATTCTTATGCACAAAGTGATAGGACTTTTGAAGAAATCGCATTAAAATTGATGAGCGATACCCCTGCTTTGCAAAGATTTTTAGAAGCTAAACTGAATCGTATGGGGAGTGATATGAAGGCACAGAGGACTTTGTTGAGCACTTGGCTTGTGGAAATCCATTTACATAACATAAATGCACTGCTTATGATAGAAGAGGACTCTTCTAAAAATGCTCAAGAGGACCTCAGAACATTTTTGTCATTACACCATCAAGATTTAGATGCAACAACCACTTATGATTTATTGCAAAGCCATGGACGAATTGAAGACTGGGTTTATTTCGCTGAGCTAAAAGGAAACTTTGAGCTTGTCATGCTTCATCATATGAATCAGCAAGAATTTAAAAAAGCTTTAATGAAGCTTGAGCATGCTGAGCCAACCTTTAAAGAGCCATTATTATACCGATACTCGCCAGTATTCATGAAAAACGAGCCCAAAAAAACAGTAGATCTCTTAATAGAGTTAGCAAGAGAAAGAGGCAAAGCTTTTGAGGCTAAAAAACTACTGCCTGCCTTGATGAATGTAGAAAAGCTATATAGAGAGCAAGCTATTCGTTTTGAAGTTTTTTGCATTAATGAATTACAAGTCAGAGAAAAATCCCTACACAATTTGCTGATTTTCCATTTAGCTGAAAGTGATGAAGAAGCATTGTTGGAGTATTTCCAGAAACAAGAAGAACAAAGTGAGCTTGACTTTGACCCTGAATATGCGCTATCAGTATGCAAACAAAGTAGTAGGATTGAAGCTTTAATTTTCTTGTACAGTCTGCTCAAGATGTATAGTGAAGCGGTTTCTATTGCTTTAGAAAACAATAAATTGCAGCTTGCCAAAGAAAACGCTCAAAAACCTGAACGACAGGACGAAGATTTGTCTAGGAGACTGTGGCTTCAAATTGCAATCCATTTAATCAAGATTTCTGATGTGAAAGCTGCATTAGAAGTGATGCATGAAAGCAAACTCATAAAGATGGAAGATTTATTGCCATATTTTGACGAATCAGTCAGCATTTCTAACTTTAAAGAAGATATTTGTAAAGCTTTAGAAGGATACAAAGAAAAAATTGACGAATTGAAAACAGAGCTGGACGAGTCAAGCAGCTCTTCACAGCAAATCAAAAAGGAGCTGCATATGGTTAAACAAAGGTTTATTGAAATAGAAGGACTTCAACCTTGTGATATCTGTGGCAAAGCTGCAATGAAGAGGAATTTTTACATCTACCCTTGTGCCCATGCGTTTCATAAAGACTGTTTGCTCGACACATTGCTGCCAATATTAAAAATTAAAGACTATATTAGAGCTAACAGAATTCAAACAATTCTTGAAAGCATAAGCGATATAGAAGGAACTTTAAGCCAGTCATCAAGACCAAGCAAACTAAAAAGGTCAGAAGAGCAAAAAGATCAGCATAATAATCTTAAAGATTTAAATGAAAGACTAGATCAGATGCTTGCACCTCACTGTTATTTATGTGGAGCACTATTTATTGAAAGCATTAGGGATAATATGTTAGAAGATGCTTATGAAATTGATAGCTGGACTATTAATTAGGTAATTATTTACTCGGATAAGTCTGTTTTTAGTTTCTTATGTGGAGCAAATTTAAAAATTTTGTGTTTTTTGAGCAGTTTGGTTTTGATCTTGCGTTTTTCTTTGAGTTTTGCAGCTACTTCAGGGTTTGTGACTGCCATTAGCTTGGATTTTGATTTGCGCTCTTCTCTGAGAGTGTTTAGGAGGTTTCTTGTGTTTGTGTAGGCGTCAACGAATTCTTCTTGAGAGAGCTCTTTATGGAGAGTTTGGAAAATTTCATTTGCTAAGTCTTTGATTGTGGTAGAAGGAGAGCGTTCAGAGGCAATTATCAAGGCTTTGAATAGAGATGTTTGGTCATATTGCTTACTTCCTCCTTCAGAGGGCGAAAAAAAAAATTTTGTTCGCTCATGGAGGGTATTTTTTTTTAAAATATTTATATATATAAATTTTATGGTAAAATTGGTTTTCGAAATTTAAAAAAAATCACAATTCGCAAAAATTGGAAAGCAAATATATTTATTTATTTGCAAAATTTATTTTTAAAATGCAATTTGTTCAAAATTAAACAGAGTTTTCTAGAGATTTCATTATATTAATTATCACTTATATGTCAAAATTTTTGTTCGTGGAGGGTGGGTTTTGGTAAAAAATATGGATTTTTGTTCGCTCACGAAGGGGGGGAGTTAGATGAAATATAGAATAGTAAGCATCTCAGTAGCGATTCAACTCTGGAATCTTCAATATTTCTGCCAATTAATTTTCTTACTATTGTTGATAATTTCTTAGATGCTAATAATGGGTTGGCTTTCGAGAAAAGTGCAAAAATCCCTTGTTTGAAGGTTCCATTTATTATTCCACTCGTCCCAATTTTAAGTAGCTCCGTATCGCACTCATTCAGAGGCTCAAAAAGCTCAGGCTTTAAATCTACCCCTAATTCTAGATGCTTAACTATCATTTCTCTATATCTTGCTAAATACTTTTTCGATTTATATTTGCCTAGCCAGCAATTCAAAAATTCAAGGTTCTCTACCCAATTGTCTTCTGATTCCAATACTTTAGAAAGTATATCATTTTTAATGAAATCATCAGAAATAATCTTTTCATTTACACACATTATTACAAAATTGATAGCTGTTTTTCTGACTGATTCATTTTTGTGAGTGACCCATGATGCGATTTGTTTAATAATTGGGGAATTTTGGTTCTTTTTAGCTGTTTTTGAGAGCAAGGTGAAATAAGATTTCTTCATATCGTCAGAGTCTTCATTAGAAATTGCTGTAAATATTGCTAGCAATAAAAAGTCAAAATGCTCTTTAAGTTCTTCATATGGAAGCTTCTCAAGAATTGTATCGATGGCAGTCATTATGCTTTTATTTGCATTGTGGATTGTTGTTCCGAGGTTCTTTATTAAGAAATCCAAATGATACTGCTTCCTTTTGTCTGATAAAGGATAGTTTAGCAAGAAGTCTACATATAAACTTGTAGCCTGGGTAGATAGCTTAGGATTACTGAGTAAAATCTGTGGGACTTCTTCAAAACAATCGTAAACAGAAGGATCCATAATTCTTTTCAATACAAAAACTCTGAGGAGCTTTAAAGCTGAACTTTGCACCTCATAAGAATGAAGAGCCAATAACACTTGTGGCAAAAGTAAAGGTGCAAGGCTTTCAATATCTGCCCGAGATTTAATTAATGAAGAAATCGTTTTCATAGCTTGGATAGTCACTTGTTCCCCAGCTCTTTCAGAGATTTCAAGAATTTTCTCAATGACAGAAGAATCCGCAAACATTTTGAGTATTTCTAAAGCTCCAGCAACTACTTCATCTTTCTTAACAGACAAGTTATTAATTGCAGTTTCTTTGCATTGTTTTGCCAATTCTTCATCAATGCCTTCTTTAGATCTTTTTATTCCTAATTTCAGCAGCCTCATCCCAAATACTTTGTCAGCTCCAACATTCACTTTTTTGACCTCATTTACAGGTCTGCTGCCTTTCGCAGCTCCATCTTGAACTGCAAAGGTTTGAAGCTTCCTTGAAATCTTAGGATTTTCTTCTTGTTTTGCTTGGATATTTCGATTTAAAAGAATCAAAGCTAACGAAATCAAATCTTCTGGGGTTATTTTTTCGTTTTCGGCAAGACCTTGAGCTATATATTGAAGAGGCTTTGTTGATGCCAATATTTGCCCTAAATGTTCAGGCTTAATGAATTTCCCTAAATAATAAAAAGTCTGATATTGCTCATACTCTAATAAAGTCTTCACAGCTTTATCAAGGTATTTGTCAGAAATTTCAAGCAGTCCTGATGGAAGAATTTTAGTTAAAAAGTGAGCAAATAACTCTGCCTCTAAAAATTGGTTGAATTCTTTGACAATTTTATTATGTGTGCTTTTAGTTTTTAAAAGCTCCAAGACACTGCTGATTACGGACTCTTTAGTTCCATCATCTTTATTTTTATAATGTCTAGCTAGCATAGACAGCAGTCTATAGAATTCTGAATTGCCTTCATCTTTGCTCTGAGTAGAAATAATAGAATACATCGCGCAAACGACATATTTCCTGACTTTTGGTCTTCATGAGTCTTTCTGATCACACATATGCATTTTTAACACTGGCAAAACTTTCGACTTCAGGGTATTATAAGCAGATTCATCAAGATCGTCTGGGATATTTGCTAAAATTCCTGCGATCGCCTTAGTTGCAAGTTTTTCTTCTTCTTCAAGCTTTTTCAAGTAAACTTTAAGCTTAACTTAACTTAACTTAATTATCAGGTGTTTAAGGTGTCTAGTGCCGCAGCCCAAAAAGGACCTATGGCAAAACTAGTGACGCAGGCGAGCCATCTTGGAACAGGTCAGCCCTGGCCAAGCCTTCTATCAACTCCTGCTTCACCAGCCTTGCTGCACGTCTCACCCGGCGCGATGCTGTCGCTCGACTCAGCTCCTGCGCGTGTTCCGCCTAAGGGTCATACTACTCCCGTGGGGATGTTGCTGAGAGGTAAAAGCCCGAAATTTTGAGAGGACTAAGGAGCAGTTCCTTTGGTTATCCCCAAAGTTAAACCGCTATTGCTGTCCAGAAGTTTTCGAGTGAAAACCTAACCCTATAAATAAAATTCCATGAGGGAGAGAAAATTAGCAAAGCTATTTTCTCTCGAACCGAATGCCCATTTTATTTATCGTAAACTTTAAGCAGTTTGTGGTATTCTCTTCATGATATCTGCTTGGCAAACGCTGCAAGAGACTGTATTAACTGATAAATAAAATTAGATTGGTATAACTCATGAACCGTTATAGGATCGACCTCATTTAAAATGTACCGAACTAATGGACTTCATATCTTGCATATCTTAGACCGGACCTCTCACATTAGAGAAATGTTCAGATTATAATAAAAAACTCTCTAGTTTAAACTAATTTTATATATTTGCTTTTTAATAATTTTGGAAATATTTCTAATAATTAGCATAAATGTCGGCAAATAAAGCCAAAGTATATTTTTAAAATTAAAACAACTTCTCTCTTCATGCTTGAAAAGTAGTAATTTTACGGCAAAATGGCTTTTAGCCCATATGGAAATAAAAGTGACATTCCAAATGTTTGGCAAGTGTGAACCATTTTGACAATTAAATGAGCCAATTTATAAGATATCTTTATTATAAATGATTAATTTTTTAATTTAAGATAACCTTTTAAACTGTAAATTAAGAGCTTACTACCCATTCTTTTTGTTTTCTATAGAATACAGATCCAAGAGAGCATAGAAAATTAAATTCTTAATGCATTATCATTATAAAAGGGGTTTTCTATTATATAATAAAGATATTTTATAAATTGTCTCTTTGAATTGTCAGAATGGTTGACGCTTATCAAACATTTCTGAAATGCCACTTTTATTTTCCATAATCGAGCTAAAATCATTTTTCCGCAAAATTACTACTTTTCAAGCATGAAGAGAGTAGAGCTGTTTTTCTAGCAAAATATGCCTTGGGCTTTTAATTCGCCGAGCTTTATACTAATTATTAGAAAAATTTTCAAAATTATTAAAAAGCGATTATATAAAACTATATTTAGTTAGCGAATTTTTATTATAATCTGAATATTTCTCTAATGTGAGAGGTCTGGTCTAAGATATGCAAGATATGAAGTCCATTAGGATGTTTACATTTTCAATGAAGTCGGTCCATAAAGGTTCACGAGCTATAGTTACTTTTGCTGGAAGAGTATAAAAGATAGAAATTTATGAGAGGGATAAAAAGTTTTGTGATGTATTGCTTCGGAAATTCCATAGTTAAAATTGCGCTGAGTGCTCGAGCTCTTCTGTGTATTTGAAGATGCCCTAAGCTTAGTAATAAGCTTCTTTCTTCATCCTTAGTATGAGACAGTGATTTTATATCAGAGTCTATAGAGTTCCATACTTGTAAAATTCCTCTAACATGCTCTTCATCTTTAGCTTTCTTCAGATAAATCGATAAACATGACTCTACCTGCTTGATTTTTGTTTTCCCTAAATGAATAAATGCTTTTATGCATGCAGATCTCAGACCTAAGTCGCCCACAATGAGAAACTGCCCAAGAGTATTAATGACAGCTGGCAAAAACTCCTCTTCAATTTCACATTCAGAAATTTTGAAAATCCCATTAAGCTGGGTTTCATATTCAGCTTCTTCTTCGAGTCCTTTTCTTTTTGTTGCACTTAAATCTTTTAAAATCTCTCCAGCGACTCCTGAAATGCATTGACCTAGTAAACTAGTCAATTCAGGCCGCTTCAGGACTAACTCAGTTAATAGTTTTGTTGGCAATGCTTCAGCATATGGAATTCATTGTGATAATAAATTGACTAATTCAGGCTTTTTGAAACAAAAAGGGATCAATTTTTCAATCAATGGAGAAACCTTAGATGATGGAGTGATTTTGTGGAAAATCAAAGATAGATTTCCAGTTAAGCCTACTCGCTCCAAGGCAGAGATCAACGAATGTGGGTCGATTTCTATTTCTGGAGTAATAAGAGAAGCTAAAACTTCAAGAGTTTTGTGAATATGCTGGGCTTCAGCTTTTGGGTTCGTCAACAAATTCGTGCAAGCAGTAATCAAAACTTGATTTGTCCGTGTTTGTGGATAATTGTTCAATAATATATGAAGTGTTTCTATATATTTCGGTCTCAAGTCATGAGCAAATGTATCCAAAGCAGGTGAAATAAGTTCAATAGTCCTCTCCAAGCAGTTTTCAGAGCACACATATTTAGAAATAATCAAATTTAAGCACCCCAATGATTTAGTCAGCACTTCTCTTTTGTCCTCTGTTCTTGCCCAATTACAGGTTTGAATTAAAAATAAAACAGCGTCTTCTTTATCATCAATACACTCTGAGACGTAATTTATTATTTTTTTGTAGCTTTTAAAGACATTCAGGATAAGCTTATGAGGAAGAATTTCCAAAACATTGAAGTGGCTTGTTTTCAATTTAAAAGGCAAAAGCTCCAGCAAGTACCCAAATGTAGGGAGCCCAGAGATATAGATAAATGCAGACTTATTGTATTGGCTTGTCGAAAATCCTCTTCCTGCACACAGAGCAATGCATATGTTTGAGGCAGCAATTGGCTTTATGAGTGCTGCGTCTCTAAAGGTTGCATCTTTTGCTAGATTTCTTAAAAGCTCAGAGTCTGTTCTTAATGCTGGAAACAAAGAAATCAAGCATTCTACTGCTAAAACTCTTATATTTTCTTTCTTTTTCGTGCATAAGCCAATAAGAATTTTTTCAATGTCTTCTGCATGCGAAAGGTTTATTGCATTTCTTTGTTCTTTCAAAGCTTTCAAAAAGCATGGCAGCTTTCTCTTCGCTTCTGATCCTTGTTCAGGAGCTTTTGGAGCCATATATCCAGGTATCCAACTTATTTTTGCATAGTCCTCATTTATGAATTTTAAAAATACATCTATAAATTCATTCAGATTAGAATGAAGAGCTTTAGGACAGGCTGCTAAAACTTCACAAAGGTTAATAAAATAATGTGTGTTGGGAGTTGAGTCTCGAAATGAGTTATATTTTTCATAGTATGGAGGGTATTCACTTCTCTCAGGCAATGTGAGTAATAAAGGATATAAATTCCCCCAAAGCAAATCTGGATAGGATTTTCCTAAAACCGATAGCGAATGAGTGATGTGAGTCCATAATGGAGAGTATCGATCCCAAAACATGCCTAATAGGAATAGACAGACTCCTTCAGGGTCCTCAGAAATTAAATGCTCGATTCTTTTTAAATTTGTAACTTTTCCTTTTTCTGTCTCAATTGTAGGGCTGTCTTGGGTAATTAGCCAAGCTAAATTCATAGCTTGGCTGGTGTGGCAGAGTAGCTGGGCAGCTGGAATTCTTAACGTAGGGTGTGTAAGATATTTATAAATAGGCTTCACATCTTTAACTTCTTTATTGAGTTCAGATGCAGCCCATAATATCTCTCCGTATATTTCATCATCAGAGATACTCTTATTGATTGAAAATATTTCTCTTACCCTCCATCCTTGATCAAACGACCCCCGTCGCTCGATCAAGGATGGAGAGATTAAAAATTTTTTTGAAAAAAATATATAGAAAATAATATATAGAAATTTCCCTTAAATGGCGCAGTTTGCCCTTGATTTGCCCACTGAAAAAATTTTTTGTTCGATCAGTACCATATGGTTTGGTCAAACCAAAATAAATTTTCAGTGGGCAAATCAAGGGCAAACAGTGCCATCTATGGGAGATTTCTATATATTATATTTATTGTTTTGGTGTAATTTTTAATTAAGAGGGGTTAAAATAGCAAATATTAAAACTATTAAAATGAAAAATTGTGTTAATTTAAAAATTTTAGTTAAACCTTTCACTCTAAAAACTAATTAAGCTTCTGATGCCAGGCTGATGGCTAGCGCTTCGGATGATTAATTCTATGCAATTTATTAAAAAATACGTAAATTACTCTTAATTTACCATGCAAACTATTAATTTTCATAAATATAATAAAATTGCCTAATCATTGATTTATTGCAGATAAAAATTTGCAATATATGAAAATAATTCGATCAAGGATGGCTATTAATTTTCCAATGGTTTTGTTCGCTCACGGGGGGAAGAGGTAGAAGAAATTGATTTTTTGTATTAGAAAATGCTTGTGTATCAAAATCTGTTTCTGTTAATCTTGCCACTCTTAATCCAAGCCAAATCAAATCTTCATCATTTTGAAGACTTATCCAATTCTTTAAATTATGAAGATTCCCTGACGATATATGATGATTCTTGAAAACTTTTAACAAGATTTCAAGGGCAAAAACTGCTTTGTCAGTCAGCAAAGCTTTATCTATAAGTTGGTAAATTTCATTTGAAAATTTTAATAAGTCAAGCTGAGGGTTGTGATTTGCGTATTTCTTTTTTAATATTGATTCATGGATTTCTCTTTCTGGATGAGGGTCATTGAAGTCGACCAGAATACCGAAAGCCACTATAGCTTGCTCTGTGTCTTGTTGCAATATGAATGAAATTTCATCAATTAAAAATGTGTGATATTTTATGATATAAGCAAGGGTGTCAAATTTCTTACTGTCTTTACAGAATTGTATGGATTTTTCATGAAATGATTTTGGAAAGCGATTTCCATTGCACAAAATTGCCCAATCTCTTAAAACTTCAAATGAGCTTGCTTTCGTGATGCTATCATATAAAGAGTCAATGTGCTTTTGCTCCAAAGCAAGTGCAAGATGAGCAAATTTGGCAGCTTCATAGCATTCCCAGCTGATTTCAAGAATTTCTTTACAATGAAATTCAGTGGCTGAGTACTTGATGATTTCCCATATGTTTGGACCACAATCTTTTAGTAAATCTCCAAGCACAACTGGCCCAGCTTTTTTCACCAAAAATGCAAAGCTTTGGGCTGCTAAATGCCTTATCCCTTCATTTTTATGGTTAATCATAGGAATTGCCTTAAAGAGAACATCTCTTGGATTGAGTTCTTTAACCGAATATTTCATGCATATGGAAAGACAATTGAATATTTCTTCTAGTAAGTCAATTCTTTCGCATAACTTAATGAATATTGCAAGCAAATTATCAAAAAATTGGGCTAGCTCAAATCTAATTTCTCGAGCCAAAGCTTTGATTACTTGGAGACCAGAGTTTGGGCAGCCATCAATATTTTCTTCTATGACTTTTATGACTTTAGGGAGATTATAGATGAGCAATGGCAGCGAATTGGCCAATGGCTGAATGGATTTACGGATTGTCTGGAATGCTGATGACTGGTCATACTCTCTGCCAAGATACTCACTAAGAGGAACTGGGTTTTCTTGTGATAAATTATTAAAGACGCTAACATCTGCTTGGTTAATTT
The DNA here is from genome assembly GCA_914767885.1 of Blepharisma stoltei. Taxonomy (NCBI): domain Eukaryota; phylum Ciliophora; class Heterotrichea; order Heterotrichida; family Blepharismidae; genus Blepharisma; species Blepharisma stoltei. Next base: position 308,569 of record CAJZBQ010000050.1, read on the forward strand.
GTTTTGTCCTGCTCTTGAATCGGAATCTATTTTCTTTCATATTGATCCCAATTTATTATGTTAATTTAGGCTCATAAGATTAATAAAAGTTAAGTTCATAAAACTCCATAAATATTTGAATAATTTTTTTAACTATGAGAGGACAAAAACTTAACCGAACACCAGAAAAATCCTTTACATTGAGACAAGAATATCTAAAAGATTCACCGTATTTCTCTCCCAATACATCTTGAAATCCGAAAAAAAAGGAATATAAATTCTTTTTAGATGCGACCCATAAACGAACTAAGATGCAATATAACAACGAAGTCCTTCAGACATATGTGCATGGAAACTGAAACATCAGAGGACATAAATTGAAATCGATTATTAAAGATGATTGAAAAAGCAATACTCCTCAGGCAATTGGATCTATACACTTTAATTTAAGGAGAAAAAGCGTTGCGTACTCTCCATCACCTCCGGCAAAAGCACATACTAGAGCAAGCTCTGCTGATCCAAATGCTTTGGAAGATTTAGGGTGCTTTGATTATATTACTTATACGTTTCAGTCTCCTCAGCGAGCTGGAACTTCAAGTGCAAAACGAAGAAAGGTGTATCATAGAATATTTACTCCGACATCGCATATCACTTGCATTCCTTATTTACCCGATCCTGGAACAAAATCGTTAGGACTCCAGACGTAAATCCGATATATCATTCTTATGTATTAAATATATTGATTAATTAAATAAATCTTTTATAATTGGTATATACCTGACAATAAATAAACAATTAACTCCCCCCCCCCTCCGTGAGTGAAACAAAAAATTTTTGTTCACTCACGGAGGGGGGTTAATTTTTTTTTTTAAAAAAATTTATATATAAATTTTATAAAAAATATTTTTTTTTCGAAATTTAAAAAAATCCTAATTGACAAAAAATTGGAAAGCAAATATTAATTTAATTTATAAAATTTATGTTTTAAAAAAACAATTCGTTTAAAATTAAACAGAATTAGCTCTAGATTTCATTATACTAATTATCATTTATATATCAAATTTTTTTTTCCATAAAAAATTTTTCTATATAGCTTATATCCCTTTACAGATTTCTTTATCGAGCGAAATGTACTGGATTATTGAACGACCAAGAGAGACTCTATTAAAGGAACGGGCTGGATATCTATATCAGGAAGTGCTAAAAGTGACATGTCAAAAAATGGTGACAAGTCTGAAAAAAGTTGACAAGTGAACGCGCCAATTTTTTAAAATGGATTTATTATTAAAAATAATTTAAAACTTAAGATACTCAATTAGACAGAAGATATAATTACACATTATATATTGGCTTTAAATATTTTTATTTATATATATTTTAAATTTAATACTAGCTGTGAAAATCAAAAACTTGCAACTCAATGTGCATTTTCCGGCTCGATAGAATTTCTTTATTTTATGCTAATTTATTTATGAAGACTCGAGCTATCATTTGCAAAGTGCGTGGCTTGCGTATCTCAATATATAAGAAGTTCTATCGACTAATATGAGAAGTATTTAGCAAAAATCAATATGGCTTATAAGTGAAAATCAAAAACTTGCAACTCAATGTGCATTTTTCCGGCTCGATAGAATTTTTTTATTTTATGCTAATTTATATACGAAGACTAGATCTATAATTTGCAAAGTGCGTGTCTTGTGATTCTCAATATATAAGAAGTTCTTATCGACTAAGATGAGAATTAGCAAAAATTTAAATATGGCTTATAAGTGAAAATCAAAAATTTGCAACTCAATGTGCATTTTTCCGGCTCGATAGAATTTCTTTATTTTTTATACTAATTTATATATGAAGATGAGAGCTATAATTTGCAAAGTGCGTGGCTTGTGATTCTCAAATATATACAAAGTTCTTATCGACTCATATGAGAAGTACTTAGCAAAATTTAAATATGGCTTATAAGTGAAAATCAAAAACTTGCAACTCAATGTGCATTTTTCGGACTCGATAGAATTTCTTTATTTTATGCTAATTTATTTATGAAGACTAGAGCTACAATTTGCAAAGTGCGTAGCTTGTGATTCTCAATATATGCAAAGTTCTTATCGACTCATATGAGAAGTATTTAGCAAAAATCAATATGGCTCGTAAGTGAAAATCAAAAATTTGCAACTCAATGTGCATTTTTCGGGCTCGATAGAATTTCTTTATTTTTATGCTAATTAATTTATGAAGACTAGAGCTATAATTTGCAAAGTGCGTGGCTTGTGATTATCAATATATAAAAAGTTCTTATCGATTTATATGAGAAGTATTATGGCTAGTAAGTGAAAATCAAAAATTTGCAACTCAATGTGCATTTTTCCGGCTCGATAGAATTTCTTTATTTTATGCTAATTTATTTATGAAGACTAAAACTATAATTTGCAAAGTGCGTGTCTTGTGATTTTAAATATATGCAAAGTTCTTATCGACTCATATGATGTGTACTTAGCCTAATTAAATATTGATTAAAATTAAAATATCTTAAGTTTTAAATTATTTTAATAATAAATCCATTTTAAAAATTGGCGCGTTCACTTGTCAACTTTTTTCAGACTTGTCACCATTTTTTGACATATCACTTTTTAGCACTTCCTGATATAGATATCCAGCCCGTTCCTTTAATAGAGTCTCTCTTGGTCGTTCAATAATCCAGTACATTTTGCTCGATAAAGAAATCTATAAAGGGGTATAAGCTATAAAAAAATTTTTGTTCACTCACGTAGGTGGGTTTTTGGGCAAAAAATAGCGATTTTTCTAATGGTTTTGTTCACTCTCACGGAGGGGGGGGAGTAAGCATTTTTGTTATTAAATGAATTTTTATGATAATATTTTAATTATTTTAATACTAAATTCACCCTTTAAAGAGCTATTCAAGCATAAAATGCGATAAAAAGAAATGAAAAAATCATTTTTTATGCAAATAAATTCATTAATTACTTTTCATTCGAGTTAATTTGATTTCAGTATTAATTCTTTTCATTCTCTCTTTTTTTAACCTTTCTTCAAGCTCTTTAATATAAATCTGAGCAGCTAGATCAGATTTCTTCGCCTTGGCTTTATTATTGATTAATAATTTATTTAAATCGCCATGGCTTTGATTTTCTCCAATAACTTTTTTTATATCTTTTGGTTTTATTGGCGAACTTAAATTACGCCTCATTTTTTTAGGTGAAGATGACACACTTTTTCTGATTCTCACTAATGATTTCTGTGGACTAAAGCTGGGAGTACGATTTAAAGTGCGATCAGTCAATGCATGGTTTATGCTTTTGTTCTTTTCATTAAATGTTTTATAAATATTGGAATTTGAGTAATCATTTCCGTTTGGAAATAAGGGTCTATAAAGATCAAAATCTCTTGTAGAGAAAGTTCCCAAGGTATTATAAAATTGATAAGACCTTGACTGTTCTTGTTTCACTCTCTGCTGCCAAGCAAGATGCTCAGATTGATATGTAAGAGACATAATTATTTCTAAAATTAATGGTATGCATGAATAAGTCTTTTGTTAATTCTTGGAAATGATAACATAAGGAGTTTCTTTCTTGGTCATTATAGACTTCGCAGCCATAAACGTCGCAGAGCCTTTGGAAGGGTCCAGCTTTTCTTGCTTCATTTGGATCTTTTCTTTTTCATTAAGTTTTTTCTGTTTATTTTTACCTGGTTTTTGGTTGTGGAAAGCATAGCATTGGTTTCTGAACGCTTGCTTTTTAGTGAGAAGTCTTCCTTTATCATCTCTATAAGCCCTATCTTCCTCTTCTTCGCTAACTTTATCCTTTGATCTTCCAAAATAAAACTTTTTATTTAATTCTCCTCTTTCTCTTAATAAAGCTAAACAGCCAGCTAGTCCTCGGTCAATTTTTGGCTCTTCTTTAATTACTGGCTCAGCTGTTTTATTTTCTTCTTTTGCTTTATCATAGATTTCAGGATTGCTAGTTTGAATAGTTGATGAAGAGTTTCCTTTGATTCTTTCAGTAGGAAGAGTTATATTTGACACTGAGACTGTCCCATCCCTTGCATCTTTAAGTGTCAAATTTAAATTCCTAGGCTGGATTGGTTGAACTGAGCTTAAAAATTGCGAAGTATCTGTGTATTCTTCGCCTTCTTGAGTAATTGGGGTTTCAATACGAGTGGCATTTATTCGGTTTGCTTTATTTAGTGATTTTTGCAAACTTTTATGCAAGTCTTCGTCTTCATCTTCACCAATTATGCTCGAAAGCTTCATTTGTTTTCTTGCTTCCATATATTTTTCCTGTCTCTCTGTGCGTGAACCTTCTAAAAAGTCCATAGCTCTTGCCCGCTTTTTAGGAGGCTTAAAGTCCTGGTATTCTTTGGCAACACTTTTTTTGACATCTAATGAAGTAGTGCCTTGAATTTTGGATTCTTCATGAGAAGGAGGCTTAAAATTCCCAGATTGGTCAAGAAAAAAGCCTTCTTCTTTAATTGAGGGGTCATCATATTTTGAAAGAAGTGTTTTAGACTCAGAATCATCATATGAATGGTTAATTCCTTTGGTATTTGCGATTTGCTTTATTTTTTGATTAGTTTTTGCCCGATTCAGAGCTTCCAGATGAGGATTTATCAAGAGTTCTTCGTTTTCATCTGTAATGGAAGAATCAGCAAGCACCAGCTCCATTTCTTCACCTTCATCAAGATGATCTAATTTGTGCTTAACTCTAAACCCTGATGACATATTTAGATTATTGCATTAAATTTTATAATTTAAATTGAATATCTAATCCTACAAGAAATTAAGTACTATCTCCATGCTTCAAAATGTCTTGCAATTTTATGCATCATCGTCTATCAGCTTAAACTATATTTGCCTTTACTAATTTCTTTATGAAAAATAGCAAATGCCAGTTTTTGGTTTTGCTTACTCCCCCCCCCCTCCGTGAGTGAACAAAAAAATTTTGTTATTCACGGATGGGGGTTAATTTGTTTTTTTAAAAAAATTTATATTTAAATTTTTTAAAAATAATTTTTTCGAAATTTAAAAAAATCCTAATTCACAAAAATTGGAACGCAAATACTAATTTAATTTATAAAATTTATGTTTTAAATAGCAATTCGTTTAAAATTAAACAGAATTAGCTCTAAATTTCATATATTAATTATCATTTATATATCAATTTTTTTTTCCATAAAAAAATTTCTATATAAAAAAATGTGTTGTTCACTCACGGAGGGATTGGGTTTTTGGGCAAAAAATAGGGATTTTCTAATGGTTTTGTGTTCACTCACGGAGGGGGGGGGAGTTAGACAATATCTCAAGTGTCTTGAGTCATGCCTTTTTGACCGTTATACAAATTAGCCATAAGTCATCTATCTATGGATGAGCTATGATCCTGAAATCTATAATTTAAAACTAAAACTATTCACGACTAGGATTTTATTGATAAAGATTTCTTGATATTCATTCATACAATGCAATCTCATCAAATTAAATTGGATTGCTTCAAGTTAAAAGACTTAACTTTAGAGTTTATAGCCTTGCTGTTTGAGGACTTCGTCAGCTTTGATCTGATCTTCGTATGGAATGCGCATTTGATAGTCCCCTTTAGCAATAAGAGCATTCTTTCTTGATCTAGCTATAAGGGGTTGATAGTGGCGTCTATATCCCCACATTTTAATATCTTCTCTTGCTTTTTTCTCATCTGGTCGGACTCTGTCCAAGAATGCCAAGGTACGTTGCGCGCTGCTACGATTGTACCAATAGACGCTGTAAAAGCACAAAAAGAGGAGGAAGAAGTTGTACCCTCTGGTCTTCCTAATCATCCAAGAGTGATGCTTCTTATAAAGAGTATGCCAATAAACCATTTTATTGATTATCCTTCAATTAAATATTTTCAAGATAAGATATTTAAGCGATATGTAATTAAATTTTCTTATTTTGTTATCCCTAGCAAGTGCTTACTATGATTACACTTAACTAGATTTTTGTAATTATTAGTTAAAGATCAATTGACATGATTTATTAAGTTTTTAATTAATTATTACTTAATGAACTAAGGCTATAATACCATTTGATAAATTTTATATGATATAATGCAAATTATGAATTTGGAATAATAAAATGGAATCAATAGAAGAAACACTTAGACTCAGAGGGATTAGGCATGAAGAGCAAACAACTGTGAATTGGTATGATGAAAAGTGGCTTAAAGAACATATTTTAGATAACAAAACCATTATGAACTACTTTTATCTTTCTATCTTTTATGATAAAGCAGCAAATAATGAAAAATGCATAGAAGACTTAGCAAGATTAAAGAACTTAGTCGGTCTAGAATATATATTAGACCACTCGATCCCTGAATTAGGAATTTACCATATTAAAAAGCAGTATAGACACAATGACAGAAGAGTTACTACTCTAGCTCTCTATTATGTTGTGGCTGGGAAAATCTATGAAGCTCCATCAATTAATAAGATATTAACAACAAGAATGAGAAATTTTGCTTTCAATTTAGATGCTTCTTTAAAATATTTATCAAAATATGCAAAACAAACCGATTAATTTTAATATAAAAATTATTCAATGATATTGGAAATGTATATAAAATTTGTTTTGTCCTTTAATAATAATTTATATGAAAAAATAGTAAAAAATTTTTATATTAAAATAATAAAATTTACTATCTAAATATAAATAAGTAAATGCCACAATTAAATCTTTGTGTTGTGCTTTTTTTGAGCTTATAAACTTTCTTTACTATAGATTATAATAAATTTAGATTATTTAATTAAAATTTGCATGAAATTGAAGCAAAAAAATTGCTGTTTTAAGCTATACTTAATAAAAGGAAGCGAAACATAGTGCATCCCATCTCACTGACAAGCTATAATTACTCTTAGAATTTATATAGCCCCTTTTTTATTGGCCTCAGTTCAAGGATATTGCTATATGTGCATGCACTTTAGGGTAGCGTTTAAATTATAATCAACTCTTGGCCAGCACAGTTTTTTCTTTTATTTTGGCAATTGAGATGACTTCTGAATTGAATTTTTAACTTTTTTACTGCTTCTTTGAGAGAATTATCCCTTTTTATCAGCTAGGGTATCTTTTTCACTGCTATAATCAAAGGAGCTGAGGAAAATGTATCGCTGCTTGTGATGGGAATTAATAAGCATGGAAAAGCATTTCTAGTATTGATTGTTGGGAGATCACAATTCTTGGAGAAGGTCGAAACTTTGTTGGGGGCTTTTAATACTAAAATTATATAGGGCACAATTTTGATTGAGCTTGAGCTATAGTCCTACAATTTCAGTAGCGTTATAATCGCTATCACAATTCTCCATTAATCAGTTCCATTCCTTAATGCAGCATTTACAATTGGCCATCATTTTCCATCTTTGAAATAAATGGACGCGGGATATGAAAGCAGGAGATTTTATTTGAATAGAATTTTCCATCTTTTAATAGACACTTATGACGCTTTATTTAGAAGCTAAAACTTGAAACTAATGGCAAGTATTTTTTAACTACTGACTTCCTATATCAATTAATAAAATTTATTGTTGCATATTTATATTTTAAATAATTAGTTTAACAATACTATGGAAAAATTATGCTTGAACTAATGCAGAAAAAAATTTAATGGCATTTTAACAAAGCAAAAATAATAAATGCTTAGCAAATATTTTAATCGGTCCTTTTATACTGAAAAAGGATACCTCTTCAAATACAAATTTTAGATATTGCCATCGAAATTATTAAATTGAATTATTTTTATTTTTTTAAGAGGATCACTGTAATATAATAAAAAGATCATTGACTATGAATTTTATAACAATATCGTAAAAATAGTACCATTAATTTCCAAATTATTTGCTTATAACCGAAGGCCTCTTTAGAATTCAGTGTTCTCGAGCATCGCATATACTAATAACTAAACAATATTCTATTTTTATAATATCTAATGCTAACTTATGCTAATTCGCAAAATTATTATTTAGTATAGCCCATCACTAATGCTTTAAATAACTGTGTTTATATTTCAAAGATCATCTTTAATTTTTCTAAAATTTAAAAAAGATTGTTAGGTTAGAGCATTCTTAAAACCAAATTGTTAATCTTCTTTTCTCTGTTTCCCCAATCTCCTCCTTGAATATAAGAAGTCCTCTTGTGGCTGAATCCTCCTTTTGGTGATGAAAGTTTGTATCTCCATAAGAGGCTATTGACTTCTTTGAAGTGTGGTCCACAGGTAGCTAACTCAGTCACGACATCTTCAGCACAAACAATTTTGAATTTTCCTAATTCTTTTTCAATCTGAGCATTGTCATAGAGAGGGATTCTGCTTTTATTGATCTTCAAGTATCCTCTCTTATAAACAAGCTTCTGGATGGTTTCCCTTGATGGGTAGCCATAGGTAATCCAAGGTTCCACAAGCTTGAGCATGTTTTTGGTGGCTTTGTTGTTCTTAATCAAAACTGCACTGTGGAGTTGAATAAGTCTAAACAGCTTAAGAATTGATCTGACCTTAGGAGGGCATCTGTTGATACCTTTGATTCTGATTGCAAGAATCACTTTTGGCTCAGGTTCGACCCAGAAATCTCTGCTTTCGCTGGCTGTTTGTTGGTTATCTTGGTTAAGGACCTGAGATGCAACATAATCTTTAAGGTGCTTTTCAGATCTTTCAAGAGCTTCTTGAGTTGCTGCTGCACGATATTGCTCAGCTTGAGCCTTGGCTTCAGATTTTGCAGCTTCATTAGCAGCAATTCTGCTTCTGAGCTTCTGAAGTGCTTCAGGGACCTTCTTAGCCTCTTTCTTAACCATAAATATGGATTATTACAATGGATAGGTCAAAGTCATATAAACTTAAAGCAATTTTTACCAATCCGTGGCAGATAACATGGCCTGAGATAGGTGGAGAGCAAACTATGCAGCTGATGAACGCACTTTGAAAAGAATTCCAAGAAAACGCAATGCCAGAAATAAGAGTGGAGGTGAAAAGGCAAAAGATTGAAAATGCGAATATGATAAATTATAGTAAAAACCAATTGATTTTAGGGATCAATAAAATTGTGGAAAATATTGATAAGGTTGACTGTGTGATAATGATGAGGAGTGATGCAAATGAGTCTATTCTTGAGCCATTGCTAATTTTGTGCAAGAATAAAGGAGTAAAAGCAATTTCAGCCAGCTATGAGCTAGGTATAGAAAAACTAAGAGACATTGCAGGCGTTAAAAGACTAGCAGCTTTTGCACTGCCTAAAATCCATTGCTTTAAGCTAACCAGACTTTTGATTGACCAATTTCAGCCGAAGCCAGCACAAAGTAACCATTTAAAACCAAAATCCAAATAATTATAAATTGAATAAATTAATATTTAAATAAATATATCTATATGAATGATTTCTTTTTTAAGAATTATTTGATTTTATGGCTAATCATTATAATTATTCATGGAACCTCACGAAGCACAAGACGATTTAGAAAGCGCAGATAGGCGCATGCGAATTGCTGAAAAAGAAATAGAGCAACTTGGGATTACGCAAGGAGAGTTCGATAGCCTTGAAAACGACTTCCAAACTGTCTTGCAAGACATCGCAGGAGACAAAACTTTGGAACGGTTTCGATTAGAATACGAGAAACTCCACAAGGCTCTAAAAACTTCTCATGAAACAGAGAAAAAACTCATAAAAAGATGCAAAGAGCTTAACAGCGAAATTTCAGCCCATGCTGTTAAAGTTCAAATTGCCCTCAAGCTAAGTCAAGAAGACAACAACGCAATGGATCAAGTCAAACAAGACGTTGAAAGAACATGGAAACTTGTAGACCAAACGCGAGAAAGAGAAGAAACGCTCAAGTCTCGCCTCTCTGATTTACGATTTGAACTTGCTGAATTAACTCGCAGAATTGACGCTGATGAAACAGCCCCAGTTGAGCAGCAAGCTTTGCTTGAAGATTTAAAAAAACAAAAAGATGAAGCCTTAGAAGTAAACAGCTTGAGAATCCAAACTTTGAAAGATTTAAGAAATTTAAATGCAGAATGCTTAAAGAAGAAGACAGATCTTGAAGATTGTAAAAGGAACTTTTTGAATGACATTAATGAGGTAAAAGAAGGTATTGATAAAGCAAACACAGATGCGGAAACTGAAGAAAAAAGGAAAAGAGACATGGAAAAAAACCTTGAAGGGACAAAAAAAACTTATGAGCAAATCCAAGATGAAGTGAAAAACAAGGAGGAACAAAAGGTGCAGATTAATAGAGAAATTGATAATTTAAGGGCGAATATACAGGATTTGAAAGATGAAAAACAAAAAATACAAGATAAAATAAAAACAGCAGAAAACTATAATGACAAGCTAACAGAAGGACTTAGGAATACAGAAGAAACCAACCAAAATTTGATAGGCGAGGCTCAAGCAAAAGAGACTGAAATAAAAAGAATCCAAGAAGAATTAAATAGAAAGCAGGCTGACAACCAAAGAGCACACAAAGAAATAATCGTGATGCAGAAGAAGATAAAAACAGTTACCCAAGAAAAAACTGAAGTGGAATATCAAAAAGATTTCGCAAAAAATAAACTCCAAGATCTAACAAATAGGAATACAGAACTTAGAAGAGAAAATGACGTGGATAAAAAAGCTATTGAAGCAATGATGAGAGAAATCAACAAAATGAATAAAGACTGCATTGACATGGAAGGTCTTGCAAGGCTTCAGTCTGATGAAATTATTATGAAAAATAATGAGTTCAGGAAAATCAGCAACGAAGTAAAAGCAAGCAAAAAAGAAATTGCAAAACTCAAAGCTTTGATTTACCAGCTTAAAAGAGATGAAGATAAATACTCTTTAGAAGCTTCAAATGCTTATTCAAAGTACATTCAGACCTTAGAGCAAGTAAAATATAAGAATTCCATGATATCGCAGCTCCAAAGGGATAATCTTGATGCTGAAGCTAAGCTAAAACAGCAACAAAATTTATATGAAGCTGTAAGAAGTGATAGAAATATTTATTCAAAAACTCTTTTGGAGTCCAATGAAGAAATTGATGAGCTCAGAAGAAAATATAAAATTTTGCAGCACCAAATAACAAAACTGAGAGAAGAAATTTCTTCAAAAAATAATCTCATTAGAGAGCAGCGTCAAAGCCACAGTAACCTAGAAGAGGAAAACAAAACAAATGAGCAAAAGCAGAAAAGGCTTGAAGAAAAGAAAAAGGAAAAAGAAGGGTACATAAGAAATTATGAAAACCAAATCTCAAAACTTAAATATTATATTGCTGAAGCTGAGCAAGAAAAAATGAAGCAAAAAAAGGAGTATGAAATGGTTATTAATGATAGAGACATTTTAGGTACCCAGCTTATCAAGAGAAATGAAGAGTTAGCAAGCTTATATGAAAAAATCAAAATTCAGCAGTCAACACTAGCTAAAGGTGAGGTTCAATATCAAGAAAGAGTGATTGAAGCAACTTTACTTAAAAATCAAATTGCAGGGCTTAAGCGTGAATATTTAATTGCGAAAAACCAGGTCTCAAGCACCTCAGAACTGAAAAAAGAAGTATATCGTCTTCAAAAAGACTTAATGATTGTTAGGACAAAAATTAAAGCCCTTTCTGAAGAGCTCCAAAATCCTATGAATGTTCATAGATATCGTAAGCTTGAAGGAACTAACCCTGAAACATATGAGATGATAACGAAAATTCAAACTCTTCAGAGGAGGCTAATTGCAAAAACTGAAGAAGTCGCGGAAAAAGACTTCTTGATACAAGAAAAAGAAAAACTTTATATAGAACTGAAAAATATTTTAGCTCGACAGCCAAAGCCTGCAGTTGCAGAGCAGCTTGGAGTTTATCAAGAAAATCTGAAGGAAAAGACAAAGCAGATGAAAAATATGATCAATGAGCTCAATAATGCCCATGCACAAGTTAATAGACATAGATTTGAAATAGAGAGACTAAATAGAGATATAGCTGCTATGAAGGAGGTATGGTTTGACCAGAGGAGAAAGGAAAAGAAACTGAAAACCATTGAAGAAGAAGCAGAAAATTAATAATTTTAAATATGATTTTATAAATGTTGATTCATAAATGTTTTGTTACTAAATTTATAATTGACTTTTTTTTTTCAAAAAATTTGTTTCTACAATTATGGATTTAAACTACTGAATTCACTTAGCTTGATAGTTTTGTTTTATTCTTTTTCAAAAGAGTCACTGCACAAAGAAGTTTTTTTGCCTAATGATCTATAGCATACCTAAAGCATAGGACTTCCTTTAAATTTCAAGCAGATTCTTAAGCATCAATTTGAATAAGTTATTTAAAATGTATACATAATTTTATTAGCAAATCAAAAAGGCCACTGCGCCAAGAGAGTATTTTTAACCTTAAGGCATATTGTTTAAACCTTATGGCATGAAATCCCATTTACTGGTTCTGCGTGATTGAAGTATCTCTTTAGCTTAGAGCCAACATTTATAGCTTTTATTTTTCAAATATAGCTATTTTTTTTGAAACTTTGTTTATGGGACATTAAAATAGAAAGAGATTGATCATTTTTAAGATTAGCTCTTTTGTGGAATAAATGCTTTCCGTAAAAAATAGAATTATTTGTTTATAATCGATTCGTTTAAGGTTCTAATTATACATATTTAAAAGCAATGACAAGCTTAACAAAATAAAATTAACATAATTATTCAATTTGAGTCTTACTTGGATTTCTAGGTGGCTTCCTATATATAACTGCTGAGCCCCCTTGCCCTTTTCTATGTATTTTTCCAAATTTATTGCAAAGCAATGCATTATATGGCCTTTCTCTTTCAAAGAAATTTTTATAATTTATCGATATTTCTGAAGGGAAAATTCTCTCGAAACCCCCTCTTCTTTTATACTCATAATTTGTTTCCTTTATAATCCCTTTTTCTTCTCGGCTATCAATATCTTTTAAGCTTTCACTTGAGTATGGCTTATTATCAAAATTCCAGCCTGCTTTTTTATTCTTTTTCTTATTTGACAATGTCATAAATTGTTCCATATAAGCAGCATAGTTTAAAGCTTTATTTTCGTTTGCTTTGTCCCCACCATTTCTTTGATCTGTTGGTACTACTCCAGCTAAAGTAAATAAATCAGCAATTAATTCGCCTTTGATTTTTTGATCTATAGGTGCATCACAGTTAAGTGAAGGTGATAAATTTACTTCTAAAAGCCAAGGATTTAAATTATCATCAATTAATATGTCAAATCCTAGGAGCTCTATACAATTATTTCTGTATGGGAGATGCATTTCGCAGGCTGAAAATACAATTCCTTCTATTGAAAGAATTGTTTTGATTGCAATATCTTTTATTTTTTCCCAGATTTTGGTATCATCAATGCCTTCTTGTTTGAAAAGCTTTCTCAAGGCTGTGTGGCTTCATTTGCTGCCTTTTCCATCTTCTAAAGCATTAGTATTTTCTACAAAATTCGTAGAAAATTTGTTGACTGAGTAGTTTGTCAAATACATAAACCTGCTTCCTTTGCCAGTCCCTTGATATTTTTGTGTAGCAAACCGAACCAAGCCATCTTTGTATATATAAATTCTTAAAGGATTGAAGCATGTGATAGCAATATAAACCCTCAAGTCAAATTTCAACCCTTGAATTAATAAAGGGTTATCAATATATTGTGATATCACATGTCCTGATTTTGGGATTTCACTGAATTTTGTAGCTAAAAATATTCCTTTTCCTTGACTGCTGGCGCTTGGCTTTACAATCCAGACTGTATCTTCATTTGCCATTTCAAATTCAAGCTGTCCTGCATCTTGAGGTACAATAAACGTTTTGGGTACAAAATCATAAGCTTTTGTCCCATAAAGAACTTGCATTTTTGCTAAATTTTTATACATCAAGTCTTTTCTCGTGATTTCATAACTTCTTGGGAAGTGATTTACTTTTTGATATTTCGATAGTGCTTGATAAACATTCATTTTAATCGGCCCTCCATGCCACATAATAGTTCAATTATTTTTATTCGGTGGAGCTTCTATAAATCCATTATCTTCCAACGTATACCTAATAAGTTTGACATCTGAATGCATCATTCTGAAAAAATAATTCGTTTCGAGGTTCAATTTTGGCTGGATATTCATAGGATCAATATAAGGCCTAAACACCAAAAATCTTTTCCCTTTAATTCAAGTAGCCACACCTGTTTCATTTTTGATATCATTTTCCTCTCTTTTAGTAAAATGCCTCATTCATAATATAGGAGCTCCAGTTTTCCCAGTTGTGACTGTTTTTTTGAATTCTTCGTCTTCAACTTTATAAAATTCATTGATATTTTGGATGACGGAGTCAGGGAGCTCTTCTTCCTCTTCATCAAGTTTCACATCAATTGATTTTTCAGTTTTTACTTGCACCTGGGATTTTTGTGGAGGTAATGAATGAGACTGACGGCTTCGAATATTGTTTGGGGAAGGTTTGGAGTTTCGAATTCGAAATCGAGCTTGAGTGGATGAGACTGGGGTTGTTTTTGGATTTAAAATACTTATGATGTTGTCTAACTCTGGGTCCATTTATTATGATTGTTAAAAAAAGTTATAGAAAGATTTTAAAAAATTTATAAGTCATGGTTTGAGATTTTGAATAGAGGATTTTGGTAAGATGAGATATGTGAAAAAAAGTTTTAAATTTTTAATTTTTGGAATAGCTTTTGAAGTTCTTCCGTGACTGGACTTGTATCAGTTTTTTGAGGTTTTTCTTCTTGGATTTCTTCCTGGAACTCTTTTAATGCAAAAGAGTACCCATCAGGTGATTTTAAATATACAACTTTTCCGCTTTCAGAATTTACAGGCTCGCCATCCTTTATTGCCCCGTATTTGATTGCATTGGCAAGTGTTTCGTCAAAATTTCTTTTTTCAAATAGAAGTACTGGATTAAATCCTGAGTTGCAGTAGGCTATTGAATCTGTGTGTCTAAGCATGATCATATTTCCTTTTTCATCATGAAATTCTGCAAATACTTCAGAAAGATGCTGACATTTCAGCCCAAGGGCATCTGTATAGAATCCAGTGCTTCTCATTATGTTAGTTGTAAAGATAATCACTCCTTTCATTTATTTTAACTAAGCTTTAATAAATAAAATTAATATAAGTGTTTTTAGCAGAGAGCAATGAATTACAGTCTTACTCAGAAATATTTTTATTACAACAAGCTGATTCAAATTCTTTTTTATTATTCAATGGAAAATGGTTATTTTTGGAAAATTAATCACTCCTTGATGAGCGAGAAAAATAATATTTTAATATAGAATGCTTTATATAGATAATTAATAATTATTATAGCGAGATCTTGAGCTCTATAAAATTCTAGGCATCTTACAAATTAAATTAAATTTTCCTTTTCAACTATATGAATTTTGTGTTTATTTTTAAAATCACTAAAATATCATAATATAAACTTTTTAAAACACAAAAATTATTCACCCATTAAAAGCAGAGAAATTTTGATTGATTATAAAAAGAAGCTAAAATTATTATTTATATTATAGTTTATCAGAAAAATTAAACTATTTATTTCCTAAAAAGATAAAATGATAGCAATTTAATTTTCATTTAAATTAATTATGATATAAAAATGGAAATTTGTTGTTAAAATGCGCCATCTTCTTATTTATATTTTTTAATTTTCTATATTTTTACGTTATCCCAAGCATATCTATTATGCTCTTTTCTATCTATTTCGAACTGCATTCTATCAGGCCTAATTTTTCCCAATTTCCGATTCCCAAAAAGGTTTTAGCCATTAAACTTCCATTTAATTCTGATTTTATCGTTTATTTTCTATTAATTAATAACTAATAATGGTCATAAGATTTCTCCATTAAAAACTATTTCATCTAAAATTTTTATTGTATTGATTATCTTACCACTGGCTTCTTATCTAAAGGGCACAAGCACTTACTCTTGAGTCATTTATCAATACAAGTCTTATGAAAGAGGTGCTTGCAAGGCAGCTCCCTAACAATTTCATCTTGCTCTAGTTCATGTAAACAAATTGCACACTCTTTCTTAGTCCTTCGGAATTGCAAGGAACCTGGAGTTGATTTTTCAAGTTGGTACAGAAACCCTGGCCATTTCAATTCTGCGAGAGAATTTAATTGTTCTGACGTGATCCCATGATTTGCTTCTCGTCTTTGGTCTTGCTGGAGAATTTGCACATAAATATTGACTGCATCTTCTATGTTTACATTCCTATTCTCTCCGTATATAAACAGCTGGCCGGTGCTCAATGAGATCATTGCATCTGTTATAGTTCCTCTATTAAACATTTTTACTATAAATTCTTAATTTTGATTAATTAAATATAATTTCAGCCAATTGCAGTAGATCAAGCAAATCTTACTCTCCCTCAAAGATAAGTCAGGATTTAGTACTTATTGGGGGGCTTAATTTTAATTTAAATTTTAGATATTCAAAATTACCTACTTAAGGAAACAATAATTAAAATTTTTGAGCTTAAATTTTTTAAATTTATTAATTATATTAAAAATAGTATAAACTAAAAATGTTATATTATAAAAAATTTGTACTTTTTCTAAATAATTTATTTCATCAACAGCTAAGATTCTTCAATATATCTAGCTTGCTCTCAGAATAGAGGAGTTAGAGAGTACTGTGCAAAGCATTAAAGTTTAATTTATTAAAAAATAGTTGTTAAACTTATTTGATATTTTTTATAGGTGCATTATGCACAAAATTACATATACATAAAATGGCGAATGACGTCCGACCCGTCCTCTCGTGTGACGGTAACTCATATATATCCGGGCATGGTTTTCAGGAGGAATGATATAGCCCAGCAACATCAGGAGCCCAGAAGCGATGGGCTTAAGCACAGACCCGCTGATTTGTGGCCTGATCCTTGGGCAGTTAATCGTGAAATCTTTTCCCAGCAGCGCCCTAGCCAGTGGGTGCCCGAAATGGAGCAGGGTGATTTCCCTGCTCAGGCTGCTCTCGATGGCTTTGCCCCGAATCACGGAAGTGGTTGAGTTTTTATTCAGGGATGACCTGGTAAAAGGGGAGGCAGGCTAGACGTGGAATCAAGGCGGTCCCTCCGGTTAAAGGGTCCAATAAATGGACGACACAGGCCAGGGTAGGTACAGTTGGCCTCGAAGGGCGAAGGGACTGAGTTGGAAATGGTGGTGCCCGGCAGATGTCTGCGGACACAAAAAGGGCAACCCACTACGAGAAACCAGGGGCTTCGGCCTGGGCTCAGAGTTACCAGAGGTGGAAGTCCACCCAATTCGCTTTTGTCAACACGCCACTGGAAGTAGAGACTTTAAATACTCAGCATTAACATTAACATGCACAAAATTACGTGAAATCAACACTATATGAGCGGTCGGGACGGTTTCCAGCATGATTCATGTCTCCTTGGAATGACATGCTCCTTTCCAGCTTTGTTTCATTTTGTTCTTTAATTTTAAGTCTCGCAAAAGCTTCAAGCTTTTTTACAGATCTGACTTCAGTTATGCAATTTTTACAAATAATTTGTTTGGATTTATAGCCCATTATTTCAAGATTGGCTTTATAGTGAGTGCATTTTTTACACAAAATATTTCCACAAAATCTGCAATAGCTCGATCTTCTATCATTTTGTATCTTCTGAGAACAAATTTGGCACTTTTCTAATATTTTTACGTTGGGCCTTTTCGAAACTCTTAACGCATAAACTCACTCTGCCATGTCGCACAGCTTCTGAGCTCTTATTCTCCAAAATGTGATAGCACTATCCCTAATAATTATAATAATAAATTCTCTTAGCTGAGGATCCTGAACTGATACAAAAGTATGCTGGCTCATATTAATTGATGAATCAATTTTTTCATTGTTGTAGCATTGTAAAATCCCTTGGCTTAATTTTAATTTAATTGGCTGCCAAAATCAGTAAGGACTTGTCTGGCCTTGTTTCATCGTGCATCTATAAAATTGGCCATGAAAATCCTTCGCTTTGATTTCATCAGTTAATTGTAATTCTTTTGAATAATTGAGTCCCATATTTAATTATATTTTCAACTATTTTTAGTTTTGCTGTTTTGTCAGATTCTATAGATAACTACTAACAAATCATTTGTGTTATAATTCAGAGACAAAAATGAGTTTTCCAGTGAAAAGGGAGTGATTGATTAGCTCACAATCAGATGAAATCAGGGATCATTATAAATTCACAAGCACAACACTTGGAGAAGGGTCGTATGGGTTTGTGAAGATTGCTACAAGAATAACAGACAGCTCTAAAGTTGCTGTAAAAATTATTCCTAAAAAGAAAATTAAAAGACCAGAATTGCTTACACGTGAAATTGAGATAATGAAGACGGTGGATCATCCAAATATAGTCAAACTATTTGAAACATTTGAAGATTCCAGGTTTATTTATCTCCCAATGGAACTATGTGAAGGAGGCGAGCTCTTTGACCGAATCATTAATGAAGGCCACTTTTCAGAAAAAAAGGCTTCGTTTACATTTCTGTTTATGCTTTCAGCTGTAGCTTATTTGCATAGCAGAGACATAGTTCACAGAGATCTTAAACCAGAAAACTTCTTGTATGAAACGAAAGACCCAGATTCAAAGTTAAAACTTATAGACTTTGGGCTATCAAAAATGACTGGAAAAAACAAGGATCTCACAACAAAAACTGGAACATGCTACTATGTGTCTCCTGAAACATTATCTGGGCATTATAATGAAAAATGTGACGAATGGAGCTTAGGAGTCATTTTATATATGATGCTTTCTGGGTATCCTCCATTTGATGGAGAAAGTGATAGTGAAGTGCTTCATAGCGTGAGACATAATCAATTGGAATTTGACGGAGCTGTATGGGACGATGTTTCTCCAGCAGCAAAAGATTTGATAACAAAGCTACTTGATAGAAATATAGAGACAAGAATAACTGCTCAAGAAGCATTAGGACACACTTGGCTACTACAAAATGAAGAGTGCCCTTATCAGCCTCTGTCACTTGACATCCATCAGTTAAGAAGCTACCGCAACTCAAATAAGTTCAAAAAAACTGTTCTTAATTATATTGCTACTCAATGCTCACCAAGAGAACTAGAAGGGATGATTGATGTATTCAGGCAACTAGATACAAACCATGATGGAAAATTAACATTATTAGAACTGCAAAACTCGATTCTCTCATCTGATGTAAGCATACCTGAGCTTGAAGAATTAATTATTTCTATTGATACTGATGGGTCAGGAACTATAGATTTAACTGAGTTCTTAGCGGCCATGATGGACAAAAGGGTATATTTAAGCCAAGAAAAATTATGGAATGCTTTTAAGAGATTTGATATCAATGGGAGTGGGAAAATAACTGCACATGAGCTCAGAGAAGTCATGGATCAAGAGCACTTAATTCCAAACCCAGAGATTTGGCAAGAAATCGTACAAGAAGTGGATGCTGATGGAGATGAAGAAATCAGCTATGATGATTTCGTAAAAATGATGGAAAGGACTTCATCGGAAACTGCAGAAGTGGTTAGGAAAAGCTTGACTCTTTAATTTAGAAGTTATTCAGTAATTAAACTATTAAAATATATTTGAAGATATATGTTAAAAATACTTGAATTAATGGATAGAATAATGATATAAATTAAAGAAATTAGCGAGTTATGCCAGATAATTCATAAATGAGGGTTTTTGAATAGTTAACTCTTTCACAAAGTTGAATGAAAAAATTGGTTGGAATAGTAGCTTCAACCGTAGTCAAGCATTCAACACATTGTGATTTTTTGCAAAATCTACACAAAAAATGACCACATGGGATTATAATTTTGGCTTCTGAAAGAGGCTCCAAACAGCTCATGCACAGAATTGATCGCTCTATCATGTCAATTGCATTATTGAATTTTTTCATTGAGTCTTTTATCCTCACGCTTTGCTCAAGAGCTTCTTCAGTATTTTTTAGCTTTGAGCAGAATCTTTGTGCTTCGCCCTGATATTGTTGGCATGATTCTATTTATTAGTTACCTTGAAGGTCTTTATTTACTTTTTCGTAAAACTTCACTTTTTCTTCTAAGTCATTTATGATTGCATTATAATCGTCTTTTATTTTATTTAATTCAGAGTTTCAGCCATTGGTATATTTGCTAGAAATTTCAGTTAATTGAGAGATCTCACTGCAAAGCCTTAAGTTTTCTGACTCTAAAGCTAAAGATTTTGATTTTGCTTGATCTAAATATTTGTTGAGGTTTATATTTTCTTCGGTAATTTTACTATTCTCTGACTCTAAATCTGAAATTTGGGTATCCTGAGCTTCAGTTTTCTTTACTCCCCCCCCCCCTCCGTGAGCGAACAAAAAAATTTTGTTCACTCACGGAGGGGGGTTAATTTTTTTTTTTTAAAAAAATTTATATATAAATTTTATAAACAATATTTTTTTCGAAATTTAAAAAAAATCCTAATTTGCAAAAATTTGGGAAGCAAATACTAATTTTAATTTGCAAAATTTATGTTTTAAAACGCAATTTGTTTAAAATTAAACAGAATTAGCTCTAGATTTCATTATACTAATTATCACTTATATAGCAAAATTTTTTTCTATTAAAATTTTTTCTATTAAAAATATTTTTGTTCACTCACGGAGGGTGGGTTTTTGGTCAAAAAATGGCGATTTTTCTAATGGTTTTGTTCGCTCACGGAGGGGGGGGGGGGGGGGGGAGTTAGTATCTCTTTGCTGATACACTCTGATTTTTCTTTTTCAAAGATGTGCTCTTCTATTTTGTCTTGGAGCTCTTTTATTTTAGACTTTAATTGCTCATTTTCAATCATATATTCATTGTTTTCTAACTTAGATTGATTTAATAAAGAAAAAATCTAATTCAAAAATTCAATTAATATTTTATAAATAATATAATTACCCGATATATATTTTTAAAATTTTTGATATGGATAATTAAAATAATTTCATTATTTTTTTAGCCGCTGCTACTGTTGGCTCACCTTATATACCTAAAATAAAAAGATTATTATTAAAACAAACAGTTTTTATTAGAAGTTAGAAGTTTTAATTAATAAAAAGAGCTGGGATAGTAAGCTATGTTTTGCTTTGGATTGAATTTCTTTTACGCTTTGAAGCTCATTTTGTAGGCTAAATTTCTCCTCTGCTATCTTCCTATATTATATTTACTCTTTTTCTGACTTAAGCACACTATAATTAAAATATGGCTCTTCGTCTGGGCATGGCCTCCCGGCCATGCATACTCGACTCATATTTTAATTATATCCGGCAAGGTTTTGAATTTCAGAAACGGACGGCAATGCTAGGTAAGCAATTCTGGTTGTGCTCAGAGCCTAGCCCAAAGTCTACTTTCGGGAATGTTTTTTCCTCATGGGAAAGGAGGCACGCAAGTTGGAAAGGGGAAGCTCAGCCAAGTCCGTTAGGACCAATCGGGCAACTCCCTAGCGTGAAACTGGGCGTTACGTCCCAGGCTTCGTGTTTTTCCTTTTTGCCGAAAGCCTACCAGAAAATCCATTTTTTATGGATTTTCGGAATGGCAACCCATGTCCTCAAGCGAAGTAGCTCAGGCATGAGCCGCCTTAGTCGGGCAACACTGCTCCGGAGGCGCGTACTGGAGATCGAGGCTGACTGGCCCCAGACGGTCGGCGGGCCCTATGCGGCGAAGAAGCAGCGGGCTGCTCTGGGAGGGGTTACTCCGTGAATGGCGTTAAACACAGAACCTAATAAGTTAAGTTAAGACTTAAGCACACTATTTTCATGCGCTAATTTTTTAAGTTCTTTGTTTAGCCTTCTGAAATCATTTGATTCTTGACCAGAAGCGCTTTCAATTATTTTAATTTTCTTTTCCAGTTCTTCAATATAAGAGTTTCTATTTATTATATCTCCTTCCAATTTCTTAATAACTTTCTCTTTTTCTTCCACTTTCTGCTTTATTTGATTTTTGCTTATTTTAGCTTTTTCAATTATTTCGTTATTTTCTTGTATTTTTGCTTGGAGGTTTGCTATTTCAATTTCTTTTTTTTCTTCATCAAATCCTTGAATCCTTAATTCTTGCAGTTTTTGAATTTCCATGTCTCGTTTCAGTATTTCTTCATTCATCTTCGTTTCAACCAACCCTATATGATTTTTATACATAATGGCTTGCTCTTCAATACTCCTTAATTTATTCAGTTCATCTCTTTCTAA
The DNA here is from genome assembly GCA_914767885.1 of Blepharisma stoltei. Taxonomy (NCBI): domain Eukaryota; phylum Ciliophora; class Heterotrichea; order Heterotrichida; family Blepharismidae; genus Blepharisma; species Blepharisma stoltei. Next base: position 330,731 of record CAJZBQ010000050.1, read on the forward strand.
TTTTCATAGTAACATGAATTTTTTTTTCAGCCAAAAATTGATCGAAATACTTTGATTATTAAAATTTTCGGTATAAAGTCGCTGAGCATGTTTATGACTGTAAAAAAGTGCAGAGCAAATATCATGCGCCCAATTTTCATAGCTTAGCAATTTCTGCAAGATTTGACTGAAGATTTGATATTTTTATATCTCGATCTCTGAGCATTTCTTTCATTTCATTAACTTTGTTTCTTAGAAGATCTAAAATTTTTCGATCATCAAGATTTGCTGCCTGCAATTGGCCATTGACTTTTTCAAGACGGGGCGGATTTCTACTCATTTGTTTGCTCTTAAAAAACCTTTTCCATCATGCTTAAATTTTCGTATTTTTATGACTATTATATAATAAAGAATGCTATTCTGAAAGTTTTAATAGATTATTGCTTTGGCTGTGTAGCTTGCATAATCCTTTTCGCCCCCATAAGCCAGTTCGAGTTTTCATTCCACGACGCATTTGTTAGTGATAAATGTGCTCCCATTGCTGTCTTTATATCTCCTGACTCAAAAGCAGTTGTCATTTGTTGGATAAGCTGCATGATAGACTCATTAAATTCTTGATTCTTCAACTTATTAAAGAAATCTTGCATGCGGCTTTCCACATCTTTGTATAACCTACTAGTTTGGGTAATTGAAGGCTGCTGAATTGCATCTGCCCAAAATCTTGCAATTGGCATTAAATTATTAGGAATTCCGCTTAAATCGATTCCTTCTGCTTGTTTTGTTTCAACTTTTCTCTCTGGTGGCTTAAAAGCTCCTGGAGTTCTTACTGGAGGCCTAGGTACACTAACAGCGTGTGGTATTGGGGCTTGAGCTTTTACAATAGGTGGAGGCTCTTTTGCAGCTTCATATTGCTGTCCCATTTGTTGGAAATTTGGAGTTTTGACAGGAACTTCTTGTTGAGTAAGAACAGGCTGGAATACTGGAGGTCTAGGGATTACTTCAGGCTCTTTTACTGGTGTATTAATAACTGGAGGTGGCGGAGGATTTGGCCTGGCTATAGGCGGTGGAGGAATTGTTTGTTTTATAACAGGTGGAGGAGGAGGTGGGGCAATGGTTTCTCCTGAGTGAGTATCACTATGCACATTTCCTTGATTTCCAAATGGAGAAGTCATTATGCCAACTGGAGGTGGAGGGACTTCTTCTCTAGTTACTGGGAATGGAGATGCATGAGTTTTTCCAAAAGGTGAAGTTTTAGGCTCAATTGGAGGTGGAGGAACCATACTACCCTGAAACGCTTGATTTTTGACTGGCTGAGGTGGAGGAGGGTGAATAGGAGCATTAACAACTTTTGGATGGGGAGGATCTGGAATTGACCCTTTCCTAATAGGAGCTTCGCTATATGGAGGAGAAGTCCTAGAAACAGGAACAGGGAATGGATCATGCTTACTCCCCTTTCTCCCTTTAAATTGGAACAGCATATCGTAAAATTGATATTTTTGGGTAAATAAATATCGTTTTAATTTAATTTTTCAATGGAAAATTTTATAGATGGAAATTATAATTTTTATATAATCAGATTTGACCTTATTTAATGAGAGATTTCAAATAGAATGCTATATAAACAGTTGACACTCTAAAAATTTAAAATTTTTAATGAAAATTTTTCAAAAAAATCAATTAAAATATTGATTCAATTGAGATTTTTTATTTAAAATTATTTATTTTTTTATTTATAAAAATATTTATTATTTTATTATGAAAATTACATAATAATTTTTTTTTCCAAAAAAATTTATATTAGAAAGGAGTTTTTTATTTCAATTAAATGGGGAGGGAAGTTAGTTTCTTTTGTCTTTGGAATTGACTGCTCAATTGTTTTTCTTTTTTGAGTGACGGGAACAACATTTGCCACTTGCCATGGAGCTCTTGAATTTCCTGTGGCATTTTTTGTAACTCTATCAAGTAAAACTAACAAATTCATACAATGCTTTACTGGCAGTATATACATTAAAATAGCGACAGTGATCCAGCCCTTTTTCTCAACACCTGTAGCCTGCGTTTGTGGGGAACCTTGTGGAAGGGAGAAAGGCGCTCGGGATGTGTATCCGGCTAAATTTTTCCTTGGCACAGTAGAGCGCAACGTCGGACTAGGCCGACCGAAGCTCATTCTGACACCAGGGTTTTTGCCTCAGGGGAAATGGTTTCCTAGGTTGGAAAGGGGAAGCTCAGCAGCATCAGGAAGGTACCTCCTGATCAATCGGGCAACTCCCTAGCTTGAAACTGGGAGTAACGTCCCAGGCTTTGGATTTCCATTTTGGCCGACAGTCCTACCAGAAAGTTTGTTTTTCAAATTTTCGGAATGGGAAACCTCTTTTTGACGTACTGCTAGGTGGTGTAACTCATCCAACTACGGGTAGCGAGTGAACATGCTCGCCCAGTAGGAGCAAGCCTTGAAGGTCGCTATCGATTGGTGGTGAGCAACCGGGTGAAGCGAGAAGGGTGAAGGTAGAGCGGGGGAAACCCTAACTATTACGATGGGCCTCTTAATAATAAGGTTAATGTTAATGCTATGGCTTTACTGATGGTAATTTTTTAATAATTTCATCAGCTTCTTGATAAAGCCCTGAAGAATAAAGCAATCAATCAATTAACTAATTTTTTAACTAACTTTTTGTTGGGCTTCATCTAGTTGCGAAGAGTCGCTCGATTCTTTTTTTCTCCATCTTGTCGCTACTCTTTAACTCATGTTGGTTTCGCAGTCTGGTTGCTCCTTCTCGTCCTGTGAAGCCATTTAGAAACATATAATTATAGCCCATACAGTTGCAAACTGGGTCTCTATGCCATGAAGGGATAAAAAATAATATGTCAAAAAATGTTGACAAATGTGAACAAAGTTTACATACAAACGCGCAAATTTTTAAAATGGCTTTATTATCACAATTAAAAATGTCAGTTAGGAGTAGGCTCAGTGAGAGAAGTCCACGAATTTTTGAAAGTCTCGGCTAAGAGAATGAACCTAAACTGACTCTGCTGTAGATCAGAGAGGCTCTAATGGGCTTGGGGACAGAAATAGGTCGACGCTTAGGCCGACCCACCTACAATTATTCAGAGTTGTGTCTTTGCGGAGGCCAGAAGTGCAGTCTTAAGAGTTATCAAAAACATAAACTTAAACTTAAACTTAAACTTAAAGCTTATTATAAAAAATTAATTTTAAATTAAAGATATCTTTTAGACTGACACTGATAAGTATCTTTCCTATTTTTCCTATTTTCTATTGAAAAATTAAATATTATTATGAATTATGACGATAAGTTAACTTCCTAGTATAATTCCAGAGTCGCTATGACCTTTAAAGGCTATAGATATAGCTAATAGAGAGATACTTATCTTTCAATTATGATTGAAAATTATCTATTAAAAAATTAATTTTTGAATACAATACAAAAGCCATATAAAGATGGTATTACATCATAAGGAATTTTATTTCAATAAAATTAAGAGTCGCTACAACCTTTAAAGACAGTAAAGAGGTCTGAAGAGTAATAATTATGTGCTATTCTTATCAATAAATTGTCTATTAAAAATTTGCTTATTAGAAATTCTATACAAAAATCCATTATAACGATGGAATTACCTTATATAAGAAATCTCTTATGTCAATGAAATTAAAAATTGATAAGACCTATAAAGGCAGTATAGAGAACTAATAAAGTAATGCTTTTACTTTAGTTATCACTGAAAACATCTGACTTTTTAAATTCAATACAAAATCCATATTAAAGATGGAGTTACCTTATATAAGGAATTTTATGTTAATGAAATTAAGAGTCGCTATGACCTTAAAGACAGTAAGAATAACTAGCAGCGAAATTCTTATGTTGCAATTTTCACCGAAATTCATCAATTAAAAATTTGCTTTTTGAAATTCAATTAAAAAGCTAAACACGATCCTTAGGTGGCCGTAGAGTAAAATTTCTCGCTATTTTCTCCTCTTGTGCAAAAGGACATGTTTTAAAAACCTAACCCTATAATAATAAAAGTTGAATGGAATTCACAGAGTAAATTAACTTTTTGTCCGAAGCCATTACTATTATCATGAAGATTAAAGCAACTGCAAGTATTCATACTCAATATTTTCAAGTAGCTTATTATCAGATAAGCTTCTATTTGATGCTGCTAATGCTGAAGCTTTGAAGAACAAATATTGAACTTGGCTTGCGTATTTTTTTCTATCCCCAGCAATGACTCTGCTTGTTTGTGATATCCAAGACTCCACAAGTTTATTGAAATTTCCAGCAACAGCCATACAAGCATAAGCAGCTTCAAGCATATTTTCTTCCTCAAGCCTAGCTGCTAATGATAACGCTAATTCATTAACATTATTTTCTCCATGGGAAATTATGATTGCAAGAATTTCTTTCCATCGCCCAATTTCAAAAGTTGGTATAATTTCTTCAATTTTTCCATTAAGCAAAGCTAAAAAGGTCGTCTTCAAGAAAAGGTCTTTTGAGCTTGAAATGACTGCATTTTTTGTTCTTTTAAACAGTTCTGGGCCACCATGTTCAGCAATAATCAGTGCTTCTGCACTTCTTCCGCACATTAAAGCACAATCAATAGCGCTTTCTAAGTTTTTAATAATCAAATTGTCCTTGATTAATTTTTCTCCAGCTTCATTCCAGTTGATGTTTCTTGAAATTGTTTCATTGATCACTCTGGAATAATCGATTTCTTGTGTGCGCTTCTGAGGTGACGAGACTTTTTCAGGGGCATGAGTAGCTACTACCTTGTCAAAGAAATTTTGTGCATCTAAAGCGCTTAGTTCTGCAAAGGAGACTGAGTCCTGGAAGCTTTGTTTCCTATTTGTGGTGGTTTCTTCAGTTTCTCTCTTTTTTCCTGTGAAAATTTCAGTTTCTTGGATGATATCTTTTTTATTTAGATCTAGAGATGCTAATAATGAAGACTGGTCTTTTGAGAATTTGGATGAAATTATTTCCCATTGCAGTTTCTCTTCAGCTGGCATGTGGTGATTTTCAATGTAATATTTGCTGATTTCTTTCCAATTGTCCTGCAAATAAAGCTTGTGAAGGACTGAGCAGCTTTCTTCTAATTCTTTGTTCTTTATGCTTAAAGCTGATAAATGCACAGAGTTGGAATTTTGGTTGTAAACTGCAATTTTATCTTTAAAGCCAATAGCGGACCCAACCTTTCTTAAAAGCCATTTTGGAGTATGATTAGTTCCAGGTTTTTTGGTCTCAGTCTTTGGATCATCACTAGTTGTATGCACTTTTTCATTTGGCTCTTTAACGCCAGTGTCATAAATGCTTCTAACCTCAATGCTCCCGTCTTCTCCACCAGCAGCTAAAACTCCATACTTTCCAGGCACCCATTTCAATGAGACAACGTCAGAGTTAACATGATGCTCCACAATTGACAGATTTTCACCCCTCTTAAAATCCCAAATCACCGAAAATCCAGCCCTGTCGCTTGATGCAAAAATTCCTGAATCATGAGGACACCAAGCCATAGAAGTGATTCCGTTTTTGTGGTTTTTTTTGAATTCTTTTACAGGCACATCGCTTTTTCTTAAGTCCCATATTTGTAAAGCTGGGATTTTGGCATCGTCATAAGCCATTATAAATTGGGTTGGAATTTCTGGATTCCACATCAGTGAAGAGCAGGCAGCCTTATTCAGATAAGCTTGGTCACATACGTTGAAAAGGGTTCTATTTTGCCTTAAATCCCATACAGTTGCCATTCCATTCATAGAAGCTGCTGCCAAAATGTGCTGGACTTGAGGATTCCATGAAAAGGCAGCTAATGCTACACCTTCGTTTGAGCTTCCAAGCTTATAAATATATTGAGAAGGGTCTTGCTTATTAAGACCATCAACATTCAGAATAAACACATCAGATGCTCCGACTGCTAACAAGTTTTGCTTGCTGGGACAGAATTGGATTGTGGTGACTGGAACGCTTTCGAGGATCTTTTCTTCTTTAATAAAGCTGCGGCTTGGGTCGGATAGTAGCTCATTTTTCTTCCAGAATGATAGAGTCCCTCGTTTTGAGCCGCCCGCAAGAAATCCGTCACCATGCTTGGACCATTCTAAACATGAAATTGGAGAGCGAGGCTGAAGGGTGTAGATATATTTGAACTCGTTTCTGTCTAAGTAATGGAGCTCTAAATGATCGGCTCCAGTTGCAAGCAAGTTTTGGTCTTCCCATGCCATGCATCCTTTTCCTTCTAGCTCCATCTCTAAGTTTTTTATATGTTTTGGGTTTTTTTTTAATTTTTTAAAATATATTTGTGGATTTCAATTATATCAATCTATAAGAGGGGTAAGTGTAAGGCAAACATATTTTAGTACACCTAGGAAATTATAAGATGAATTAATTTTAATCTTAAAAATAATAGCTATGGTGTGACTATAAGTTTGTCTTATAGTCGCTTATGATTAATATGGCTGTGGCGACAAAATATGTCATTGCTGATGAAGCACCACTTTGGGTGCCGAAATGGCTTTATAGCCTAAACCGAGGTTCAGGCCCTTTGATTTTATCCTAAGCACTCTATATGGCGGAATTATGGATGACTAACCTTGAGAGTCAGCCTGTGGTTATTCCAGTCTAAGTATTAGTTATCCGAATGATTTTTGAGCAGCAGGTTCTTTCCCTGCTCTGAAAGCTGTGGTTCTTTTTTCCTGGCGTCACATCTCCCAAAGGTGGCCGGAAAGAGGTATTGGGCTAAACTTTATCTCCATAGTAACCAATGGCGTACTGGCAGGGCGTCTTCCTAGCCCGTTGAGATTCTTGTGGATCACAGTGAAGCCCTGCTACTAGAGAAGATCACTACTACAAATAGCAGCTGAATTTCAGCCCGACAAGTAGCTTGGCATTGGTCTAAAGTGTATGGAAGAAGTTAAGATTCTTAATTTAATTTATACTCACTTTACTAGACTATTAGCAAAAACTAATATGCAGCAATAAAAAATTAGAATTTTTCAACAAATTTATTAATCATGGCTGAAGAAGAGAATTCTGACTCATCTATTCATAGTTTTCCAGAGGTAATAATAAATGAAAACATCCCAGATGCTAATTTAGAGCTTTTTGACGTTAGAACTGAAGAAATTAATAATGTACCAAATAAGGATTTTTACTCCGAGTGTCTGTCGAAAATCAGAATCAGCACAAAAAACACTTCATCCGTATTACAACAAGAAAAACAAGTAAAATCCAAAGACCCGTTTAATATCGCAACTTTCGATAAAGAAGAAAGCATCGATGATGTTATTCAAAAGCAACTATACTAAATTCCTGGGGATAGCGCGGAATACGCTATCCCCAGGACCAACCGGGATCGGATCCACACATGGAACGGGGGTTCCATGTGTGGATCCATTTTTGACATGTGAGATATTTACTTTCACGTGCCAAAAATGGATCCACACATGGAAACCCTCGTTCCATGTGGGATCCGATCCCGGTTGGTCCTGGGGATAGCGTATTCCGCGCTATCCCCAGGAATTTTCTATAGATAATATTGAGGTAAAAAATAGACGGAGATCGACTCTAAACAATAATCGTCCTAAGCCACCTCCTCCTCTGATATCTCAAAAAAATATATTTGAGCCTGGAAGCTGTTTTAGCTGATTTGTAATTAAAGGAAAATGCATTAGAGATATAATCCCAGATTATGAGTTGTTCCACTGCCGCGCAATTTTCAACAATTTACTCAAAAGCAACCAAGCGTGCTATGAAGCTATTTTTGGCTTAGCCAAACTGTTAGCGCATGAAAGCAAATATGATGAATCAATTCAACTAGTTAAGGATGCTCTAAAATTAAAGCCTAATGACCAGCTTTTTCAAACATGATATGCCTTTCTACAAATGAAAAATGCCCGCAAAACAAAATCTGAAGCCCTTAAAAATAAAGCTTTATTTGAGAGTCTTTTAAGAAATTACCCAAATGAAATAGAACTATTATGAGGACTAATGGAACTTTCTTTATCAGGTTTGCTGGCCCATAGAGTAGAAATCGAAGTTCCCCAGCATTATGCGACAAAAATCAAAGATATTGACAATTACTATGGTTATTTGGCTTGGAGTGCAATTTTTTCTAGTGAAGGAAAAGAGCAGAAATCTTTAGACATCATAAAAGAACTCGCCAGATTAAACCCAACTAAGCCAGAAGCTCATTTGTTTTTATGGGATTACTATTATCATAAAATTCAAGACTATTCAGCTGCAGAAGATGTATCGACAGAAGCATTTCTCAAAATAACTGAATATGAATGCTACAACGTATTATCTTGCATTAAGTACGCAAAATCTTTATTTAAAAACGGAAAATACAGAAACTGCTTTGAGCTTTTGCAGCAAAAATTTCTTGAGCATCCTACCTATACTGTTTTCTTATACCAGTATGGAAAACTTTGCACTAAGTCAGAAGACTATTCATTTAACGGCTCAGCTATAGGAGCTTTACAAGAATGCTTAAGAATCTGTGACAAAGGAAGATATGGAGTTATACACTATTGGCTTGCAAAAGCTTTCTTACTAGGCAGACATCCAATAGATGCTTATTACTCAATGGAAAGTGCTCTTGAATGTTTGGAACTTTCTGAGCAAAAGAAAATTGATGAGATGAACCATGAAATGAAAAATTTCAAAGAACAAATTGAAGCTTTAGAATCAGTAGAAAACTTTTTAAAAGGTAGAATAATTACAATAGAAGGAATTGAGAGATATAAATTACTTTCTAAAAAAGTCAAAGATCTTCATAGATTCAGCGGGGATATATTACTTGCAAAAATTTTATGGGCAGAAGGCCACCAAGAAGAAGCGCTATCTGTTTTAACTAAAACTGCTGCAGCATCTGGAGGAAGATTAGCTGCATATTTTCAGCTTTATGAATATTTATGGATAAACAAAGATTACAACACTTTGAAGCAGCTCTGTAAAGACATGATTAAAAAATGCAAAAATCATCAAATCCCGACAAAGGAATGGATGAAAGCTCATATCTTGTATTCAAAAGTCCTTGTCAAGAATTCTAATCCAGCTAAAGCAATTTTATTATTAAAGTGTTTAGCAAAAGTTTTTCCTCCTTTACCTTTTTCTAGTGTCCAATATACAAAGCATCTTCAAAAAGCGACATCTATAAAAGACCTTCAAGATTTAACTCTTCTTTGTTTAAACTCAAAAAAAATTTGCTCGCTATATAAGGGACTATTTTTTTTTAAAAATTTAAAGATAAAATTTAATAAAAAGATTTTTTCTCATACGCTAACCAATGGGAAATTTATAATGGTTTGCTCACTAAGCAAGAGAAGAGTAAGTAACATCCAAAAAGAAGGACCCTCAAATGAAATCAGCGAATATCTAGAGTCCCTCACTAAATCTGAATCGCCAAGACCCCTAACTCTACCCCATCCGTGAGCGAATAAAAAAATTCTGTTTGCTCATAAGGATAATTTTTTTTTAAAAAAATTTATATAGAAATTTTATAGCGAAAATTTTTTGTAAAATTTAAAAAAATCCCAATTCGAAATAATTTTAAAGCAAACATAAATTAGATTTGAAAAATTTATGCTTAAAAATGCAAGCTGTTTAAAATTAAACAGAATTCGCAAGAGATTTCATTATAATAATTATTATTACTTATATATCAAAATATTTTTTAATCAGAAATTTCTGCATTAAAAAAATTTTTATTAGTTATAAATTGTGGATTTTACTTAAAAATTAGTTGTTTTTCCAATGGTTTTTGTTCACTCACGGAGGGGGGAGTAAGAGAAAGGCGACTTCTTACTGATCAAGCAATGGATGAAGAAAATGAAGAAAAAGCTGGTGAAGAAATAGAGCTTCCCATAGTAGAAGTTAATGAGAGAAGATCCTTTAGCTTAAGAACAAGAAACATCAAGAAATTCAACTCTTTATCAATTATGACTGAGTTTGAGGATGAGGAAATGGAAATGATATTGAACAATAAAGGAAATATAAAAAACTTAAACGCCCCTCTACCTACAGGAGAAGGAGCTTATGTTGGCTTCTCAATTTGTTCCGAACCAACTTTTTTATATAAAATTGGAAAAATAGCTGCAAGCTTTGGGGTAATGATTGAAGATGGGCTATTTGCTATCCATGACTATATTTTACTGTTAGTATACGAAAGAGATCCAGTCTTTTATGAAAAAAGAAAATCAAAAGCTCTATACTGGAAAGTATTTTTGTTTTTGCATTTAAATGACCATCAGTCAGCACTTGCACTAATTCCAAAAATAAGACCAAGTTTCACTCCAGCAAAAATTGAGAAATTGAACAACATGTTAAGAAGCAAGAACATTGATGTGAAAATAAGTTAACGATAATTAAATGCCTAATAAAATTATTCATAAATTTTACTTACCAACTCAGACACTGCTTGGACCCACTTTTCAGGCTGATCATTTAACTCTTTGAAGTAATATGTTCGATTAGGTGTAATGATATGAAACTCGCTTCTTCCTTTGACTTCTGCTTTGAGTTCCGGCGAAATTGCAATATCTCCTCTATACTCTTCCCCGTTAGGCTCATAATAAGAAATTCTTGGCTCTTCAGAAATAATTAATAATCTTTTCTTATAGATCCATCCTGCCTTTTTCCTGACGATTCCTTGCAAAATGACTCTTGGCATAACAATTTGCCTAATATGATGAGAATAGTCTGGAACTGTCAATGAAAATATGCAGTCGATATCCAATCCTTGGAAAAATATATGAGATTTTAAGTCGACAATATCGTTCCCACCAATTCTTATAGACGGATCAGGCAGCAGCAAAGATTGAATTAAATCAATTGCAAAAGGAGGCAAATGAGGAGGAAATTCTATAGCCCCGTTTCTGATTTTATCAAAAGTCATGTATTGGGTCGCTGCTGAAAATGGAGGTTTTCCTACAAGCATTTGGTAGATAATGCATCCTAATGCTCATAAGTCTATGGAATAGGTAATCTCCCCTTCATCTAAAACTTCTGGAGCGATATAATCTGCAGTCCCAACAAATGTTTGGCTTGCTGCAGTCTCCAAGTCATCACAGAGTTTTGCGCTGCCAAACTCTGATAATCTTAAATGGCTGTCTGCAGCGAGGAGAATATTTTTAGGCTTGATATCTCGATGTATAATTGACTTTGATCGCATGAATTCTAAAATATTTACTAACTCGCCTGCATAAAATCTAGCAAGCTCGAACGGTAATGGTCCTGCGAACCTATCGATAAAATGTGCCATATCGCCATTTGGACAATATTCCATAACATAATAATGAAATTCGTTATCTTCAAATGAAGCGTAGAGCTTGAGAATGCCGATGTGTTCTTGATTCTTTGACAGCAATTCGCTTTCTCTTTCTTTTTGTTCTGAATTTTCATCTTTTTTTAGGTGAATTTTTTCGATGATTTTGATAGCATACTCTTTGCCTTGCTCTATATGTTTTGCACGCTCTACTCGGCCATATATACTTTTGCCGACTGTTCCAAGAAATTCGAAGTCCTTCTTTGAGTACTTATTTTTTGTTTCCATTATTATCTTATGATATAAAGAACATTAATATCATTAATAAATGAATTATTTGTGTTTGAATGGCTTTTAATGATAAATTTATGTAAATGCATCGATTTATTTTAAAATTTGCAGTTTTTGAGGCTTTTCAAGATTCAAATAGCAATTTATGCAACCAACGATTATAACTTAGAAAGCCAAAAACTAATCTTATTTAAAAATTGTGATATGATAAGTGCATACATATTGCTGGGGCCTAGGCTCCCTTCCTCATAGTATTTATACCAAAAATATTAGTAGACCCACATGTTTTAATTCATTTATTTCAGTTATTAATTGTAGTTGAGAAGAAATTCCCAGTATCAAGGCACAATTGTGGCCGAGCTAAATAATACAAATAAATTTTACAATAATTATAAACTACACATTTTTCAAGAATATTTACAAACTATTTTTCATATGCTTTTTGAACTCAACTTTAAATAATTAAATTATGGAAGAGCATAAAAAATATTTCGATATGCCTCTTATTATTGGGCGAAGAATATGAAAACCCCCCTCCACATCAGAATCTTCCAAAAAGTTAGCATTAGACCCCGTCAACTGTTGAAATCTCCCGAGAGGTGAAGGTCGAAAAATCCCAGGCGTCATTAAAAGAATTAGAGCAAAACAATTTAGAATTAAAAGGAAAGAAGATTTTTCCAAAACTTCTCGTTCACACAACGCAACCCCAGAATCTTTATCGAACCCTTTTGAATTTGATAAAAAATTAACTCATATACAAGAACAACTAAAAAGTATTGATAAGATAAACACGCAAGCCTGCTCAAAAAATAACTATATGTCATTGTTAAATGAAGATCGGCCTTTAATAATTGATACTTTTAATGATTGGCAATCTCAAAAACCAAAAAACACAAAAAAATCGTTAATATTAGAAGATAGGCCATTGTCAATAAATACGAACCATGGTTGGGTTTCGGAGAAATCTCAGCCTAAAGAGCAAATTACACCAAGTTTTCAATCAAAAAAGGTTGAAATGATATTTGAAAGCACAGGAGGGAGTGATGACATTTTAAATGAAGAAGCACAAACTGTGCCTACTGAAATGTCATTTTCAGATGTAGACATTGAAAATAGCTGAAATTTTTCTCCAAATTATCAAATTGAAAATCTAGGAGCGTGGCTGAATAAAAATCAAAAAAATCTTGATATGCCTAGAATAATTAGCTCAAAATCACTTACCCCTTTTTGGTTAAGCAGTAAAAAATTCTTGGTCACTGGAGATATTTTTTCTTTTTTTTTAAAAATTGAATAAAAGTTTATTTTAAGATGTAAGCAGACTTAAATTTTATTAAATAAGCAGAGATGCCATTATTAATTATCACTAAATACATATCAAATTTGTTATTTGTATAAAATTTTTATACTGAACGGAGGATTAATTTTTAAAAGAACTTAGCCAAGAGGGAGTTAAAAGCTCGACTATGAATGAAAATAATAAAAGCAAAATCCTAGATCCTATGAATTGTTGGAATATTCCTAAAGATGATGAAAGAAAAATGCCAGGCGGAATCAAGAGAATCTTAGCTTTACTTAATTAAGATTATAAAGAGAAGCTCCCGTATACACGAAGTGTTTTCTCCAATTGTCTAGCTTGACTGCCTGCGTCTACCTATCGGCTACCACTCATCCGGAATAAGAGCTCGCACTCAAACTCTGTGTGTAGTGGGTTGTGCCACCGTGTCTGCATAGTTCATGGCTTACCCCTTCCAGATCATTCGAAAAACAAATTTCTGGTCAGACTGCTGTCCAAGATCTGCTTGAAGCTTAGGTCATAATCCCACTATTGGGCTTGAAAATTGCCCGATTGGTCCTTAGGACTCTGCTGGTCTTTCCCTTTATAGTTTCGACTGACTATCTTCCCCAAAGGTAAAAACTTGACCTGCATATGAGTATGAGATCGTTATCCGTCATAGCGCCCCATCAAGTCAAATAAAGCCTGGCCTGATACACATTATGAGACGCCATTATCCCTTCCATAAAATCCGGCTGCAGGTATTAGGAGGAAAAGCTGGTTTGCCACGCCATTTTAATGCATTTGGGAATTAAGAAAATCAGGGCTAGACAATTTAGACTGAAACGCAAAGAAGATGACTGCTTAACCTGCAGATCATATACTCCAGTTTTAGACCCAAATCCGGCTCCAATGAGAGTGGTGAATTATGGGGACAGGCATTTTATGAGATAAGTAGGGTAACCCTTTCAGAAACTGCATTACTTTAGGAAAATAAAAACTAACATGCTTGATGGTTTAGTAAATTAATTTTTGGAATTTTCCATTCAACTTAACAGTAATTTTTTTGAAAAAACACCTCACCTTAATAAACTATGTAAATACGACCTCTGTAAATTAGTATAGGTAGATACTGTCTAATGAACGCTTACAAAATACCATTTTAAATTGTTATGGTATTACCTTTTTAAAAACTGTGATGGTTTAGACTGTGTTTTTAAATAAACAGGTACAATCGAATAATACGAATTAAGGGCACTAGCATTATGCAAATAAACATAGTGAACGCTTTGCTAATTATTTTTAATTTTAACGATCAACCCCACTGTTCATTAAAAAAAATTTAAATTTCAGAAAACGCTTTTTGCTAGCACAGATTTTGGCTCACGCATAATATAATTAAACGTGCAGAGTTTAACATAATTTAAACACAAGTTTCGCGCGACTTTAATGTACTTCTTTGCAGACTTCTTATTCTTATAAACTGAAAAAATTCCCTGAATAGATTATAGGGAGGGGAATTTTGTAAATTACCTTCACAGGCATTTAGCAAATTACCAACGTCGGCCATAAAACATTTTTGACTGTAAGTGCCCTAAAATAATTACTTTTGTAAATTATATGATATATTTTAATCGCATTTTAATTGAATTTAACTAATTTAGGTATACTCCAGATAATCCAAATTAGATTAAATTAGAAGTTTGAGGTCATTAATGCTTCAATAAAGGCAGGAATTCTACCCAAACCTTTATGGGTTAAAAGAAATTGAAAATACATTACGTAATCGTCCAAATCCTCTTCATTGTTGGCCTTAAACCCATTCGAAAATGCTCTCAACTTCTTCAATCTGCTCCACAAGTTTTCGATATGATTAGTAGTCTCCCTCCCGCTGCCAAATGATCGATTATGAAAAACGACTCTATGACGAAACCCATCATTTTCTAACTTATTGTATGCCTTTCATCCATCTGTTCACACTTCAGTTGGATTGTCCTCATCTGTCATCACCGATAAATAAATAAAATTGCTAACTTCTATATTACTTGAAATATTCTATAGTAAAAATTCCTAAATTTTTCAAAATATTTATATTCTAATGCGAAAAGTATTTATTCTTTAAGAGGAAGTAAGTTCTTCATATTGCCTGTTGTTTGAGCAATAAAAAATCCTGAATCTTTCCGTCCCCCTATCAAAAATACCGAAAGCCCACCTAGTCTCTCTCCTTGTCAATTGATAATTTTGGTTTCATCCATCTCTACACATGGATGAACCCGTCCAGGCTCATTTACTATTCCCAATGGCTCATCTTCTATATAGGACTTAAGTACAAGCTTTGCAATATGTGCTCGCAAGTGCTTTAGAAGCTTTGATATTGCCTTTGGCGTAACTTCAACATCTTGAGCTATCTGCACCATGGTGTGCTCTCTTGCTACATGGTAGAAAATAATCCTGACAATTTTTGCAATTGGAAGTCTTGACAGTCGGAAATATGGACGAGCGCCTTGGTGATAAGCTTATCTGACAAAAAATGGCATCTTAAAAACTCAGCTTCTCTATTTGGTGTTAAATAAACACCACATTCTCTATTGCAAAGGTCGCAATTTTTGCTTTTTAATAGTCCCATCTCTTGGCATCAATCGATTGCGTCTCTTTCGGAAGAAGTAATTGCGCTAAAGTTGCCATAAATTGAATGAACAGCCGACATTTTAATATAACCCGCGAAATTACACAAAAATATGGACAATTTAGTGTGCGTAACTTTCATTTATTAAATTTATATGCCATTTTATTAATATTGCTTGCACTAAATTAAATGTATAATTTACAAAAGTAATTATTTTAGGGCACTTACAGTCAAAAAAAATGTTTTATGGCTGACGTTGGTAATTTGCTAAATGCCTGTGAAGGTAATTTACAAAATTCCCCTCCCTATAATCTATCCAGGAATTTTTTCAGTTTATAAGAATAAGAAGAGTGCAAAGAAGTACATTAAAGTCGCGCGAAACTTGTGTTTAAATTATATTAACTCTGCACGTTTAATTATATTATGCGTGAGCCAAAATCTGTGCTAGCAAAAAGCGTTTTCTGAAATTTAAATTTTTTTTAATGAACAGTGGGGTTGATCGTTAAAATAAAAATAATTAGCAAAGCGTTCACTATGTTTATTTGCATAATGCTAGTGCCCTTAATTCGTATTATTCGATTGTACCTGTTTATTTAAAAACACAGTCTAACCATCACAGTTTTTTAAAAGGTAATACCATAAACAGTTTTAAAATGGTATTTTGTAAGCGTTCATTAGACAGTATCTACCTATACTAATTTACAGAGGTCGTATTTACATAGTTTATTAAGGTGAGGTGTTTTTTCAAAAAAATTACTGTTAAGTTGAATGGAAAATTCCAAAAATTAATTTACTAAACCATCAAGCATGTTAGTTTTTATTTTCCTAAAGTAATGCAGTTTCTGAAAGGGTTACCCTACTTATCTCACAAAATGCCTGTCCCCATAATTCACCACTCTCACTGGAGCCCCCAAATCCATTTGAATTTGATAAAAAAATCTTGCAAATACAAAAGCAACTGGAAAATATTGAGAAAATAAGCTCTGGGATGCCGATGGATAATAAACTCAAGATGTTTAATAAAGAAGATCGGCTTTTACTTAACAATAAATGCTATGACTGAAAGGTAAAAAGAGTTCAAAATCTAAAGCGAGCAAGTGTTTCGGCATCTACTGAAAACCGACCTTTGGCAATTGACACTAGTGATTGAAAATGCCAAAAATCAAACGCAAAACAGCCAATTACACCAAGTTTCCAGTCCAAAAAAATCGAAATTAAATTTGAAAGCACAGGTGGGAGCGATGATGTTTTCGCTGAAGAAGCCCAAACAGTCCCAACTGAGTTATCATTTTCTGAAGAAAACATAGAATTCAACTGAAATTAGTCACAAAATTTATATATACACATTTAACGCGATTTTCTAACTTTCCATAAACAGTTCAAGGCCACCATTAAGATTATGATCATATATACTTATCTACCATATATTGGAAATTCCTAATAGCTAATAATTCTATATAAAAATAGAATTACAGAAACTAGCTGGAATACTAATATACTCTATAAGGAGATATAAATTTATTTCATATACTACAAAAGAATGTACTTTAAGTTACCTCATAATAATAAGTTAGCAATTATATACCTCTTGTAAATCTAATTTAGTTAAGTTTTCCTTGGCAATCCTTTGCTCCACAGTGGCAATAGATTTTTTCAGACTCAACATCAAAATTATAATCATAAGTAATTTCTTCTCCTTTATGTATCAGTCTTTTTGCAAATAAAAGAATGTGCTTTTCTCCTTCGATTTCACACGTTGTGGCTTCACAATTGGGTTGGCAAGAATGGTTGATGAATCTTGCTTTGCCTCCTTTGACTGTGGCATCTAAAACATAGTCTTCATCTAGTCTAAATAAATAGCAGCTTCCTTCACCGATTCCTTTTTCTTCATATTCTTTTTCTCTTAAATCAGCAATTCTATTCCTAACGACTTCTCCAATATATTCAATAACGATTTGTCCTGGATTGATATCAGCATTTGTAAAAAGTCCTAACCCATGAATATTGGACTGTAAAACTTCTACAGGATAAACAAAATGGCGTTCAGTTCGAGAAAAATTAGCAATGTCTTCTTCATAGAAATTATTTATGGGGTTTGGCTTTCTCTTGGGAATTTCTGAACAGTAGCAGCGGTTTAACTCTGGTCAGATAAGGCAGGATGATCTGCTCCTCAGTGCAATCAAAGGGTCTAGATTTTACTACTTTGCACATCCCAGGAAAGTGACCCTTATAATTAATATGCGCAGGAGCTTAGTAAGGAACGCGCTGGTGAGAAGTGCAGCCAGCTGGCGGTTCATTGCTTAGGAAGGTCTACCCGAATGGTTTTCATTTTGAGTGAAGAGTGCCCACAACTTCACTCGTTTTAAGCTTAGTCTCTTTTGCTAGGGAATGGTACCATACACCTCAAATATTAATTAATCTTAAGCATTGTAAAACTTCTACAGATTTATCTCTATTAGGATTTTTCCTATATTTCCTGTATTCAGGGACTAATGAGGTCTCTCTTTTAGCTTCGCTTAAATTTGATTCTTCGTAGTTTACAGACTTATGGTTAATGCTTGATTTTGGCATTTCTGGGGGAGGCTTTTTATGCTTTTCGAAAGGTGCCAGTGAGCTTGATCCATAAGGAGATGGCTTGAGATGGCTTATTATGTCAGTTAAAGACCTTGGCTTTGTTTCTTTAATTGTTTTATAATGACTTGTTTCAGGCAATGGTGGCAAAAAATGAGAAATTGCCGAGTAGCCAAAAAAGTCTGACGCATTTTTCATTAAAAAGCTTTCCCCAACTTTAAGTTTTGGCCATAAATCTTCAATATTTACTGAGCACATTATTTCTTTGCTGTTAAATTCATTATCAATCACAACAGAGACTCTATAAACTTCATCAACATATTCACATTTTAAGAGCTGCCTGCATCCATCGATTCAAAATCTCCTATAAGAAACAAGTATCTGTTCATTTTCTTCAGGAATTTCAGTGATAATGAGTGAACCAATTCTATTAAAAACTTTTCGAATAAAATAAGGCTTTTTATTGAATTTTTTCCCTCTTGTTACATACATTTTTTTATGTGTAGAATTCATCAATGATTCAATAGAAATCGGCTTTGAAGATACTTCTCTAGGCATAGGGCAGGAAATGCATAAAACTCCTTTGTTTTCTAATAACTGGACTCTTCCTAACAAAGCGCAAGGAAAATGATAAGAATTATGGCACTTTTTCGAGATACAGCACAAACTTGCCCCATTAAGCCCGCATTCTTTACATTTTGTCTTTTTTGCTTTGATTAATGCTGCATTTAAATTCATGATCCCTCCTGCTTCTTCAGTTTTAACCTCTGTGCTCCAATATGCACAATTAGCATGCACCCATACTCCTTCATCAGTTGGCAGCAGTCTTCCTGACATCTTTCTTTCTCCATTTTGCTTACAAAGTACACAATTTAATGAGAAAGTTCTGTCTCCTTCTACTTGGTCGTCACTTCTGATTCCATAAAAAACTTCTCTATGCAGCAATTCTTCATGGAACATTTTTTCTGATCTGAAATTTTCACTTTCGTCAGAAGTTGAATTATTGCTGTTAATTATGCTTTCTGAAATTAAATATGATGAATTGTTCTGTAATAATTTATAATATAGCGAATTTTGTCTATTTAATTTTGTTATGTTTAAGTGCAAAGTGATTTTTATTAGATTTTCCCTTATCCATTCTTCAAATCTTTTGGCAAATGCTATTGCTGCAGGGAGTTCTTGATTTATATAGAGGTGGGCAAGCTCTTCAGAGTCGAGCTCACTTGATAAGACCTCTTGAGTGATTTCGTGAGGCTTTAAGGAGTCATGATCATTATGTGATGAATTCTGCTGGTTCAAAGGAAGGTCAATTGTATTGCTGGTAGCTAAAATAGTCCATTCGCAGCGCTCATAGAGGTATTGGTCTGGGTCTCTTGGAAGTGGCATGAAATGGGTGATTTCATCGAAATTCCAAATATAAATAGGGAAGTATACAAAAATTGATCCAATGCTTGGCATTGGCGCAAGTAAAATTTCAACAATTTCGATGCTCATCAGAGGGGAATAAATTTGGTCTATTGATCCCATCAGATTAGAAGTGTCCCACTCTAAGCTCCAAATTGGTAATGAATCCCTTGGTCTATGTATTTTAACAATAGGCACCTGAATATTAGGAATGCTATTACATTACATTATTTATTTAGATTTTTAAAGTGATACTCTCTTCGTTAGGGAATAGTATCAAAGCTTAATTTTTAATGCCCAGTCGATGACTTCAGCAGCCATCTTGCCTCTTAAGCATTCCAGAAGATCCCACCAAAAGGGTCAGAAAGTCTTCACTGGTTGCGTTGGCATCGCTCTATACTTTACTCCAGCGCTTGTTCACCTAATGGTCGCCCCTCCCCAGGTGTGCCAAACGGTTACTCCTATGTCTGAAACTCCTGGGTCAAGTGACTTAGCTTATGTGATAAGCCATATTTGGCATTGTGTATAAAAGTTTGGTCAAGCATAATCCGACTCCCCTTACATCCCACGTTTATAAATTTATTCAATACTCTATTTCATATCCCTACTGCATATAAAATTTTTAAGGTAAAAATTTTTAGACTAATATATAAATGAGCTAATAAAATAAATCTCATTTTATTATTATTTGAATATTAGGAATGTCACTTATCCGAAGCCCATCAATTGAAGGGACAGTTGTTAGCCTATAGCTTGATTCTCTATGACATTTAGTTTTCACTATATCAACGCCTCTTCCCATAAACAATTCTTTCATTTCTTTTGAATTTGCCATAAAGTCAGCATTGTCAATCAAAAAGGCATTAGCAAGCAATTTTGCAAAATTAGTCTCTAAATGGAACCTATTTTCAATGCAGTCTTTTGCTATAGATTTATATATATTTGTCTGGCTAATTAAGCTCATCAGTACTTGGACTTTTTCTAAAGTCTGCTGTTCAGCTTGCGTATAATCCATATTATTATAATAGCATTTTTGGCAGACCCCTTTTCAGTCCTTAGCACAGCTTTGGTGAAAATAAAACTCACATGGCTTGCAGTAATACCGCTCTGAGGTAATTTTCTTTTCTTCATATGGAGAAGACCAATCCCTCTCACACTCTGGGCAGTATTCCTTGTTTGCAATCACCCATGCGCATTTATAGCAAATATCAAGGTCTTTATAAAAATGCTCTTGGGTGGGGATAAACCCAGGCTCATGATACGAATCTGCCCCACATCGTCTACAATTGAAGCATTTATCACAAATCCAACCTTGTAGCTGCAATGGGCCTTTAACGCTTGGCCATAAGCATGAAACATCATATGCTCTCTCACAAGTCTTACAATAAATCATATGCAAAGCATCTTGTGTATTATGGCAAATTTCACAAACACGACAGTCTTTGCATTTCCAATCGCTTGGAGATTGGCTTGAGCTGGTATCTAAGCAAAAGTTATGGAATGCTCGGCCACATGTATGGCAAGCCCATATATTCTCATTTCTTATAAAGCTTCCACATAAATAGCATAATTCTTCGAAACAGAGCAAAGGGTCAATGTAAATTACAGCTTTTGGAGTTGGATAAAAGGATAGCTGAGGAGCTGCTGCTAAATAAGGTAAAATGTCTTTTTTGTTGATTATTATGTTTAATATGTCATTTGGAGGGGATTTATAGGAAAGTGAGGGCAAATCTTGAGTGGCGATTGCAGAAAAGTCATATTTCACTGGAGGGTCAAGAGAGGTAGGGAGAGGAAGGTTAAGAGAGACATCTGCAGGAGGCTCAGTTTTGGATTTTTTAGTTGGAGCTCTAGATGAGTCTGAGTGTTTTCTTTTTTGAGGCATTTTCGAGTCCAGCAGTGCTAATCCCTCTTGCAAAAGCTGCTCAGCAGTTTGATAGCCAATTGTATTTGCTTTATAAAAGCACATAGCATTTTCACATATCTGCTTGAAATGATCTCTTAACAGCTCGATGTTATTTGAATACAGCCCTTTTTGGCAGTTTTCTATCATGATTTCAAAGCACATTTGATTTTTAATTACTTTTAAGTAAAAAGGATCATCAACCTTTTTAACGAAAAAATTGTTTTTTTCTAAATTCATAAGATCATTAATAACTTGATTCATTTCTTCATTTAAATTGGCTTCTTTGCACCTTGGGCAATAATACTTCATATTATCATTTGATGAAAAGAGCATCCATAAATCTATAGTCATTGAAGAATCACATAGTAAATGTACCCATTTTTGACATTTTTCGCACTCAATCATGTCTGGGTAGTCGTTTGTACTTAATCTTTGTTCAGTCCTGCTATGTCTACCTTTTTTTGAAAACCAGAATTTTTCACAGATAGAGCAATATTCCCCTCTCCTTCACTTCAAATCGCAAGAAGTGCATTTTGTTCGTTGACAGTAATTTGATAGGAATTTTTACTATTAAGGGACTTTTGGTTGTAAATTTTTCCTCGTATAATATTCCTCGGCAAAGCCGGCAAAATGTTATTATTCATTAAGTTATTATAGACTTTTTGTGTCTCTCGTTTGCGCCACCCTCATGTTTGTCTGCCGGATTACGCAGACTAAGGTTGTATTACTCCCTCTAGACGAGGGCGTGCACGCTTAACCTGGAAGCAAAGACGCTGGGTCACCCCGAAAATTCAAAGCGTGAATTTTCTGGTCAGGCTATCGACTAAGATGAAACTTTTAGCCAGGGTACAACTCCCCGATATCGCGCTGGGGAAAATGCCCGATTGGCAAAGCGAGCGCCCTCTGGCCTTGCTGGGTTATACCTTTCCAACTTCCAAGTTCCATCCTCCTTTGGGGTAAAACTTTGCCCCATATGTGAACCTGAGGTCGGTCAGCCCGATATGGAGCTCCACAGACCTAGTAAAACCCAGCTGGACACACCTAATGCACGCTGCTCTCCCTTCCACAAGGCCCCCAAACTCCCGTCTGGCTACATGTGCTAAGAGGGTAGGTTGATTCTCCACGTCATTTTATGTGTGCTACAATTTTATCAAATTTATCACTATGGAAAAAATTCAACCAAAAATACAGAGGAAATGTCACACTACAAAAATGTTCCGATCAAATGGCACAGAACCCATTTAGTTACGTATTCATTTCATTTCACATTTCCTTCAATAGCTTTAATCCCACAATGCTGACAAACAGCACATAGCTCACATTTTCATGCTTTGCCAGGCAATGGAGACACAACAGGGTCGAGACATCTCTCATGAAAAGCGCTGTTGCAGTCAGAACATCTTACAAGCTTCCCAACAGTCCCTAGACAATTCTCGCATCTAGGACAGTCTGGGCATCGCCATGTTCCACGTACTCCAGGCTTTGATAAAGCGTCTTCTAAACACTGAGCATGATAGCAAACCCCACAGCTTGTACATTGACGATAATCTAATTGGTCCAAAATATACCCACAGGTTTTGCATCGATTTTCTTTTCGGAAGGTTTTATCATCGGGCTTTGGGGTGGGAAATGAAAGGGAATTTTGCAAAAAAAATTCTTTGTATTGCTTCCGAAGATTTGAGCCTGGAGAAAATTTTGATAGCAAAGAGGCAGGGACTGGAGGCTCAGTTAAGCGGCATGTGATAGGAGATTTATCATAAGGGATCCATCTAAATTGCTTGTCTTTATACACAAAAAGTTTTCCAGTTACGTTATGCTTTCTTAGCAAAAGGACTTTGTTTTTGTATTGTTTCAGTGAAATAAATCTTACTCACCCATATTTATCGAACCGATCGTCATTGCTCAATCAAGAATGGGGTTAAAAATATTTCTGAAGAATAATATTATCTCAAAATTTCATATCGGGATTATTTTTTACCAATTTTAGGAGATTTCAAGTGAATAATAGTTCAATCAAGATATGGAAGAGATAATCCTCCCTCCTTAAGGGAGCAATTTTTTCTGCTCATTAAAGCGTTAAATATATAAATATAAATTTTATATCATAGTTATTTTCTAAAATTTAAAATAAAAATACAGATTAATTTATAAATTTATGTTTTGTTTAAAATAAAATAAGGCTTACTTGAAATTTCATTATAATAGCTGTTACTCATATTCAAATATTTGATAAAAAGAAATTAAATTAAAAATTTGTTAATTGCCTAAAAATCAAGATTTTTCTATTGTTTGCTCACTCACAGAAAGGAGAAATTAGATAATAATTTTCAATGACCTCATCAGGGATTTCCAAATTCAAATTATTATCTAGCCAAGCTTGGTACTGTTTCTTTGCAATAACCGCATTTTGATTATCTCTTTTTTCATAATCTTTTAGCTCAATTGAATGCACCACATCAGTCTTCCCTTCAAAGTTTCTGATATTGATTTGTGGATAGCTCTGAGCCCCAGGGAAATTCCAAATGACTTCTCAAGCGATATCTTGATGCTCTACAACAGCTCCAGTTAAATAGACCTTTTTATCTCGCAAATCAATCCAAGACTCACCAATTCGATATCTTGCAGGAATGATATCTTCCCCTGAGACTTCTTCAAATTCCTCAATTGTACCACTTATTCACTCATCTCCTGCTTGTATCCACAGCTTCCTATGCATAGCTTGGGCTCCATAAACACAACCTTCTAAAAATCTGATTTTTAACTCATCGTCTGGCGGGGTGGGCAAAACGATGTCTTCTTGCTTCTGCTTTTTTGTGGGCGATGGCTCTGATTTTTTTAGTTTGTTGGGTCTTTTTTTGGGCTTTATTATTGGATTTTTTGGAACTGGAAGGACTTGGGCTGCTGTCTGCATGCTGGCAATTCTTGTGGCATTTCTAGTGGGTTTTTTACCAGATTCAATGAGCTTGAAGTACTCAAGGTTTGAAAGATTTCCGATTTCGGGGAAGTCGATTGGCTTTTTGCGGGCCATTTTATGATATTACTAAAATGGTTAGATCGAGCTATTTTCTAATCAGCAAAACAAGTTTTTTTGAATTAGGAAGTAAAAAAGATTTGGAAAAGTATATATCTGGCGTATAATGATAAGCAGAGATGCTAAAAGAACTTAAAAAAATATAGGCGATAAAATGAGAAAGTCAACGAAATATGCATTAAAATGCAGCTTGCTGATAAAAATTAAATTCATACCCAATTAGAAAGAAAGCCTGGCTAGTTATTGTATTAAAGATTATATTTGATTATAACTTAAGTTTAAAGTAGCTGAAGATAACAAACTTATCTTAAAAACTAATAATTTCTCTACTGGCTTATTATTTTTTTGATTTAAAGTTTATGTATTTCATATTTAATTCAATATGAAAGGATTTTTTACTAATCTTCTTGCCCAGATCAATTGCTCAAACTGTTCATGAAACATGCGAGAAAACGAAGGAAGAGTTGAATTTAATTTAAAAGAAGTCTCTCATTCTCATAATACCTCAAAAGAGCTCATCAGTGAGCCACCTGTTGTTGAGCTTGGCTCCAGACTGACCCGAGAAAGTCATTTTCAACAACAGCAGCCTCCCATTCCTGTATATAGAGAAAATTTAAAGCTCATAGTCCCTAAAGTCATTAGGATCCAGTCTTATTGACGTGGCCACCAAACCAGGAAACTATACTCACATATCATAAAATCAAATAAGCAAAGAAAATATCTTCCAAACTCAGAAAAGGAAAATTTTGGATTAAAAAGGAATTCAATTGAAAAAGAGAGACAGTCATACGCAAATAAATCAGGGCCAACTTATGTAGGCGATTACCAAGGAAATGATAGAGAAGGATACGGAGTCCAGACATGGCCTGATGGAGCAAAATATGAAGGTCAATGAAAAGGGAACAAAGCAAATGGGCATGGAAAATTTTGGCATATTGATGGAGATATGTTCGAAGGAAACTGAATTGACGAGAAAGCTCATGGAAAAGGTGTATATACCCATACTAATGGAGCTGTTTATGAAGGAGACTGAAGAAATGATATCCAAGAAGGCTTTGGGGTGGAAATTTGGGCTGATGGCAGCAAGTATCAAGGATTTTATAAGAATGGGAAAAAGCATGGTTTTGGAATTTATCATTGGAGTGATGGAAGTATTTATGTAGGAAATTGGGTCGACAATAGAATAAATGGAAGAGGTGTGTACACTTGACTGGATGGCAGAAGATATGAAGGGGAATGGCTAAATAACAATATGCATGGGCATGGGGTTTATTCGTGGAAGGATGGGAGAAAGTATGATGGAGAGTATTTATTTGATAAAAAGCATGGATATGGAATCTATACTTGGGCTGATGGAAAAAAGTATGTAGGAAGCTGGAGAAATGGGAAACAACATGGAGAAGGAATGCATTTATTTGAAAATGGGGAAACTAGAAAAGGTATTTGGCAAGATGGAAATAGAGTTAAATGGATTGATTAAATAATATTGTAGTACTAATTGCTTTTTTTACATTAAGGTTCTTCTGAACTGATTTTTTGGTGATAAATTTCTATAAGCTTTTTTTGGCTGAGTGAAAATAGTTCATATAAATTATCAAAATCTTTTCCCATCATTTCTCTAAGTTCAGCCAACGTCAAAACTGCATTTTTCCTGACTTCTGGGCTAGTATTTCCAAACAAATCTCTAAGCTTCACAGCTATTTCTTTTCCAAAGAACTTGATATCTGTTCTTTCTTTAACAATGTCTTTTAAGAAGTCCAAATATTTCTCAAGCACAACACTTTCAGCTCCATCAATTGATTCCAGTAATGCTTTAACAGCATTACAAGTGCTCATTTTTTCAATTATAATCTTTAGCACGCCATTGGCATCTTCAATTAGACTATGTTTCTGCCAGGTAAAAACTTCCCTTAACCCAATTATGATTTTCCCTCCGACTCTATCAATATTATAAGTTTTTGCAATTAGCCCAAGACCTCTCAAAGTTTTTTTGAATTCCTCTTCATACTGTTCATCAAGACTATTAATAAGCACCTCTACAACTTCTTTCACTGAGTCATAAGGAAGCTCTCCTTTTCTGCATATTGTTTACCCTATCAAATATTGTAAATACCCTATATACTCTCTTGGCCCTTTCGCTCTGCATTCTTGCAAAACTTCGTTAAAATCAATTTCTCTTACACTTCCTGACATCTCCTCTTCTTCGACCTCTTCAATTACATCGATAGTGGGCACATATCGGTTTTTGGAGTACCCTCTGAGCATTTCTTCGAGCATTGGTGAGTGTTCTTGGCAGAGTTTTTTGAACTAAATAACGATTACTACTTGCTGCTCATCAAATGGAAGCTCCAAAATTCCTTGCAGAGTCCAGAAAACATTTTTATCACAGGCTGCTTCTAAAGTTTTGATAATTGCTTGGATTAATGGTGTTGAGGAATCTTGGGTGAGCTGGGATAACTTTTTGACAAAATTTGACATGCTGTATTGGTTAAAACAAAAAGTTTCTGAAGTTTCGATTAAATAGCTCATGATTTCAATCGGCAATGCTATTTTATCGGGATGTTTTGATATTGTGACATTTTAGAGAAATTTGGTCCAATTTTTTGGTATTGAGGAAAAAACTGTTAAAGTTCAACCGAATATCATCCAAAGGAAAAAAGATGAGGAAATCTACAATATCAAAATGTCCCGATCAAAAAGCACGCGCTGTTTCAATCATAGCTAATTTCACATTAGGCCGACTTAAAGAAACTCCTAACAAATGATTAAGAAGCTCATCAGCTGTAAAAGTTTCAAGAAGCTGTGCCAAAATTGAATTTGCTTTAGAACTGACTGATTCCTTCTTATGAACTGACCATTCCAGCACATCTTTCATTATTTGTGGAAGGTTTGCAGTAAGTTTATTTCTTGTATGCTGGATAATTACTGATAAGCAGTCTAAGCTTCCATAGACCACCTTAATATGTTTATCTTGCAGATGGGAAAGAACTGTCGGAATAGCCTTATCTACATCTTCTTCTTTTTTAGTCTTGGTCAGCACTTCAGCTAGGTTTTGAAATGCAGATTCTCTTGCCGATCAATTATTTTGATGAGTTTTCTTTATTAGAAGGTCAATGTTAACTTCGTTATTTTGCTTGATAATTCCACCAGTTATAGCCATTCTCACCGCAGTGTAGATATCCATGTTTTCATACTCAGAAATGTCTTCAGCTAGTATTTTTGGGTCAACTGGAAAATCCATAGACTTGTCTACAAGAAAATTTGGATTTTTCCGGGCTTGGACTTCTTCAATTGCTTTTCTCAAAGGGGTTGGTAAAGAATTTAGCAGTTGACTAGCCTTTTCAGGATATTTTTCAAGCAAAGCACAATACGCATTTTTCCCAGTATCCCTTATTCTTGGAGCTGAATCTTGTAAGATCCCTTTGACAGCTGACACAACTGTTTCAATTAAATTGTGGGTGCTTTGTTCTCCTTGGTCTAATAAATATTTGGGATATTCTCGCAAAATAAATTCCAAGCATTCGGCTCCGACTTGTCTGATTGCTTGACTTTTGTTTTTGCAATTTTCAGCAATCTTTAGGACTATTTTCCATGAATAAACGTTTTCAATAATGTGCTTTAAGCCTTCGTAGCCTGACTTAGAAATAAGGTTTGTGGAGGAATTTATCATTTGAAACAGAACATCCACAAACTGAAAAGCTGCTGGCTCAAAAGTGCTTTTAAATCTGTAAGAAGCTATTTCAAGGACTTTTATTGACTCTTTTACAATAGCTGATCTTATGTCTTTCAGCTGAATTATCAGATGCGGGATAAATGATTTATATTCTTCAATGAAATCTGCATATGAAGATTCGCCATTTGTCAAGCTTTCTTGGAGGTATTGTAGTGACCTTAGTCTTAGTGTTCATTCAGATTCTAAATATTAATCACTTGTATCGCCTAAATTGTCTATATGAACTGAATTGCTCTGCATTATGATTTTCTTATTTTCATTATTTAGCACAAGATTTTATTTTATACTCGATTTGAAAAAATTATAAAGCATTTTATGAGCCGGTATCGTATCAAGGACCTAGAGCAGCCTTCAAACTAAGACCTTCTAATTTTAGTTATCCTTTGAAAATATCAATAAATCACTGTCATAAATGTCTGTTAAAGCCGAATTATTGGATAAATTATTAGATGCCCAACAGAGTAAAACTAGAGCACAAAGTCCATTAAAGTCAGGCTCGAGACCGTCTAGATTTAGCAGAATTCCATATTATTTAAAAAAAGATTTGCCTGACAGAAGATTTCTGGCTGTGAGATTAGATATTCATAAGAGAAATATCGATAATCTCATCCCAGACACGTCGTTTTTCGAAAGCATGATCCAAGATCAATTTAAAAGATCCTCAGCTAAAAAGAAACGGCGAAGACATAAATATCAAAATATTTATAAATTAAAGCAACAACAATATCAAAACTTTTTTACAAATGGGGAGGTTGAATTTAAGAGAGAAAACTTAGTGTTAGAGAATGAAAATTCCAGTTTAAGTGATGCAGAAGAGAAATTGAAAGCCTGGAGATATAGCTTGAGCTCGAAAAAAATTAGGCCGAATCATGAAAATAGAAAATCTGTTGACTTTGAAAGAAGCTATTTGGTTAGAGAAGCACAGTCTAGATTTTCAGAAATAAGCATGAAGCATAGGCCAAAAACAACTTATAGGAATTAATTATTATTTATTACTTCAATGCTAATTCTCAGCATTGCCCTCTCTCATCTTCATTATCCAGATATAAATGTTTTGATCTTGTCGTCTATTTCTATGAACTTTTATTTGTGTTTCTCTTCAATTCACTTTTCACTTAACAAATCTATCTGAATGCAACACAATTTCATGTATTTTATATTTTCTCTTTTAATTTCTCTTGCTCCCCTCCTTGCGCGAACAAAAAAATTACTCGATCATGAAGGGGTTAATTTTTTTTTAAAAAAAATTCTATATAAATTTTATAGTAATTTTTTGGTCGAGATTTAAAAGATGACTCGCAAAAATTTATAAAATTTATGTTTTAAAATGAAAGCTGTTTTAAAATTAAACAGAATTAGCAAGAGATTACCTTATAATAATTATCACTTATATATCAATTTTTTTTTGATTAAAAATTTTGTTTGTCAACAGTTTTTAGGCAAAAAATAGCACGGAGGGGGGAGTTAGTATTCCGCTCCCAATAATAATTCCGCTCTATAATTATCGTGCAAATAACTCTTATCTATTAGACGAACATTATACTCCTTTATTCATCCACACCCTCACATATATTAGTTTGTTTCAAATGCCTTGTATTCTGTGAACTCGCAATTATGTTAAAGCCAGCCCTAAGCTAAGATGTAAGCTATTGCCTGCACCTATGAGAGTTTAAATATGTGTATGCACTTCTATTTAAGACGTTCTTTCTTCATTAGCGCCACGAATAGCCTTTTAGTTGCCTGAACTTGTCTTTCTATCCTCATCAAATATGTATTTCAAGCGTAAGTCTTCATCCGGTCCATAATAATCTTTTTAGATTCACTTACATCCCAGACTCCCAGTTCACTAAACCTTACCACTTCTGACCATCTTGACTCTTCGCTCACAATAACTCCATCTTATTGCCATTTAACTTAAAGGAATAATATCTTGACTGCTGATCAGAAACACATTAAAAATTTATCATATATTAAAGATCTTTCAAATGATCGAGAGCATAGAAAAAGAAATAAAAGCGTCATTTATTAGCAATATTAATAATAATGAAATATTAAATAAGCTGAAAATCTAACTCCTCCCCCCCTTTAAATTGAAACTAAAAATTTTGTTCCAATTTAAAGGGGGGTTAATTTTTTTTTTAAAAAAAAATATCAATATAAAATTTTTTATAAAAAATATAAAAATTTTAAAAAATTTAAAAAAAAAAAAAATTCAAAAACTTATCGAATTAGTTCAATAAATTTGTTTAATAAAATGCTATTTACTCTTTATCCTTTAAAACAAAGCAAGATATAACTAAATTTTCATATTAGTTCATACGACACTATTAATTGGCATCAAAATTATTTACACAAAAATTATTATTTTTATTGATAAAAACAATTAAAAAAAAAAAAATTTTGGAAAATTTATCGATCAAAGTGCTAATTTTGTTTAAATAAGATGCTATTTATACTATATTCTTTAAAATAAAGCAAGAAATAAGTAAATTTTGAAATTCTATAAAGAATTCCTATTGAATTTATATCAAAACTATCCAAATAAAAAATATCATTTTTATCAAAAAAAACAAAAATTTTTTTGAAAATTTTTTTAAAATTTACCAATTAAGGATAATAAATTTATTTAAATAAGATGCTCTTTATACTTTTTTTTCTTTAAAAAAGAGCAAGATATAAAAAATTTTTAATTTTAGTTAAGAAGAAACATTTAACTTATATCAAAACTTTTTAGATAAAAATTATATATAATTTTTTTATTATAAAAATAAATTTTGTTCCAATTTAAAGGGGGTTAATTTACCAAAAAAGTGGAAATTTTACCGATATTTTGTTCCAATTTAAAGGGGGGGGAGTAAGTTATATTTTTAGAAATAGAGATTGCAAAGAATAGGTGCAACTCAATTGAATAAAAATGAGCATTAGCTTTTGATAAAGGCTATTGAATATGTGATCAAGAAAAAATTTCATTAAATTTAATAGTTTATTAATTGAGCTTACTTATTGCTTAATTAAATTGTTGGGCTACCTGATAATGCTCTTCAGCTAATATAATTGCTGAAATAAGTTTTATTATGCTTTACACGATATATCATTCAAAACTAGTATAATCAAATAATATTTATCATGCCTTTTTTTTTGCAACATTGAGACTTTTCTGTTTTGAATAAATTTATCTCATAAAATTAAGGATGAAATGCTAGCTAAAATCTGAAATCACACAAAACGGATATGAAATGGGATTTAATAATAAAAATGATGTGGAGAGGACTCACTCCCCCCCCTCGAAGTTCGACCAAGATTTTTTTGGTCGAACTTCGAGAAAAATTTTTTTAAAAAAAATTATATAGAATTTTTTTTATATAATTTAGTAGTTAAAAAAAAAAAGTTTATCATATTCTTCTGTATGGTTGAGAGGGTGTAAGGGTTAGAAAAAATAGTGCAAGATGGTTTTGTAACGCTTTTTTAGAACTTGAATACAAAAATCGCAAGCTCACCCCACATAGTTTAAAATTTTTGAAAAAATTGCTTATTTTCCTAGTAAATTTATATAGGTCTTGGTCGGTCGAACTTTGAGGGGGGTTTATTTTTCCAAAAAAATAGGAATTTTCCCTATATCTTGGTCGAACTTCGATGGGGGGGGAGTCAGTAAATTTGCTCAAAACAATCTTAGAAGCCTATGGCAGCCTCAGCCATTTACCTCAAGTCTCCTAATGCCTGCTCGGTTTTTCGCTGTAAGTAACACTGACATCGAGAAAGCTATTCTCGAAAAGCTTAACAAAACAGATGGTGTAGTCAAAGAAAAAGTCAACGCTGCCTGCAAATTTGAAGATATTGAATTAGATTCTCTTGCTCAGGTAGAAGTATTCTCCACTATTGAAAAAAAATTCAAAGTAAAATTGAGTGAACGTGAAAGCGAAAATGTTAAAGGCGTAGCTGATTTAGTCAAACTGATTGCAAGTAAAATAAAACCATAATTTCAAATAAGCTTTAGAATATTGCAATAATCAAGCCTCTTAATAAGAATATTTGTTTAGAAATCAACTATTGTGAAATATAGAGAAGCTGTCATGTTGGATAGTAATTGTTTAGAGATGTAAATGCATATTTAATATAGAAGATAAAATAGAAAGTTACAGTGATTAGTTCAATTATTAAAGTCAATAAGGAATAGAAATTATTAAAGCAATAAAATTACTGACTTTTTAAAATACAAAAATGAATATGAGCATCTTTAGAGATTAAAAGTTTATTAATTCTTCCAGGAATATAATGCAAGGTTTCTTGGAGAAAGTGTTTTGTCAAATATTGAAAAGATTTCTGTATTTACAGAATTTTCACTTAAATATTTTGCTCTGTCAAGTAAAATTAGATTTTCAATCAAACCGCCCATTAAACTCCTCAGTGACCATATAATAGCAGCTTTCTTTTCCTGATCTCTAAATCTTATTTCATACATCTCATTTAAATTATCATCCCTATATGGATTCTCTAATCCAATCTTTAAAAATGACTTGCTAACAAAGTCTCTGAAATCTGTATATTTCTTTACCCCT
Source organism: Blepharisma stoltei (assembly GCA_914767885.1). Taxonomy (NCBI): domain Eukaryota; phylum Ciliophora; class Heterotrichea; order Heterotrichida; family Blepharismidae; genus Blepharisma; species Blepharisma stoltei. The sequence goes on from CAJZBQ010000050.1 coordinate 363,366, forward strand.
TGCCCTATACAAAATACATTTGATTTTTCTGGGTAAGCCTCTCCTAATAAAACTTGAAATGCTGCTCTAAAATCCAACTGTTTAAATGTTTTCTCATAAATAAAATGGCATTCGGTTCGAGAGAAATTAGCTTTGCTAATTTTCTCTCCCTCATGGAATTTTTATTTATAGGGTTAGGTTTTCACTCGAGAACTTCTGGACAGCAATAACGGTTTAACTCTGGGGATAACCAGAGGAACCGCTCCTCAGTCCTCTCAAGATTTCGGGCTTTTACCTCTCAGCACATCCCCACGGGAGGATGACCCTTAGGCGGAACACGCGCAGGAGCTGAGTCGAGAGACAAGGGCGACGGCATCGCGCCGGGTGAGACGTGCAGCAACACTGGTGAAGCAGGAGTTGATAGAAGGCTTGACCAGGGCTGACCTGTTCCAAGATGGCTCGCCTACGTCACTAGTTTTGCCATAGGCCCTTTTTGGGCTGCGGGCACTAGACACCTTAAACACCAGATAATTAAGTTAAGTTAAGTTTAAATGTTTTCTCAGGGTTTTCAATTAAAGAAACTTCGCTCATGGCTAGTTTTTTTGCAATTCTTCCAAGAAAGAAGCAAGGATAAGTAATTTTAATATAATTACTCAAAGGAAACCCAGCTTTTTCATCGCTTTTATTTAAGCTTTCATCTAAATTTCTCCCAGTATAAGATTTTCCTATATGTTCAAGATATTTTTCAACAAGTTCTTGTGCACAAGGATTTATATATTCTGTTATATGTTCATAGCAGCACCCTACATTTATCATTCCTTTTATATTTGTATCGCTTAAAAAAGCTTTTATACAGGTTGCTGATAGATCTCCACATGTATGAAGTCCTGTCAAAATGCAAGGATCTTGTGTATAATTGATAAGGTTATCTGGTGTTACAAATAACGAAATTGTGTTATAATCAGCTTCTTCTTTTTTCATTTTTCTTCTGATGAACTTTCCTCTTTTCTCTGATTGATGACTATTATGATCTTTTGCTTCAATTGCTGTCACTTTTAAATTTCCTTTGGTTACTAACAGATGAGAAAGATATCCTTGCCCAGCCCCTATATCAATAATTCTATCTAAGCCTAAATTAATAGACTTTTCAAAGATAAATCTTGCTAATTTTTTGCATTCGTGGACCTTTTTAGGGTTCATAAAATAGCACTCAAACTTCGAAGTCTCGAATTGGTCGCTGTAATGAGGATAGTTAGGACTGAGTGATATAATGTCACTAATAAATCGGTGAAGGGATGGGAGAGTTATCTAAATATCATTTACTTGATCCAGGATTTTTGGTAATTGAATTAATTGATGATAGTCAAACGAAAGGAGATAGTTAATTCATTCTTCAGGAATTTCAGAAAAGTAGTCTGGAATAAAAGTAGCTGTGAGTTGAGAATCAATGAGAAATCTGTATTGTGTTAAAAATGAAATAATTTGATCTATAGTAGCTTGGTAGTTTTCCATTATTATAAGTCGCAAACAATATACGTATATTTGTAAATTGAATGTAGAGTACAGATGTAATAATTTTTAGATTTGAGGAAAAGTGAGATAACAATGGAGCATATGATAATTGTATTGAATTTACTTCATTTTTTAGGTGAATGTCAATTTAATATAAATAAAATTGATAAGTAAGACAAGATACATAAATTTTGTATAAATAGCCATGAGTAATAAAGATTTCAGCCCGTTTAGCTCAGTCGGTAGAGCGCCAGCCTCTTAAGCTGGTGGTCGGGGGTTCGAGCCCCCCAGTGGGCGTTTTTTGTTGCATGCTTCCTTTTTGTAAAGTTATCATGATAAAGATTAAAAGTTTCTTTTAATTCAGAAGTAAATCATTAGGCTAAAAATTTATTAAAATTTGGCATCTATAATAATTGCTCATATTGGCAATTATTTAGAAATATACTAGCATCTCGAAGAGGCATCCGAAAGGGTGCTAAAGTGTACATTATTGCTTCATGTGTTAAAGGATGAATTGTTCTTGGGACTTTATGATATTTCAGCTCTGGATTTTCAGAATTTTCATTATTTTGTTCACCTTCTAAAAATGGCGGTAGTACATTTTCTTTAAAATGCCTACGAGATGGGATGCCGATTCCAGATTTAAAATGACTCTGAATTCTTAGCATATGACAAAGTAGAGGTGATTTTTTATCCAAAGTTACTATGTGCATTCTATAGCATACTGAAGCTAATCTTCCAGTAGCAACTAAGTATTGAACTTTAGGCTTCTGCTTAGGCAGTGCTGTAACAAAGTTCATTTTCTTTCATTTGTAGCGTTTTCTAAGTCCTTTTACTCTTGGGAATCCAAGACCACGGAGTGAGTTTTCTTTAAGAAAGTATAACAATCCATGGGATGGAGCTGTGTAGATGAAACTTGGATGATCTGTGAGAATCTGGAATCCAAAGTTTTCGGAGTATTTTTCGTAGTTTCGAATTATAAATTCATATTCAGAGCCATTCAGCCAACGTTCATTCCAGGGAAACTCAGTGATCATTTATATTTTTACAATATTGCCATTTTAAAAGTAATTTGGAGTGTTGGATTTTTAATAATTTAATTTATGAATGCAATGCTATTAATTAGCAGGAATAAAAGCAATTTAAGCTATTTATAAAATCTAACTCCCCCCCCATCCTTGATCGAACGATTGACTGTAAAAATTCCTAAAAATTTGGGAAATTAACCCCCATCCTTGATCGAACGATTGACTGTAAAAATTCCTAAAAATTTGGGAAATTAACCCCCATCCTTGATCGAACGATTTTCATATCGTGCAAATTTTTTTATATATATAAAAATATAATAGTTATCAAAAGCTTGGGAAGATGTACATAATTAAGTTGTTTTCAGAGACTTTGAGACGACAGAAAGCTTCGAAATTAACCATCCGAAGTGATTTAGTCATCAGCCTAGGCTTAAAAACTCAATAATCTAAAAAATAGAGATTCTTTAAATTTTAAAAAAAAAAATTAGTTTAATAAGGAACAAATTAAAATTTATACAGTTTAAAAGGTGTGACTAATAAATCAAAATATTAAAAATTTGTATTTTTTTTTATTAAATTAATTCAATTTTTTGCTGTAAAAAATAATTATTAAATACTCTTAAACCCTCTTATTTAAAAGTAAATATAAAAAAAATATATATATATAAAAATTTTTTTCCCAAAACAATTTTTTTTAACCCCCATCCTTGATCGAACGATGGAGGGTCATTCGATCAAGGATGGGGGGAGAGTAAAACACTTTTTATTAAGGCTAGTCACATTTTATATCTATAGATAAAATTTTTTTGACCAGATTTATAATGCAATTTTGCCTGTCTTTTGAAGCAATAAGATCTATTAAAACCTTAAATAGAAATCCAATCTAATAAATATATAAAGCTGTTAGTCAATTAATATTAGTAAGCACAAACTAATACTTGATCTAAAAGCAGGAGGTTGGGTTTCCGCAGCATGAATAAAGCTTAATAAGTAAGTAGGAGTTTAAATAAAAATGTTGAAAATTAACCTAAAAACACATTCCAAGTTTTGAATTGCGAATAATCTATCAGTTCATTGCGATAAATTATTTATTTTGAATGAAATTACTTAATTCAGCTACCATTATACGATTATTATTCTTAAGTTACTAATTTTAAAGCTTTTGGTATACTGCAGGGGGTAATGGGGATGCAGCAACTGGCTGAACATATGGATACCCGCTGGGAGGAACAGGAGGATATCCAAACTGAGGATTATTTTGATAATAATTTTGCTGACTTTGAGGAATTATAAGATTCGCTTGAGGATAAACAAATGGTTCTTGATTCATGATTAGCGGTGCATTTAAAGGCTGAGATGAATTTAAAGGCTGTGATGCATTTTTCATTGCTTTTAGTAGCTTTTTTGCGTGGCGAAATGAGTAATGCAAAAGCACTAAAGTTATACCAAAAATGAAGCACAGTATCCCAGTAATTACTGTAAGTCCTTCAGCTATATTTTCATCATTTTCACAATTACTGTCGAATTCTTCTTCATCACAAGAAATCGTTCAATTAGATAAAAATGATGCTATGAAGCCCAATCCAACCCCTACTAGAAGTACCCAGAAAACGATTTTAGTGGACCTTAGCAAAGAAGAATAAGTTGAGACTGTTTTAATACCGCTCTTTCAGCCTGCAACGCACAAGCCTATTTGTCCAATCATTGCATATGGGAAGAAAATAGTAATGTACAAAAACCATACATCCCATGTTCCATAAAAATACATAATCATAAAAGGAATTCCAAAAAAGCAATGAAAAAGAATTGAATCACAACGAACTTGGCCTTTATAAGTTTGAACTTCTCTTTCACGAGAATCACCATTGTAGTTAGGTATCATTTTATATTATACCTGATGAATTATTTTAGCAGTTTAAATATATGATTTTAAATGAATATAAATCCTTTATATGTGTCTTATGATTTAGTAATATTAAATTACTTGATTTAGTTACCATTCCGTTCCACCATTAAGCAAATGCTCTCTAAAATAGAATTTGAACTGCTTATATAATCTTGAATTTAATATAGATTTTAAATTAAAAATAATTAAAACAATTAAGCCAAAATCCAATCGTTTTGCTCGACTAAGCACATAAAGAGAGGAATATCAATAACTTTGTCAGCTTTTGTATTTACCAGCCCAAAGACGAAATCCTTAGTCAAAATTTGCATTTTTCTTGTATTAAGTTCAAGAATCCCTGGAGCAGGTCCTGGAATGTTATTTTCCAAACTTACATCTTCCAAGCACTTTCTAACATATTGAGACTCATTTTCATCTTGCTGTGGAGGAATTTCATACCCTTCTATTCAAGGAATATTCCAATTTACCCCTTTATTAAACGCTGGTACACAAATTTCATCACAATCATTTTCTTCATTTTCCATACTTCTAAGCAAGTCTTCTATTTTATAAGATAAATCAGTTTTAAATCTCTTCATTTCTGAGGATAATTCTTCTTTTAAGCCTTCATATTTCATAAAAAAGGCACTTATTCCTTGTTGTCCAGTAGGCACGGTATAAATATCGCCATTATCTTGATTTTTGCTGTGTTTTATTTCTTTAGTTTTAAATCTCATAAATTTGTAATTTTGTTCATTTACTGTTTTTATGATATTTGTGCATGAAACCCATTTGAATGAAATATCAAGTATGGATATTGAAGATTTACTAGCTGGAGCTAGAGCTGGGGTATAATGATTTTCTTGCAAGAAATGGGCTGCCTGTGGTTGACTGTCAAAAACATGTGCCTTTATAAAAGGGAAGTTAAAAGAGTCAGTTGAGTTTATAATTTCAAGAATATCAGAAACGTCACCTTGCAGTCTTGTTTTTGGATAGCCAGTTAAGCTTATCCCACTTTTATCAAGCTTCCCAAATAAATTCAAAACAGCATTTAGCAAGCATTGCCTATTGCCTATTTTCACCATTTCTGGACTTATAATGTCCCTCGCTCTCACTTCTTCATAATTAGCTTCAACAATGCATAATGCTTTCAATGTAAAAGGAAATTCCGCTTGCGTTCTTGCATCTCTATTTGGCTGTATATTAGTTCTTGCTTTCCCCATAACAGTTACATCTACATTATATTGTCTCAAATGTGCTTGTGTTTTCCATTTGTACTTCAAATTTGTATAAATCTTTTTTATATCTTGTGGGACTTCTCTTCCTATTTCGGTAAATAAATTAATTCTGACTTCATCACAAGTGTCTATTTTTCATAAGAAATTCCCGGCTAAATCAATGATATTTTGATAAGATTTTTCGTGCAAGCATGAAATGTGGTGAATTATTAAATTTCTTCCATTTGGAGATGAGCAGTCTAAGGAGTATATTAATAATCCCATGATTTTTTCATTTTTCATAGCCCAGTACCAGCATGGATCTACTCCTGATGTAACTTCTATGAGTAGCTGATCTATGCTTGGCAAAATCATCTTTAAAGCAGTAGGAATATAATTATAATATTCGTTCAAAGCATATAATGCTGCTTTTTCTGATAAGCCTAAAGGCTTAAACAAAAGATTGGATAAATCTTTAAAATCAGCCATCCCAGCGAAATCAAGACCCATCCCTTCATGAGGATCAGTCATTTCAGATGAGACTGCAATTTCTTCATTTCTCATAGAACTTTCTGCTAACTCCTGCCTTTAAATTGGAGCAAAAAATCTTGCTCCAATTGAAAGATTTTGCGATTGTTTTTGAAAATAAATTTGTGTTATTAACATAAATTTAAGGTTTTTTTAAATGCCACACTAATTCACTCTCTCTTTAAAATAGAAAATGCAATAGGTAAATTTTCAATTTTGGCATATTAAATTTGCTATCAAAGCTATTTACATAAATTTTTTATTTTGCCGATAAAATTAAATTTCTATCTAATTTAAAGAGGTTAATTTCCCAAAAAATATAGCGCTTTCCCGAGGATGGCGCGGAATGGCGCCATCCTCGGGAAAGCCAGGAAGGCATCCACACGGGAACTGGGAGTTCCACGTGTGGATGCCATTTTGACATGTGGAAGTTTGGATCCCACATGTCAAAAATGGCATCCACACGTGGAAACTCCAGTTCCCGTGTGGATGCTTAGTTGACTTTCCCGAGGATGGCGCCATTCCGCGCCATCCTCGGGAAAGCGCTATAGATATTTTATTCCAATTTAAAGGGGGGAGTGAGTAATGGTTTGGACTATGAGCCCCTGGTGTAAAGTTTTCTATTGCATAATCTTCAGCTTCATTTACTTCAATTCCCATTCCAGCAGAATTAGTCATAATAATCTGTGGCGCTGCTAAAGTTCTCCTTTTTTCTTGGTCATAAGCTGAGTTAATCATAGATTCAGCTACTTGAATTATCCAAGAATCATTGGAAAATTCATCGAATATTTCATTATAAACCATATCTGTAAGTTTTTCATTGAGAAGTTTTCTTTCATATAAATAAAATGGCATTCGGTTCGAGAGAAATTAGCTTTGCTAATTTTCTCTCCCTCATGGAATTTTATTTATAGGGTTAGGTTTTTACTCGGGAATTTCTGGACAGCAATAGCGGTTTAACTCTGGGGATAACCAGAGGAACCACTCCTCAGTCCACTCAAAATTTCGGGCTTTTACCTCTCAGCACATCCCCACGGGAGGATGACCCTTAGGCGGAACACGCGCAGGAGCTGAGTCGAGCGACAAGGGCGACGGCAACGCGCCGGTGAGACGTGCAGCAGGGCTGGTGAAGCAGGAGTTGATAGAAGGCTTGGACGGGGCTGACCTGTGCCAAGATGGCTCGCCTACGTCATCAGTTTTTTGCCATAGCCCCTTTGGGCTGCGGCACTAGACACCTTAAACACCAGATAATTAAGTAAGTTAAGTAAGAAGTTTTCTTTCTCTTTCCTCAATTTTTTTCCTTTCTTCTCCACTTTTAACTTGCTGCTTTTTCTGGTCTATGGCTTCATTAATTAAAGATTCCGCAATACTTTCAAGTTTTAACGAATTTATCGTTTCTTCAATAAGAATCCTTTGGATTTGGTTTGAAATTTGGCCATTAATGGAATTTAGCGTAATTTGTCTTTGAAGCTGAGCTTCTTCTTCATGTGTTCTTGCTCTTTTGAACTCTTCAATTTCACTGGTAGCAATTTGTGGGAGTTCAGAGTCAATTAAATTTAAAATGCTATTGAAGACTTCGTCTGTAAGTTTTAAGTTGATTAAATCTCTTTCCTTTTTAGCTGCAGCTTCAAGATTTGCTTTTGCAACCTTTTCACGTGCTTTTGCGTCTAATTCTGATAGAGTTATCCCAATCATTTGAGTCACAGCTTCATCAAAAAATTGATCAGAAAGCTGCTTGGAAATTTTATCATTTTCTTCTTTTATTTTTTCAAATTTCTCTTTTTCTGCAATAAATATTCGCTGCTCTTCTTCAAATTGTGCAGATATAAACGATGAAATTGCTGAATTCATTAAATCTTCTGAAATTAATTTAGAGAGCTCTTCTGTTTCTAAGGCTTTGCGTTTGCGGTCTTCTTCAGCTTTCTTGCTAGCTTCAATAGTTTCCTGCTCATTTCTAGCATAAATAAATTCACTTTCCACTATTTCTTTCAATAAGCTGCTTATAGCAGTATCTGTTATATTCATATTGAAGAAATCTATTAAAACAGCATTTTCTTCCTGCTTTTTCTTTTCCAAATCTTGCAATCTTTTTCTTTCATTTTCTGCAACAGTTCTATTAGCCTCTTCTATTTCTTGAAGCCTTTTTCTTTCGTTTTCTTCTGCAATTTTTTTAGCTTCTTCTAAATCGTGTTGCTTTTTTCTTTCATTTTCTGCTGCAATTCTATTAGCTTCTTCTAATTCCTGCTGTTTTTTTCTCTCAGCTAATCTATTTGCCTCTTCAATTTCTTGCAATCTTTTCTTTTCATTTTCTGCAGCGATTCTATTAGCCTCTTCTATTTCTTGAAGTCTTTTTCTTTCATTTTCTGCTGCGATTCTATTAGCCTCCTCTATTTCTTGCAGTCTTTTCCTTTCATTTTCTGCTGCAATTCTATTAGCTTCTTCTAACTCTTCCTGTCTTTTTCTTTCTTGCTCTTCTAGTTCTTTTTGCTTTTGTCTTTCAATTTCCTGCAATCTTTTCTTTTCTTTTTCAATTAACTCTTGCTCATCTTTTAATCTTTTTTCTGCTTCTTGTATTTTTAGTTCTTCATTTATCATAATTACTACAGCTTCATCAAATAATTCCTGAGCGATTTGTTTTTTAATAGCATTATTATCTTCTTCCAGCTGTTTTTTCTCAGCAGCTTCTTTCATCTGTTTCTGTTTTTTCAGCATAGCTTCTTGAGCGTAATTTAATTCTTCTTCAATCATTTTCCTCACAACTTCGGTTAATAAATCTTCAAAAATGTTTTTTCCCAAATACCCAATTTCATCTCTCTTTTTTCTTTCTTCTTCTTTTATTCTTTTATATTCATCTTTAGCGAATTTCAACTCATCTCTTGCTAATAAGTCGACTATTTTATTGACTTCGCTATCTATAAGTTTTTGTGCGTAGTTGTCAAAATGCTTATCAAGAGCCCCATTAGCAGCTTGTCCTAAGAATTCATTTGCGAGTTTTCTGATAGTGTCTAAAAGTTCTTTCCCTAGGATTTCATCGGTTAAATATTTAGCAGCTGCATCATTTTGTCTTTGAGTTTCATGTTTTTTTGTAACACTGACGATTTCGGTTAATTCATTTTCGACTTCTTCTTCAATGATATCTTCAATGACATAGAGGGAAATTCTATTTTCGTCGTCATATCTTCTTTGTTTTCTCGTGCTATGCAAAGGAGTCCCTATAAGTGAACTAAATTTTCCGCTAGGCTTTGATTTGTGATTAGGCTCCCATTCATTATTGGAATCTTCCATAATTACCATCTCTGCCAATCTTACTCGTTTTAAAAGAACTCCTGGCAATGGAATTAAAACTTGGCCGCTCTCAATAAAATAATTTTCCTTTTTTCGATTTTGCTGTTTTGATCTATTCGGTGCTGCTTTAGACGGAGCCACTAGTAAAGGATCAGGTTCTTCGCTGAATGTAAAAATTTTAGAAAAATCCGAATTTGAGAGGAAGTTTAAATCGTGCTTCATTTTCGCCATATAGTTTACACCGTCATGCATAAATGGAACTAGTTTTGTTTTTGCATAAGAATCGTTTTGATTTAGCAGCATTGCATAAACAAGCTGCTCGCGCCACCTTACAATGCTTTCTACTACATTTAGTGTTAAGATTCTATGGGCATGCAAAAGCTCGGCACATTCAAGCTGAACATCTTTGAGCTTTTCTCAATCTGGCGATTTTATTAGATATTCGTTCATTTCTTTGATGCTTTTTAAGCTTTCTTCTCGAGCTGAAACTGCCCTTAAAGCAATCTGCACTAAGGATCGATTTTTTCTTAAATCCTCGATTTCTCGAGAAATAATAGCTGCGCCTTTATTTCTTGGCAAATCGAAGACGCATGATTTGAATACTTCTCGCTGGGCCTCTGGGATTGCTCGAATTTCCCACTCAGCCTCTATTTCACCTTTAAGTGCATTTAGCATTTCTTCAGTTATAGCTAGACTGGCATTGGAAGACCTTTCCAAGCTTTTGGCTCTTCCTGAGCCTGGTCTTGAGCTGATTTGTGGTAGCTTAATTTTGTTCTTTGATTTATCTTTAAAATATTTGTCATTGTCTTCATGGATATTAGAGGTATCTAAAGTTGAAGAATTTAGGGGTAAAGAACCAAGCCAAAATCGGTCATCCCAAGGTGTCTTTTTGCTAGATCTTGAACGTGCTGTATTCGAGGATGAAACTTTGATTTTTTTTGAAGGAGTTGGCTGGAGCATTAAATAATTACTTTAAATAAGAAATATGAAAAGTTTCACATAAGGTTATAAATAAAGCAAATAGCTGTCAATTATTTTTTTTTATTATATCCCTGTTAATTGTAACTGGAAATAATTTAGAGAAAACTATAAATCGAAAATTTTTTGAAATAAGGCTGCTTATGATAATTATTTATTATGTGAATTTAGACATTATATTGAATCAACAAATAAATAAATTGAGAAAAATAACAATAAGAAAAAAAATTAGCTCTTATTTTCTGAATTAATTATGGCTTTATGTCTTACTTACTCCTCCCACTGTGAGCGAAAATTACATTTTGTTTACTAATTTTTTTTATAAGATTTTATATATAGATTTTCCAATATGTTTGCAAGCTCACGATGAGGAGTTAGGATAAAACTCAGTTATATAGATTTCGTAAATCAAATATAGCTTAATGCTCATTTTAAAGCAATCATGCTAATTCCTTCCTTTTTGAGCAGGTCATATATTTTATAAATGAATTTTACGATTACTTTCAAATTGTTGTAAATTGGAATTAAAAAAAAATGAATAGAAATTTTATATAATCATTTATAATGCGTTTTCCTATTCACTATATAAAATAGAAAAAAGTAGCCAGTGTCAAGGTTATATAAAATTTTGAAGAAAAAATGATTATAGTACTTGAGTCGCAAAAAGTCTTGCTCACTCACAAAGAGAGAGTAAGAAATCTCTTTTAAATCATATAAACCTATTGGATTTTTGACTACAAACATAAATTCTCAATACTTAGTATAATTCTGTAAGCTAACATTTATATCTTAAATAATGCTGCGAATTGTTAATATAATCTTTTAGAAATTGATATATATATGAGTATTTTAATAGTTAAATGAAAGATACTAAACTTGATGAAAAATTCAATAACATTCTGTTAGGTATTTTTTACGAAGACAGAAATCGAGCATGCCTCTTATTTATTGGACAAGCATCAAAAAATTCGAGTTGAACAATGAGTAACCCTCCATTAAGAAAACAAAGCTTTCAGAAGTTACAACTAACCATGCATGGAAAAAGAATCGCAATGAATATGCACAAGCTTTAAAAGAACAAATTTTAATCAAAAATCTAATAGCTCCGTTTAAGTCTGCTCCACCTGAAGGTCCATTGCCTCTTTTCAACAAATTTTTGGTAAAAATTATTCAGCTAACTCCTACACACAAGGTTCCTGAGCATCGATGAAATTCAAGAGCAGATCTAAACATAGTAAAGCAAAAACTAAAAGGAAATAAAATTCAAATGGCATTTAAATCCGTTGAATCGCCGAGCAGATCCATAAGTGAAGATGATAAACCCAATTTAAAACAAAAATTAAAGGTAAATCTAATTCAGGAAAAAGAGAGAAAAATAAAAGAGCAGCAAGAAGTCATAAGAAAATTGAAAGAAGAAAACCAAAATTTAAAGAAAATGCTGTCTTATGAAATCCAATCTCGAGATGAAACAAGAATCAAAATCGATAGTTCAAAAATACTAGAATTTGACGATAAAGAAATAGAGGTTTATAAAGAAAATACTATAAGGAGCATGAATAGAGATACTCCTTCGTCAAAGCATGTCTCATTTTCATTATCACCAGACAGCAACCAAAAACTGGAAGAAATGTTCTTTATGGATAGCTCACAGCGAATAAAAAGAAATTTAAATAGCCAGCTACGCAATCCAAATCTCAGCTTAGAAGAATGCTTGAATAGTATGAGCCACAGTTCTGATTATCTTTAATAGCCTTAATATAAATTTAAAATCTCCAATATGAGATATTGTGATTTAAATGACAAATAAAAATCCATGGATGATCCCAGAAATCGTATAAAGTTCATTAAGCAGAGCATGTCTATTACAATCGCAATTTTATTAGTGATCGCTATTTAGTTTGCAGTTTTTATTGTTTGCATTATAGAAATAGATGTTATATTTAAAATTTTCATTGATTATTCAAACTGGACAAAAGAGAACCCTGTATATGGACTGTTACTTATACAAGTTGTTTGCATAATCGGACTGATCATCATGATTCCTTCAACTTTATTTGCCCTGACGATAGGCTATATATGTGGAATGCTATGTGGCGAAATTTTTGGGTTTATTTTAGGTATTCTTCTTATTTCTGTCACAAGTCAGGTTGCAGCTGTGCTATCATTTTTCTTAGCACGATACCTATTTCGCGACATGGTGATAAATAATATTAAAGAAGAATGAGTGAAGACCAGAGCCGTTTTAAAAGCTCTTGAAACCAAAGGAATAAAAGTCGTTTTCTTATGTAGACTATCCCCTGTAATACCTTATGGGATTTTAAATTATATTGTAGGAGCTTCAAGCATCCCCTTTCAGCATTTTTTTATTGGCAATCTTGGACTCATCCCTGGATTTTCACTATATGTCTATATTGCAGTAACCATGGGCTCTGTTCAAGAAGCCCTAAGCAACCAAACAAGCAGTGACTGATATTGATATCTAATTGCCATTGGCGGGGTGCTTATAATTGCAACGTGTATATACATCACATGAGTATCAAAAAAAGAGTTACAAAAAATATTAGATGAACAAGAAGAGTCTGAGGCGCCACTTTTCATGGAAGAGGAGCACGAAGAGGTGCCAATTGATCCTAATAATATATAATTATAATTAAATAGAATTTAGCTCTGCAGAAATTTGGCTGATCCTTATGGGCATAAGCTCGCACATTTCTTTACAAATATTCATCTGTTCTTCAATGTCTTTGATTTCTTCTCCATATTTTCCTTCACTGACTTCTGTTAAGTAATTTTGAATCCTCTCATATCATCTATAGCAGCTTTCCATGTAGCTGATTTTTATTTCAATCTCAGGGTGATCTAGTTTTGTGTAAGTTCTTGCTATTCCAAACATCAAATTTAGAGAAGATTGAATCACATCTTTGGCAGATTCATCATTTAATTCAAATTTCTGTACAAACTCTAATAACTCGACCTGCTTTTCGATAGAAGTTAAGGCGCTTATGTTTGTTTTTGTGTATATTTCTTGATTCTTTTTGTTTTTTCCTCGTAATTGGGAACTTTTTATGTCGTAGATGTCAAGGTAGACTGATGAAATTTCATTCATTAGATGCTGCCAAAGCTGAGAATAAGCCTGTCGGTTTAAATCTTTGGTGTATTCTTCAAGAATTTCAATTCTTCTTTGTAGCATTGCTATAACCCTCCCTTCATTTTCATCAAAATAGCATAAATATTTGTATAAGCTGCTGATATTTCGTTTCATCTCTATATGCTCTGTCACATATCCGTCTATAATAAAATATTCTAAAGCTTGCTTCAAGCTTGTATTTGCTAATTTAAACAATTCCTTTGCTTCTTCTAAATTCCCTGCAGGAGATATTCTTGGAAATTGCACTCTTAGCCCTCTGAATGCTACACATTGAGAATAAATGCGATCTGGAATTGATAATTTATCCTTATGCAGGGTTGCTCCCATTTCTAAAAAGGCTAAAAAGCATCTTCCTATTTGCATATGAATTGTGCTTTTTAGTTTCCTTTTATTCTGAAGAATAATTGACATCCCACACTGCAAAGTATACAAAGCTTGATTTAAGTAGCCATTTTCCACATAATACTCAGCTAAATTTATAGAATTTATTGCTCAATCTTTGATGTCATAGTCCCCACTTTCTATTTGCCGCTTCATAGTTTCAGCACAATACATAGCTGATTTTTCTTTTTCACCAAGCTTTGCAAACTCCTGGGCCATATAAAATAGAGTCAAAGTATAGTTTTGCTCAATTTTGCATCTATTAACACCTCCGTCAATAATAAAATGAAAACCAGAAGTTCCTGTCAAAAAATCATGAAAATTGTGGGAAAAAGTCTGTGTATTGAAAATTTTGGTTATTAAATAAAGTTCTTGAGACTTTATGAAATATGATAAGCTCATGCACCTTTATGGATCGACCTCATTGAAAATGTAACCACTCTAATGGACTTCCTATCCTGTACATTAGAATAGACCCCTCACTATTTAGAGAAATATTTAGACTATTATAAAAAAATCCCTAGTTTTAAACTAGTTCCATATAGTTTTTTATATTATTGTTTTTTTAATAATTTGAAAAATGTTTTAAAAATCAGCATAAGATTTGGCAAAAAGAAGCCAAATCATATTTTACACTTAAAATAGTTCTTCTTTCTTGATGCTTGAAAAAATAAAAATTTCGCGGTAAAAATGTTTTGGCCAAATATGGGAGCTAAAAATGGCTAGTCAAAAAAATTTTTGACAAGTGTGAACCATTTTGGCAATTAAACGAGCCAATTTTTAAAATATCTTTATTATAAATATTAATTTTTAATTTAAGATATGATTTTAAATAAAAAAAATGGCAGATTTATAGTGACTATAGGGAAAAATGTCACCCCTCATGGAGTAAGCTCCGATGGAAAGTTTCCTAATAAAACCAATGCAAAGCTTCATCATTTAAAAAGAATTTTAATTTGCCCAATGAACTTTTTTTGCTTCGATTTAGTCTTGGAGATCTCATGTTCGAGTTTGAATTTTTTTTAGGTATTCTTGACTTTAGAAAAAAAAATTGCAGACTTATAGTGACTATAGGAAAAAATGTTACCCCTCATGGAGCAAGCTCCTATGAAGAGTTAAGGTCTGGTTCAAATGCAAAGCTTAATCATTTAATATAATTTTTATTTTACCCAATGAACTTTTTTTGCTTCGATTTAGTCTTGGAGATCTCGTGTTCACGTTTGATTGTTTTTATGGTATTTTTGACTTTAAAAAAAAATGGCAGACTTATAGTGGCTATAGAAAAAATGTTACCCCTCATTGAGCAAGCTCCTATGAAAAGTTAAGGTCTGGTTCAAATGCAAAGCTTAATCATTTAATATAAATTTTATTTTACCCAATGAACTTTTTTTGCTTCAGTTTAGTCTTGGAGATCTTGTGTTCGAGTTTGATTGTTTTTATGGTATTTTTGACTTTAGAAAAAAATGGCAGACTTATAGTGGCTATAGAAAAAAATGTTACCCCTCATGGAGCAAGCTCCTATGTAGAGTTAAGGTCTGGTTCAACTGCAAAGTTTAATCATTTAATATGAATTTTATTTTGCCCAATGAACTTTTTTCACTTCAATTTAGTCTTGGAGGTCTCGTGTTCGCGTTTGAATTTTTTTTAGGCATTTTTGACTTTAAAAAAAAATGGCAGACTTATAGTGGCTATAGGAAAAAATGTTACCCCTCATGGAGCAAGCTCCTATGTAGAGTTAAGGTCAGGTTCAACTGCAAAGCTTAATCATTTAATATGAATTTTATTTTGCCCAATGAACTTTTTTTGCTTCGATTTAGTCTTTGGAGATCTCGTGTTCGCGTTTGATTTTGTTTTGCTTACTTTTGACTTTAGAAAAAAAAATGGCAGACTTATCGTGACTATAGGAAAAAATGTTACCCCTCATGGAGCAAGCTCCTATATAGAGTTAAGGTCAGGTTCAACTGCAAAGCTTAATCATTTAATATAAATTTTATTTTGCCCAATGAACTTTTTTTGCTTCGATTTAGCCTTGGAGATCTCGTGTTCGCGTTAGAATTTTTTTATGGTATTTTTGACTTTAAAAAAAAATGGCAGAATCTTATAGTAAGTATCGGAAAAAAAATGTAACCCCTCATAGTGATGTTCCTATAAGGAATAATATGAAATAAATACAAAGCCTAATTGTTTAAGCTGAATTATTATTTTTATTAAAGAGCTTTTATTTTTCTCAATATCAACTTGGAGATGATGTGCTCATATTCAAATTTTTATTAATATTCTTTAAATTTAAATATTATTTTTATTAATTAAATTAATTTTAAGTTAAAATTAAATGGAACAGCCATTTTTTTCAAAGTCATATCTTATTAAAAATTAATTTTAAAAAATATAAATATATTTTTAAAATTGGATCGTTTAATTGTCAAAATGGTTCACACTTGTCAAAAATTTTTTGGCTCGCTATTTTTAATTTCCAATCTTTGTTTGGGCCAAATCATTTTACCGCGAAAATCGTATTTTTCAAATATCAAGAGATAATAACTATTTTAATTGTAAAATATGATTTGGCTTCTTTTTGCCAAATCTTATGCTGATTTTTAAAACATTTTTCAAATTATTAAAAAAACAATAATATAAAAACTATATGGAACTAGTTTAAAACTAGGGTTTTTTTTATAATAGTCTAAATATTTCTCTAAATAGTGAGGGGTCTATTCTAAGATGTACAAGATAGGAAGTCCATTAGAGCGGTTACATTTTCAATGAGGTCGATCCATAAAGGCTCATTAACTATAAGCCCTTTTTCGTTTTCTCCACGATTGCAGCACAATACACCTAAAGAATTTAATAAATCTTGAAAAATGTTAATAAAGCGGCCTTGCTCTTGAAAAGAAATAGTGCTAAATAAATCTAATGACTTTTGATAATGTTTATCACTTTCAGTGATTTCTTCTGTTTCGAAGTGATTAACACCTAGCATATATTCTATGATTGCTTCTGCTGTGCGAGCTATTTCGTCAGATTTTTTAACCCTTTCTTCTTGTAGGAGTGAGTTCAAAATTTCTCTTGCTTTATATTTGTGTTCATATGGGTGGGAGGACTCTGAAGCCATCCCCATAAGTTTGTCAACAAACTCAAGTTCTCTTTGAAATACCGAATAAAAGAAATCCATTGCAAAATTATATTAATTTACTGTAATTCAAGAACTTTTCTGGCAAGAGAAATATATGATCCCAAGCAAAATTTATTATAAATATGATAAGTTTTATTCTTCTTGTCAATAAGCAAGGTCAGACAAGGCTAGCCCAATACTACAACTACATGACGATCAGCGAGAGAGCCACACTTGAAGGAGAATTGGTCAGAAAATGCTTAAGCAGGGGTGAAGGCCAATGCAATTTCTTGGAGCACCAGCAGTGGAAGGTCATCTATAGAAGATATGCTTCTCTATATTTCATAATTGGCATCGAAGAAGAAAATGTCAACGAGCTTGCTTACTTAGAATTCATTCACAACTTAGTCGAGACACTAGACAAATACTTTGAAAATGTTTGCGAACTCGATATCATGTTCAATATAGAGAAAGCTCATTTTGTCCTTGACGAAATGGTAATGAATGGCTGCATCCTCGAAACCAATAAAACTATCATACTAGGCCAAATTTCTGCAATTGAGAAGTGCGGATAACTATATAGATTAGTAATTACAGCTAATAGTCCTCGTAAGAAAATTCATAATAATTATGGAAAATCTTGAGAGTCAAGGCGACTATTACAAAACTCAAGGTTTGTACGAAAAAGCCATTGAAAAATACAAAGAAGCGCTTTCCTTTCAAAGGTCAATGAACGTTTATATGAACTTGGCATCCTGCTATGAAAAAACGGACCAATTGGAAAACGCTGAAGTTTGCCTAACAGAATTATTAAAATCCTTAACGATTTCCAGCATTAAATCAGAAGATGATTTCTATGAGATACTGTTCCGGAGAGGAAATCTTTATAAAAAACAGATGAAACTTAATGAAGCTATTGAAGACTTCAGAACTGTCTACTCAAAAAGTTCGAATCGAACTGTCGTGGATAATGCAAAAATACACTTAGATAAAGCTTTAGCGAAGAGGGAAGAAGTCAGAGAAAATTTAAATAAAATCAATGAAAGAGAACATTTTGTGAGCCTTTTCAGGGAGCATATGGCGGTCTATCCAGGGGCTGAATGGCACGTTGTAAGCAATCTTTGGTTTCAAAAATGGCAGAAATTTGTTGGGCTGACTTCAAGAGAAGGATATGAAGATTTGCCTTTTAGCTTTGATATAGAATTTGAAGAAGCCACCAATCCTGGCCCTATAAATAATAGTGATATCATAGATGAAGAGCACACAAATGTTTTATTAGAAGACCGAATTAGGCCATCCTACCAAATTTGTATAAAAAACGGCCTGAGTGAAAATATAAATTATGTATTATTACCACAAAGTGCTTTTCGAATTTTACATGAAAAGTATGGATGCTCAAAAGATATTAAAAGGCATGCAATAGAAGTTAACGATTCTATATACCAAGTTGAGGTTTATTTGAAAACAATTAAAATAGGCTGCCCAATGCAAGGATCTTTAGAGGTTGAGCTGATTAATATGAGCAGGAAAGACACAATCGGAGATCTAAAAAATAAATTTACTATAGCTAAAGATATTATGTCTCAAGTGAGGATATGAAAAGTGAGTTTAACCATTATTTCGCTTGAAAGACTACAATCAATTATCAATTCGAACGGAAGAGAATCAAAAGTGTATATAGAGGGTGGGTCGCAGCTAAAAGAAAATCTACTAATTGACGATGCAGAAATTGGAGAAGAAGACTTATTTTCATTTATAGTTAATTCAGATAATAATAAATTTAAAGTCTTAGTACTTATATTTATTGTAGAAAAGTATAATTTTAATAGAGCCAACTAGAAATGGACTGTTTTATTTTTATGACGATCGAACGATTGCACAGGACCGCTGTGCTTTTTGCCAAAAAAACATTGAAACTATTATAAAATGCAAGACATGTAGAAAAGTCAAGTATTGCAGTGAGCTATGCAGGAAAAAGCACTTAAAAGAGCACAAGTCAAAATGCAAAAGATCGTCATCAGGTCTTTTTGCTTGCTTTTGTCGTCCTTCAAACCACCAAGATGACAGCGATGAAGATACAGTTATAGTGATAAACAGAAAACCAATTGATAAGCCTAAAATGCGCTCTGTTGGGCTTCAAAACCTTGGAAATACCTGCTTTATGAACTCATCATTACAATGCTTATTCCACACTGAAGAGTTAACAACATTTTTCCTATCCAACTCTTACTTAAAAGACATCAATAAAGTTAATCCTCTAGGCACAAAAGGCAAGCTAGCAACAGCATATGCTGAACTTTTAGAAAATTTATGAAACGCTGCATCATCTTCTTATGCGCCTTGGAAGTTCAAGAAAACTTTATCTCAATTTGCTCCTCAGTTTCTAGGCTACCAGCAGCATGATGCTCATGAATTGCTTTGCTATATCCTCGATGGGCTTCACGAAGATTTAAATAAGGTCAAGAAAAAACCATACTTTGAAGATATTGATGTAAAAAATAAAACACATAAAGATATTGCAAAAGAAAGCTGAAATCGGCACATAGCGAGAAACCAAAGCATTATTGTTGATTTTATGCATGGACAATATAAGTCGACTCTGTATTGTCCACAGTGTAAAAACTATTCTTACACGTTTGATCCTTTCAGCTCTTTATCTTTGCCAATCCCAATCCCAGTGAATAAAAAGTATAGACTGTATTTTATATATGGATAATTAAAATATGGCGTCATCGTCTGGGTATGGCCTCTCGGCCATACATACTCGACTTATATTTTAATTATATCCGGCAAGGTTTTGCCATTCCGGAAATGGGTACAATGCCACGGTAAGCAATTCTGCAGAGCAGAGCCTGGCCCATGCTCAACGACCAGAATGGATTTTCTCCTCGAGAGGAAAAGGTGTCCAAGTTTGGAAAGGGTAAGCCCAGTAAAGTCTACAGGCAATGCCTAGACCAATCGGGCAACTACCTAGCGTGAAACTGGGCGTTACGTCCCAGGACTTGGAATTTCCCTTTTTGCCGTAAGGTAACCAGAAATTCCATCTTTTGGAATTTCGGAAAGCCAACTCTCGTCCACTCAAGCAGCAGCCGCAGAAATCCATAGCCCGCCCACTCAAGACTTAAGCCGCAGCACGCTGTGGGAAGGAGTAGACGTATTTCCTTTTGGCAAACCTTAATGGTTTGCTAGGAATGCGTCGCAAAGCAGGTGAACCTCAAGATACCGAGGTCCTTGGTGACTGCGTTAACAATATGGCAGACGCCTATTAATGTATAAGTAAGTAAGTAAGTATTTTATATATGCTGGAAACCAAGTGCCTTCAAGTTTGACTTTTGACTATAGCAGCTCTCATTCCATATCATATTTACGTCAAAAAGTGAGCGAGGCTGTTAAAATTAATCCGAATTCTTTTATTTTTATTTCTATTGTAAATGATGTCATCAGAGATTTCCCAGCAGATGAAGAAAAAATTGATAGTCTGAAAAATATTACTTTATTTGCTTATGAAGTTGAGACTGGGGATGATCGGGATCTGTTTGAAGTGCAAGTTTCGCAAGAAAAAACAAGAGATAACCGAATGAAAAATAATCTTATCGCCTTCCCAAGGGTTATTTCTTTATATAAGGATTCTAATTTCAAACAAATCCACTATGAAATTTTCAGAAAAATGAAGCAATATATGGATAAATATAAAAATAGGCAAGGGAATAATATCAAGCAGCTATATGAAGACCATCTAAATAATCCTACATATAACATTTATCTGCGTGCAACTAAGACAAGCAGCTGCCCATTATGTAGGGGCCAAAACTGTACAGGCTGTCAAATTCCTTACTCAGACGAACCATTTTCAGAATATTTTAAAAAAAAGCCTTCAATCGAGCTACGCTTTAAGCATAATTTTGTAGAGCTTGGGGTTAATCAGCAAGATATGAATAAGTGCACAGAGCTGCCTGTGGCAAATGGAGAAAATAAACAACAAAACCGAGGGATTAATCTTCATGAATGCTTCCAAGCTTTCAGTATCCCAGAAGAGCTAGAAAAGGAAAACGCATGGTATTGTCCATCATGCAAAGCCCATGTGCTCGCGAGGAAACAAATGGAAATATACAAAGCGCCGTCTATACTGATAATTCATCTAAAACGATTTAGAACTCACGGATATTATAGAGAAAAAATTGCAGCTCCAATAGTATTCCCGATTAATGAGCTTGATATAAGTCAATATGTAATTGGAGATGAAAAGCCACCTTTATATGATTTATATGCGGTTTCAAATCATTTTGGAGGGCTTGGAGGAGGACATTATACAGCGACCTGTTATAGTAAACCTCAGGAAAAGTGGCTGGAATTTAATGACTCTTTGGTTTCTGGGCCAGCTGATATATCAGGAGTTTCATCTTATATTTTGTTTTATAAAGCTAGAAATAACGAGTAATTATATTTTATATATAATTTCTAGTTTAATTGTATTATGAAACTTATCAGGCCATTTTGTATGAGCTAATTTGAAATAAATTTAATTTTTCTCCTCCAAGTTGTTGTGTTTTATTTTAGTTTAGCTATTATTTTCTGATATAAAAATTCTAAATAGTAATATTTTCAAAATGCTTTTAATTATTAATCAACTTATGAATAAATATTCTGGCTTTTTAATCAGCCCAAAAAGTGCACAAAGCAGCAGAATTTTCAGTCCTCCCTGCTCCCGCCCTACATCTTCTATATCAACAACTGCCAAAACTTTTATGAGCAAGCCTTTTCATTTTCCTGAAGAAACTACTTCTTTTTCTCATCAACAATCAATTGATGCACAATGGCCTGAATTTGAACTTCCAGATTCAGCTGACCCTAACACATCAAGATATGCTCTCCCTATTAATTTTCCAATCCGCCCAACAACATCTCAATTAAGTGGGCTAACTTTGAAAGAAAATCAAAAAAATCATATGAGATCATGCTCAATGTTCAGCTTTTTAGATGGCGAGCCAATGGAGTTTAATGTTGTGGGGCATAGAAGAATGCCTTCAGAAGACCAATTTACGAAGATTTTGGACAAGCTTGAAATGGTAATTTCAAATAAAAATCTAGTAAACCAAAAAGTCCCGTTACGAGAAGGTGTCCCTGTTGATTTGTTATTAGATGAAGGAACAATTCAATATTTTAGAGTCCGCTCTAAAGGAAGAAAATCGCCTTTGTGAGTCTCAATTAAAAAGACTAAAGGAAAACTGATAACTTTTGTATCGAGAACTATACCTGAACCAAGCGAGCATTTATGTGACCAATTATCGAAATTTGACAACTTTGAGATAAGTGATGCTGGCCTTAGGTTTCGCTGTGACAATATTTATTTAGCTATTCAAGCAATTGAATATTCTAATTTCTCGATAACTGTTGGATTTGGCCTTAAAAGACAGCAAAGCTTGGTCAGCAGTCCAATTGAAAAATTTGAATCGGAAACTCCTATCAATGAGATTCAAAAAGATGAGTCAAAGTATCAGCTTGCTGAAAGAGTAGAAAAAGTGCTTTGCAAAAGGAGAAGAACTGCTTTATCCTTGTCAAAAGAAAAGGATTTTGTTAAAAACAATATGCTCATTTCCCCAAAAGACGAAAAAAAAGATAAAATCACTTGGGAAGAAAAGAGACTCAAAGTCCTCAAAAATAAAGAGCAAATTTTTAAAGAAAAAAAAGACAGAACTATTAAAGTGTTAAATAGGCAAGCCATAAGAATGGAGAGAGAAAAAGAAGAAAAACGCCTAAATGAAATTAAAAACGCGTTGCTAGAAAACCAAAAATCTTGATTTTCTTTGATTTATTTTAGTATTTCTTTAAATAAATTCAAAGAATTAAGAGTTGCATGCAGAGCGAGCGCATTTTTGAAATTATCCAAAACTCGCTCAATTCGAAGTATTCAGCGTGCATATAGATCCTATACTAACAACTTAGACATAAAAACACTAAACACTCTTCGAGCATCATCAATTTTGAAATATTATTTCAACCATACAAAACCTTTAATTAATATACCATTGAAATCTCAAATTGTAAAATGTATTAAAGAAAGCGCCAAACATCATATTTTACCATATGGATTTACACGACTGTATAAAAGAATCGTCAACATTCAACGAGCTTGGCATATGTATAACGCGAAAAGGAAAAAGCGATGGGAAAGCTTGATTAGATTCTGAAACGAAATGCTTGAGATCCTCATAAAAGAATCGAGCAATAAAGCAATTCGCAAAAAGAAAAAGCTATTAGATAGTAATAAATACGCCAAAATTACCTTAATATCAAGAAATCAAGTTTTAACAGAGTATTTTAGGAACTGCAAAAGAAATTTTCATATTCAGCTTCGAGACTATATTGCTAATACTAAAGAATCAGTTAGAAGAGGAGTCAAAGCATTTAGAATGGCAATTACTAAGGGAAACGAAGATAGCCCAGCATATATAACTTTTGCCCCAGATTTCAAATATCTCCCATCAACCGAAGAATTGATAAAACTTATCGAAAAAGCAACAAAATTGTAAATTACTAATTAATAAATAATTATTTTTCCCAAATCCATAATATTTATCTCATAATGGTTATCACTAGAGGTAGTGCAGCAAAAAGGAAAAATTTAAGTCCAGGAACTGCTATAAAGAAAGTTAAAGAATCACTAATGCTTACAGCCGACGATCCAAGGCAAAACCCCAACACAGATGAAATCAATATTGATATAAAAATTACCAAAAAATCAAATAAAATAAAATACACAATTGACGATGACAATGATACAGATAATGCTTATCAAACACCAAAAGTGAACAAAAACCAAAGGCTTTTTAATAACTCAGATAAGCCAGTGTCAAAAAGTGTTCCGCCAAAAAGGCTTGAAGAAAGCAGCTCAGATGCTAATTCTGAAAGCAGATACCCACCTAGAAATAGAAAACCTACTAAAAAAATGATTCAGCTATTAGAAAGCGGATCATATAAACTCAGGCAAAAACAAAGACCTTTGCAAACTATTAAAAGAGTTTCTAAAATCAAAGAAAACTCGTACAAGTTTAGAGATTACATAGAGATCAGCAATTTAGAATGAATTGGAAATCCAGAGGTAAAATACACAAGAGGAGGAAAAGACCTAATTTTTTACGAGAAAATAAGAAATAACTTATCACAAGAAGAATTCAGCCAAGGAGACATTATTGAGATTTATCCTGTTGACAGCCAAAATCCTATACATGCGGATATCATATTTCTATTTGATGACAGCGGAGAACAAAAAGCAGAAGTCCGTCTAATTCATGGCCCAAAAAATTCACTGGTTGAATCTTATGAGTGTATTATCATTCAAATCACAAAATTTTACCAAAAAGTAGAATTCACCCCTGAAAATGGCTATTTATGCAACACCATAAAAACATTTGAAGGATCAATAAAGAATGTGAATCCAAACGAAAGAAGAGAAAGGTCATTGAACTATTCAAAACTCTATTCAGAGCTCTATCAAAATAAAAATCCTTTACTCCATGCAATTGCTTTACTAACGCTTTCGTCAGTTCCTTCAAAGCTTGTAGGAAGGGAAAAAGAAGTTGAGGAAATCACAGAATTTATTACAACTTCAATTAAACTTTTTGGCTCAAAAAATTCACTATATATATGTGGAGCTCCTGGGACTGGAAAAACCGCAACATTTCTATATGTGATAAACTTTTTAGAGAATAATCCAGAATATTCCGAAAAATTTCAATTTGTTTATATAAATTGCATGAAGCTCAAAAGTCCGAAAGAAATTTATACAGTGCTTTGCCATGAAATTTTTGGGTCTCAAAGATCAAATAAAAAATCTATTGAGAAGCTTTCTGATTATTTTAAGAATGAAAAAAAAGAGCATCTTATTGTGCTTTTGCTAGATGAAATTGATGCGCTGCTTAATAGAAAACAAGATGTGATTTATAATATTCTCAACTGGTCAACCCTAAGAAATTCAAATTTAATTACAGCAAGCATAGCTAATACAATGAACTTAGCAGATGAATTTTTCCACAAGATAAAGAGTAGAATGGGACAAAAGCAACTAGTTTTTGCCCCATATACAAGAAATGAGCTAGACAGTATTGTAAAAAAGAGACTTGTGGACACTGAAGTTTTCAGCAAAGAAGCAATTCTTTTTGCAGCTGCCAAAGTAGCTTCATACTCAGGTGATGCAAGAAAAATATTTCAAGTATGCAAAAGAGCTGCATTCATAGCAAATGAGCAAAAGCAACCTATTGTAAAAATGGAGCACATCCAAATAGCTTCTAAACAACTGCTAGCATCACCTATTTCACAAATGATAAGCCAATTGCCATTTTATTTGAAACTCTTTTTAATCACTCTTTGCATAGATCTAAAAGTAAATTTACAAGAAACTTCTACGGTGGGGAAATTAAAATTTAGGATTGCTCAAAGTTGTGACTTTTTAGGAAAAGAAAGACTGAAATTAGTGGAAGTTGAAGAAATTGCTGGAAGACTGGCAGCTTTTAAAATCATTGCAAAAGAGGAGGATGTTGTGAAATTTCTTATAAGTCCTAATGAAGTAATTGATGGGCTGAAAGAAGACGAGTTAATGATCAAATTCGAGTCATCTCTTTGTGGGAATTAATTTAACGTAAAATTTTTTAATCAAGGTAAATTTTTTTAATAAGTTTTATGAATGTTTATAATATATTTTTTGGATGAATTAAGCAAGAATGTAGGATGGTAATTTTATTTTTCTTGTCTAATTATTGGTTTCTTATTTCATTTAAATGAGGTATAAATTCAGTATACTTTTGGAGTGATGGTTCTGTTATGCTTCTTATATGGTTTTCTAGTTTTGTGTTATAAATTGAAGGAACATGAGAAATAATCGACAAAATTCTTGCGATAACTGGGATATCTGTAATATTCTCTAGGAATTTCTCAAGTGTCTGTGTCAAATTTTCTTTAAAAATATAATGCAGCCCATCGAATCTTGATATATTTGCTAAAGTTCCTAAAATTGCTGAAATAATTTGTATATCACCTGAATCTAATAATAAAACTAATGCTTCAATATTCTTATTTTTCTTTCTTGCTAATAAATCATTAATAACCTTTTCACTCATGACTAGATTTGAAATCAATTCACAAGAGCTTCTTTGAATCATAACGTTTTCGCTATTAATCATATTAAAAGCAATTTCTCAACCTCCATGACTCAATAAAGCCTCCCTAATATTTTCATTAAAACTTGCTAAATTCGTAAGAGCTAATAAAACTTCAAATTCAGTGAGTTGATGCCATGCATTTTCAAGAGACTTAAGGAGCAAAGGAATAGAATCAATCAATACTTCGTAATTAAGGCTTGATGGATTTGTAAAGATCAAAAGCCTAGCTATAGTGTGCCCAGCAATTACAGGCTTTAAAGCGCTGCCTTTTATTAGAAAATTAATACCTCCATATTGTAATATAGGAATCCTCATTTCTCTATTTTCACTCATGACAAATAAAAAATAAATAAGGTCAATTTTAGAAAAGTTTGAAATATTTTTTTTATTTGCTGTTATAAACAGCCCTAATAAAGCTGCCTGAGAATTTTTTGAGTTTAATAAACTTCTTATCCTTAAGATTTCATCTTTAGGCCCAGAATCATAATCATCATTCAATAAAACAAAATTTTTCAAGGTATTGTGGATTAGCTTAGTCTCTTCATGTGTAATTTCTTTTCTTTTATCATGGAAAATTCATTCATCTTCTTTGCTTATAACTAAATTTTTCATAATTGTTGGCAAATAAGAAAATTTCTTTGTTTCTAGAATTAAATCAATATAACTAAGGCACTTAATTTTAAATTCAAAGTGAAATGTCAAATAGCAGAGTGACTCTAAAATAATTTTTCTATTTTGGTTTCCATCTAGAAGGTATTTTGATATGTTTGCAAAATCTATTAAACTTGAAGTCCTGTTCAAAATTGATGTGGTTGAAAGCTTTGCAAGAAGCAGAATCAACAAAGGTTCTATGTCAGGATTAAGAGATTTTAATATTTCTTCATTTAAATTGGCTAAAATAGCTGATATTTGAAATCGAGGTTCTTTATGAGATGCTAAATTTATTAATAGTTTTAAAGATTGTTTGCAGAGTTTCATATCACTTGAAATTAAAAATTCAACTAAATTCTGGACTGGAAATATACTTATAGGCAAACTTCAATCAATTAAAGCAAATTCTGACAAAATAAATAAGGAAGAAAAAATATTTTGATTATGGCAAAAGCAACTCCTTACGTAATTTTCAAGTAATCCTCTCTCTTTTAGTTTTATCAATATACTGATAAGCAAATCGCTTAGTTGAAATAATTCTTTATCAGAAAAACTTTCTAAATTGCTTGTTAAAATCAAATCTGCATACAATTTACTAAATTGTCCTAATTCATCAGTAGTTGAACTACATAAATTGAGTAATTCTCCTATCGAGCTTAATGGTTGCATGATTTCTACTCTTAAAAAAACAACTCAATTATAATAATAAATAACTATTTTCTCTTAATTTTATTTTATATTAATGTATAATTATATGAGATAATTATAGCCCAGGAGCCGATATTGATCTGCCTGGGCTGGGGAAATGCCTAGAAACTTCCCGAGTTGGTTCTCCAGCCCAAGTTGACGAACCAACTCGGATATGTTTTATATCGGCCTATTTGCCAACTCTCGAGTTGGCTCATCAACTTGGGTTGGAGAACCAACTGGGGAAGTTTCTATGCATTCTCCTAGCCCAGACAGATCAATATCGGTTCCTGGGCTATAGCTAAGATATTAAAGAATCTTTTCTGAAAATTCTAATTTCTGATCTAGTTTTGCAGTAAATAAAGCCATTTTCCTATATATCAAAACTGTCATTTTTTTATCAGTAATGCTTATAAAACATAAAATGAGCGAGACAAGATCCACATTCGTCCCAGGAATCACAGGATACGATAAATATAGCGTACTTTCGATCTATATCCTATATACAGTAACAAAAATAGCTGCAATCTTGATACTTCAAGATACATATAGTTCCCGTTGTGTACTGGACCTTACTCATCGCTCTATGAATTAGCCAAATTTTATGTTGAATTTTTTTAAATTTAAAAAATCCGAATTTGCAAAATTGGCAAGTAAAATATAATTTAATGTAAATTGTAAACCAATCAATCAATTAGCTCGAGATTTCATTATAATGATTATCACTCATATTTATAAGTTCACATATTAAACAAATTATTTGCTCAGCACGAAGGGTTGTTTTTTTCCAAAAAGCATAGTGATTTTTCCAATAGTTTGGCTTTCTCACAGAAATCAGAATGAGTTAGCGTATATTTAATTTTATATACGACGATCGAAATTTTTGACGCATTTCTATTATTAACAATTTTAATAAGAAAATTATTTCACCTAGAGCAGCCTCCAAAAATGTTTATTTTTTCAATACAACTGAGCATGGAAACGTAATGTTTATGTAGATTCCGAATTATGATATTAGTCGTAACCTCTATTGATCTAGTCAAAGAAATGGATTGCTTACATGGAGCAATTGAAATTCTTGCTGGAATTTTGGTGTGTAGCGAAATTATCAAAGTTTTATT
This sequence comes from Blepharisma stoltei, assembly GCA_914767885.1. NCBI lineage: Eukaryota > Ciliophora > Heterotrichea > Heterotrichida > Blepharismidae > Blepharisma > Blepharisma stoltei. Next base: position 392,033 of record CAJZBQ010000050.1, read on the forward strand.
CCTGATAAAGCCAGCACACAATTTTGTGAATGAAGTGATGGCAGCTACATCTTATGATTACTTTGATGACGCAACAATGCTCCCACAAATAAATTTGGACCCATATATCAAATCTGATGTAAGTGACAGTTTTTGTACAATTTGCTTAGACGATCAAAAAACTGATGAAAGAAGGGTTGCTTTGCCATGCAAACATAATTTTCATTATATTTGCATGAACACATGGGTTACATTTAAAAATAGCTGTCCGGTTTGCAGAAGCACAATAAGTTAAATTGTAAATAAATAAAATTTTGTAAATAATTTTATGTAGTATAATTATATAGTTTACACAGATAAGTAAAAAATATCAGCATTGTAAAGATATATTGACATAAATCAAAAGCTATATAAATGTCAAATATACATCGACTAGAACTTGAGCAGCCAATTCAGCATTCAGAAGGCAATCAAATTACTAAAATATTCCCAAACTTTGCCCTGAAATCATTTACTTTTACGATCACTATAATTCAGGTTATTTATTTTCTGATCTCTGTCATTATGAGTCAAAGCTATCAGCCATCTACCTGTGTTTTATACAAATTAGGTGCAAACGTAATATATATTTAGTACGCACCGTCTATTGTTGTTGGTGGCGAAATCTGAAGGCTTTTAATGCCAATTATGCTTCATGGAAGCTTATTTCACATTATCGTACTTTTTATTTAGCTAAACTTATTTTTTCAATTAAGAATTGGTTTCGCAGTCGAAAAATACTATCAAACTCCAAGATTTATCTTGATTTATTTAATTTCAGGGATTGGGGGTAATATCCTTACTCCCCCTTTAAATTAGAGCAAAAATATAGGTAAAATTTCCATATTTAACCCCCTTTAAATATTTTTTTAATATGAAAATTTTTAGGCGAAAACACCAACTCCCTCATCATTGAGCGGACAAAAAAATTTGTTTGCTTATTTATAGAGAGTAAATATATAGGGATTTTTCAAATGGTTTTTCGCTCACAGAGGGGTGAGTAATATTTATAAAATTATTTTGACCTAATTTAATTGAAAAGGTGCAAGTAGGATATTATTTAAAAAGTTTTCACATTAAATCGATTAATTTCTTGAATTATTTCTTCATAAAATGCATTATTTTTTAATTTTAAAAAATTTTATAACATTTTTTAATAATAATAATAAATAATAATGTGTTTTTTTACCCCTTTTAAATTTTAACAAAATTTTTATTCCAATTTAAAAGGGGATGTGTTAGTGCATACACTCGAAAAGACGGCATCTCAATTGGAGCTTCAACATCACTCTTTGGGATCTTTGCTACATTTGGCTGCTATTATGCTTATAACTGGTATACCTTCGGGCCAGGGCGAAATTTCAATTTACTCGTATATTTATTCTTTGTCATCATTAACTTTATGGCTGGATTTTCCATCCCAAATATAGACATATCAGGGCACATTGGTGGATTTTTAGTTGGCGGGATGATTGGATTTCTCTTATTGCCTCGTGAAGAAAACTCTAAAACATGGACTTATATCCGATTTTTCAGTGGCTTTGGACTTGTTCTTTACTTCTCTACACTTGGTGCTTTGCTTTTTAATCTTGAATTTTTCTGTGAAGATGAAGATTGCAATCTATGCTAATTTCTTATTTAATCCTTAATAAATATGACATATAATTACTAATGGATTTACTTCCTAATGAAGAGTACTTGATAAGAAAAGAAACCTTTCATAAGAATAAACCAGGCACGTTAGGACTTACAAATCTCCGATTAATATGAAGCGCCATGGATTCTTCAGTCCCAGTCATCCAATTAGCCTATCATAGCATAGAAATAGTGGATCATGTCATGGATGAAGCTAAAACAAAGTCAATTTTAAAAGTAGCTGGGAAAGATCCGAGCCAAAAACGAATTGAAGTCCATTTTGCATTTATTTCACCAACACACCAAGACGATCTGCAAACTTGTAAAGATTATATTTTCAGCTATCGTACAAAAAACCAAAAAGTTGACGAGATTTATTTTTTAAGCAAAGATACACAGCAAAAAATAAAAATTTTGAAAAATGACTCAGATTTAGCTGAAATTCATAGAGTTTTATGCATTTTATAGTAAATTAATAATCATTTATATTAGAAATCATTTATTAAGAGTTAGTATAGATAGAATAGTAAGAGAAGGAGACGTTTCTGAAGAAGAATTTTGGCAAGCAAGCTCATCATTTCAAGAATATCTATTAGAAAAAAGGCATAATGAGCAAATAATGGGAAAACTAAGCAGCGTTGTTAGAATCCCTCACAGAGTTATACAACAAAACCAAATTGCAGTAGATTTGCTTACTCCCTAGCCTTTTTAATTGGAACAAAACATAGGAAGAGGATATTTTGTTCCAATTTAAAAGGGGGTGAGCTAATAAACACAAAGAATTAATTTTTCGGCAACTTCCTGATATAAGGCAAAGTTTCATCCAAAATGTTCCTCATAAAAAGAGCGAAAAAGATTTTTGGAGACATTTTTGGGAAAAGCAGCTTGAGCTTGGAGCTGCTATGGCAGATTCATTAGAACTCACATCAGATTATATTCCTGAATGTCCATTACAATTTATCGACGATTCATTACCCTCTAATTACGGAAATTACAGGTCTGTTGGCTCTCAAAATGCAGTTGCCTCTCAAATAATTCAACATATAAATCAGCACTCAGCATTTACAGTAAAATCATGTAACTTTCCATCAGAATATCGTACTACAGAAAAAAAAGAATTTAAAATTCCTAAACGAAAATTAAGCGACATGCAATTGGATGCGCCAACTCCAGATCAGTCAAGTTGGCTACAAGAAATTAGGAACTTCACGACAAGTGCTGACATAAAAACTGTATTTCCAAGCATTATGGAATGTGGAGAAGCAATGAAACAAATTTTCCATCAATTAACAATTGATAGCGAAGAAAATCTTCAAGATGATGTATCAGCGAATAATTTGGCAAAAAAAGTGTATGAAATTTTAAAGCATTTTTATGCTGAATATCATATACATAAAATGGCTGACGGCGGCCGACCCACCCTCTCAGTGGTGGTTTACCCATGTATATCCGGGCATGGTTTTTGGAGCCGGGAGCTGGCCCAACAATGTTTTGGACCTCGAGGCGAGAGGTCTAAGCACGGAGACCGCTGTTTCTGTGACAAAACCCATGGGCAGTTACTCGCGACTTCTTTTTGCCAGCAGCGCTCAGCCCAGTGAGAGCCCGAAATCAGGCAGGGCGACTTACCTGCCTAAGCTGCTTTTGTGGCTTGCCCCGAATGGCGAAAGCTGTTGAGTTCTTTCTCGGGATGACCGGAAAAGAGGGGAAGGCAAGCTAGACAACAAAACGGGAGTCTCTCCAGTTAAAAGGTGCCCTTCAATGGGCAGATCTGGCGGACGACGCGGCAGTGTTGGCGTAAACTTAGGCGACGATCCAAGTTGGAAATGGAGGCGGTCAGCAAAGACGGTATGACACGTCCCTTGACCTTTACCTCTACCGAGAAGCCGGGGGTTTCGGCCCGGGCTTGGTGAACGCTCTGCCACCATACGGGAAACCGTAGAATGCTTCCTCGGACGAAGTGGGGACTTTAAATACCCAGCGTAATCTTAATCTTAATCTTAATCTTTATGCTGAATATCCAGTCACTGAGCAGAAATCAATTATTAGGATGGAAAAAATTGTTCAGGTTGCAAGAAAATTGATTTATGGGCAATCAGCAAATATTTCTCATCAGATCAGCTGTGAAGCACTGAAAGGTATGGTTGCAGCTGCTGAAGAAAAGCTAAAAATTTTAAAAGGAGAATAAATTTAATCGTAAAGCCTATCAAATTTCTTGGGATTTTCATCAAACCCTTCTGTCTTTTGCATGTCATTATTAACTATTTCGATTGCTGATGAACTGCTTAATCCAAAATCTTTTTCTCTTGCTTCTCTTTCATTTTGTATTATTGATGCTCCTTCTAGTATTCTATCCGCAGAATATTTATCAGTAAAGCTAAGTTGCCTTATCCTTAATGCAACTATCATTTTTTCATATAAATTGAAATAATTCAAAAGGCAAAGTATAAGCAATAAAGATGGGAAATACATCCCAAAATCCTTCCCTAAAATTGGAACGAAATTAGCTGCTCTCATGATCTGGAAAAATTCGCATTTTTTGAATTTCATAAACATGTAAAAGTTATAGGACAAAGGAGTTACTAGTTTTAGCATCATGGAAGCATTTCATATGAGATTACTAGGGTCTGTATTATTATGTGCGTAAAGGCCATAAAAATTCTCAAGCTTAATATTTGAAAAAGCAAAGTATGTACATGCAATGATATATATAAGCGGAATGAAAATTATTGCTTGTATCCAATAAACTCCTAGGTCTCTTTCCATTGGGAATCGGAAAATCAATATAGGCTTATTATGTCATATAGTGATTTCTTCTAAAACTACGCATACACTCATTATAGCGAATAAAATTCCTAAAAGTCTATAGACAATAGGTCGAAATCTTGTGAGTCAAATCCATTCGAAAAATTCTTTTACCTTTATGTAGCTTCCTCCTCTTTGTGGTATCATATATGAAATCACCTTTTTTTGTGTGCTATTATAAGAATTTGTTATGTCCTCTAAAAACATCGCTTTTTCAATTAAACTGTTGTATTTATATTTTACCCTTTCCAATTCATCTATTTCTTTTTTGATATCATAATTAATCTCTGATAATCTTTTCTCTGGTAAGTTTCCGAACTGATTTCTGGTCTCTTCTGATACAAAGGATCGGTTTTCCTCAATCTTTTCTTCTGGGCATCTTGATAAAATCATATCAAGACACGGCTTGAGTGGGGAAGCATCAGGGATTTGATGAGAAGCCGCAATCATAAGCTTTAAAGTTTCATCTAAATTTTTATTTGATTGCAATAATTGCTGTTCAAGTATTGTAGCCTGTGAATACAAATCCTTCAAGTATTTTTCAGTATTCCCTAACTTTCAAAATAATTGTGGAACATTTACCAAGCCAAAACCTAATAAAATAATTATCATAAATAAGCCTGTGCAGTTATTCAAAATAATGAAAAAAATTGATAAAGTCTCACTAAATATATCTTACAATATAAAATGATTTTGCATAAGTAAATAAATAACTAATGCTAGCCCTAATCCGAATACTAAAATCATACTTTTTGTCAGTCTATAAAAAGCTGTTCTTAGTTTGGAGGAAAAAGAAAAATCGCCTGAGTCTATATATTCTTTTATAAGAGGAAGGACAAGTCTAATATAATCGGTACCAGCCAAGTGCAAAAGAAATTCAATACAGCCATACCCATAGGGGTCTCATTACTGCAATGTCATCATGGGGAGATCCAACTTTATTTCTTGTATATCTCTGCTTACTCCACTACTCCAATTTTTTATATTTTTTTTTGAATTTGAAAAAGTCCTAAAACAAATGTTTGAGAAAAAAAATTCAAATTAGATTATTGATTTATACTATAGAATGACACTCTTTCCCTAATTTATAACTTATAACTTATAACTTAAATTTTATCGCGGATGTACCGCATTTCTCTCGTTTTTACTCAAAAAAAAATCTGAAAAATTCCCAATAAATCCCAAAAAATCCCAAAAAAATCGTCAAATAAACCAAAAAATTTTAAACCTCCAAAGTTCAGTCGCTTATCCTCACTTTTTGCCCATCTTCGTAATTTAAGCTATAATTGAATCACCGATTCGCACATTACTCATCCGAAATCGGCCAATTATAACTTAATCAATTCATGTCCGCTTTCGCTGCAACAAAAAACTCCAGCATCTTCCAGCAATCATCAACTGTAGTCCTCCATCAACTTCCTACTTGCTGCATACATACCCCTGGAGCACCACACTTGTCCTTCGCCTTCACACTTTTGGCGCGAAAAGCGCCCTATTAAAAAATTAACTCTTCCCTAATTTAAATTGGAACAAAAATTCTGTTGGATATCAAAAGGGTTTAAATTTTTTTGGATAAAAAATATAATGCGTTGCATTTATTCATATCATGAATATGCAAGCCATTTTGAATTTGGTATGTGGAAACCAAATATACGTTTCAAAACGCAGATTTTAGTGCGGAAAATAAATTTCATATGAAAATGGCGCGTATAACGGCCATAAAAAATTTAACCAAGAGATGATAGTATAAAATTTTTCATTATAAAAATAAAATTTTATAAATTGAATGCATATTTTTAAATTAATTTATTTTTAAAGAGTTAATCAAATCAGCATGCCAAGTATTTAAACAGTATTTTAACAGCTATTCCTTAATAAAATTATGTCTAAGCTATAATTTTTACCTGTAAAATTTTCCATTAAAAAAACTTTTTGTTCTAATTTAAAGGGCGGCTAATTTACTTAAAATATTATGTTTTATTAATATTAAAAGGAGTTGGAGTAAATAAAATTAAATTTATTTAATTGAATATTTTATTAATTATTATTTATATATAATTAAAATATTTATATTGCAAACATTTTGCTTTGCCTATATAGTTAATTTCCCCATAAGCAGGATTTTAACAACGTAATTCTCACTAACGGAGGAGATTTAGGAAAATACCAAATAAATATCATAAGGAATTAGTGTGATAATGGTAAACCCAAGAAAATAGCTAATAAACACAATAAATCCTACACAAAAAGTTGTTCGCTTTGATGCATGAGAATAGACAATGAGCCAGCCATAATAAAAAGATAAAACCAAAAGAGACCCTGTTAAAAAGTTTAACATATTTTTATACCATATTCTCCAAAAGGAATTTTCTATGATAACAAATGAATGTTAAATTATATTCAGCCCAACAAATAGGCAGCATATTTTCTTATATATATTCTGTTTCCTTGCAATTGTTTTGGCTTTCACGGTCTAAATTATTATATTTTTTATTTCCTGTAAGCAATTATTGCGAAGGCCGCTTTTTCTTTGTATGCTAAATGCGACTTAAGAAATTAAAATCAGATATCGCCTTTATTTATATTTTTATTCTTAAAATCTAATGTAACAGATAGCCCATTTAAGCATTAAATACAAATTACATTAAAATATGTAACTTAAGTTAAAAAATGAGAGCGATTGTCTTATAAAATTTGATTGAATTAAAGATTATAGCAAATAAACAGCTCAGGAAATATAAGCATTCCTCTTTTGAGTTTTTTATAAATTTTAATTAGCTTATTATTCTAGTTAATTTTATAGTTGAAAATCATTACTCTCTCAGTGAGAGAAGAAAAACCATTGGACAAATTTCCAATTTTTGGGAGAAAAACCATCCTCCTTTGGCTCACAAAAATTTTTATGAAAAAATTTTTATATATAAGTGATATAATAAATGCCCGATGATGGCGCTCAATGTGCCATCATCGGGCAAACCTGTATAATTTATATATAGAAATCTCTAGCGCTTGAATTTTTAAACAGCTTGCATTAAACATAAATTCGCAAAATTAAATTATTTTTGATTTCTAAATTTTGAGAATTTTTTTGTTTTTAAAAACAAATTTTAATACAATTTAAATAGTTTTCACGCTGGATCGATTATTTTTTAAAAATTCTTCATAAAGTAAATTGTTTTTTAAAAATACTGTGTTTAATTTAGATTTTTTTAATTTTTTAAAAATTTGAGAAAATCTTTTTTATAGAAAACTTATTAAAATAATTAATGCCTTTTTTCGAATAGGAATTTTTGTTATTTAATAGAATAGAGAGTTAGATATAAATTATTTATTTAGAATTAAAATGATTAATTAGAGAAAACGAAAATTAGCTACGAACAATCCAAATATATTTAGAGAATAATAGATAGTGATATAAGTATAATCTAATAGACACCAAATAACTTTGAAAAGATTATATAAAATATTTTATTTTGAATAATCTCAATATATCTATAAACTAGCAACCACAACCGTTAAATCACAGCTATGCAATTAAAACCTAAACGCTTTAACTACGGAAATTAATTCTAATCTGCCATGCTTTCGTCTTGCTTAATGTGTGCTCCAGCTTTGTCCATGAATGATGCAAGTCACACCTGCCCATTCGTTAATTCTTGTTTTGATTCAGGTGGGAATTTAATTGCAACACTATTATGGCTCAATGACCAGGCGGGTGGGCATTGATTCTTGGCTGCTATTTTGCCAACTGTTTCGACAAAATCCCAAGCTTCTTGCGAATTATTAAAGTAGAACGTTTTTCTTAATTCCGAAGAGTCATGTGATACACTCCAAGAAGGAAGAAGCGATTTTAATTCTTTCAACTGGTTAAGACTAACTTGGGAGGCAAATTTCCTTAGCATTTTTATTATCGACAATCCATATTGGTTGATCTGCATAACGAGTATTACCTTAAGATTTTAAAAGAAGCAAAAGATATTTTTATTATATTGCCGAGCTATTTTGCTTTGTAAAAATTTAAAGTTTTGCATAGCATTTCAAAAATTGTTTGAGGACTTCAATAAAAAATTTCTTCAACTTTTCTGTCCACTTTTATCTTTTTGATTATTTCTGACTTAGGCGTTTACTTATTTTTAAGTTTTGTCTAATTTACCTATATATCACCATTTGCATACGTCATGAACAAAAAGGTTATTCTCCTAAAAAGACCAAAAGGGATCCCTCAAGAGGATGACTTTGCTATAATAGAAGAGCCCATAAAAGCTAATTTCAATGATGGTGAAGTTTTAGTTAAAGTAAAATGAATTTCAATTGATGCAGCCCAGCGGGTCTGAATAGCAGGATCTCGGTCATATATTGATCCAGTCTCTATAGGATCAGTTGTTAAAGGATTAGGCGTGGGGCAAGTTATTATCTCAAAAACCCCTCTTCTGAAAAGAGGAAATTATGTTGCTGGATTTTTACACTGCCAAGAATTTTGTAAAATTAACGCGTCTGAATTGTGAAAGCTACCTTCATATGAAAATCCTCAACTTTACTTATTCTCCTTATCATTAATCGATCGAACCCTTATAAAAATTGCTTGCTGTAAAATAATTCTCTCTAAGGAAGTAAAATATTTTTATATAAAATATTTGCATATGATTTTAGATATACAATTGATAATTACTATAATAAAATATCTAATTCTATTTATATGCTTATGAAAAGTATAAGTTTATAAAATTAAACCAATTTTTCGTTCCAGATTGGATTTTTAAATATTATATGTAAAATTTTAAATAAAATATAGATGAGAAGCAAAACTATTGCTCACAAAGATGGATAGAGCTAGGAGTTTTAGGCATAACTGGCTTATCTGCTTTTTTTGCAATTGAAGAACTTGCAAAACCTAATAGAAGAGACACAATAGTTATTTCAACTGCTGCTGGAGCTACTGGATCTATTGCTTGCCAATTAGCCAAACTAAGAGGTGCAAAGGTGATTGGCATTGCAGGAAGTGAAGATAAATGTGACTATCTCAGGAATGAATTAAAAATTGATGCAGCGATTAATTACAAAACAGCAAGAAGCATGAATAGTGCCTTACGCGAACTCTGTCCTGATGGAATTGATATATATCTTGATAATGTGGGTGGAGAAATATTAGATGCAGTACTTTTGAATATAAAAAAGCATGGCAAAATTATCGCATGTGGAGCAATAGCCTCCTACAATTCAAAAAAGCCAAAGCCAATTTATAACTATCCTTTAATTATTGCATTATCACTAACAGTAGAAGGCTTTATTGTATGGGACTATAAAAATAGATTTCAATTGGCTACTAGACAGTTGAGCAGGCTTGTACAAGAGAAACAATTAATATATAAAGAGCACATACTAGAAGGAATTAAAAAAGTGCCTGAAGCTTTAAGGCTACTGATGACAGGAGAAAATCAAGGGAAATTGATTGTTAAATTACAACACAGTGATCCTCATCTTTAATGAATAAAGACATAATAAAAAATAATAGTAAAAAATGCTTAATTAGTTTCATTTTATCGGAAAGCATGCTAAAAAAGTAATTAAGTAAGAAAATATTTAATATTTTAAATAATTTTAAATTATGTTTGAATTGTTGATGGCATATTATAGAGTTTTAATTTTGAAATTTTAGTTTAGGAAACTTATATTGAGTGAGTTTAAAAAATATTTTATTAATAAAATGTATTAGCTTCTATCCACCCTTTTTTCCCACTGCCTTTATTTTTTGCCATTTCTATTCTCATCAAAAATTTTCTACACTCATCATAGCATACTAGTAAAATAAATGCAGGAACAGCAGGAAATCCATAGTGCAAAGTAAGCAAGGGTCTACCTCCTAAAGCACTATTCAGCCCAGGAACATAGCAAATTATCAATGTAAACAAAGTTTCAAAACAAAGCGCAAAGTTCACAAACCAGTTTGTGAAACCTCTATCAATTATACTTTTTTCTCTTGTCCTGACAATCATTATATTTGCGTATTGGCAGCAAACAACTCCTACGAAGTAACCACATTGTGCGTATTTAAAAGCTTCTGTGGTATAGCAGATTTCATGATTAGATATTGGTGATGTCCACCCAGGATATTTGCAATCAGACCAATTATCCTTTCCATAATTATGGAACCATATTCTTAAGTCAAGATGTGCATCTCCATTTGTGATAAAATCAACAGCCTCGTTTTCATAATTTGAGTCTCCTATGTGAGAATTTCCTTTTGAATTGAGATCAGGGTCATAAACATCATCCTTTCCGGGCTTATACCCAGATTGTGCTACGTAAAAGAACCACAAAACTTGTGGTTTGAATCCGAAATCATAAAAAATCGTGAAATAAGCCAACATTCCACCCATTGTGATTATTTCGCCTGTTTGCATATAAGCAAAAAATAGAAGTTGATAGGACATCAAATGATCTTTTTCTGCATCTCGTGGTTTTCTTTTCATAATATCAAGCTCGGACTCTTCATAAGCAAGCCCAACAGCTGGGATAACATCAGTTCCAACACTGATTGCAAGCATTAAAACAGTTGATAAAGGTAAGGGTAGCTGGAATATAACTGTTATTAAGTAAGGGATGATCTCTGCCATGTTTGATGCTAAAACGTAGGCGATAGTTCTTTTAAGATTATCGAAAATGACACGGCCTTGCTCTACACCTTGAATAATAGATGCAAAATTGTCATCGATCAGCAGCATATCGGCAGCGTCTTTAGCTGCATCGCTTCCTACAATTCCCATAGCAATTCCAATGTCAGCTTTTTTAATGGCCGGGCTGTCATTTACGCCATCACCAGTAACAGCAACAATTTGTTTACTTCCTCCTTCTGCAAGCGAGCAAGCCCATGAGAAGAATCCTATTTTTTGGGTAGAAACCCGCTCCCTGTAAGCGAATAAAAAAAATATTTTGAAATATTAGTGATAAATATTATACTGAAATCTTGAGCTAATTCTGTTAAATATATAATAGCTTACATTTTAAAACATAAATATCGCAAATTAAATTTAATTTTTCTTTCCAATTTGTGCATTTTTGGATTTTTTTAAATTATAAAAAAAAATTAGTCCCTCTCAAAATTATTTGTTCGTTCATGAATGGGGAGTTAAGTTGCTGATTGGCGTCAACAATCATATATTTTTGAGCAGGAGAAGTCCTTGCAAACACGATTTCTTTTTTACTTACTTTCATATCACAATATTAAAAATGTCAATTAGAGATAGGTCTTAAACTCCTGCTCCGCAGGTCAGGGTCCTCTTTTCGAGCTTAGTGAGAGAGGTCTTGACTCTTGAGAGTCTCGAAAGAGAGTGGAGAGGCTAGTGCTGAGTCTGACACTGATCAGAGAAGTCTTAACGGACTTGCAAACATTAACGGTTCGACGGTTAGGCCGGTCCACCTACCGTTGTTCAGAGCTGTTAATCAAGTTGGATCTCAAGCAAGGAGACAGCATCCAAGAATAATTCAATTAAACTTAAACTTAAATTTTCATATCAATTATTTTAAGATTTATTGAGCTAATCATATAGATTGCATTAAATATTATCCTTGCTAAATATAAAACTTTAATCATTAAACATTAAACTTACTATAAATTTTATTTAATTACCATGGGTTAGCCACTTGGCAATTCTTTGCTCTCTAAATGGAAGATCGGAATCTTCTGTGTGAGCTTTTGTGAGCATATCTCCGTGAATCACAATAGCGTCACTTAAGTCTATAGCCTTTTCCCAATCCAAGCCTTCTTCAACATAGTCATTCACAGTCTTGTCTACAGTAATAATTTGCACTTGTCTTGCAATTGCTGCAGCGGTAAGAGGCTGATCTCCAGTAACCATTATTACTTTGACCCCTGCATCATGAGCTGAAATAACAGCTTCTTTCACTCCTTTTCTTGGTGGGTCCATTAGTGCAGTTAAGCCAATAAAAGTGAGCCCTCGAAGAGGGAAATTTGGCCCTTCTTTTTTATTTGGTTCAAAGACATAATCTTTAGGATACTCATTGTGATCGAGCCATGTGTAAGCAAATCCTAAGACTCGCTGACCTTTACCTCCAAAGCATTTATTTGCGGTTGCAAATTGAATTCTTTTCTCCTCAGTTATAGGAATAGCATTTCCTTCTGAAAGAATAGTTGAGCATCTCTCCCATAGCTGCTCAGGAGCGCCCTTCATAAATAGTATGCAATCTTTCTTGTGGTCTTCAGGATTCCAATCTGTTGGCTCATGAATTGTTACTGCATATTTATTAGCCGAAGTAAATGGGATTTCACCTTTAATCCCTCCTCTTATTAGAATAGGATATGTTTGCCTCATATCTGTGATATTTTTGATGGGATGGAAGAATTTAATTAAAGCAATTTCTGATGCATCACCTCCGAATGTTGGCCAAGTTTGTATGGATTTGGCTGCTAACTCTCCGCATGAGCAACAAAAAATTTTGTTCACTCATTAAGGGATAATTTTTTTTTAAAAATTTATATTCTTCAAAATTTAAAAAAAACTCCAATTCGCTAAAAATTAATTTATAAGATTTATGCTTTAAAGTTTAAAATTAAATAGAGATAGCTAAACTTATATATCAATTTTTTTTCATAAAAAATATGTGCTCGCTCACGGGTGGGTTTCTGAGCAAATTAGGGATTTTTCCAATGGTTTTGTTTGCTTATGAAGAGGGGAGTAAGCCACTTTTAAATTTTTCTTTAACTTCTGCAATTTCATTTTCAGAAAGCCTGTTTCCATGCTTATCAGATAAAAGATCTTCAGGTGGCTCGGTTGAAAATTGGGCTTTGCTATTTAGAATAGCACATCTAAGCAGCATTTCAAAAGTGGGCTCTTCAATATTATAGCCTAAAGTTACTCCAGTATTCTTTTCTTCATAATTATTTACATCTCTAATTTTACTGTCATACCAAATACTAACGACTCTCATTTTGTTTTCAGTTAAAGTCCCAGTCTTGTCTGAGCAAACACATGTGACAGATCCTAAAGTTTCGACACATTCTAAGTTTTTTACAAGGACATTTTTTTCAGCCATTCTTTTTGCAGTAAGAGCAAGAGCAACTGTTACTTCTCCAAGTAGTCCTTCAGGAACATTAGCAATAATGCATCCAATAGCATTAATTACATTTACCGTAATAGTAAACCCAAAGCTAAAGCCTAAAGCAAAGAAGATGATTCCCATTGTGACTGATATAATAGTGATTACCTTCACAAAAAAGTCAATTTCTCTTCCCAGTGTCGTTTGTTCATTCTTAGTAGTGAAGGCTAAGTTTGCAATCCTTCCCATTACAGTCTTGTCACCTGTATTAATCACCACACCTTTCGCTTCCCCAGTGCTGCACATAGTCCCAAAAAATGCCATATTTTCAGTTTCAAGCGGATTTTTTTCATTAGTACATTTTTCTGTTCTTGGAAGAGGATCACTTTCTCCAGTTAAGGACGAGTTATCAACTTTCATATTATTAGATGATAAAATCCTAATGTCTGCAGGAATTTTTTTACCTTCCTTAACAAACACAATGTCTCCAGGAACAAGCTTAGATGACTCCATCTCTCTTGCATTTCCATCTCTGATTACTGAGCATTTAGGAGGAATCATGTTCTTGAACCCTGCCATGATGGCTGCTGACTTTTCTTCTTGATAAAAGCCAAATGTACCTGTGATTACGACGACAACAACTATCGCTATAGCAAGGTAAACATTGGATGGATCAGTTTGATCAATACCATATGTGATGAAACATAAAATAGCCCCTGCCCATAGCATCAATGAGAAAAAGCCAGTTAGACACTTAATAAAATGCAAGTACCATGGGAGTCCGGCCTTCTCAGTCAGTTTATTTTCTCCAAAAACTTTAAGTTTATTATGTGCTTTTTCGTCTGATAAGCCACGGTCGAAATCTGTTTCTAAGTTTCTTGCTAGCTCATCTAATGAGATTTTATGCTCAATCATGTCTCTAAAAGCTTCCGAGCTCTTAATAGCATCATCTTGCTTATCCCTTCCTTTAGGCTTTGCTACAGACTTTTTTGTGGCTCCATGTTTTTTGCTTTCTTCTTCAGCTAGTCTTTCAGCATGCTCTTTTATCTCGATTTGATGTTTTATTTGTTGCAGCCCGATAATGAATGAAGAGCTTGTTCTTCTAATCGGTTCTAACATTTATAATTCGCACATTTGTGATTAATTTCTGCTTGATTATCCAGTGAAAAGTGAGCTGAAATTTTCAGAAAAATGGCGAAATAGGAAATCGCAATAAACACTTCATTGATAAGAGATTTATGTATTGTTTTTAAATATTTATTGGTGATTGATTATAGCATGACTACTAGAGAGTGATGCAACTTAGATTAAACACTTTGAAAAATAATTATAGATATTGGAGCAGCTTATAATAGAATCTGCATATAACAAGGCATTTTAAAAAATCTGAAACAGATTTAACATACAACTCTTTTCTGCAACATTTTATTTCTTTTTGCAGTCTATTAGGCTTGGCTATGAAAGTTAGGTGCTAGTCATATTGGTGAGGCAGCTGCCAAAGATCTCTAGAATGGGAGATGCAACCACTTTTCAACTCCACCCCAGAGGGTCTTTACCCGAAGGTGGATGCCACTTCCTGTGCTTTCTGTCTCCTCCTTTCCTTGCGGCTTCAGTCTTGAATGCTTATGGATTTCTGATACTGCGGGCGATTCGAGTAGCTTGATTCCATGGATCAGTTCATTCGAGTCTATCAAGTGTTGAAGTGCCTTTCTTCAACAGCTACTGAAAAAAGACTACTGTGGCCTGGTTGAAACCCCAGTTTCTCAGTAGGGGAATACCCATGGGCCCTCAGATCCAACGAACGTTGTCGAGTACCTCCATTTCCAACTACAGGAAAGCAGTCAGCACTTACTCATGCGCGCATTTCTCGAGCCTGCATTTGATTTCTTGGCTCGGACTCCGTCCCAGTTCGCCATAGCCATAAGTTCAGGACTGTTACATCAAGAGGCAGGCTGGCACGTATAGCTGTTTAATTCATATTTTTGTAGTCTAATAAAGAGCAAGACAATATGATTTATATCTTTTTCCCCTTCTATCTCTATCTTTTTTTATCCAGTAATAAGATTTTATCCAAAAATTTTCCAGTCCAAAATGGAACGGTAATGAGAGTCCTTTTTAAATTTCCAAAAATAAAAGATTTTATAATTTAAGAAATAAAGACTATGTACAGATATTTATGTAAGCCAAAATCGGAGCAGAGTTTAGTTTTGCTTAAGAACAATATTTTGAAAATTTTAGTATTAAATAAAGAAATGATTAAAATATAAAGATTTAAATAAATTCAATTTAAAGGCGATTAATATCACTTACTCCCCCAACGAACAAAAAAATTTTGTTCGCTTACGGAGGAGGTTAATTTTTTTTTTCAAAATTTGAAAAATCCCAAAATGCAAAAATTGGAAAGCAAATATTTATTTATTTGTTAAATTTATATTTTAGAATGGAAGTTGCTTAAAATTAAGTAGAATTAGCTCAAGATTTCATTTTAATAATTATCACTTATAAATCAATTTTTTCATAAAAAAGAATTTTGTTCGCTCACGGAGGGTGATTTTGGGCAAAAAATAGGGATTTTACCAATGGTTTTGTTCGCTTGCAGAGGGGGTATTAGAAAACGAATAGCAATTATATTATAATGCAATATTATAATTCAAATTATTAAAATCTCATTTAATTTAAAAGTTGCAAAATGATGTCTAAACTGATTATTTTAATTTAGCATACAAATGAAGTTAAAATAACTTAACTATTCAAGAAATATATTTAATAAGTAGATATATAACTCCACAATATAATTATGGCTTTCTTAATAATTGGCATAGTAAAACTCATGCAGTTAATTTTTGCTCATTTCGGTTATTTTACAATGAGAAGTTCATATCTTTTAACTAATCTTTTTTATATCTTAATAGATTTCAATGTAGAATCCCAGTTAATAATAAATTCAAAAAAATGCAAAGTCATCATATTCGTGATTTCCAAATTCTCAAAACAATAGGTATTTCCCAATTAGGAACTGGCACTTTTGCAAGAGTAGTAATAGCTAGATTAAAAAACCAAAAGCAAGGGACCTACTATGCAATTAAAATGATAAACAAAGAAGTTTTAGCAAAATTGAAACAAGTTGAGCATGCAAAGTGCGAAAAACGGGTGCTCATGTCTCTTGATAACCCTTTTATTCTTAAAGTGTAAAAAAAATTCAGATTCAGCTCATTCCAAGACAATGCATGCCTGTATTTAGTGATGGAATATATTGCAGGAGGAGAGCTCTTTACGCGTTTAAGATTATGACATCATTTCCCAAATGATGTCGCTTTATTTTATGCTACTGAAATTTTGCTTGCAATTGAGTATAGAATTTCCTATAGATGGCGCTGCTTGCCTTTGATTTGCCCACTGGGGAAATTTTTTGGTTCCACCAGCACCATATGGTTTGGTCAAACCAAAAAAATTTTCCCATGGGCAAAATCAAGGGCAAACAGCGCCATCTATGGGAAATTTCTATACATTCACTCGAACAACATTATTTACCGAGATTTAAAGCCTGAAAACCTGCTGATCGATCATACAGGACACATAAAAATTGCAGATTTCGGATTCTGCAAACATATTTCACAAGGAGAAAGGACTTTTACACTATGCGGAACACCAGAATACCTAGCACCAGAAATAATAAAATCAATTGGCCATTCAAAGCCAGTCGATTGATGGGCGTTTGGGATTTTGGTTTATGAAATGCTTGTAGGGCATCCACCGTTTTTTGATAATAATCCTTATAAAATTTACAAAAAAATCGTAAAAGGAGAGTTTGAAATGCCAGAAGAGGTTCCACATGCAGCAGCAAAATTAATTTCAAGACTTTTAGTAATAGAGCAGGAAAATCGTTTAGGAAGTGTAAGGGGGAGTATTGATATTAAAGCAGCTAAATGATTTAGAGGAGTTGACTGAGGAATGGTTTGCCAAAGAGAAATTAGGGCACCTTGGATACCTAACTTAAGCGGGCCTGGGGACACTTCATCTTTTGCAAATTATCCAGATGACGACACATTTTTTCAGCCAGCATCAGCATCAGTTAATGAATTATTCAGAGATTTTTAATAAATATTGTGATGGTAAGCATTTTTAAAATAATGTAAAATTATTATTAAGCAATAAATTTATTAATGTCAGCCAAATGCGTTCAATGTATAATTTATATAAAAGTTAAGAATCTCTCTGCAAATGTTCCTGGGTTTGAATAAACAAAACAAAATGAGTTGAATTAATTTTGTCTTTTAATTATATAATATAATCTACTTTAACTATATAATATTGCAATTGCACACATCATTTTTTATAGAATCTCTTCTAATTAGCTCTTCAGGTGATTTTAGATCAATTATTGTAGCTTCTAAAGTTTTAATTGCTCTTTTTTGCTTACTCTTCCCCTCTCCGTGAGTGACAAAATTTTATAGAAAATATTTTTTTTCGAAAATTTAAAAAATCCAAATTCATAAAAATAAGAAAGTAAATATTAATTTAATTTATAAAATTTATGTTATAAAAAGCAATTTGTTTAAAATTAAACAGAATTAGCTCGAGATTTCATTATACTAATTATCACATATATATCAAAATTTTTTTCATAAAATTTTTCTATTAAAAAAATTTTTGTTTACTCCAAAAAATAACGATTTTTCTAATGGTTTTGTTCACTTACGGAGAGTGGGGGGAGTTAGCGATTTTTGAATTAAGAAAAGAAAAACGATCTTCTGTAATAGTGCTAGTCATTGTAGTATTTTGGGACGTTCTTTTTTCATCTTTCTGGGTGAATAAGAAAATGTTTTGAGTCAAATTTAAAATTTCTTTGTCTTTTTTCTCTATTTTCTCACCCATTTCAGTATGCAAATTTTGGATAGCTTCTATATGAGCTTTATCTCCTTCTAATTGTTTTTTCATGCAATCAATGATTATTTCTAGTTCAGCCTCATTTGATCATTTTTCAAAGCTATCTGGCTCTGATCTGCTGCCTAAATCTTTAATTTTTTTATCAATTTCTTCATTTTCTTCAACTATCCCATGAAGCACAGATTTTAATTTTTCATTTTTGGCATCTAAATTATTTTCATAAAATAATAGTTCATGTTTAATTTTTTTGATTTTCCTCTTTTTCCCTTTATTTTCTACAGTCAATTCTTTTGCCCTGGCTTTAAACTCTGCAATTTCGCCCTCTAATTTTTGGTTGTCTTTCTTTAAGGTATCAATTAATCCCAAATACTCAATATTTTGCCTATTTTTAGTCTCTTGTGCTTCGGCTATTTTTATTTGGAGTTGCTCAATTTTTATATTTTCAGTTATAGACTGTCTTTTATATTGATCAATGTTTTTTTCTAAACCCTTGAGCTCTTTGTTGACATTTTTAAGTGATGTTTTGAAGTTCTTTCTTACTGAGCTTTGTATGGAATTATTAGTGCAGTTATTGCAAATCCTCAATCGGAATTTTATTCCTGGAATTGATGGAGGCTCAGTGATGCACTTAAGACAGCATCCTCGATAGCATACTGTACAGCAATATCTTTTCCTTAAAAGATTAAAAAAATTACCACAAACTACACAAGATTTGTCGTCTTTATAAGCTAACTTATCTACATAAGGTGTTATTGTATAGTAATTACTACGTCTTCTAGTAATAATAGAATGATGATGGGCTTTAAGTCCCGGCTCTGTGTGCTGTCTTTCCATCAGTAAATAGCTTCTCCTATACTATTTATATTATTTGTGAGTATAATGGATTAATTTAATAGAATTTTGTATAATTAAATCTTTATAAGCCCTGAAAGTAGAATTGTGGTTAAGTTAATTTAATTTTTATAAGTTTTTATTTAAACCAAAATATAATCAAATATTTGTCCAGGAGAAATAATATCCTGCACATCTATAATTCTCTAATCATTAATTTTATTGACAGCTTTACAAAGAAAAAGTCAATGCTAAAAATATTTATTCATTCGTCGTTAGTTTTATTTGCTATAATAAATGCATAATGAGTATTTTTGTAAACATAACTTAAGAAAATCTTTAATTTAGCTTTAAAATTAATTTTCAAATTAAATATAAGTACATTTTATTTTCAAAGTTGGCTTTAATACGCATATTCGCTGCAAAATTAAACTTATACTTTTAATTTTATTCTTCAACAGCAAAATTAATGCACAGAAAAACAATTTTTCTTTAAAGCATTACCTTTAGAAACTAAGGAATGATAGATATAATTAAAAATAAATGAATTGCAAATTTTATGCATTTTGAATGAAGTAAAAAATCTTGTGAATTTTAGCTTATTGAGCAATAAATTTATTAAATAAATTTTAATTGAAAACAAGCTAAAGCAACTTAAAATAATTCTCTTCAAAATTTCAATAGATTAGCAATCCAAATAAAAATATCAAATTATTTGCATTGATGTACACTTTGATAGCTTGCTTTATATCTATAAGGTTTACCTAAAAATTTTTGCAAATTTTTTTTCTTGGAGAAGTATAAAAATAAATCGTTTTGATTTTAAGTGACTTTCTTTAAAGTTTTATTGTTTTAAATTCTTCTTTATCTAAGTATTTTTTAAATTATATAGATTTTCAAAAGGGTACATTTTTGTCAATTTCACTATTTTCCGTTCCATTTTTACTGGAATTTTTTATAAAGTCTTTCAATCCAGATGAAACACGATTAAAAGACAGATTAAGCAAAAATCGCAAGCTAGATAGATAATTTCATTTCATCAAAGCAAGCTATTCAGCAATTCTGAAAAAGATTTTGATAAGATAATTGTATAGAATGAAGAAAATGCAAATAGATTTTTGCTTCTAAGTTACTTATTCACAAAGCATGATATTACAATAAATGCATTCTTGATAAAACTTCAGATTATCTAAAATGAATTTTGCAAATGTTCTAATTCTTGATTATGAATAAAATTAGAATGCCCTATAACAATTCTTTAGCTCTGAATGCATTCAAACAAATTTTCATTTATCAATATTACCACTATCCTACTTTCTTTTAATTTTTTGGAATTTTACTCTATCTAAATCGCTGCTCAAAAAATAACTAAATCATAACAACAATATAAATCTAAATTAAGTAGATTTAGTTAAATTTTAAAATTAGCATCCAAAATATTGACTTTTTTGCCTTATTATTAGTTATTGGTATTTTTTTTTATTTTCTGAAGCTGAAAATCCAAATTTTTTGTATATGAGTTTCCATTTGATTGAAATTGAATGAGCTTAGTTTCTTCTTATAAAAGTTTAAATCTTGCAAAAACTATACTTAAAATTTGGATTCTGACAAAATATTGAAAAATCCTATAACTTAATTGCCATTTTTCAAAATTTACAGTTCATTTTTTCACTGGAAGCTTACAAACACTTTGGTAAAAGACTTTATTAAATGTTATAATAATATGTCACAACCTCTTACTCCTTTCTCTCAAATTAATTTCGTTTTATAATTATACTATTGAACATATTGGAAAATATTTTAATTAAAATTGTTTATATTTATTTTTCAATAGTATAGCCAAAACCTCCTTTTGGCTCGGGCTATACCAACGTCTTCTAACTCCCCAGATAATAAACCACCGTATATTAGATTTCCTATCTGGGTTTTACCAATAAATGCTGGTAAAACAACACTCTTCAATGTCAGGAGACATTGGTATAGTCCGAGTCAAAAGGAGAATCAAGTTATATTCGATTAATTTATTAATTATTAAGGAGAACTAGAAGAACAAGCTCCTCGTTTATCATCGGGTTCCAACAACTCAAGGACCAAATCGAGATAAAAGAGCACGCTGAAAGAATCGCTAATGAAGAGAACCTTAAAAAAGGCATTACAAAGAAACCCAAAGAGACCAAAGGAAAAGACAAGCAAGACGACGCAATAAAAAATACTGAAGCTTTTCGTGATATGGTTGAGCACAAAATACCCCTAGAAGAGCTTTCAAGGAACCTAGAAACCGATCTTGACCGTGGCCTACCAGAAGAAATAGCTCGTAATAAGCTCAAAGTCTTTGGTGAAAATAAGCTAACAGAAAAGGTAGGAATGCCATGGTATATACATTTTATAAAGTGTCTAACTGGATTTTTCTCACTTCTACTATGGGCTGGAGCCATTTTGTGTTTTATTACTTATGGCATTTCTCAAGCTGATCCATCTAACTTATATTTGGCTATTGCTCTTGTTGTTGTGGTTCTTGTTACTGGCTGTTTTGGCTTTTATCAAGAATCCAAGTCAGCGGCAATTATGGCAGGCTTTAAAAATATGATTCCTCCTAAATGCTTAGCTATAAGAGATGGCAGTCAAAGAGAAATGGAGTCACAGAAACTTGTCCCAGGAGATATAGTATTTGTAAAGCAAGGCAATAAAATTCCAGCAGATATCAGAATTTTGACAGCTAATAATATGAAAGTTGATAACTCTTCTTTAACTGGTGAGAGTGAGCCTTTAGCAAGAACTGATAAATGCACTAATGAAAAAAATCCACTTGAAACTGAAAACTTACTCCCTCTATGAGCAAGCAAAAACATTGGAAAAATCCCCTATTTTTTTTGATAAAAACCTTCTTGAGCTAACAAAAAAAATATATTTTATCGTTATTTGCAGATATTGAACTTTACCACCTAAGTGTGGAATTTTTTTCGCGTGTGAAAAGGTGATTTCACATGTGGAATCCTCTTTTCACACGCGGAAAAAATTCCACACTTAGGTGGTAAAGTTCAAAAATCTGCAAATAACGATAATATATATAAGGATAACTATTATAATGAAATCTCTAGCTAATTTTGTTTAACTTGCGTTTTAAAACATAAATTTTACTAATTTTTGCGAGTTGGGATTTTTTAAAATTTTAAAAACCATTCACTTATAAAATTTATATATAAATTTTAACCCCCTTGAGGGAATTAGCATTTTTTGGAACAATGTGCAGCTCAGGAGAAGCAAAAGGAGTAGTAGTTAACACTGGTGATAAAACTGTGATGGGAAGAATTGCCAAGCTAGCTTTTTCAACAGAAAATGAGCAAACAACTCTAGGTAGAGAAATTGAATTTTTCGTGAAAGTAATAAGCGTTATATCACTTTCTATGGGAGTCATTTTCTTTGCATTAGGCTTCAGCTTTGGATATGACATAGTAACTAATGTCATCAATGCAATTGGTGTTATCGTTGCAAATGTTCCTGAAGGACTTTTAGCAGAAGTTACTGTAGCTCTTTCACTAACCGCCAAAAGGATGTCAGAAAAAAATGTCCTCGTGAAAAATCTTGAATGCGTTGAAACTTTAGGATCAGTCACATGTGTATGCTCTGATAAAACGGGAACTTTGACTGAAAACAAAATGAGAGTTGTCAGTATTTGGTATGATAATAAAATTAGAGATGTGAATAACTATGAAGAAAAAAATACTGGGGTTACTTTAGGCTATAACATTGAAGATCCAGCTTTTGAAATGATGCAGAGATGCGCCATTTTGAATAGCAAAGCCCAGTTTTCGACTGAACCTCCAGAAGAAGTTTTGACTGATAAAAAAGGAAATCCGCTGCCCCAAAACGAAATCGAAGCAGCTAAAGAAAAGTATAGGACTGAGCTAGCTCAAAAATCAATTCAAGTATGGCCAACATTTGGAGGAGATGCGTCAGAAATTGCACTTATTAAATTTTTCCACCCTATACAGAATATTGTAGAAATGAGGAAAACCTATCCTGTTCTAGTAAGAGATGGCGTAAAAGGTGAAATCCCATTCAACTCAGCCAATAAATATGCAGTAACACTTCACGAGCCAGCTGATTGGAATCCTAAAGATCACAAAAAAGATTGCATATTATTTATGAAGGGGGCCCCTGAGCAATTATGGGAAAGATGCTCAACTATTTATTCTAATGGAACTGCATCTCCTATTACTGAAGACGTGAAAGCACAGTTTGCAGCAGCAAACAAGCACTTTGGAAGCAGAGGTCAAAGAGTTTTAGGATTTGCTTATATGTGGCTTGACCATAATGAGTACCCTAAAGATTATGTTTTTGATCCAAATAAGAAAAGATATGAATAAAATGGTACTCAAAATAAATTTTCTCCGAAAAATTGCTCCTTTGGCGATTTGGTTTTCCTGGTGCACCTTAACTAAGCAACATCAGAACAGCTCAGTGTATAGGCTGGAGTGCCTGATCCTTGTTTTAGGATAGATAGGATTTTTATCCCATAGCATAAAAAATGGCTATATCAAAGCTGTAGTTAAAGGGACGGGCTTAGACCCGAAGACAGCACGTAAAACACTAAGCAATTAAGGTAAATAAGATCCAAATAAGAAAGAGGGACCGAATTTCCCTCTTCGCGGACTTACTTTTATCGGTTTGACTGCTTTGATGGATCCACCAAGAAAAGGTGTAAAAGAAGCCGTCATTTCAGCTCATGAAGCAGGGGTCAAAGTTATTATGGTTACTGGAGATCAACCTCTTACAGCCGCAGCAATTGCAAGACAAGTACACATCATTACGCAAGCCAAAACTGTAAATGACTATGTTGAAGAAGGTATGGATTGGGAAAAAGCTTTGGAATTAAGCGACGCTATTGTGATCCACGGAGATATGCTCACAAAAGCCCATGCAGAAGATGCTGAACTCCCTTTCAATGAGCAAAGAATTGCAAAATGGTTGAGTAAAAAAGAAATCGTTTTTGCAAGGACTTCTCCTGCTCAAAAATATTTAATTGTTGACGCCAATCAGAAACTCAAACAAATTGTTGCTGTTACTGGTGATGGTGTAAATGATAGTCCAGCCATTAAAAAGGCTGACATTGGAATTGCTATGGGAATTGTAGGAAGTGACGCTGCAAAAGATGCTGCCGATATGCTACTTATTGATGACAACTTTGCGTCCATTATTCAAGGAATTGAGCAGGGCCGTGTCATTTTTGATAATCTTAAAAGAACTATCGCATACGTTTTAGCTTCAAATATCCCTGAAATTATTCCGTTTTTGGCCGCAGTTATTT
The DNA here is from genome assembly GCA_914767885.1 of Blepharisma stoltei. Taxonomy (NCBI): domain Eukaryota; phylum Ciliophora; class Heterotrichea; order Heterotrichida; family Blepharismidae; genus Blepharisma; species Blepharisma stoltei. The sequence continues at coordinate 416,568 of CAJZBQ010000050.1, forward strand.
TCCAGTTACCTTTGCCTTTAACCACTATTTTGATGCTTTGCGTTTGTATTGGAACCGACGTTGTTCCAGCTGTTGCTCTAGCTTATGAAGAGCCTGAGCTTGATATCATGAAGAGAAAGCCAAGAAACGCTGAAACTGATCATTTAATGTCGTTTCAGCTCCTTTTCTTTGCTTATATGCAAATTGGAGAAATATTAACATTAGGAGGAATGATGGAATATTTAGTAATTCTCTATGACTTTGGATTCAAGCCACAAGTCTTATGGTTCTTTTATATTGCTGATTCAGGCTGCAGACCTGACGAGCATGATATTTATGATCCAGATATCCATTCAAAAGGAAACTCTCATATAGGAGATGATAGCTACTGTGGCGACACGGTGAATTATCTAACAAATAGTGATGGAAAATATGATTTGAGAATTTGGTTTTATAATTACGGCCATGATAGCTGGTCTGATTGCAAGTATCCAGGCTGGACATCTCCTATAACTAACCATGAAGTTTGCTACACTAGTGAAGCTGTGCATTATGCACAATGTGGCTGGTTTGTGGGGCTGGTTTGCGGCCAATATGCAAATTTACAAATAGTCAGGACAAGAGAAAAAAGTATAATTGATAGAGGATTCTCAAACTGGGTGCTTAACTTTTCACTTGCGTTCGAAACTTTGTTCACGTTGCTAATTTGCTATGTCCCTGGGCTAAATGAGGCATTGGGAGGAAGACCTTTGTTAACCTTGCATTATGGATTCCCTGCAGCTCCTGCGTTTATCATTCTTGTGTTATATGACGAAATTCGAAAATATTTGTTAAGAAAAGAGATGATAAAAAACAAAGGAAGGGGTATAAAGGGATGGATAGAAGCTAATACATTTTATTAAGTTAAGAATTTTATATATCATTCCTAGAACTTAAATATAATAATGTTGATGGCATTATTCAATTTTCTGAGATTAAAACTCTAATTTAAATTTTAGAAATATATATAAATATTTGGGGCTTTAAAGAATATGGAAGACAAAATGCTAAATGGTTCAACTGAAGAGATGGAGGAAAAATTAATTTTTTTTAAATCACTAAAACCACGTATGGATGAAATAAATCTCCCTGAAGCTTATCAGCATCTTAGCTCAGAGATTTTAGATAAAATAATTGAAGAAGGGGAAAATATAATATGCAACCTAGATGAGCAGATTATTGAAAATCGTTTAAATAAAATGTCTTTATAATTATACCTTTATCTTTTGTAAAAACACTTTAGGCCAGTTTCTTTTATCTATTTTATATAAGTCATTTACTTTTTCATTTACACCTAAACTTCGGCTTTTCCCTTCTTTTTCTTTAACTTTTAATACATATTCATCTTTATTTATCTTCATGGTTTCACACAATGAATTTAAAATATCTTCAATCTTACTTTCGGAATAATATTTCACATAGTAATAATTAGAATAAGCGGGATAGCCCTGAGGAATGTAAATTTTTAGCCTGTTTAAACTCGGATTAAGTTTGAAATGGTCAGAGTCTTCAGTAAAAAGCGTAGAAATTGATATTAGAGATTCAGATTCTTCAAATGTTGACAAAATGTCAGAGTTTGATCTTGATGTCGCTTCAGTAGCAAGCTCGACACTTGGCTTTCTGGAAATATGGATACTTTTGTCTGCTATCGATTTTTCAATTTTACTGATTCTTTGGGCCATTTCTAAGTTCTTTTTGGCCAATTCCTCATAGTTTTTATCTTTTTTGGATTTATCAGTTGATTGTCCCCTTCTTCTTAACGAGCATCTATGTGACCCACAAGGTAAATTAAAATTTTTCTTTTCGTCTTGAATTGGGATTTCATCACTCATTAGCTCTTTATGCGAATTTTCTGTTCTTAAAGTCAAAGCATCACTTGTTTTGCTTATTTCAGACAAATTTATATCGTTTAACAATTTATTTTCCTTACCCCCCCCTTTAAATTGGAACAAAATATAGGTAAAATTTCCACTTTTTTGGTAAATTAACCACCCTTTAAATTGGAACAAATTTAATTTTATAATAAAAAATTATATATAATTTTTATCTAAAACATTTTGATATAAGTTAAATGTTTCTTCTTAACTAAAATTAAAAATTTAGTTATATCTTGCTCTTGTTTAAAGAAGAGAGTATAAAGAGCATCTTATTTAAAATAAATTTATTATCCTTAATTGCTAAATTTTAAAAAAAAATTAATTTTTTTTTTTAAAAATTTCCTAAAAAATTTTTATTTTTTTTGATAAAAATGATATTTTTTATTTAAATAGTTTGGATATAAATTCAAATAGGAATTCTTTATAAAATTTCAAAATTTACTTATTTCTTGCTTTATTTTAAAGAATAGAGTATAAATAACATCTTATTTAAACAAAATTAGCACTTTGATCGATAAATTTTCTATTTAATTTTTTTTATCAATAAAAATAATAACTTTTTGTAAGTAATTTTGATACCAATTAATAGTGGCGTATTAACTAATAATGAAAATTTAGTTATATATTTCTTTGTTTTAAAGGATAAAGAGTAAATAGCATTTTATTAAATAAATTTATTGATCTAATTCGATAAGTTTTTTAAATTTTTTATATAATTTTTTTTTTTTTTATAAAAAATTTTATATTGATATTTTTTTATAAAAAAAAAATTGACCCCCTTTAAATTGGAACAAAATTTTTTGTTCCAATTTAAAGGGGGGGGAGTTAGGCAATTCTACATCCCTAGGCTTAATATGCAAGTCAAAGCTAGGAGTATCTAAATGTGTCCATTCAGGCGATAAATCACATTCAGGGGCCCAAACCTTCAAAGTTTCTTCACTTTCTCTATAAATTTTATCGAAGTGGTCCATAAATCTTTGTTTTGGCTCAGCCCGCAATTTTAATTCTATCGTTGAAATGGTGTTTTTAATTTGACATAAAACACATTCCAATTCCTGGTCTTTTATTTTAATTTTAAGCTCTTTTTCTTTATGGTTGATACAGAGTTGGTTAAATGACAAATCATATTGCTCGTCAATTTGAGCGACATATGCATTTCTTTTACTTTGCAGCTCAGCAACGCCAAGTTTTAAATTATTTTGAAGCTGCTCTTTAATGGAATTGATATAGAGTTTGATACCTATATGACGGTCTCTCACTAAATATAACTGTTCCAATTGAGATTTTATTGAGTCTACTTTTCGGTTGTAGGTAGAATTTGATTCCTCATCAAAAGAGTCGAAAGCTTGTGCTTGCTTGGAAGGAATTAAAGGAGAAGGTGAAAGACGAGTATAAGAAATAGGAGAACTTGCTCTTGTTCCATCATCAACTTTAAAGTTTTGTGGGATATTGAAAGGCTTGGGGAGGTAATTATTCTTTTCATGATTGTGGATAACATTTGTGGAAATTTCTTTAAGTGGAAATGGGCAAGGTTCTGCGATATCTTTATCAAAATGGGTTGTAATTAGCTTCTTTGGAGGAAAAGGCTCTTCTGAGTCCCAAGGAATTTTTGCTTCTCGACCTAAAGTATACATTTGAATTATGAAAATTTAAAAATGTTCGAATTAAATAATTTTTGCTGTTAATTTAATGCTCTACCGCCTATTAATTAACTCAATGTTTGAGCCTTTGATTAATATTTTCATTATGAAGATTTTGGGATTATTTTATTAAAACTTTCCAAAGTCATTGTTTTTAATGTCTGAAGAAGGATATTCTCCTGTCCGTGAAGATATAGCAAATCTAACCTGGCATAAAATGACACCTGAGGAGCTCTCAAAAAATCTCCAGAGCGACTTAAATGAAGGGCTTACTCAAGAAAAGGCACAACAAAAGCTAAAAAGTACAGGTAGAAACTGCTTATATGAAGACCAGTCTGCTTTTTATAAAATTCTAAAGCATTTGTTTTCTCGTATCACAGTTCCTCTATATATACTAGCTTTCTTATTCTACCTTGCTTATAGGGAAGGGTTGATCAATTCTTTTTTATATCGCTCATTGCCATTAATCGCATTTGTTATTTCGGTCATCACTATAATAAAGAGTGAAAATGCAGCAAAAGAGATAAAGCTTGTAGAGAACCAAATACCTCAAAAATGTACAGTCATAAGAGAAAAAAAGGAAATGATAATTTCAAGATATGAAATAGTTCCAGGAGACATTATTTTAGTGAAAATAGGAGAAACTGTTCCAGCAGATATTAGAATTTTATCTGCAAATGACTGCAAAATCAATATTCAATGCTTAACAGACTCTGAAACAATTTTAGAGAGATCAGAAAAGTGCACAAGCCAAGAGTTTCTTCAATCACAAAATATCTCATACTTTGGATCACTTTGCGTTCAAGGGGAATGCAAAGGAGTTGCCATTACCACAGGACAAAAAACTTTATTATCAAGACTAGTACACTCTAAATAAATTTATGAAGAGATTTAATATAATTTTTATAAAACGTTAATATTATTATTTTGGATTTATATTAAACGTATTTAATAGTATATATAATTAATTTATATACATCAAAATTATGTAATTATATATTTTTTTTTCACATTCCGCTTTATTAGAGTATAAAACATGCTTTGAGAAGCAGCCAAGAGTTTAATATGTCATATCTATTATTATAATGGCCCAAAATTTTCGTTTAATAATCAGGAGTTATAAACAATGTCAAAAATTGATTCTAATTATGAGCGATCTGATGAGGGAACTTCGGGCCTCGGACCCTTAAAGTGGCACTTGTTATCTCTAGATGAATTAGAATCTCGATTAGAAACTAATCTCACTAATGGCTTAACAGACACTAGGGCTGAGCTAGTGCTAAAAATATACGGGGAAAATTTTTCGGGTGAGACTGGAGAGCCTCCAAAAGCATGAAAAATATTTTTTGGTCAACTAAGAACTTTTCCTTTTTTACTCTTATTTACTTTCTCATTATGATGTATTATCTTTTACATTATAGACAAAAATGATTCCATTGATCTATATCTTGGAACATCAGTTTTGTGTGCTTTGATAATATGGAGTCTCGATAAATACTATCTGGAAGTTAAAGATTATAAAAATTTTTTGGCTCATCAAAGATTGCTTTTGTCAAGATGTATTGTTAAAAGAGAAGGAGCGATGAAATTAATAGATTCTGTTTATAGCGCTTTCCCGAGGATGGCGCGGAATGGCGCCATCCTCGGGAAAGCCAGGAAGGCATCCACACGGGAATTGGAGTTCCACGTGTGGATGCCATTTTGACATGTGGAAGTTTGGATCCCACATGCCAAAAATGGCATCCACACGTGGAACTCCCAGTTCCCGTGTGGATGCTTAGTTGACTTTCCCGAGGATGGCGCCATTCCGCGCCATCCTCGGGAAAGCGCTATACCTCGTGCCTGGAGATATTGTACTTTTTCATCAAGGTGAAAAAATACCTGCCGATATAAGAATTTTAGAGGCAAATAATTTGACAATTGATGAATCAGTTTTAACTGGAGAAGGAATGCCTGTTGGAAAAACTAGCAATGAATCAAAGATAGATTCTATGTTTGAGGCCCAAAATATAGTATTTGCGCAGACTTACTGTCTTAGTGGGAGTGGAAAAGGTGTAGTTGTTGAAACAGGATTAAATACAGCATTTAGCAGGATTGTTATGATGTCAGCCGAAGCACCTTCCCCGATTGCTGAGGGCATTTCTTATAAAAAATGTCATAAATGATTGATTATTATACTCATTTTTCCAATAGCGTTCAGATTATTGGGGTTTTTATTAGGATTCAGGTTTAATTTTACATTGCTTGGTTTTATTTTTGCAATTGATTTAACAATAGTTGGCATTATTCCTCACCAGCCAATAAAGGAAATAGCAACTTATTTTACATCAAAAGTGCTTGTAAAGAAAAATGTTTTAACAAAACAACCTGAAAGGATAAGAAATTTTGGAGAAAATCCTATTATCATTATAGATAAAACAGGAGTAATCACAGAAAATAGATTAAAAATCGTTCAGTTTTGGGATAATTATGAATTTAAAAGCCCAGAAAATATTTTAATAGATCACACTTCCAATAAAACTCTGTCATTTGCTATGACAATGCGTTCAGCAATTCTTATCAATGATGCAAAATTTGACCATGATCCTCAATCTTCAGATGAAATATATTCGAAACCAATAATCGAATGGGCTGCTAAAGGCTCTCCACCAGATATTGCCATGATAAAATTTTTCCAAGAACTCGAGAATATTGAGGATTTTAGAGACGCTCACAAACCTATAGCAATAGAAGGGAGTGAATTTAAAATACCTTTCAGGTCTTCCTACAAATACGCAACTGCAGTTTATAATGGATACGAATTTGGATTTGAGGATATTTCTCAAAAGTACATTGCCTTCTATAAAGGTGCTGTAGAAGTTCTATTAGAAATGTCAACCAAGATTGCATGCGAAGATCATGAGCTAGAATGCAAAAATAATTCAAAAGAAAAAATAACTCAAGCTTGCAAAGACTGCAGCAAAAAAGGGTTGAGAGTAATTGCATGCGCTTATAAATGGTTAAGAGAATCTGATATCCCTAAAGATTTTCAACCTAACCCTGAAAGCGTGCCAGAGTTTTTGAAAGAGGGTTTAGTTTTTGCAGGATTAATTGTATTGAGTGATCCTCCTAAAAAAAATGTTAAAGAATCTATATTAAGCCTAAGGAGCCTCCACATGAAGTGTATTATGGCCACCGGCGATATGCTTCTCTTGGCCTCAGATGTTTCAAAGCAAACTTGCATTATTAGTAACCCAAAAATAACAAGTGATTTTGAAGAGGAAAACATAAACTTCTATGAATCTCTTGAATTAACAGATTCTGTGATTGTTAATGGGAATTTAATATATTGAATTTGATTGAATTTGTAATTTATAAATTGAAAACTAATATTTATTTAATTGATTAGGCTTTTATTTAAATGAATTGAGGAACCTTATACCTAATGATGAAGTAGCCAAAGAAAAACTATATAAGATATAGCCCATACCTCTATATAGATTTCTCTGTCGAAGGAAATGCAATGGACGGTTGAAAGATCAAGTCAAACTCCATAACAGGGACAAGCTGGGTATCAAGGCTCCATGTCAAATAACAGTGGATTTTTGATACTGTAGATTTTATAGAAATACATTTAGTCGAAAACTTTAATAGTGTGGCTTTTGGTCAAAATTTAGCGGTTTTTTCGGTTAAATGTCTCACTATCGAAAATTTTCAACCAAAAGTACTTCGATGAAATGCACACTATCAAAAATGCACGATCATTGAATCTGCACCTGGATATCTATACCAGGTAGGATAAAATTTGCATGCCAGAAAAAGGTTGACAGAGCAAAGTTGTCAAGTAAACGCACCAAATTTTAAAAGGGTTTTTATTATTATTATATTAATTTAAAATAAAAGATACCTTTTAGACTGACACTGATAAGTATCTTACATATTTTTCCCTTTTTTAAACATTAAAATAAAATTATAATCCCTATCTTAAGCAACATATAACTCCAACATTATATTACTTTCCTATGGAATTTTAAAAAATAAGATGGTTTTCAATTTCAATTAAAAATAATTATTAGTCTTATAGCTTTCTAAGGGGTTTAAAGAGTCATGGCGACTCTTAATTTTCATTGGCATAAAATTTCTTTTATAAGGTAACTCCTGCTTTATTCATTTTTATTGGCATAAAATTCCTTTTGATGCAATGCCATCTTTATATGGCTTTAGTATTGTACTTCAAAAATAACTCTTAATAGATAGTTTTCAATCATAATTCAAGCATAAGTATCTCTCTATTAACTATCTCTATAGCCTTTGCAGGTCGAGTGTCTCTGGAATTAGACTAGGAAATTAACTTATCGATATATAATTTTCTATAATTCATAATACTATTTATTCGATAGAAAATAGGGGAAAATAGGCAAGATACTTATCAGTGTCAATCTAAAAGGTATCTTTAGCTTAAAACTTATTTTTATAATTAAACCATTTTAAAAATTAGCGCATTTGCTTTTCAACTTTGTCCTGTCTAACACTTTTTGGCATGCCACTTTTTATCCCTTCCTGTTATAGGGATCCAGCTCGTGCCTTTTATGGAGTTTGACTTGCTCATTCAACCGTCCATTGCATTCCTTCTATAAAGAAATCTATATAGGGTATAGGCTATATTGAACAAAAAAGAAATTGTGTTTGGAAGAATGACACCTGAAATGAAACTTTTAATCGTAGAAAAATATCAAGAAATGGGGGAAAAAGTAATTTTCGTAGGAGATGGAATGAATGATCTACCTGCAATGAAAAGATCTGATGTAAGTATTTCTATGAAAAAAACTGGTTGCTCAACTGTTCTGGATAATTGTGATGTCATCCTATTGGATGATAATTTTAGCTCAATTTCTGATGCGTTTAAGATTTTCGAAGCCGTTTTTGATAATCTTAAAAAATCGGCTCAACATATATTAGCATCAAACCTACCAGAGCTAATTCCCTTCTTTATTTTCGTTTTTTTGGAGCTGCCATCAGCATTTACAGTTATATTGATATTTTTGATTGATTTTGGAATAGATATTACTCCATCCATTGCTATGAACTATAATTTTAATCTTGATATTAATAGTCGCAAGCCAAAAGATTTAATTGAAACGCAGTTGAAGCATAACAAATCTCGATTTTTTTCAATTGTCCAGCCAGGATTACGAGAAGCTTTGGCTGGGTTTATGGCTTATTTTATTGTTATGGAAAATTTTGGCTTCAACTATCAAACTTTATGACTTATGAATAATTCAAAATCAGGAACAATGCCAGGCATAAATGATATTTATGACCCAAATATTCAGACTAAAGGAAATAGTCACTATGGATTAGCTGAATATGAAAATATCTTATTCGATTATACAGCCAAAGCATACGATTCATATGATTTAAGAGTTTGGTTCCATGAGTTATCTCCAGAAACGTGGTCATCTTGTTATTTCCCTGAACTTGATTCTCCATTTACTGAAGAAATTATTTGCTATTCTGGAGAGGCTTTATATTACGCACAACATGCGTGATTTGTTTCAGTTATAATTGCAAAATTATTGAACTTTTTGATACCTAAAGCTATTAACCTTGGGCATCACTATCATAGATTAAGCAAAAAGGTGGCTTTTTGGAGCATTTTACTTGGTGTAATGCTCTCATTATCGTTATGCTATGTCCCGATTACAAGCGAGCTTCTATATGGAAGGCCGCTTCCTCTATTGCAATTTGGATTTCCAGCTCTTCCTTCATTTTTACTGTTGCTTGAGATTGATGATATAAGAGCATTGATCATATCCAAGAATTTATTAGACATAACTATCCTTATTAATTCAGTATTAAAAGTTAACTTATTTTATAACATAAAATATGGAAAGACTTATGATCTTGAAAAGACACCTAAGTCCTAAAATATCATTTGAAGATTTCCCATGCACTCGCATTTTGACTCTAAATAGTCCAGAAAGCTCAAACTCATTAGATTATGACATGCTTCAAACTCTATCTTTACTGATTGATCAAGTCCCAAATATAATTAAAATATGGCGTCTTCGTCTGGGCATGGCCTCCCGGCCATGCAGCCTCGACTCATATTTTAATTATATCCGGCAAGGTTTTACCATTTCAGAGATGGACAGCAATGCTAGGTAAGCAATTCTGGTAGCTTTCAGAGCCTAGCCCAAGTCTATTCTCAGGGGTGGATTTTTCCTCGTGGGGAAGGAGGGTGCAAGGTTGGAAAGGGGAAGCCCAGCAAAGTCCTCTGGACCATTCGGGCAACTCCCTAGCGTGAAACTGGGCGTTACGTCCCAGGCTTTGCATTTTTCCTTTTTGCCGATAGCCGACCAGAAAAATCCATTTTTTGGGTTTTTCGGAAAAGCAACCCATGTACAAGCAAGTAGCTCATCCATGAGCCGTCGAAGACGTGGACATTTGCCCTGGAATCACCCTGGTGATCAAAGCGAGTTTGTCTCCAGCAGACTGGTGGGCCCGATGCGACGAAAGGCGAGTGATAAACCTGGAGTTGTAACCCCGTAGTGGACGTTAAGCGATATAAATTTTAATGTAATGTAATGATCAAGTCCCAAATAAAAATCTTATTTTTCAAGGCTGCGATTCAAATTGTTTTTCGTCTGGAAGAGATGATAAGGCTATTATTGAAAACCAAGCAATGGTTTCTGAGTTCTACAGAACTGAGCTTTGCACTATTTATCAAATCTATAAGCAGCCTACCGAAACTCTTGCAATTTTAAGAGGGTTATCAATTAGTGCAGGAAATGGCATAGCGATGGCTTGCAAATATAGAATAAGCACAGAAACTACTCGATTTTCAATGCCAGAAAATTCGATCGGCAAAGTCCCTTGTGCAGGAGCTTCTTATTTTCTCACACACTTGCACAATAAGCCATTAGGATTATTTCTAATGCTTTCGGGAAAAGAATTAGACGGGAATGATTTATTTTGGGGTGGAATTTCAACACACTATGTCCCAGAATCTCAAATTACAAACCTTCTTAATGACCTAAAACTCTCGAATAGTCTTATTGAAGTTTTAGACAAATATCATCAATTTCCACCTAGAGAACAATCAAATCTTATAAGAAATTTATACGAAATAGAGCAAGTTTTTGGAGAAGTTAACACAGTTGAAGAAATTTTGATGAAATTATGTGCAAAGCCTACACCTTTTAAAGAAATGGTACTTCTTAATATCTGCAAAAACTGCCCACTTTCTGTGAAGGTTGCATTCAAATCATTTAAGCTTGGGTTGGATATGAATTATAAAGAAGCGTTGGAGCATGATTATAATATAGAAGTACAGCTCGGATACAGGAGAAGCTATAACTATAAGACAGCTGTTACTAAATCATTCTGTCTATAAGTGTAAAAAAATGGAAGAATCTTAATTTTTAGTACAATATCTGATTAAGTCTATCAGATTTAGAATGCTTGCATTAAAGCATAAATTTAATAAATTAAATTAATTTCTACTGGATTTTAAAAGTTAAAAAAATCAACATGGGGTTAAGAAGCTAATAGAAAAAGGAGAGGATGAAATTAAATGATACCCAGACCATGTCAATCAAGTCACTGACAAAATGGTTGATATCATCATCAGAAACCCTGAAGGTCCTTTTCTGGAATTACGATAAATTAATTTAAATTACTAAAATATTCATAAAAGATACCCAAAACTTATATTTCTAACAAAACAATATTAAAAAGATCATTAATCCTATATAAGTAGAAAGAGTTGTAAAGCTAAATAAAAATTAATTCTTTTACGATCTTGTCATTGTTTGAATGATTTCTTTGTTCTCTGGAGTTACTGCAGGGCGTACAAAATGATTGTCACATCGTGGACAGTACTCATCAGATTCATCGAAATCTTCAGCGCTCTTTCGAAATACTTTGCGGCATTTTTTGCAGCCAAATACAAGTTCAGTGGTTTTGACTAAAGGATGATCAGCAGCTTCAGAGTGGCATTCTGGGCAATCAAACCATTGCTTGCAGCATGGAGCTCTCACTTGTACTTGGGCATTCAGTATATGCTTGCACATTTATATATTTATTAGATTAAGACAGTTTTATTATTTTTTAAGAGTATGCTCAAAATTGGGATGAGGCTTTCGGAAGCACACGTCGCAGCGATCTTTTAAATTTTTGGATGATGGGGTGCTTGGATTATTTCTAAAATTTTTTGGAGTAGAATATTGACTTCCGCCGAACTCTTTTCGAGGCTCTTGAGCAAGGTCAAAGATATCAATCTTTAAAGAGTCAGCGGAGTTCTCGTTAAAAAATTTTCTCTCACTGCGGCTGGAAATAATTAATTTGTGTTTTGGAGGCTTTTCTCCTGAACTTATTCCCCCCCCCCCATCCTTGATCGAACGATTGACTGTAAAATTCCTAAAAATTGGGGAAATTAACCCCCCCCATCCTTGATCGAACGATTTTCATATCATGCAAATTTTTATAAATATAAAAATATATTAGTTATCAAAGCTTAGGAAGATGTACCTAATGAAGTTGTTTTCAGAGCTTTGAGACGACAGAAAGCTGCGGAATCAACCATCCGAAGTGATTTAGTCATCAATCTAGGCTTAAAAAACTCAATAATCTAAAAAAATAGAGATTCTTTAAAATTTAAAAAAAAAATTTTAATTCAATAAGGAACAAATTAAAATTTATACAGTTTAAAGGGGTGACTAATAAATCAAAAATATTAAAAATTGGTATTTTATGAAATTAATTCAATTTTTTGCTGTAAAAATAATTATTAAATACTCTTAACCCTCTTATTTAAAGTAAATATAAAAAAAATATATATAAATTTTTTTTCCCAAAAAAAATTTTTTTAACCCCCATCCTTGATCGAACGATGGCGAGTCGTTTGATCAAGGATGGGGGGGAGTTAGCTTATTTTCAATTTGATTTACAATATCTGCGTTATGGGCGATTTGGTCTTGAATGATTCTTTTAAGGTCTCGCTTTTCTTTGAAGATTTGAATTGATTTCTCTTTATTGCTTTTATTTACTGCGTTTTCAATAAGTTGGTTATTTGCTTTTAAGTTTTCTTCTAAGTCTATGCATCTTTTTTGTAGCCTTAAGTTTTCTTCTCTTACAGGATCATCAAATTTTATTTCTCCTAATAAAAGTTTATTTTGGAACTTTATTTCTTCTATCTCTTTATTCAATTTTTTGAAGTATTTTTGGTACTCTAGTTGAAGATTTTTAATGTAATCTTTGGCTTCTTTAAGCTCATTTTGATAATTTTCAAAATCATTAGTTGAGTTTGCTTTACTTTTTAATTCTTCTAATGATTGAAGAGCTTGAAACTTTTGTTCCCTTTCTAGCTCCAGCATTTTGCTTATTTTCATAAGTTCTTGTGAATGCTTTTTTCTTTCTTTTTCTAATATTTTATAAATTTCATGTATTTGGAGATCATTCGAAGTATTTGATGATTGTAGCCTTGCTTCTAATTCTGCTATTGTGAAATCGCATTGTGATAAATCTTTTTTCAGTCTATCTATGATTTCGTCTTTTTCTGATAAAGCAGTTTTAAATTTTTCAGCTTCTCCTCTGTATATCTCTCTTTCCGCTAAAATTTCCCTACTCAGGATCTCTATTTCTTCTGTAAGCTTTTCAATTTTCTCTGTATTTTTTAAATTATTTTCTTTAATTTCTTGGTATTTTAGTTCTACATCTTGGCGCGCGTTTTCTTCTTGATGAAGCTTATTAGTCAAAGATTGGATTGTTAGTAGATTTTCTTCATCTGCTTTCGGACTTTCACCTTTTGTACTTAATCTTCCAACGTGAGAGAGCACAAGTTTTTTTCCTGTTACTAAATTTTTATATGAATTGTATACAAAACAGGTTTTGACTTAAAAAGATCGATTTCTAATTATTAAAATGGAAAATATAGGAAATTCCCGATGATGGCGCTCAATGTGCCATCATCGGGCACCTACAGTTCAGGGTCCACACTGGGAAATGGGTTCCACGTGTGGAGCCCTTTTGAGACGTGGAGAATCCTCACTTTCACGTGCCAAAAAGGGCTCCACACTTGAACCCGTTTCCAGTGTGGATCCTGAACTGTAGTTGTCCGATGATAGCACATTGAGCGCCATCATCGGGCAACTTGTATATCATAAATCTACACGATTAAAATGCAAGCTGGCTAAATTATTATAGAATTAACTCACTATTTACATCAAAATATTTTATATTAAAAGTGCATGCGGTATTAATTTGCCAAAATAGGATTTGGGAAGTCAGAACTTCTGGCTCCATATCCAATTCATTTTCTGAAATCTGCAAAAATGACGAAGATTTTTCAGAGTATCTCTGCTCTGGGACTATATCTGGACGTTTAAACAGTTCTTTATGTGCCAGGTGTTCTCTAATTCTTTGCTCCAACAATTGTTTTTTTGCCTTATTTTTTTGAGTTATTTGATCGTTTGCTTTCATATTTAAGAATTATTATTAGTAACTAGGGTAATTTGTAAAAGAATCAATCGCTTCAGTAAGTTTATTGACTTCAGCAGTTCGTTGGTTTAAAAGCTCCATTTTCATTTTTGCAAATTGTTTTCGCTCCAGTTTTTCCTGCCTTTCTTTTTCTCTAAAAGCTTCTAACTGCTTTTTCAGCTCGAAATTTTCTCCTTTAACTTGCACCATAAAAGTGTCAAAATCAGTATTTTTTTTAGAATTTTCTTCAAGTTCTTGTTGGAGTTTTTGAATTTTTATATTTTCGATTAAAAATAGTCAATTTTACAAATTTATTAAATATTGTTTTTTATAGAAATAGTAAATTGGTTTTGTAAATTATGAGTGAAATTTTTGTTAAGAGAGAATATATGTAAACGATTTTTTTCTTCATCTTGCTTTGATAAAGATGCTTGTAAAGATGATATTAAGGATTCATCTTCTTTTGATTTCATACGAAGATCCATGATAGTATTTTCCTGACGAGAAATCAATTCAATTGCCCTATTGAGTTCACTATTGAGTGACTGAAATTCTTCAGAGATATTTTCCTTATAATTTGAGGTGAATGATTTTAGATCTTTTATCTCTTTTTCACTGATTTCTTGGATTCTTCTCAACTCTTCGTTTTTTTTCCTTTCCTTTTGCAGATTGTTTTCAAGATCTTGAACTTTTTGGGAACTGTAGTATAACTTTTCATTATTTTCTTTAAGCTCTCTTATATTGCTTGCTAGAATATTTTTTTCTTGTGAAAGCTCAGATATTTGATCTTTCAAGACTTTCTCAAAGTTCTTCCAAGTTCTCAACTGTTCATTTGCGTGCTTATCTCTTTCTTTCGCCATCGAAATCTCTTCATCAAGTCTATCTTCAGCCTGCTTATTTATTTTCTTATATTTCTCCACTTCTGCAAGCAAAAATGTTGTTTCTTCGTTTTTTTCTTTAAACTGTTCTCTTAAGGCTTTGATTTCTTTATTTTTTTCATCTCTTTCTTTCATTACAATTATCTGCATTTCCCTCAACGATCTCTCATACTCCTCAACTTGTTTCCTCATACTTTCTCTCAGTTCATCATTTTCTCTATCTCTATCTTTTATTTGTTCACTTAGATCATATATTTGCTTCTCAAGGTTTCCAATTTCGCTTCTTTTCCCTCTTGAATTTCTTATTTCTTCTTCCAGCTCCAAAATCCTTTGATCTTTCTTTAACACTTCCCTTCTAAACTGTTCAATTTTTTCTCTCTGCATTTTAAGCCCTTGTATATACCTTTCCTCTTCTTGCATTTCCCTCATTTCAATAGCTCGAATTGAATCAAAGTCATTGACAATAAATTTTGATGGATTATTGTTGGGTGATGCATTATAAAAGTCAGCTGGTCCTGGAGTATCTGAAATTCTGCTGCGTTCAGCTGATTTTTCATTTTCTCTATGGTAAAGAGCCATTTACTTTTATTTTTTGAATTATTTGATTTTGAAATTTGAGGAGATGAGTTAAATTTCTGTCTTATAATGGTAAATGGAAAACAATCATAAACTTACAGATTTCGTAATTCAAAAAGAACTTGGCCGCGGAAGCTTTGGAATTGTATTTTTAGTACAAAATACAAGAAACCGCAAATTTTATGTGCTAAAGCGCATCAACTTAGGCCTTTTAACCATAAAGCAAAAGAAAGCAGCACTCAGAGAAGCAGAAATTTTGAAACAATTAGACCATCCACATATTACCATGCTCCCCCCAGAATTATCCTGAAAGCAATCCATATATATTTATATTAGGTAATCCAAAGGAAAAAGCATATTAAATATCATGCATCCTTTCTAGAAGATAATGACCTCTCATTGATTATGGACTATGCAGAAGGTGGAGATCTGCAACAGTTGCTGCTTAAACACAGACTAAGAAAGAAAAATTTCAACGAAAAAGAACTATGGAGATTTGCAAATGAATTATGTTCAGCCGTGAGCTACTTGCATAGCAGAAAAATCATACATAGGGATATTAAGTGTCATAATGTATTCTTAACTAAAGACCACTCAGTAAAGTTGGGCGATTTAGGAGCTTCAAAAATGGTCAGTGCAGAAATGCAGGCTACAAGAGTAGGGACTCCTTTATATTTAGCCCCAGAAATGGTCAAGCAGCAGCCCTATGACTTTAAGGTCGATGTATGGGCAATAGGCTGTGTTTTATATAACTTAGCCTCATTAGAGTCTCCATTTGTAGGGAGAAATTTAATAACTCTTGGTATTTCTATAGTAAACAAAATACCAAAGCCACTTCCATCTGGATACTCTAAAAGGCTTTCTGAGTTAATAATGAAGCTTTTAGAGAAAAAACCCATAGAGAGACCAAGCATGCAAGAGACTATGCAGTTTCTACAGAATGAACTGACTAATTTTAATAGTGTAGAAATCGACGAAATGAGCACGATGTGTACACTAAATAAAAGTATTGAACCTTACTATCCTTCAGTATCAAAAATACCAAATCCGACTTCTTGCAAACCGTTTACTATTTGTAACGTCCCAGAAAAAGCAAGGTTTTATGATGACCGAGAAGAAGAAAAAATCATCAAAAGACCTTCAACGCAGCCTGGGAGACCAAGAACGGCTGGGCTTGAAAAGCTTTTAGCGAGGAGAGAAATTGCGTCAATAAACCCATATATTTCACCTCAGGCTTCACAAGGAAGCTATTATGTGGAGAAGGTAAGCTTTTCGAATAATTTGAGACATTGCGATTCTGAAGGCATAAATAAAAAACTGAGAAAAGATCCGATACCAATTTTCCCAAGGAAATCGTCAATTCCAGTTATTCCATTATTATCGTCATCTCAGACATCAATATCAAATATTATTGACAAAAGGCTTGACCAAGCTCCTGTTATAATAAGAGCTACGCCAACGTCAGTTGGTACTATTAAGCCAAGCTCTCCTCATCCGCAGCAAGCTCCACCAGGAGTTATATTGAAGCCTCAGCTTGCAAGACCTCAAACTTCTCAGCCTAGAATAGCATTGCAAGGAAATTTTACAAGACCAAAATCTGCTGTTAGCAGAGAAAATATTTTATTCACGACTCCAGCGTTAAAATCTCTTGTAAAATCTAATGCTGCCATCAAGCTTTCCTTAAGCCAAGAGTCATCGAGCATCAAGAAAAAACCAAGTATTATTGATTTAAAATGTTTGTAAATATTTTTCGCTTAATTTAACATCCTATTAACATATTCCTTTAAATCATAATCTTTGTCATTTTCTCCATATTCCCATTTATCCCATAAATGCGTTATAGGTCTTGTAGATTTTGAATTTTTTATGTTAGGAATTTTATTATTTTCTTTATTTTCTTTGGATTTTGGAGAAATTGATAGAGCTCTGATTGGGACCAAGTGCTTAAATAACAATTTTGGTTTATTGATTTTTGGGATATGAGCCACTTTTGAGTTGAAATTTATGGTGCTGCAGCTTGAAGAGCATTTTTTGATGTTTAGAACTTCTGAAAAATTATCTGCGTCTGTTAGAGTTTTGAGTGAAGAGTTTTCAGCTGTTCCGTTAAAATCTGTCTTGCTAGAATTTGAGCTATAAAGATTAGAATCCGCCGTTCGTCGCTTGCGGTGTCAAGGCAGCAAATCACTCCTTCAAGAAACCAAATTCCGCTGCAATGACCTCTACTGGCCTGCCACGCAGGGAGTCCTGCGGGTCCTTGGCAGTTAGACGATTCAAGAGCCATCGCTGCTATGCGCCAAGCTTCTTCCTCCAAAAGAAGCTCCTTTCTCCAGAAGAAGCTCCTTTTCTCCTTTTCAGCAATCTACTACTCGATTTCTTTGGCGATCTGCTCCATAATCATTGCTTGTCTAAAGTCTTCCGTTACTCCTTCTTCTCCAGCTTTCTCTACTTGCTGCCAGGTCTATTCACCCTTAGACCTTGCACAAGGATTGACTTTCTGGCTCTAAAATTCTTCTGACTAGTTCCCCGGGATGCAACTTCCAGTATCAGGCTTGTATATGTCGTCTTGCAGGCCTATGAGGAGTCTACACTGCTCTGCTCTCTAGGTCTCTCACTAACCATACCCTTTCCAAGAATCACCTGAGCTAAAAACTCATATGTCCCAGGGTTGAATACCCTGAGGCAAAGAAAAGCCTGCACCCGATATGCATGAAGGGTACCATATCTATTTCTCAGTTTGGTTTCTCCTCCTGGGTGTTCCCAGCAATTTGAGATAATTGTGCCAAGATGTCGGGAGATCGTCTCCGCCATATTAATGTGCATTATCTATAAAAGATAATGATTTTTAGGCAAACTTTCTGTAATAATTAAAGTTCTCCCCAGCGGCGGTTTATTAGACCTAGTTCTATTAAATTGGCTCAAAAACTGGGGATTGTTTCCTCCCTTGATTAAAGATCCTTTCATATTTAAAAATAGCAGTTATTTTCTTCTCAAAACATAAGCGCATTTCCAGGTATTTTTAATCCCAGTATCCTGCAATTTTCTTAAAATATTTACGTCTAAACTCCTAATAAGACCATAAAAAAAATCCATTTCCTTGATCATTATTAATTTCTAACATATGGAACTACGAGTCGGAGGCAAATACCGAGTTGGCAGGAAAATTGGCAGTGGCTCATTCGGTCAAATTTATTTGGGCGCAAATATCCAAACAAACGAAGAAATCGCGATAAAGCTAGAGAAAAATAATACCAGACATCCCCAACTCCAATTCGAATCTCGCATCTATAGAATCTTGCAAGGCGGGCAAGGAATCCCTATGATCCATTGATATGGAGTAGAAGGCGATTATAACGTGCTGGTGATGGATTTACTAGGACCTTCGCTAGAAGATCTCCTCAAATTTTGTGGACAAAGGTTTTCTGTTAAAACAACCCTTGTCTTGGCAGAACAGATCATTTCCAGACTTGAATTCATGCACGAAAAAAATCTAATCCACCGTGACGTCAAGCCTGACAACTTTTTGATCGGGTTGCGGAGAAATGAAAGCCAAATTTATGCAATTGATTTTGGCCTCGCAAAACAGTATCGGGATCCCAGAACGAATCAGCATATTCCGTACAAAGAAGGGAAAAGCTTAACTGGGACAGCCCGATATGCGTCTATTTTTACTCATATGGGCATAGAACAGTCAAGAAGAGATGATCTTGAAGGACTCGGGTATGTTTTGATGTATTTTTTAAGAGGAAGTCTGCCATGGCAAGGGCTCCAAGGGAACAATAGAAAAGAAAAATACAGAAATATTATGGATAGGAAAATAAATACACCTGTAGAAGTCCTTTGTGAAGGCTTCCCTGTTGAGTTTGTGAACTTTATCAATTATGCGAGGGCTTTGAGGTTTGACGAAAGGCCAGATTATGGGTATTTAAAAAGGCTATTTAAAGATGAATTTATGAGGCAAAATTATCAACAGGATTTTCTGTTTGATTGACAGCTGGTGAAAAGAAAACAAGAAACACAAAAATCACCGGAAGGACAGGAGGGACAGGAGGCTAGAAACCAAATACAAAAGTCACCAATTCGAGGATCACCAATGGGGAATAGGGGCGCGACTTTTGCAACAGCAAATGGTAGACAAGCTTTAAGGAGATTATAACCCGTGAAATTATAATATTTTAAATAGATTATTTTTTATATAAAAAGCTAGATCAGCACTTGTATTAATTTATTCTAAAACCATTTAAGTGACGAAGCACTGATTGGTTCTTGTATTGACATTTCTAATTTTTGATGGATATTTTGTACATCAATATTTTCTTCGATTATTGACATTATTTTAGTCATATCGGCTTCTCCTTCATCTCTTATCCCTCACTAGATTAGCAAGCAAAAATTCTTGTTTATTCGCAAAGGGTAGTTAGTTTTGTTGTTATTAAATAAGCTAAATTTGTAAATATCTAAATAAAAAATCAATTTAATTTATAAAATTTATGGTTTAAAATTTTAAATATAATTTGCTTGAGTTTATCATTATACCATTAATTTATATATGCACTTTAATATAGTGCAAAAACCTTTATACTGGTCGACCAGTATAAATGTTTTTGCACTATCTAAAAGTACATATTTTATATATTTCGGAAAAAAGTCATATTAAAAAATTTTTGCTCGCTAATCAAATGGCTATTTTTCCATATAGGGGTTTTCTAGTAGGTTTGCTTGATAAGAGTGGTGGAATTAGTATATAGTATAGCAATGGCTCTATTTGAGATTTTTGCTTAAGTATCAGCTTCATTGAATTGGAAATCACTGCAGGCATCAAACCTTTGATTCCAGCTTCACCAATTAAATATTTGATATTCGGCGTTAGGCGGACTCCAATAGTACCTTCATAGTTTGAAATTAAAGGAAGATCAGAAAACCCTAGCTCTAAAGTACCAGATGTCTTAGAGATCCAGAGCCTAGTCAATAGCTGCTGATTTATTGGGATTTCTAAAAGCTCAGCTAGAACATAAAATAATCCCCATTGTGCAGTAAATTGTTTTGAAAAGACTGCAAACCTGTCAGGAGACTGCAAGCACCTTTGTATATATGAGCTAAACAAATGTTCAGGCACAATTTCATCATTATCTTCAAATATCCAAAAATCAGGGTCGTTTCCTGTTTCATCTACCGTTAAATTATAAATTTCATTCAAAGATATAGAGCCTGACCTCATTTCTACTAGCGAATGCCTTGAGTCTATTGGGACTTGCTCTTGTATGTCAAAGTTTGACCCCTGTATCCTGTGACTAATTTTATGTCCATGCACAATAAAGCAGTGATTTAAATTTTTCATTATTTGTGTCAGCCTATAAGAACTATGTGAAAACGGTGCATTTACAGCAACCATAAAAGTATAATCTTTTCCATTAGACCCTCTTATAGTCAAAGCTCTGTTGCTGTTTTTTCCTCTAATAGGGACTATTTTTGGCAAAAATCTTTCCAAAATGACTTTTTCAGTCCCAGGGATTTCTATTTCTTTTGAATAAAATGTGCTGAGGTCTATGCACTCTTGGTCCAAATATTTCAGATCATTTAGTTTAATTTCTTGTGATAGCCTGTCTTTCCATTTTTTCAGGTTTAGCTGGATTTGTCTGAGATTTCCATAGATATTTTCATTGAAATCATTCATGAAGTCTTCATGGTATTTTTCAATAAATTCGACATTATCATCTCTATTGAAAAACTTGTCATCAATTGACTCAAAAGTTTCTTGGACGTGCTCCTCAGTGATTTCTTCGTTGGTGATAAAGGTAAGCTGAAGAAGATTGGAAATGGTGTTGTAGAAATCTTCTTCTATAGAAACTTTTAGGTTTTGTGATAAGTTTTGACAGAGGATTTCTAAGGTTTGGATTAGGATAGGATGCTTCTTGCGAAGCTCTCCCATAAGCAGCTGAGGATAGCGGAGTTTTTCATTGAGAACTTCTGTAGGGGAGCTCGCATATTGGTCGTTAATTTCTAAAATGAGACTTCTGAGGTGATAGAAGAGCGATTGAGGCTTTTGAGTTGCAATCTTAATGAGCAGCTTGTAAATAGCGTCAGAATTAGGCCTACCGAGGCTGGATAATAGTTGAGGAATCCAATTAGCCATAAGACTTAAAGAAATCCTGTCTGAAAACTCTTCAAATGAGCTAGGACTGTCACAATTTTCTAATAAAAGCAGTATTTTTGGAATATAAAGACGATATTTCTGCAAATTTGACTGTATTCCTAATAAATAAGCTACCATTGCTTGAGTCGCCATTTCTGGTGATCTATTCTCTTCATAGTCCTTGGATATTAAATGTGCCCAGCTGAGCCAATTTTTCATAATTTTTGGACTCGTGGCTGCTGCATTGCTAAAGCAGTTCTTTGATTTTTCTTCATCATTAATCCTTGAATATATGATTCCTTTTAGCCTCTTAAACTCACTTATTTTAGTTGGGTCGATATTGGTATTTTCCTGTGAGTAAAATCTTGCTAAATTAAGAGCTCCTTCATAATACTCAGTTGACATACAGAGTTTTATTTTTTCTTTAGCAATAAGGAACATCTCTGATTGGGATTCTTCATTTGTTAAATTTTCGAGGATGCTGGCTGCTTTACTATAGATTCCAGCCTTTCTGCACAGCTTTGCGTGTGTCACATCAGTCCAGGTTGAGTCTTGCAAATTGCCAATTTCTGAAGCACTTATGTAGTTAGGATTTTTTTGTGCAATAATTCCCATGTGTTTGAAAAACACTTTTCTTGTTTTTAATATTGAACCCCACATTCTTGGGCCGTCTTGAGGGCTGATTTTTCTCCTTCTTCACTTATTGATGCTTTCTACCAAGTCAATTGGTGTTTTATTAGCTGACAAATGGTCTTCCATGGCTTTTAGCATAACCAATCCTTCATAGAATTCATATTTTAGCTCTAATTGTTGCATTATTGGTATATGCGCTGCGGATGGGTACTTTGGTATAGCTGCCCATTCTTGCAACAGCCCCATAGTTCCGAATTCATTTTTCTTTTCTAATTCTCTGATAGAATTATTATCATCTGAGCTTTGAGCTAAATCAGCTACACAGAAATAGTAGATGCATGTAGGATGGAACGAAATATTGAGTTTATGGCAAAGCGATTTCATCTTGCCAAACTCGTCACTCTGCCAATAGCTTTCAACCAGTGACAAATCCTGCCTAGGCTCTCCATACTCTACAAGTGTGGTCCAATCGCCAAGCCTTTCTACACTTTCCCTTCAGGAATTTTCCAAAATATCAACATCTTCAGTCTCGCCTGATCCCAAAATTCTTTCAAACTCCGTACGAGCTTTGTCCCAGTCTGCAACTAAAAAGGTGTTTAATGATAATTTTGTGGTCTCATTGCCTGCTCGGATCATTTTCCAGCCGATTTCAAGCTCCCTTTCACTGAGTCTATGGTAGAGATTTTCAAGTAAATAGATGTATTTATCGGACTCTGGGAGATACTTTGTATAAGCCTGAAGCAAAGGAATAGCAATGTTCCATGAGTTGTGGGCAGTTGCTAAGAAGTGAATAATTTCTGGCCTGATTATGGGGAGTGGGTAGCATGATGAGACAGCTGTAAGAATTGTTTTAGCAGAGTTGTGGTATACTGGTTCTGGAGCCAGCCTGTTAGTTAATAAATTTTCTATTGAATATGTCAGAGCTGTTTGTTGGGTTTTATTGAAAGACTCCCATAACTGTGGGAACAGATAAGTAAACAAATAATGAGAAATCGGTAAATTCAATAGCTGTCGCAGCGGCGCAATCAAGTCTTTAGCATATTTCACTTTTTTATGAGTAATGTACCATACATGCTGCCTCAAAAACTCCGCAATATCTCTGTCCATCCCCCAGTCGGCTTCTTCTTCCATTTCGTCATCTTCTACTACCACACTTTCTTCAAGTGCTCCCAAAATGATGTCAATTGAAGCTTTGGTCCATGCCTTCGACTCACTGCAGTCTTGCTGCTCAAATGCAAACTGTAAGCGCCTCCATATAGAAGTCCCAATCATCTGCTTTAATAAATTGTTGAAGGCTGACTTCATCTCATGACTTGGATCTTTTAAGAGATACTGCAAAACTGCTTTACAAAGCGCTATACGAGGCTCATATACAGAGGATTCTGCAGATAAAACACGAAGACTTAGCTGGAGAGGCGCTGAAGCGTTCTGGATTTCTAGCTTAGGAGATGAGAAAAGCTTCAAAAGCATTGAGCATTGGTCTTTTATAGTTAGTTGAGAATCTTCAGGGCATTGAGTTATCCAGACTTCCATAAGGCTGCAAGCTTCAAGCATGATTTTGGGGTCAGTGCTGCCTTCAAATATGATAATTATAATATTTTTTAGTGCACGCTTGTTCTCGTCTGCAAGAAGAGTAATATTGTTTTGAATTATTTTGAGGGATGTAAGAAGGGCATCAAATTTATTTTCCTTGCCAATTGTGTCTTGGAAAAGCTCTTTTACGAGGGTTGTTGTCATCTGCAATAGACCTTTCATATGGTTCGTCACATCTTTTGGAGAAAAGTCTGCAACTACTGCGAGTAGCTTTACGGTCCACAAGTAATTTTGTTGGGAAGTATCTGCGAAAGAAGCTTCTAAAATTTCATTTAGTTGTCCTTTTAAGTCTGAAGCTCTTGAGTTTAGTAGCAATTCAATAATATCGCAAAGTGTTTTTATAAGTGGTGGACTTTCTGTAATTTTTACTTGTAAAGCTAGATATTTTGTTAATTCTGGGTACTGCACAATAGCCATCCTTGTGTTATGTTCTGATAATATTTTGACAATATTTAAGCTTCTCTCTAATAATTTCTTCAATGCATCAGCAGAAGACCCTCTTTGTTGATGCTGCTGTACTAAATTCACACATTTCTTCAGAGCTTCTGTCCAGTTTTTAGCTTTAAATGTAACCTCTCCCCAGAGCCTCAAAGCATTTTTCATGTTATTGATGCATCTTACACTTAAAAAGTTCATTTGCTCAAATGTTCTTTGTGGAGTTCTGCTTATATACAATGCTGGAGCTTGGCCAAATCTTGCGAAAAAGTTGATAAGCATTTCTTTATGTGGAGCAGTTATATAAGAATCTCCTATTTCCTTAGCGTGTCTATCAGACCAATCAATCATGACTGCAGTTAAATCTAGTAGTGTCTTTTTCGCGTTATAATTTGAGTGAAGCCCTAACTTTCCCATTTGGCTAGTGGGCAAAACAACCTTGCTAGCTAATCAATTAGATAAATTATTTTTCTTCTGAGTTTAAATAAAATTCTATAAAAATAAAAACTTTCATCGAATTTTAAAGGAAAATCTAATTTAATTTATTGTTAATATTTAAGGATATAAGCAGATTAAATTTAATAGAGCTGGAGATCTAATTATTATAACCATTAATTTTATCAAAATATTTTATTAAAAATCTTTTCCTTCATAGTCAAGGATTAATTGTCCCAAAATAGGATCTTTCTAATTGTTTTGGGTTGTTAACCAAGAGGAGAAGTAGGCCTAAGTGATTGATTCAGTTCAAAAAATGGCTTGTAAGGCCTTCTCTAATATAATAAAAGACATGGGCATTTTTTATTATAATATCAATCACATGCATCATAGATTGAAATTGTCGAGTTTCTTGCAGCAAATTTTTCCTTACAAATTCTAAAATTATTAATATGGGGTTGTAGCAAAGCATGTCCTTGCCGACGACCCACCACTTTGGACGCCAAAATGCCTTTATAGCAAGGTTCAGACCCTTTAATCCTAATCTGTAGCTTGCTTAGAGCGGCTGTATGGGGTGAGTAAACTTTAGTAGTAAGCAGATGGCTATTTCAGTCCAGATATTAGCTATTCGGATGGGTTTTTGGGTCACGGATTTCTTTTCCCTGCTGGCTCCGGAGGGCTGTCGTTCTTTTTCTTTGGGTGTCAATTCCCTCAAGGTGGCCTACAGAAGGCATCGGGCTAGCCTTTGTCTCCATAGGCACTCAAAGACGTGAACAAGAAGAGAAGTCCCCTAATTTGTCAAGACTCAGGGATATCGATGCAAGGCTAGATTCCGGAGTAGACCGCTGCTGAGACAGCTGGACTCATTCGCAAAGCAGATTCCGGTTGCCATAAGCTTGCGAAGCCATCAAATCTGGAAGACTTTAAGCCCTTTAAGCTAAGTTACAAATTCTGTAAGATATTCACGAAGACGGGACTCTTTAAATAGGTTTATAAGCTTTTCTGAAAGATAAGTGAATGCTTGCTGAGAAGACTGAGCTAGCTCGCTATGGTGAGCTTTTAATAGAGCACCTAAAAGCTGAACTGTCAAAGTATCCGGAAGATTATAAATATTAATAAATCTTGCAACATTTACATAAGCACTTCCTTTGATAAACGGGTTTTCAGATTTTATCATTCCCCAGCAGAATTTTATAAGCTCTTTTCTATGTGGGAAAAATTCTTGGTTTAGGTTTTCTATAAAGAGTGACCCTAAATTCATCAATTGGACACAGCAGGTATTTGAAATATCATTTAGGTGTTTTCTTATAAGTTTTATTGTTGAGACTTGCAGAGATTTTGTTAAAATAGTTTTTCCATTTTCCTGCTTAAAAGTTTCAGACAAGAAAGGAATTGTGAAGAATTCAAGGACTTTTGACTTTTGCTGAGAATGGACTTGGGGGTCATGCAAAAACTGCATCAGCTTTTTCAAGGTTTTATATTTTTCTTCTAAAGTTAATATAGATGGGAGTTCCTTTTGCAAGAAATCAGACAGGAAGTCGGTATTCCATATTTGTTTTCTGCCAAAAGCTAATGGGATTTCAAATAGAATCTGCTTGATTCCGTCTTTGTGGTTATATCTGATAAAGCTAACAAAGGCTTTTATCATGTATTTCTCAATGTAGCCTTTTTCAATAATTAGTGCCTCGTTTTGGATTTCTTGGTCTATCATTGATTTCCATACTTTATACAAAGCATCAATTAAATCTTGCTTTGAGCTTATTCATCTCGGCATATACTTCACAAGACAATTAAGCATTTTCAGCCCTTCAGACAGAAATTCAGGACTCCCAGTACTGAAAAATTTGTCTCTTAAAGTGGCCTGATACCTTTGTGCTATGCATTCACGTAGAGGGTATCCAGCTGGATGTCCTAGAAGCCCAATGAAATAGTTGAGAAGTCTTTTTTCTGTGAATTTATCCTCAAAGAAAAATTTCAGTGTTTCATTAGGGAATCTTGATAGGTACCTGATTAATGGAACTGTGAAATAAGAATTTAAAAATCCTTGTAAAGAGTTTTTCTGAAGACTTTCTTCTGATTTAATAAAGCCTGTAATAACTGGAGTAAGTATTTCAACTGCACAGCTGGGCATTAAATGGAAAAGATTTGCGATAGCTGGTACCAAAGGAATTAAAGGACGAGCGTTGTGGTCACTGCAAATATCTGTCAAATGATGGAGAAGCCTGTCACCTAAGTTCGTATTGAAACAATTAGAAATTACTTCTAAAAGTCTTGAAAAATTCTGTAATCGGGGCAAGCTAGGCAAGTTGGAATTTTTCGCTAAATCTAGTAAAATTGGCCTCAAGCAAGCAATAAATATGGCGTATCAGTGCTTCGCCGACTTCTGTCGAGCACGTATTTAATTATATTCCGCAAGGTTTTGCCAGCATAGAAATGGATAGCAATACTAGGTAAGCAATTCTGGCAATGTACAGAGCCTTGCCCTAGTCTGCTTTCAGGTTTTTATTTTACCTACCTCCAGGGAAAGCGAGAGTTCTGAGTTTAAAAGGGAAAGCCCAATAAAGTCTATAGGTAATTCCTAGAATAATCGAGCAGCTTCTATCGTGAAAATGGGAGTTAAGCTCCAGGTTTTTAATTTTTTCCTCTCTTCTGATAGTCCCATTTTTTTGGGATTTTTGTGTGGTCAACCTTTATTTAACCCAAGCAGCATGCTGCAGAAGTCCATAGCCTTTCCACTCAACACTGAAGTTGACAAAGCAAGAAGCAGACGGAGACACAGAACCCTGCTTCACAGGTGTCATAACGTCAGAATGTGGAGAAGAGGAAAGTATTGCCTAAAGCTGTAGCTCACCCGGTAGACATCTAACTCGAAGAAGTTATCCCTGTCGATGTAGCAAAGAGGGGATCTTTGGTGACTGCATTAACAATAGGCAGCATCCAAGTCTGCAATAAGTTTAAGTTTAGGACCTCAAACAAGCTTTTAGTTCATCTTGTGGAAGGATATGCCTACTATTTTCTTCCCTTTCCAGCAAGCTGATAATCCCTTCTTTGACTATATCAATCACTCTTTGGTCATTATGCTGACTCATAGCTCTCAAAAACTTAAAAGTTATCTTATACCTCATTTTTTCATATTTTTCATCTTTTTGCCTGATGAAGGCCCACATTTCTTCATTTTTCAATATAGTTTTCATGCATTCATACGCAGCAATCTTTTCATTTAACACCAAATCTGGGCTTTCATCTTTAGTTTTGTCCTTTTTCGGCTCTTTTTCTAAGAAATCGTCCGCTCTTTCAACGAGTGTAAGGATGAAATTGTAAATGACTTGGTTCCCATCTTGCGATATCTTAATAATTCCTTTTTTCAAGCAGAATGTAAAGGCTTCTAATATAAGAGTTCTTACACTCACATGAGCAGTTTTTATGTTTTGCAGGAAAATCACATCAATTAATTGCTGTTGTAGAGAAATTTCAGGCTTATAAGGGCATAAGTTTGACGATAATGCGTTATGGATTTTTCCAATGTCTTCGACATAATTGTTATCATCAATAAGCTGCCTTGCGATTTGCCTTAGAATTGGGGATCTTGAGAGCAAAGCTGATACAAGTTCTGTGACTATTGTTTCTTTTGAGCAATGAGTTGATGCCAAATTGAAAAGTTTGACGGATTCATCAGTGATTTGTGACTTGAAGTTTGAGGGGAAGCTCTGCAAAATATGTAAAGAAGTCTTCAGTATTAAAGTTGCGTGTGCTTGAATCAGCTGATGAGGGAACTTAGAAAACAGCCTACAAAGTCCTCCACAAGCTCCAACTTGCATGGTTCACTCCTGCTTATAACAAGTCCTTATGAGAACAAGCAGAACTTGTTTTACAGACTCACTTCTGCTCAGTGCTGCTTCATCTTTATGCAGTAATTTTCCAATTGTGTTTAAAATATTTGTCAGTCCTCTCAGTGATGCCAAAAATCTTTCATCGCCTTTTTCTAAGTATGCTAATTTTTCACAAAGAATTTCTAGGATATCTAAAGGATTCATTCCAATTTCAACAGGCTCGCCTTCAACACTGATAAAAATTAGCATCCCAAAATGTATGCAAACTCTTTCATAAAGCTCACCAAGCTCTTCACTAGTCTCTGAAAACGCTAATAAAGAAATCAAAGCTTCTATTGAATTCCTCAAGGTCTCTTGAAATGCGATTTTATGCAATTTAGGCTGTCCATCTACAACTTGGGCAATTTCTTCAATTTTTCCGCTCATCACGTAAGCTACTTTCATAGCTAGAAGCTTGTGATCAATTCTGAATTTGGATAATAGTGACAAAATGGCAACTGAAATTAGCTTACTTGCGGCTAAAACTGTTTTCTTTTGGTTTTCGTCCACATTGGTTTTCGCTTTGAATGCTTTGGCGATTTTCAAAATTATATAGTCAAGAGGAATTTTGAGTGCAGACGCATTTTGATCGTAATAAATAGAAAAGTGGAAAGTATAGACTGAAGAGTTCCCAGGGGAAAGAGGAGATAATGGAGCGCTCCAGCTTTTAAAAGTGATCGCTTGGCGGCATTCTCTGACGCTTCTTCCCAGTTTTCCAAGAATTTTCATAATTTCAAGATTGTAGCTTACATGTGACTTGTGCAGCAGCTCATATAGTCTTTTTAACAGCTCTGGGGTAATTTGGATCCTGCCAAGATTTTCGTCAATTAATAAGCAAGCTTGTGTGATTTTTTCTGAACTTGAGCTGAATAGCCCCTGGAAAATCACATGGGAAGGAGGAAATGGAAGTAATAAAGGATCTTGCTGCTGTATCCATGGTGTTGAAAGCTCATACCTCAACTCTTTGTTCTTAAATACGATAGTAATGCAGTTTCTTGCTAGAACCACAAACTTCGAAATAGTTTCTGTTTTGCATAAATCTTCGCACTTCTGGACGAGTTTTTTGCCATGCATTTCGAGTACTTCGTAATTTAAGGTCAGCTCCAAAAAGCTCCATAAACGTTTTCTTATAGCATTTTTATCAATATTTGGAGGCATTTCTGTCTTTGCAAGCCAATAGAGGTGGAATAGCTTCGCTTCACCCATAGGAGAGTTTGGCTCTAAAATATCAAGGTTATCAATAACGAAAGGCATAAGAACATCTCCCATTGCTCTCATAGAGTCGCGGGAGCTTCTTTTTATGCTGTCAAAGAATTTTGTAATTATTTGTAGAGTTTATATATATAAAATGGCTGGTAGCGAGCGATCAGTCCTCCCTGTAACAGTATCCTTATGTATATGCAGACGTGTTTTGCAAGGATTAGGTTAGCACCGAACCAAGAGGCCCAGAGCATTTCCACTGATTAGTGGTCTTGCTCGAACGGCAGCCCCCATGACCGGAAGGAGCTGAGTGGTAGCATGTGGCACTTAGGTGCACACTGGGAGCAGGGCAAGGAAAGCAAGCGAGGCATCCAAAAGGCGGAAGAAAAGGACCTTCGGTCCTGGCCGGGAGCTACTCTATAAATTTAACTAAGACTAAGACTAAGGCTCGAACGGCAGCTTTTTGCATCTTTTTTGCCAGCAGTGCCCAGACCCAGAGTGGGTGCCTGAAAGAGGCAGGGCAACTTTTCAAGGCTGTTTTTGTGGCCTGCCAATATCTTCACAAACACAATAAGTTTTTTCTCCGGAGATGATCCGGAGAAATAGATGAAGACAGGTAAGACAAAGATCTCAGGGCTAGTCTCTTCAGTCTAAAAGGGTCCCTTAATGGGGCAATCTGCCTAACTACGATTTGGCAATTTTGGCACTTGAGTTGGAAATGGAGTTTCCTGCAAATATAGCTTGAACAGATCAGGAGGGAAAATGTCTCTACCAGAAACTGGGGGCTTCTGCCCGAGCTCAAGCTGCCTTGAGGGAATCCACCCCACAAGCGTTCGCTTGCGGAATGCACAGTGCTTTGGAAGTTGGGACCATAAATACCCATCGTAATCTAATCTAATCTATTTGTGCAGATTCTACATATTTTAAGAAAAGAATTGGTGTTAAGGCTTGTAAAATATCTTGAAGAGCTATTGGATGGAAGCTGCTGAAGAGCTGGGATATGGTTTCGTAGATGTTATATTCTTCTCGGTCAGCTCTCATTTCTGAATAAATTTTAGAAGAAATGATAAGGTTTTTAAAGATTTTGGTGATTAAGCGCACAGTCGGGTAGTCTTGGAGGATTGAGACTTGGCCGCTGCCTGCTGCTGGCATATAAAGCTTTTCATTGATGACACTTCTTGCTAAATCTGACAGTCTTTTTAGAATCCCACAGACTTCATGGACAATTTGATTAGTTCGGGTGTTATTTAGTCTGTTTTCTTTGATTTGTGGCATATTTTCTTCAATGACTCCTCTGCAGTATCCTAGCCTTTTGCTCACTGTCAGCAAAATCATTTGGTACATGGAATCTACGATTTGCAAATTTCTATCCCTTCCTACTCGCTGGCTGTCTTTCAAAGCTCTGATGCTGTCCAAAAAGCTTTTCAGCACATTTAATGACTGTACCACCAATAGTGGAAACATATGGATATTTCTACATATAAGTGCTGTCGCTTTCGAGAGCTGCTCTGAGGTCATTTCTTGTTTGAAAATTTCTAAAAATTCGAGCATTGCCCCGTATCAAGCTGATCTGATGCTATTTGCTGTTGCGTTTGGTTCATTGTCTTCGAGCATACTGTCGATATGCCTTGAGAAGCCTTTTCTGTGATTTGATTTAATTATTTCAGAAAAGCCTTGGAAAAGGTCTTTTTTAATATTATAAGAATCTGACGGCAATGTCCTCATCATTTTTATAATTGACTGAGGCAGCCTGTCATCATATTGTTTGAATTCTTCATAAAATCTCTCAGATCTGGAAAATTGAGCTACAAAAATCAATATTTTTGTTTTGCATAAGATGTAGTCATTATAGACTTTCACGTTTCTGTTGAGATTTTCAGGCTCATCCCTGCACACGATTTCAAAAGCATAAGTAATGAAATCTTTTATGCTCATTTACATCAATATCCACTTAATTTGACTTACCCTGTCCATATTTATTATAAATAATTACGCTGCCATTCATCTAAATAATCTATATATTCACAAGCCTTTGAAAGTGATGATACAGCGATGTAATTCCATTCCCACACTCTATCAGCACTTTTAACGACTGGTTTCTCGCTAGCAATGACCCAGCTTGGTATTTTTTGTCAAGCGCTCTAGTACAGATATCAGCAGACTCTTTGAACATTTTTTCGGCATACTTGATAAATTTGGAAATGTAGGCCTCACTGACGATGTCTTTGAAAGTTCGAGTGAGGTCTATGAACAGCTTGATTGCAATGCAAGCATTGTCTTCGTTGTCCTGGTTCATGACTTCTTCAGCGATCTTGAAAAGCTGATTGTAATAATTGCGAATTGATTCCAAATTAGGGCACTTTACGACAATTTCCAAAATGTTTTGTCTTGCTGTGTTTTCTGCGCCTTCGTTAAATTGAGGCGGGATTTTATGCAAAACTTCAAGAAGTTCAGGAATTAGTTGCGCCAGATAGTTTGGCTGCTCGTTTGCGTAATACACGCATCTCTCGAGAAAGTCTTTTATTTCGTTGACTATTTCAGGGATGTCTGATCCTGTTGCTGCTTTTAGTTTTTCTCTTAAGATCTCGAAGCGTCTATTACGAGTGCTATTGGGGTCTTCAGACATTTATTATTATAATAATTTATTAAATATGAAAATTTTTGATAATAAATGAGGAAAAGGAGGAAAGTGATAATAAAATGACTTTTAGCTTAAATGTTTTTATAAAGGGTGCATTGTGAAAGATACTGAGAAAGATAAAATGAAAGATGAATTTCTTTATATAAATAAAGTTTGCAAATATTTATGTGAAAAAGAAAAGCACTATATCTTATCTTCACAAGGAAATAAGAAAAAAATGAAATGCAAATGGAGGTGAAAATCAAAATAAAGCAGCAGATTATAGGGATAGCAAAATAAAATAAATAAAAATTGAAGTAAATCAAATTAAGCATAGCAATATTAGTGCTTTTTGACTTTGATCTCTATATATATCTCCCCACCTAAAAATCGGATAGTTATGCCTCTATAGCTCAGTTGGCAGAGCATTAGTTTCGTAAACTAAAGGTCTCCGGTTCAAACCCGGGTGGGGGCTGTTTTTTATAAACTTAAATTCCATCCCTTTTATTCTTTATTTGTTTAACTCTCACCAAATAATTCTAAATTACTTAATATTCATCTATTTCCTGGGATAAGGATGCTCATAATCATTAGTCCCCCCATACTCCATCAAAAGTTGGTCTGGAGAAAAATGATCCCTTAAGCCGTTGATATTTCTTAATACATGGACTTTATTTCTCGTTTTCTTTTGAAGCATTGGCTTAACAGCTTGATACATTAACCAATATATCCAATTCACATGCAAAACATACAAAGCCCCTAATCTCTCAGCATAATAGTCTTGTAGCATCCCCGAAAGCCTTTTCATAGTCCCTATCAGTTCTGGGTCTCTGTTGGCTTCTGTCATCTGCCCTCTATCATAAATCACACAAATTTGCCCATTCCCTGATTCGTCAGCAAGCCTAATCCCAATTTCTACCAAATAAATGCAATATCTGATCATGTTATCCATTGGAAACTGACCAGGCCAGTGAAATCTAGTCCTAACAATCAAGCATGGTCTGCCTTGATTGTCATGGCCATGCCAGAAAGCTTGTCCCGTTTCAATCTGAGGCATGACTTCAAGTTCAGTGATTTCGTCCGCTCTATATGATTTTCTCCATTCCATTCAATGTCTCCACATTTCTAAGGCGTTGTCAACTTTCATTTCCCTTGCCCTCAAAAACCGTATCAAAGCTTCAGGATCTAGATATTTTTCGTCCTCAGAGGATGTAATAAGCTCATTAGCTCTTGAATACAAGACCTCGTAAGGGATTTCTTCTTCTTCTTTGATATGAATGCGAGACTCCATTTAATTAGACTAAGGCTATTTTAAAAATAAACAAAGGATGGCACTTATTGAGCATCAGAAAGCAGACACTTTTAAAGCCCATATGTTATCGTCAACTTCAGGGAAAAAAGCTAAAATTGTGGGGACGATACAGAGAACTGTGATTTCGCTGAGGGAGCCACTTCAGAGTAAAAGCTTTTCCCATTGTGGGATGTATTCAGGAGGAAGATGCAAAGCATTGCTTTTTTGGTTTTTTTGGCTTGGGCAGTCTTTGGAAAGATGAGGAAATGATATTATTGGGCATAGTTTTGAATAGGTTTTGTCGAGTAGAGGAGAAAGATGTTGAGGAATCACTTGGATAGTAGCAAAAATCAAGCTGCAGAATGGAATCAAAGCATATAGATAAATATTGCTGTTAAGCAGTAAACCTAGTGTTAGAGAAGCAGTGCATACAATGCAAGATATAGATCAAATAAGACTTTCTGAAATAAGCGAACTATGCCTGATGTATTTAATGAGCTGCGAAAATATTAATGCAAAAAAACTCAAAAGGAGCATATCAGATGCACCCCATGAAACACCGATTTCAAATTCTCTATGGTGAATCAAATACTTTGCACCTCTTGAATTTTCGTTTAAAAGTGATATTGTTACCCATGAAGTTGTGTAAATTGAAATTAAGAAATAGCTTCCATAAGAAAAATAATAGGCAAGTAGGAAAAGTTTTATTTTGAGAGGAGACATAAAAAATAAGCTAAGTGAAGTAATCGAGCATTTTTCAGGGTTATATCGGTAGTTATATGGAATATTCATAATTCCTGGCAAAATCAAGCAGAAAATTACCATATAAATAAAAGCTGAAAATCCAAAAGAAAATGCTAAATTGTCACCTACAGCATAATAGGTATACAGACTATAAGTTTCGAAAATATCTAGCGATGCAAACAAAAACCCTATTATCCTTCCACCTTTTTTCCAATTAAATTAAATTGGTGTTGTTGAAATCGGCAAAGGATATTCGCTTCTCTAAACTCATCAGCTGTTATAAGGAGCAGGCTGACACCGATTGCCTTGATTTAGGCTGTGTCATACCTGACTTGTTCCCGAGGTGTTCATTCGCCAAGGCTAGCTTAACTATGAGGATCTATTGTCTTCATTGTCCCTAATTCTAGTAGGGATAGGATCTAATCTTGGGGACGATGGCCGACTGTGCTCTTTCCGACTTCATTTTAGGAGGAGGCATCCCATATCCCAGGTATCATAGGTTGGGCACGAGAAAAACCTCTGCCCAAATACATAAAGGGATTCCGTATCTATTTCTTGATTTGATTCCTCCTCCTATGCATTGCCTGAAGATCCTGAGAAATTGCGTTAAGAGGTCGTGCAGCCGCCTCCGCCATATTAATGTATATCTTTTTTCCAATTAAAAATCCAAAAATCAATATCATTTACTTCTGAGTTAGAATGATGAATAATTTCAATCAATAAATCATTTATCATTAAATACCCTAAATCCATAAAGATAAAGCCAATAAGCCCTAGTATTAGAGCTAAATTTTTTGCATTTTTATTAGTTTCGACATCTTCTTCGAAATATCATTGACTTAATGACCCAGCAAATATAAAAATTAGTGTCCCGAGCAAACTTTGTAAGCAAAGATAAGATAGAATTCGGTTCCTTCGTTGCTCAAACTTTTGCTTGTTTGAATAAATATATTGAGAGCGGATAGGATTTAATAATAACCTAAAAAATGAAGGAAATAGCCAAATCATAGCGCTTAGATAGGAATTAGTGCCAAGCCTCAAGAAATAAGGAGAAATGAACACATTTTCTAAGGCATATCCGAATTCAATACAAGCAATAAAAATGCTTTGAAAATATAGAGGGGATTGAGTTTTTGGGGTATTTGTAGTTATAGGAGTAGTTTCTTCGTCCATTTTATAATATTAAACACAGGAAAGGACATATCAAAATTGAATTTGAGAAACATATAAACAGAGTTGAGGCATTTTTTTGTTTAAAAGATCATATTATGATTAAGCAAATCTGCAAAGAGACAATAATTTAATTTTAATAGCTAATATTACTATAATTTAATAGATTGCGAGAAAGATATTATATCAAAATAAGTCGATTATTTAAAACTAAAAATAAAATTTTAAATATAGATGCTACTCTGATTTGAGTAATCATATCTAGACTAATTAAATTTAATTTCAAAATAATCAGCCCACATGAAAACAAAAGAAAAGTCGAGGAGAATTCTCAAAAGCTTAGCGCCAATTTTAGCAAACTTTTGCAGCTTGAACTAGATTGGCGTGTATAAAAAATTTCGACATAAGCACTGCTATTTTGGAGCAGCAGAATCAAGCCAAGTTGAGAATAAAATTAGAGCTTTAGGCATTCTAAGATAATTCACTTCTAAAGCACTAGCAAAATAGAAAAAAATTAAGGATCAGACCTGTTACTCCTTTTAATTAAATAAAATGGTGTCCACAACTTTCGAGAAGTTAACTAATTTTATTTGACATATGGAAGTCTATATCCTTAATTGATTTATTGACTATCTTATTAATTAAGCTATTTTTTATTAAATTTTAATAGTATATTTATTTCCATGTTATAACTCTAAAAATTGCGTTTATAATAAATTCTTATTAAATGTGTAATTTATTTCCTTTTAACAGCTGATTATCTGGTTCAGATGGTTTACTTACAATTTTCCCTGGAATCATGTTTGAAATTTTTTGCATTTTATTCATTTTTTTTCGTTCTCCTTTCAAAAAAGGAACATAAAATCCAGCATAAAGGAAAACTGACCCCAATGCATAAAAAACTAAAGCAATAATAATCATTCTTACCTCATTTTGTATGCTGTCGTAAGATTCTTGATCAGCTAAGCTAATTAAAGTATCATGCTCATTATTAATATCTTCTAAAGTCAGCATCAAATTAATAAATATATTAAACGCATCAAGATCTCCAGAATAATCTAGATAATAAGTCTCAAAAATAACTAAATTTCCTGCTGCATAGGTTCCATAAGACAATATAGGATTTGAGAGGCTTAATGTTTCATAAAACTGCACAAGAAAATCTGAAGATAAAAAATCCAAATATTTATTTTTCCTTATTAGCTGTTTTGAGCAGTTTATTTTTGATATTTCTCTGTTAATAATAATATTATAGTCACTGAATACTTTTTAAAAGATGGCTTATTTAAACCCATTTGGTCCTAATGAAGCCTGGTCAGACGAAGGGGAAGACTATGAGTATCTTGGCAACTACAGAGAAAATTATGTTATGGACGCTGAAGAATTTTTCGATGATGAATATTACAATTTATGAATTTGAAAACGTTGAGGAGACGAACGATGAGCTAATGATTGAGGAGCATTTTTATAAAGAACTGATTGTGACAGATCTAGCAAGATGTGAAGGGATCTTATTGGGGGAAACAGAACTGATTCAAGTTGAGCATAAAATAGACGAAAAAGAAATTATAATTGGAGCATTATATGGTTTAGACGAAGCTGGAGAGGAACTATGCAGCGTGATCAAAACGGAAAAAGCAAGTTGTGATGGTGATAGCATAAGAAATGTTGAGGCCAAGACTGGCGGGAAAATAAGGAAACCAGCACACTCCATTAACCGCGAAAAATTAAAAATGGAAGAAGGCGAAGAATTTAAACACCTTGAAAGTTTTTCATTCAAATGCAAGAAAGAAACTCAGAACATGATAAACTGCACTAGAAATAAGTGAACCTACATCTGCATAATTTCGAGACATGCGAAGAAAAAAATTAAAAAGTTTATAAACTGGAATTTAGAAAAAAGCACTACAGTGAAGCAGGAAATATTGAAATTAAGAGAAACTGATATACTAAATTGAAGGAAGTTGGAGATGGGTGAAACAAAAAACAAGGAATATATTGGTGAAAATGGAAATAGTTGGAGCTGAAGAGGAAGAAAAAAGAAAAATGAATTTGAAAACTATTGGTCCTGTAGAAGGGCGATAACCGTCTAAATAATAATAATAATAGTCACTGAATAAGTATTGCTGAGGTGTTAATGCACTTAAAGAAGCTGGTGAATATCTTGCTAAAGTTTCGCCAGACCAAATGGACAAGCTTTTATATTGTAACTGAATATCTATCAACTCTCTCATAAACTCTGGCCTTAGTTTCAACAAATAAGCACAGTTTTGGTATAAGTAAGTATATTCCAATAAGAAGAAAAATAAAGAAAATAGAAAATAAACAATGACTCTTCAACTATAGATTCAGCGATCCTTAAAATCGCCATTTTTGCTTGTCCGTCCACTTATAGCATCTGAATTATTATCTGTTTGCCCATGAATACTTATAAGTCGATCTAGACAAGATTGTTTGAGATCATAATAAAATTCGTAGGCTTGACTTTTTATGTGATTTCAAAAAGTATTTTTCATAATGTCAGCTGCTAAATAAAAAATAATCATAACTCCAACGCAAATGCAAAGAATTGCAAAACCCGCAATTAAAAGCGTATTGATGTCACCTGATAAGTTGTCAACATGATTTATTTGGCAATCTACTAAATCATATAATGAAGCATTGCAATATTCAAATGTCCTTCCGTAACCATTTAAGGTAAAAAATGTGATTTCTTCATACACAGTTTTGTTGCTGTTATATTTATTGATAAAATCGTTTCCCTACATAATATATACATTTATTATAAATCTTCTATACAATTAAATGTGGTGTCTCAGCCAGGGCATGGCCGGAAGACAATGCAACTGAGAACGTCTCCTGTAGGCTTTTTTCGCCAAAAATGAGCATTTATGCTAGACAAGCAATTCTAGCAGTAAGTGAAGCTAGCCCGAGTCCTTTTTCCAAGTTTGATTTTACCTTATGGGGAATGTGAAGAATGGAGTTTGAAAGGGTAAATCCTATGATCGTATAGATACCAATTTCTAATTGGGCAACTCTTCAGCTTGAAATCAGGAGCTAGGCCCTAGGTTTTAAGTTTTCCTTTATACAGAAAGTCATCAGAAGATCAACTTTTTGGATGTTTTAAAAAGGCATTTCTTTATGGCAGACTAATAGCTCTTTTCATAAGCTGGTGAAATCAGCAACATCGCCCCCAAGCGTGCTGTGGTGGTCAATGCTTGTTTTTCTGGTCGCATATAGGCCTGAAATGTGCAAGGAAGATGAAAGCCCGGTGGAAGGAAACTTCGTAGCGGACCTAAAGCATTATAAGTAAAATTTTTTGTTATAAATTCTTCCAAAGCAGATACAAGGTTCGTTTTGTCTAAAACAATTTTATCGTTATCAATTTTTCATAAATCAACTTCAGACCTAGAAAATATTTTTTGAGCTGAGCATTGAGTTCAGCTTGATAGATTCGCTAAAATGTCTTGATGGATATTTTTCAAATTTTTCATTTCACCATAAAAGCCATTTAAAAATTCATTAAAAAGTTCTTTACTCGCAGAATCTCTTGCAAAAAAAATTATTCTTGCAAAATGAGAAACAGAAAGAAAGGATTTTGCAATATTCCCTAATGTATTTTGGACCTCTAACTCCCCCAGTGAGCGAACAAAAAAATTTGTTTGTTTCTTAATTTTTTTTTTAAAAAATTTATATATAAATTTATAGTACATTTTTTTTCGAAATTTAAAAATATCCCCAATATACAAAAATTGTACTTATATATCAAATTTTTGTTCTCTCACGGAGTTTTTTTTGGGCAAAAATAGGGATTTTCCAATGGTTTTGCTCGCTCACAGATGGGGGAGTAAACTACTTGAAGAATTTACTTCGTCCACTGCATAAAATAAAACTGCTCCATTAGTCAATAAAACAACAAGCATAGAGATAATTAAAATAATCTGGAAAATTTTCAATGATTTAACAGTCTTTTCCATAAGACTTTTTAGGACCTTTGAATTAGTAAAAATTATTGAGCTTTGAGAGCAAACATTTGAAAGAATATCTTCATTTTTTTCTGTGTTGAGATTCTCAGTAAATTCAGTTGTTTCTCCAGTCTGTGTAATATCGTTTCTTGATAATGATTTTAGTCTTAAGGTTTCTCGAGTTGATTTATATTGGATAGCCTAAAATATGCGCAATTTATTGCTTGCCAAATTTATTTTATAGAAAAAAATGGCTTTAATATTTACAAAAATAGCGCTAGCTTAGTTGAAAAAAGACATTTCTGAAATAATCAGAGCGGTTGTCAGTTTTTATTGAGCTACTTATTCTTAATAAAGGTGGGGTGTCTAATTCATAGTCTTCAATTTGATCAGATTCTTGAATTTCTTCTGTGTCTCTGTGTTTTCACTTTTCAATTTCAATAGGGTCATTTACCAAAACAACATAATTTATTCTGATTGAGTTTATAACCTTGTAGCACAATACTAAATACGTTTCCGTTTCTATATTGCTTAGTTTATATGGTATAAAAGGGAGCAAAACCATTTTCTTTAAGACAGGAAAGAGTGCAGAGAGTTCGACGCCTTGTAAGCTGCTCATTCTTTTTCCTGCAAGCTTTGTAAAAAGACGTGAGTGCGCCACAATTTCGCCTGATTCTGAAAGTAAAGCAACTTGATGATCCACAGGCCTTTCTCGAAATATAATCACAAGAGTAGACAAATCAGATAAAGAGGTTATAGAAGCACGAACATTGCATTCTACAATATTTCTATTTGATAATTGTAAACAAATGCTAGAAGGAAGTTTCAATTCTGATTTAGAGCAATGATGTAGGTATTTGTACATGCTTTCATTAAAATCTTTATCTAATGGCGGAGGAATATACATTGAAATGCTATTTCCGATAATTGTATCAGAAGACTGCTTAAGAATAGCAGCTGCTTTTTGATTTGCATATTGAATTTTTCCAAGGGTATTTTTTTCTCAGGAAGCTAAAATGATTCCATTATTGTCATCAAAAAAGTTTAGCCGTTTTTGGTCTTTTAGGGATATTTCTAATGATTTTTCCAATGAATTTCTTTTATTATTGAGAATCATTGCTTTATCAAAGTCCAGGATAATGCTTTGGAGCAAGGTTGAATATAGCAATAGAGTTTCTTTGCTTTTTGGGTAATTATTTATAAGAAATGTATACTCAATATGAAGAAGTTTCAAATTTTTTGAGATAGATCTCATCATATTATTCAATTTTTTAAGCTCTGGCTTAGTAGAAACTAATTCCCTTCAGAATGATTTCAAGACCATGCATAAGCTTTCATCAGCTGCTTTTGTTACTTGGATTTTATGAATATAATGCAAAAACTTTGCATTTTCATCTATATTATATCCTAAATATGCTTTTGAGCAAACATATTCTTGATAGGAGCCTTCCAAATCGAAATCAGACATTTTAGCCTTTCCCAGCTTGATTTTTCCTAAAATCTCGTCGTTCAAAGAAAATGTGCAATAATTGGCTTCTCATACTGCCAGTAGCTTATTTCTATAAAGCTTTGTTTCTAGATAGCATTTAGAGAAAATATTTATAACTTATGTACGCTACTAGCATGCCCTCAGAGCTCAAAAGAAACAGAAATAGAGCCTGTTAGATTTTCTGCCTTACTATGAAAGGCAAATATAGCCACAATGGTTTGATTTTACCAAATCGAGATTGGCTCATCAGAATGCGGCAGAAAATCCAATGAGCTTAGTTTGCTCCAAGCCAGCTCTGAGGCACGCTAATAATGAGCCCAAACTATATTAGTGTTTCATTAATTTCTGTAGGATCCAAGCATAAAAAATATCTCAGATTGATTTCCAACTCATATGCATTTTTTAATAGCTTAATATTCGTAGGTAACTTCTGTGCTGTTTTCATTTTGAAATTAATAATTGCATGAATTAGAATTAAACTTGATAAGGGAACGATTGTGATTGTTAGCATCACAATTACCATAGACTTATCTAGCATTTCCCCAAATAAGAATAAGAATGATATAGCTGTAATAATTCAATAACGAACTATAATCACACAATTAGCAAATAGCGAGAAGTATGGGAAGTATTTAATTGACTCAATTAGCATAATTGCAGAGTAGATCATGACAATAATTTGAAAATAAATAGTTTTGTGTAAAGCCATAATAGCATATAAAATTGACAAAATAAAAGAAAATAAGACTGAATAACAGTCTATTTTTGAGTGTGCTTTTGATTTAAAGTCTTTATAAGCAATTGAATGTCTTATTTCTCCGGTAAACCCAGCATCAAACAATCCAAAAACAAAAGACAAAGCCAATAGAGGCAGAGCAAAGATTGAAGCAATAAAATTTGCTTGAAAATTACCTTGCTCATAACTATTGCTATATTCTGAAACATATTTTTCAGGGAAAATTCGATATTTCAATATTAAAATCAGTAAAGTAATAATTGGAATTTGGAAAAAATGAAGCCAAATGAAATTTATCTTTTTGAAAATTGCCAAAAATATTCTTGTAATTTTTATGGAGAAATATATATATTTTTAAATCAGAGCTAAACTTACTTACATAGTATTTTTTGGTTCTCAAGCTAATAAAAATTACTATACTAGAAGCACTAAAATCAAAAGATATGCGGTATTTACTAGAACTATAATAATCGAAATATAAATACAGTAATCCATTACTCCTAAAGCAGCACATCAATTATCAATTCTTAAATAGCCTAGATATTGCCAAAACCTTAAATTTTCTTTCCAGTTTGTAATAGATAAGTCTGGAATTCATAGTAAACTGATTGTTTGAAAACAAAAAATCAAATTAATTACTATAAATTTTGACTTTTGGAAAAATTCAGATTTTTCTCTTGGATTTTGATTATAGTAAGAAATACGGTAAAGCTCGAACAGGGCTCATAATAATTTTTGAAAAAACTTTGGGGCTTTGATTTTTCTCAGATAAGAGCTCAATTCTTCGGTTTCATCCTTAATGTTGAATAGATATGAATCAGACATTTATTGGCTATTTATTAAAATTATTTTCTTAAAATATTCGTATACCCTACCCTACTAATCCTTATAAATTTTTTTTTTGGTGC
The DNA here is from genome assembly GCA_914767885.1 of Blepharisma stoltei. Lineage (NCBI taxonomy): Eukaryota > Ciliophora > Heterotrichea > Heterotrichida > Blepharismidae > Blepharisma > Blepharisma stoltei. The sequence continues at coordinate 459,233 of CAJZBQ010000050.1, forward strand.
TGCTTTTGGTGTAGGGTAGGGTAAGTAAATTTTTTCTTCTTCTTATAATTTTTTTGGGGAATATTTCTCCTGCTAACTGGGATTTTACTAATTAAACTAATTGGATAAATCCGCTGAGGAATCATAAGGACTCCTAGAGTATAGTTTTTATTTTATTTCATTTCAATCCACAAGTGAACTTTATTCTATTTATCAGCTAATAATATAAAGGCTTTACATAGAGAATAAAATTTTATTCTAACCTCTTCTTTAAATTGGAATAAAATAATGGTAAAATTTCTATTTTTGGGTACTTTATCCCCTTTAAATTGGAGCAAAATTTATTTAATAGGAAAAATAGGTAAAAATATTTATTTTTTTAATTAGTTATGACCTAATTAATGCAAAAATTCAAGTAGTATCTTTTAAACAGTTTTTCATACTAAATCGATTAAATTTTCCTATTAATTCTTTATAAAATAAGCTAAAATCCAAAATATTGTATTCTATTTTTTTTTGTAAAATATTTTTAAAATTCTTTTTTAAAAAAAAATATCTTATCCAATTTAAAGAGAGGGAGTAAGAATATACTTAAACATAAATGAGATATACTTTAGATTTTAAAATATAATATATTGAATTAAACCTAATTTTAATTTGAATGTCCATTATCTTAAATATTAATGTCTAAAGAATCAAACTTGCTATTGTGGGAAATCGCAAATATGATCTTCTCTTTCATGATTTCTGGAGATGTATAAGCTGGCAGCTCAAGTCTGAATATAGTATTGTCGATAATAGGAACCAATGTATTTACTGCTCCGGATTTACTGTGCTTGGCTATTGTAAATTTAAGAGGCCAATCCCACTCAGTAATCTTAGACCTTCTAGCAATATAGTCAATAAATTTGGCAAGCTCACTTTCTTTTAATGATTTAATTGCTTCCCAGAAGTTTTCAATGTGCGGATCTGTTCTTCTGCAATTTTCGTAAACGGTGTTTTCTTCTAAGACTTCTAATTTGACTTCTTGATTCAGGCATATGAGTTCACGTAGTTGAGCAGCTGTGAATAGGTTCAATTTATCAATAGGAACAACAGCAGCCACACCTTTCCTTATAGAATCGTAAGCTTTACTCCCCCCTATCCTTGATCGAACGATTGACTGTAAAAATTCCTAAAAATTGGGGAAATTACCCCCATCCTTGATCGAACGATTTTCATATCATGCAAATTTGTATATATATAAAAATATATTAGTTATCAAAAGCTTAGGAAGATGTACCTAATGAAGTTGTTTTCAGAGCATTGAGACGACAGAAAGCTGCGGAATCAACCATCCGAAGTGATTTAGCCATCAACCTAGGCTTAAAAATTCAATAATCTAAAAAATAGAGATTAAAAAAAATAAATTTTAATTCAATAAGGAACAAATAAAAATTTATACAGTTTAAAAGGGTAACTAATAAATCAAAATATTAACATTGGTATTTTTTGAAATTAATTCAATTTTTTGCTGTAAAAATAATTATTAAATACTCTTAACCCTCTTATTTAAAGTAAATAAAAAAATATATATGTATTTTTTTATTTTATATATAAATTTGTTTTCTCAAAAAAAAATTTTTTAACCCCATCCTTGATCGAACGATGGCGAGTCGTTCGATCAAGGATGGGGGGGCCAGTTAGGATTTTCAAATAATTTGTGCTTCTCTAATAGATCAGCATAGTGGGCAGCATTTTCAAAAGTAACGTCAATATTGGCTCCGCCTTCACAAAGTTCCACAACTTCTTCTCCATATTTCACTATGAACTTCTCAGAAATTTGCTGGCCAAAGTTGTCCGCAGTAATTCCATAGGCTTCAAGGTTCCTTAATTTATGCAAAAACTTGTAGAGTGGGAAATCAAAGTCTCTTAAATCTTCGGTTGTAACGTTTTCGTATAGAAGATGCTTAAATACAATAACAGGGAGTGAAAGTCTCAGCCTCAGCTTGGTACGGATTGCAGAACCGAAGAATTTTCCAAGAGTGGTGAATAGGTGCATATGAGCTGGGAGAGTGGAGGTTGGATTTATCATCCAATTATCTCTTCCATTGCCTACGTTAAGGACGTTATTTTGAGATGGGATCAAAAGTGGAAGTAATGGAGATTGAAGCTCTTTAGAAAGTTCTGTTAATAATTCATTATACTTGCCAGCATCATCTTGGATTCCTTCTGGCTTGTATGCAAATTTGAACATTCTTTCAGGATGTCTAACTCCCCCCCTTTAAATTGGAACTAAAAATTTTGTTCCAATTTAAAGGGGGGTTAAGAAAATTGTTTTAAAAAAAAAATCATTATAAAATTTTTTTATAAAAAAAAAATCTATATAAAATTTAAAAAAAAAAAAATTTCAAAAATTTATCGAATTAGATTAATAAATTCGTTTAATAAAATGCTATTTACTCTTTATCTTTTAAAACAAAGCAAGATATAACTAAAATTTTATTATTAATTAATACGCCACTATTAAATGGTATCAAAACTATTTACACAAAAATTATTATTTTTATTGATAAAAAAAAAAATTTTAGAAAATTTATTAACCAAAGTGCTAATTTTGTTTAAATAAGATGTTATTTATACTCTATTCTTTAAAATAAAGCAAGAGATAAGTAAATTTCGAATTTTTGTAAAGAATTTCGCATTGAATTTATATCAAAGCTATTTAAATAAAAAATATCATTTTTATCAAAAAAAAATAAAATTTTTTAAAAATTTACAATTAAGGATAATAAATTTATTTAAATAAGATACTCTTTATACTCTATTCTTTAAACAAGAGCAGGGTACAACTAAATTTTTAATTTTAGTTAAGAAGAAACATTTAAATTATATCAAATCTTTTTACATAAAAATTATGATTTATAAAAATTGTTTATTATAAAATTAAATTTTGTTCCAATTTAAAGGGGATTAATTACCAAAAAAGTGGGAAATTTTACCTATATTTTGTTCCAATTTAAAGGGGTGGGGAGTAAGAGTTTTATTTGCTGCCGCTCCCAAGGCTCTGCTTATTTGACTAAACATTGAAGCAGTTGCAGAATGATCAACTTCCCCTTTAGCTTTTATTTCTTGTGCTTTAGCTTTATCGATAGTAATGTCAATTCTGCATTCAGTTTTAGTCCCATCAAGATGGTTTTCCAATCTTTCCTTCTTGAATCTTGATAACAAATAATACTTGGCCTTCTTAATAAATTTCATGAGAGAGTTTTCTGGCTCATCTGCTTCAGTGTGCAAATCAAACAGATAGAAGTAATTTTGGAATCTTGAGCAGAAGTTAAACAAAATTTCTTTCAAGTTAAATAGCTCTGCCTCTGATAATTTTTGTAAGTCTGGATAATAGATTAACTCTTCTGGAGAAATACACAATGCATTATTGCTCAGCATACTATCGAAACTAATTGAAATTGGCGTCTCAAGGAATGGGCTCCCAGCCATACAGCCTCAAGCACATATCTAATTATATCTTGAATTCAGAAATGGGCAACAGTATCTGATGAGTAATTCAGGCAGTGAACGGAGCCTAATCCAAGTCTTTTTCCAGTTTGAATTTTACCTTGTGGTAAAGGAAAGGCTTAGAGTTTGGAATGGGCAGCCCAGCAGTATCTTTTGACCATTCAGGTAACTACCTAGGCTGAAACCAAGAGTTATGTTTTTGGCTCTTAGTTGGACACTTTGCCGACAGTCAGCCAGAAATTTCATTTCTTGAAATTTCTGTGCATGAGACTATGTTCAAGCCTGAGAGCTGGAAGAGAGGCGTCAGAAATCCGAACGCTCGGATATCGAGTGACTATCCAGAGATGAAGAAGGTGATACACGACGCTATGATATATTGGGAACTTCAAAGCAGGGATGGAAGCCTGTGTAGCGATGTGGTAGCGGACGTTAAACAGAAGACATAAACGATTAAATTTATTTATGTACTTGATTGAATTGGCGTCTAGGTAGCCATTCATGAATTCAATAAATTGCTGTGCTATGCCATCTTTGAAAAATTTGGAATAGGTAGGCTTATAGTTTTCTCTCCAATTTTCTCTGTCGCCAGCTGATGCAAAACTCAAATAGGAATCAATGAGTTTAGTGTTTCTTCCTTTGAAATTAGGTGTTAAGGAGAATTGATAGCCCCATAATTCAGTTTCTTGTTCAGAGTCGATTTTCATGAGATCAACACCTGCAGGATATTTTCCTGAATTATTGATTGCTAAGCTTTGGTTTTCTTCTGATAAGACAGCAATGAATTTGAAACAATCTTCTGAGTCTTCGATATTAAGAGCCACTTGGACAGTGTCTAGCAATTTTTCATTCTTATAAAACGCGATTTCGTTTTTATCAAAATCGATATAGCTCCCAATGACGTCGTTTTGGTCATAGCTGGCACTGTCAGCAGTGCCAAGTTTTCCATTACTATAATAAATTACAGTTTGCTCACTTCCTTCAATAGTGTTCTCATTGATCAAGCTCTTCTTGGTAAAGCCAACGCCTACATATCCTTTGGATTCAACAGAGACTTCGATGTAGTATTTGCCGTTTCTCATTTCAGCTTCAGTTTCATGGTAAGTTTTATCACTTGTTGACTTTGTGACAGTCGTTTTATTCGCGTTGAGTGCAGCTCCGTTCTGATTGCTGTCCCATACATGCTTAATATTATACCATTTCAAGAAGATTTGATAATAATGAAAGACTATTATTTAAACTATTCTATTTTCAGCGAACTATACACGTATAGAAGATATAGCAGTTTTATGAACTGGGATCCAATAATAGACTGAGTCTCCTATAATATCCAAGTTTCTTTCAGAAAGAGGTTTGGACCCAGCCATTCTTTCAACACTGAGCACAGTAATGACTTGATTTAAAGAGCCAAAGCAGATCACTGGGGTGACTGAAGAAGCAATCCCCGTGAACTTGAAGACCTCAAGAGCTCCATTAAAGAAAGTCAGTTCTCTTAAGTTCATATCAATAAACATTGTGATTTCATCTCCCTCCTTAAATCCTTCGAACCCACCTTTGAACCATCCTTTCTTGTGAACTTCTCCAGTTTTTTTCCAACTCCAGACATCATGAGGACAGTCGCATCCTATGTACTCATTTAGGTCATAGTTTTGGACATCCTTTGCAGTCCTATAAACTCCAATGTACCAATAATCAGAGTCTCCATCAGATTCTATCTTGAATTTGATACTAACTGTACCGTCAGAGTATTTTTAGTTAATTATAAACAATTTCCTATGGTACCTCAAGGTATTTTTTAATTCAGCCACTTACCTCCGTCTCTCTCAGTTCTACTCCTCTTTGAGTCGTTTATCTGCAGGTTTTAAGAGGATAGATTGGCTCAACGTAATTTTAATTTCTACCATCTGAGTAGTCTTCAGACCAAATTGCGTTGCCCCATCCACTTCCCTTGACTCTGGTAACTTGTGAATTTTCTTCTGAAAAAGTGACTTTGCTTCCACAAGGTTCTTCTCTCCATCTCGCTTCGCTGATTATAGCTTCAATTTTCTTTTCTTCAACTAATTTCTTACCAAATTCATCATAGCTGAAAACAGCTGTATCTCTTGGGTCAAGATTTGAATTTGAATCGAAGACGATACTAATAAAAGAAGCACCAGGAATTTGGATGAATTCTTTTGTGGTTTGTCTAATATAAGGATGTTTGGACTCATAAGTTCTTCCGAGATTACAAGTAACGTTCTTCTTGAATGATTCGAATAAGAAAGTTTCTAACAGTCCATCTTTTTCGCTTATCCAACACAATTTGAATTATTTTTATTGCCATCAATAAGGATATAACTTATTTAAATATTTTTAAATAAGTTGGGGACATAGGAACTATATCACAATATTTTTTTTTAAAATTGCTGAAAATGCTGATCAATTATAGTTTCAATTTTAAAAAATATTATTTCAGTATTGGAGGCTGGCTAACTTCCTCCTTTAAAGTTAAACAAAATATATAAAATTAAATTGTTTTTGAACAATAAAAATTATATAAATAACTTTAGTGTTTTAATAAAATTTTTTATAAAAATTATTTCAATTTAAAGCGCAATCTGTTGTAATTTTTTATGCATAAATGCACTGATTAATTATTGCAATTTCCTGTGGATGGCGCTGTTTTAGCCTTGATTTTCCCACTGGAAAAATTTTTGGTTCGACCAGTACCATATGGTTATATCAAGCCAAAAAATTTTACTAGTGGGAAATCAAGGCCAAAACATGGGAAAATCCCATATTTATTCTGGTAGTCTTCTGAATAGTAAAAGGCTATCAGTTACAAATAAATACTAGTGTACTGGTGCTCTAAGCCTCAACAACTATAGTAGCTTGGTTTACATATTATTCTTATTTGTTAAAATTGATCACATTATAGGTAAATTTACATTGGGTATCAAAGTTATTATATAAATTATGAACATGTTTAATTTTACTAATATGTATTCCAATTTAAAGAGAGAGTAAGAAGTTTATGGGCATATCGCTAATAGCTTGGGGAGTTAGACCTTTAATATCAGAAACAAGCTCACAAAATTCCATAAACCAAAGCTCCTCTCCAGTAAGTTGGAATTTATGTGAAGCATCTTCTAAGAGCCTTGCAGTTGCTTGCATCAAACTATTTTCTGCTTTATTAGAGCTCACAACATTATGAAGCTCATTTGCTTGAGCAATCAAGATGTTAAGTATATTTTTGAACAATGGGCCTTTCTGATCTCTTATGATCTTATTCAAAATTCTTACAGAGTCAAGCTTCAATTCTAAATTGTTTGCTGAAAGAGAATGCAAGAAAATAGGCTGGACACACCTAGGGTGCGTTATTTCCATAAATTCTTTAGGTATTGGGTTCATGCTTGAAATCTTATTTAGCACCCACATAGCAGGCCAAGGATGTTCTGCGACTACAGAACTTGAGCCTTCAGGAATCACTTCAAACTTATATCCCCAATAGTTAACTGATCCATCAGAGTGGAAATATGTATAAACAACTTCTCCATCTACTTCAAATTGAGCCCAGTTTGTTTCTCCTTCTCCTGAAATGCATTTGATTTCATCAACTCTGCCTGGATTCTTGTAGAATCTTAAAGGATCACAACCACTTTCAGTCTTACATTGTGGATCAAACACAAATTTGAGTTTTTTAGCTCCAGGAATTCTGATTTCTTGATCTAAATCCATGTTATTATCATATGGGTGGGTTGGACTTTCAATTGTCAAAGAAGACAATGATGCTCCTGATTTTTCTGTATATATCAAACATCTAATTTCCATCCTTAATTAGTAAGCCAAAAAACTTGCTGCTAACCAGTGATTTAATTTTTTCTATTAAAATAAAAATAGCCAAATCGAAATAAAATCTTATTTAATTCATAATATTAATGTTTTAGGACACAAGCTGTTTAAGTTTAAAAGAAATACATAGTGATTCTCATTATTGTAATCGTTAATTATTATTTATATCAAATATTTTTGCTATGCAGTCTGTCTCCTAAAATATAGATTTTTTTTGATGGCTTGCAAAAGGAGTAAGCATCCTTTCTAGACAGTCCTTGAAAAGCTTGTCCTTGAATTTCGGATTGTCCTGGGATAGTAAAGTATCAATCTTTTTAGCAATTTTATTGATAGAGCTTCCTAAATTCCTCCTACAAAAGTAAGCAAGCGATTTTACTGTTAAAGAAACGATTTTTTTAATTTTATATTTTATATAAATTTTTTTCAAAATACTAAATTTTAAAGTTAAAGTAAAAATTATTTTTGGATTTTGAGCTATTTAAAATATAATAATTGGCTCGAGATTTTCATAATACTCATGATTTGATATAAAATTATAATAAACAATTTATTTTATATTCCCAGGATATATAATATCTTCAATGATTTCGCAGATCTATTTAGAGTAAGAAATCGAATAATTTGGTGATACTGAATTCCAGAGCTATTGTTGCAATAGTTTAGATTAGATTATTAGTGAAATCTATAGTCCCTTTTCCTCTAATGCATAGCCCACAAGTCGGCAGACCATATCGTCTCGAGACCAGACCAAAACCCAGTTTCTTGGTAGATGAATGTCGTAAGTCAAATTTTGAATAAGCTGGCCTCCTCTATTTCTAACTCACGCTATTGATAATTAACGCCAAATAAAAATTGCTCTTCCATATTTTTTAAGACTAATGTCAGCGAAAATCAGTCACTTTGAAACTATTGATTATAGATGGGCTAATTTATGACTAAAAATAAGCCAGGTATACATAAAGACTCATGCTACAATGCCTACCACAATTTTTGCATATTATTGTTACAATAGAGGTTGGGCATTTTTTGATGAGCATTAGAGCAAGATTTTTATATGAAACTTGCTTTGAGGAATCCATAAACTTATAATAGTGACTGAAGAGCTCTTGAATAGACAGAGCATCAAAAGCGTCGTCTTTAACTTTTGTTTCGTTGTTTTCTGCAGTTTCTAGTAATCCGCATAGTGGCATTTTAGCTAAGATCATCTTCTTGAATGGTGTAAGCGCGCAGTTCAAAGCAGTATCACTTATCTTTGCAGCTAAAAATAAGACTGATTTCTTTCCTAAGTTATGGCCAAGATTTATCGCGTTGCCTTCCTCATCTTTAATTATCTTATAGCCAAATGGCACTTTTACGTTGTACATTGAAGAAGATTTGATGAAAATGATATCTTTTATACAGGATTTTTCTATTTCTCCTTGCTTTACCCAGATGTGAGTTAAAGAGTCACTTGCTTGGTCTTCAGGGTCAAAGTTCCCTAAATCTATATGGTCTTTAGCTTCTGTGCCTAGAGCAATGCTTGAGTACCCACTTCCAGTAGTAACCTGCTCTTTTTTAGCACATAAAATCATTCTCTTTGGAATATTGAACTCTTTCTGCTTGCCATCTTCATAGATAGGAACTGCTGTAAATCCATTAGGGACTTCACGAATTGTTTTAACCAGTTTTAGCTCAGTGATAACATCTTGGTTTAGAGAGCTAATGGTATTTTGGAAAGCGTTCGGGAAATTCTGAGAAACGTAGTCTAAGCTAGACCTTAAGTCTCTGTCTGATGATAGTGCTTGAGTTATTTGGTCTTCAGTCAAGCCTAAAAGTTTTAGTCTTAGCCTATCATAGTTGTCAGATTTTTGAGTGACTTTGATTGTTTTATAAGTCTCAGCTTCTTTGGATTTATTAACTTTTGTTGGTGTAGCCTTTGTATTTTTACCGTCATATACTTCGAAAGTTAACAATGAAGCTCTTGTGCCAGCTTCCATATAAAGTCCATAAGCTCCCATTTGAAGGCCATTAAATGTAGTTGTATCCTGGAGATCAATGGTTTCTTTGGTGTTTTCATTAATTATTCTGATTTCTCCATTTGGATTTAAATAAACCCTAACAGCTAATACCTCACCAAGTTTGGCAGGACAGACAACACTGCCATTGACTTCAAAGCTTGGCGATCCAGAGCTTGTGCTAATTCCTATATCCACTCCTCCAAGCTTGAGACCATATGACAACTGATTTTGATAGTGAATACCTTCTAACTGCGCTAGAATAGTCAAAGACTCTACAAACTGTGTTGTGTTTCTGAATACAGACAAGTCAGGAACTGTCGTTATTTCTTTTCTTGATGTTGTGAAGTTACTATTTTCTATCACGAATTGGCTACTTGAATTTTGGTAAATATCAGCATATCCAGCGATATCAGATGTTTCAAGTTCTATAGATTCAATTTGCTGAAGCTTGAATAATAGGGTTGATTTTGGCTCTTCTACTTTTCCAGCAAATTCTAAAATCCCATTTTTATCCTTGATTCCTTTGTCAAGACACTTAGCGATGATCATTGTCAGAATATTTTCTTTTGTCAGTTCTTCAATTAGGTATTTGGTTTTATCGCTAGCATTCGAAAACATTTCCATTATTTCTTCATCTGTAAAGTCGTCATAAATGTATTTTTCTGCGATTGTCTTTACTCTCTCCTAAAAACATTAAAATCCCTATATTTTGTGGAACGAAAATAATTCTTACTCCCCCCCAATACTGATCGAACGATTGACTGTAAAAATTCCTAAAAATTGGGGAAATTAACCCCCATCCTTGATCGAACGATTTTCATATCATGCAAATTTTTATATATATAAAAATATATTAGTTATCAAAGCTTGGGAAATTTGCCTAATGAAGTTGTTTTCAGAAGCTTTGAGACGACAGAAGGCTACGAAATCAACCATTCGAAGTGATTTAGTCATCAATCTAGGCTTAAAAACTCAATAATCTAAAAAATAGAGATTTTCTAAAATTAAAAAAACAAAAAAAATTTAATTCAATAAAGAACAATCAAAATTTATACAGTTTAAAAGGGTAACTAATAAATCAAAATATTAAAAGTTGATATTCTTATGAAATTAATTCGATTTTTTGTTGTAAAAATAATTATTAAATACTCTTAACCCTCTTATCTAAAAGTATTAAAATAAAATATTTTTTTTATTTTCTATATATATCATTTTTTTCCCCAACAATTTTTTTAACCCCCATCCTTGATCAAACGATGGCGAGTCGTTCGATCAAGGATGGAGGGGGGGGAGTTAGAGAGAACAACAAATTTTTATAATATAATGTTTTGTAAATATAGAAGTGATAAATTATGATAAATATCAAATTACTTCTTAGATTTTAAACAGCTTGCATTCTAAGCATAAATTTTACAAATAAATTTACTTTTAAAGTTTATATTTTACTATAAATTTTTAAAACATTTTACCCCCAAGCAAATTTTTTCGCTCTCCCACTAGGGAGTTAGAATTTGTTTAATAAGCAGCTGCTTTTCTTTATTTCCTAAGACTCTAGTTTCAGCTTTAGCATGCTTCATGATAGATCTTAATAAGTCTGCCCCTTCTTCGTCGCTAATCTCTTTCTTTTTTAAGATAAGTGTAATTGCATTGACAATAACGTTTTCTATTTCTCCCTCTGATCAATGACTTTTCAGTATTATTAATTTTAAAATGCTTTGAGATGTCACTAAAAAAATTTACTACAAATAGCAAAATAAATTATTTATTTAAATGAGGAATTAAGTGAGCATAAAGGGTTCTGAACGAAGCAGTTCTCTCAGATTTCATATTGAAACGCAAAAATTCTGATTCAATTAGAGCAAACCACAAATTGATAGCCGAGTCTTTAATGCTCTGCAGTTCATCTTGGCTAAGTATTTTCATGGCATTAAAGTTGTTGATCGTCCTTAAATAAGCAATGGACTCTGTATTAACTGACACTGTCTCATCAGTGACAGGAGAATAAATATTTACTGTGTCCCCATCAATTGCTCTTATGATGCATCTTGTCATCTTAGAATTAATTAGTTTTGCTTCAGCCAACTCAATTGGATCATTTCCAAAAATATCAACCTGCTTCGATAAAATTGCTAAAGCTTCGATTGCTCCAACTTGATACATAGGAAGTGCTTTTCCATCCCTTAAGTTTTGGCAAGCATCGTTCAAAGATTTCATAATTGTGGTGAGTACCTCGCCTCTCCATCTTTCTATGTTCATGAGTTCTTTCAAAAGCACAAGTGCTTCATAGCCACATCTGAAAAGTTTGCTTTTTGCATCTCTGAAGCCATACCAATAAGTCATTTTCCCAATTCTTTTAAGCAAAAATTGGACAAAGTCAGTGCTTGTGCTTTCAGAGTTAAAGTGAGGAAGAGTAGTCCAGATTGCACCTAGTGTTTGGGGTGAGTGCTGAGATGGGAGAATTGCTTTGAGGATGCGAGACCCAAGGGCAAAGTTGCTTTCTGCGCTGCTCAGGAAAGTAATTTTAAGGAGCTCTGCAAGATATTCTTCACGAGCTAAGAGGCTCACTATTGTACTCGATCCGAGGCACCCATAAATTGTCCACAATAGAGAAGTCATATATTCACTTGCAGATTTTTTTTCTTTATATACTTCTAAACAGCTATTAGGAAGATCATCATACTGGAGAAGAGCCCACTTCAGCTCATGATAATAATCGAAAAACTTGTTCTGGTCTTTGGCTATTGCATGCATTGCTACATACAAATCTAAATTGCCTTCTTCGTTTTTGAATTCTGCTGGGCAATCTTCTTGAACTTTGTCACTTTGCACGATGCCTTTTGTTTCTGTTAACTCGAAAAGATCAATTAATTGTTGGAAAGATTTTCCTTGATGTTTAGGATTGAACCTTGAAACAATATTTTTATATATGGTTTCAAGATTACAGAAATCATAAGATAAAGCTGCTTGCTCGAAATCTTCTGGTATTTGAGTCCAGATCTTAGAATGTTCAATATAATACTGATCTTCTTTAGAAAGTGTATTTTTAATAGCATAGACCGAGTTGATATATTTAAAGAAATCGAAATTTCCTTTAGAATTTTTGTAAGCATCTTGGCTTGAAAGGAGTTCTGAGATCTCAGGATCAAGTTTCGAAATTTCAGCAGGAGTTAAAACTCCTTTCATTGCAGGATCAGCTTTGGCGATTAAATCGTTAATCGTTTCCTTCAACATGGATTCTCCTAGTTTTTCAGTCTCTTTATTAAACTGCCTGACCCATTCTTGCATTGGATTCTTTTTAAAAGCTTTGATAGCGTTCATTTTATTTACCCACAACTCCCCTGAAACTGCTACATTAAGTTTTAGACCTGAGTAGCCCAATTCCAATAGCGATTGATCCCACTTTAATTCATTAAAAATTGAATTCAAAAACAGATCTTGGACAGTCTGTTTGACAACTGAATTACTTTGGCTTACATTTCCCACTGCACTAAATACTAAAAGCTTATAAGCAGCCCATGCTGTTCTGCATAATCTATCTTTAAGGCTTTCTCTTAATTGCTTTTCATCTTCTGATTCCTCACCTAATAGATCACAATAAGGCCTGTACTCACATTCAAGGTTCTCCTGGATACTGACCAGAAATTGGCTCTTTGCACTTGGTTCGCTCTTTTTGATGAAAATATGTTTGGATTCTCCATTCTGAGTGAACTGGCCTAAATTTTCATATCCTTCAATTTCTTCAGATGTGACTTGGAAATCGACAACAGGAAGTGCTCCTTTATGCTCAATAATTAAATAGAGATTCTGGCCTTCTCCTTCTCTGGCTTCTAAGAGAATTTTATCAACATCGTCAGAGATATCAGCTTCTACCAAGATTTTGAATCCTGTAATGCACTGATCCAAAAGGAATGATTTGGTCTCAACTTCTTCTCCTATATAGCCTTTAGACCAATTCAATAAAAGAGAAATGATAAGTGGGAATTGTTGTTCTACTATCATAAGATTATCAGACTCTTTTAATGGGAAGCATAATGCATCTAAAACAGTCAAGTAATGGGAGAAGAAAGGTCTTTCGATGGCTTCTGTTTTTGATTTGAGCAGCTCCCTCTGCAAGTATCCATAGATGTTATAAAATGACTTTTGGATGCACTTTAATAGGTTTGAATCAATTCCTTCAACACTATCCCAATAATGGAATTTTACATTGTTTTGCTTCAAAGAGTCAACAAAGGATCTTATTAGTGAAGTTTCTTTTCTAAATGATAAGCTCATTAAGTTTCCTAAGCTAGAAAGTCCAAGAGCTCTTGCCATAGCTTTCACTCTTCTTTTCTCAATGGTGTCTACAATTTTTTCAGCTGAAGCTGGAGTTTCGAGTAAAGAAAGAATAAGTTCAGATATTTTTTTGATTTCTTTAACGTCTTCTGAGTGGCTTTCGTCTTCACTTTCAGTCCTTCCTAGCATAGCAACTAAGCTTGAAGCTGCTGAAACTCCTCCTTTGACTTGCTTCCATTTGCTTTCTTTTTTTTTCATTTTAGGAATGCTGGCTTCTCCGACTACAGTTGTTACCAAATGTTTCATTATTTTAGTAATCCCAAGCTCATTTAATCCTTGATTATGCTGCGAATTGATTAACAGAGCGCATTTAACTACAACATCTTTTACTCTGTCTCCAGTCTCGCATCTAGCTCCCCCCCTCCGTGAGTGAACAAAACCATTGGAAAAATCCCTATTCTTTTGCCCAAAAAATAGTGAGCAAAAATTCATATATAAGTGATAATTAATATAATGAAATCTCGAACTAGTTCTGTTTACTTTTAAACAAATTGCGTTTTAAAAGATAAATTTTACAAATTAAATTAATATTTGCTTCCAATTTCCGTAAATTAGGATTTTTTTTGAAAAAACTTTCTATAAAATTTATATTAAAAAAAAAATTAACCCCTTACGTGAGTGAAAAAATTTTTTTGTTAACTCACGGATAGGGAGTAAGAATTTTTTCTCATTATAATTTATTTAATTTTAAAGATTGACTAGAATAATTAAAACTGTTATATTTTATAATGCATTTTTTAAAATTTATAGAATTAGCATATCTCATTATTATTATTATATTATAATAATAATAACAATAATAATAATAATAATAATAATAATTAATTATACATCAATATATCTTAACAATATTTTAAATTAAAATTCTTTGCTTGATAATGAGGGATTCTAATTTTCATAAAAATCAGGTTTTTTCTAACTATTAGGAGGAGATTAGAAACTTCTTCAAAGGTCATGGATACAGTTTCTTTCGATTTTTGGATGTACTTATCAGCCCATTTTCTATATTTGACTGCATCTTTTACGAGGTATTTGACTGTAGATCCAACACTTGTAGGATCTTGAAGAAGGTTTTTGAAAGTCTCAGCAAATTCAAAGAAAGCTACATAAACAGCGAAAATGGCTCTTTCTGCTTTATCAAAATCTGGTCCTCCAATTGCTGAATCTTCTTCGCTAACTCCGCTCAAACTTTTCAGGGTATTCCAATCTCTTACAATTTCGCTATTCCCTTCAATGAAATCGTTGATAAACTGATTGTCAGAATACTTTGCATCTCCCCATTTTCCAAAAGAGTCAATATACTCTTGCAATGTCAGCTCTGATTTATTATTGCATACCAGCTTTTTAGTAGGATCGCTTCTAATAAACTGATTCAACATCTTAGGCTTAACTTTTTCTCCAATTCCTGGCACTTGGGTAAGGGTGATCAGACTTTCTGGGATAGGGTTTTGAGGTTTAACAAGTGACAAAGTCTTATCAGAAATTCCGTATTTAAGCAGAGGGTTTTGAAGCAAAGCTTTCACTTTTTCATCTTCTGGTGTTGTCTCAAATTCTCCTGAAATCAATTTTACGCTGATAAACCCAACCATAATCCCTGCTGCGTCTTTTGTGGTATCTGGCCATTGTTTAGCATAATAATCAGCCTGAATTTCTCCGAAAATATCAATTTTCCAGCCCCAATAGTTGACTGAACCATCAGAGTGGAATGTGAAGAACAAATATGGGGTATTTACTTCAACTCTTTCCCCATTCTTTGGAAAATCGTCTCCGTCCCATCTGAAGAGCTTTTCTTCTTTTTTATCATCTTTCCAAAGCTCTAAATAATCGCAATTCTTCTCGGTTTTGCATTGAGGGTCAAAGACCAAATAATATTTTCTTGCTCCATTGATCTTTACAGTGTGGGTAATATCAAGACTGTTATCGTAATTGTGACTACTTTCATAAGCATCTCCTGCAGCTAGAGCCCAACCTTTATTTAAGATTTTTGGCTTTGGGTCAAAGTGTTGTAGAGATGTTGTGATGCTCTGCAAAACTGGCAAAATTTTTGCCAAGAAATCAAGGCTCATTCTGGTTAAAGACAACATGTAAAGAAGAGTTTCTAATAAATCTGCAAGGATGGTTTTTCGTATAGTGTTTGTGAGTGCATCTGACAATGAAGACCCTTTTTCTTTTGCTTTCACAATATGAAGGACTTCTTCACAGTTCTGGAAAACACTTAATGAGTAGTTCATTAAGATTTCTTGCCATTTTCCTTTGAAGTTAGATTTAGCAGCTTGACCGAATAAAGCAATTTGACTTGTTTCAAGAAGTTTCAAGATTCCAACAGATGTCTCTTCTCCCCTCACAAGCTTCTTGGAAATTTCTGAAGAAAGCTCAATCAAGTACTTGAAATAAGTTTCAACTAAATGCTGAGACTCGTCATTAATAAGCTCTAAGGCTGGGAAAAGTTTGTCAGGTCGAGCCATTTCAAGGAAAATTCTATCTTCAAGCTCTTTAAAGATACCTGATATCTCAACTCCGTCCATTTGATCTTTAAGTCTATCTAATAAATAGGACAATTTCTCCTGCGGATCCTTATAAAAGACAGAAAAGCATGATGTCACAATTTTGGTGGCTTCTTCACAAGCCTTGGACCCTGGCATGCTATTTATTAGATCCATAGTGTTTTTCATAATTCTTGTCCTTAGCTGTCTTTCTAAAGTTGCATTTGGGATCATGTCCGACCCAATTAAGTGAGATCTGGTGAGTTTTAGCACATAAACGAGCATTTCTGAATAAATTTCTTTCGATTCTCTTTCAACATTTTCTGAGTGAATTTTTTCAATGCAAGTCAAAGCCAGTTTTTCTAAAATTTCGACAGTTTCATTCTTGATGTCAAGGGAAAGCCCCATTCTTTTTTCAACATTCACCTTTTTCTCTTTATTTTCTAATTTTTCTATGATACCGTCATTTAAGGCATCAAATGATTTAAGAATATAGTGTGTGAGCTCAATAGGCTTCATTTGGAGATAGTCATCAGCCATTTCTCCAGTTGTGATAGCCCTTTCAATCACGTTTAAATCTTCAAGATTCACTTCTACTTTAAATTTTTTCAAATAATTATCAACTTTTATGCGAGCCATTGCAGGCATATCTTCGGGATTATAGACGATTTTGTGTTTGCTGATTCCTCCAAGACACATAAATAGTTTCATACTTTCAGGAAGTTCTCGAATAGGTCCTTTGGGATCTTCTTTTCCGTTATGGAAGAAAAGAACTGAGCGCTCATCCATATCTAGCAGAAGTCCAACTTTTTCACCGACTTGATATTTTTCGAAGGCGTACAATTCATTTCCAGCTTTAAAGATACCTCCGGCAGGTTTATAAGAGAGAGCAAACGATTGCTCTTCAGGGGTCGTGTCAAGGTTTGGATAATTTCCATTACAAACTCCATAGTAAACATAGTCAGTTTGACCTTCAGTCCAAAGCATCTCAACATAGTGAACCCCTTCTGTCCAAGCTTCTGCTGAAAGATTAGCTCCCCAGCCATCAGTGATTGTTCTGACTAATACATCTGGCTCGTCGCTTCTGATTTCTAACTTTTTCCACTTGGCTAATGTCCAAAAATTCCAGCTTGCTAATTTGAAAAAATATTAAATTTGTTTTTTAAAGATTTAAATTTGTAATTATTTGATATTAAATTTATGTTTTACGGTGGTGGTGTATTCATATAATTTGTTTGAGATTTTATTTTAATCCTAATTATATATTCACGATATAGCTTGGACAAAAATTATAATAAACTTTTTTATTCATTAAATAAAGGGGTATTATGCTCATAAAAAATGCGAATTTTCGAATTATGTTTTTGCTAACAGCCGATGGGGAGTAAGCCTTTCCCTTTCTTTTCAGTCTCCCAAGCAAAAGAGCCACTTATTTTTAGCTTCGTAAGGTCCTTAAAGTTCGCTAGCATAGGGAAAATTTGTTTATAAATTGGAGAATGATCTTGACTTGGGTCAAAATTGGCAAATGTTAAAGCTAATGCTAAGGCTGTACACAAATTCCCTGTAGCGACATAAAGCCCAAAAAGAATTGAATAGCAGGCATTTATGTCTTCTTCTTGGATATTTGGGAGCTCTCTTCTTAGCATTGAGTTGAAAAATGCAAGAACTGATGAAACTACTTGAGAGATCGAAGGGTCGTTATCATTAAGTGCCATTGGGCTTAAGTCAGAAACTATAGCGCTTTCCCGAGGATGGCGCGGAATGGCGCCATCCTCGAGAAAGTCAACTAAGCATCCACACGGGAACTGGGAGTTCCACGTGTGGATGCCATTTTTGACATGTGGGATCCAAAACTTCCACATGTCAAAATGGCATCCACACGTGGAACTCCCAGTTCCCGTGTGGATGCCTTCCTGCTTTCCCGAGGGATGGCGCCATTCCGCGCCATCCTCGGGAAAGCGCTATATACTTGAAGCAGCTTCTATGATAATCTTATAAAGCTCAGGCTTATCAGAGCCTAAAACCTTAATTATCCCAAACAATGAAGACAGACCAAAAGATAACCCTGATTTGGCAATTGGGTTGAGGGTTTCTTTAGTTTTTGAAGCTCCTGGCTTTGATTTTCTTTTTTCACGCTCATCCATTCTAAGAAGAGCTTCATAAGTTTTGCTCAGGTATTGAAGTTTTTTTGTCATCTCAACTGAGCTTGAGTCTTCCCCTTTACGTAAGTCGATTTCATTCAGTAAACCTTGGACGACTTTTGTGTGCCTTTCTTTTATAAAGCTTTTGTCTTCCATGCTGCACAGCATTTGCTCTTCATTTATGTAGTTCAGGTCTTCAAGCTTGGCTGAGGCAGATGATGATGAGCCTGGGACCTGATAATTATTGAGGTCTCCTCGAGTTAATAGAGCGCTATGATTGAAAAACAGTTTTTGGTCACCAAGAATGCTCAGATCTCCCTTGAGCTCTTTTTCTAGAGCTTCAGAAGTTAGACCTGACACACGAGTTGCTATGCTGGTGGCTGCGTTACCCATTAATTATACTAATGACTGAAAATGGTCCAAATATCGATGGTAATAAAATCTGTCAAAAATTTATTAAAGTTTATTTAATTAGAGATGCTTTCAAGAATCCAAAGAAAGCCAAAAAATTGTATTTTTATTGAATATAATAAAATCTCTTAAAAAATCCAATTGTGCATAATCTCTTTTCTTTAAGAAAGAAATTGTAAATAACTACTGCAATATCTGCATTCCTAATTCCCCCCCCCTCCGTGAGTGAATAAAAAAATTTTGTTCACTCACAGAGGGGGGTTAATTTTTTTTTTTTTTAAAAAAATTTATGTATAAATTTTATAGAACTATTTTTCTTCGAAATTTAAAAAATCCTAATTCGCAAAAATTGGAAAGCAAATATTAATTCAATTTGCAAAATTTATGTTTTAAAAAGCAATTCGTTTAAAATTAAACAGAATTAGCTCTATATTTCATTATACTAATTATCATTTATATATCAAAATTTTTTTTTCCATAAAAAATTTTTCTATTAAAAAAATTTTTGTTCACTCACAGAGGGGTGGGTTTTTTGGCAAAAAATAGCGATTTTTCTAATGGTTTTGTTCACTCACGGAGGGGGGGGAGTAAGATATTATTAGATGTGAGAAGAATTTGGTCACATGAGTCGAGTCTATCATTGAGCCATACCATAAAAACTAATTATCCGATAAAAATGTCAGGCCTAGCCAAATCTGATTTCATGTGAAGTGAAATATTTTAAAGACAAAATTTCTTTATCAGATAAACTCATTAAAGATTACTAGCGAAAAGTTTAAAATGTGTAATCTATATATGCTTGAAAAGCAAACAAAATATTATTATTTCATTTAATAGAGATTGATTTGATGCTTTAATCGCTTTGTTTCTAATACTCTAGAAAGATAGAAAGTATTTAATCAATAATAAGCAATTGCATTCTTAGAGGAAGTTTTATTTGAAAAGGTATAAAAGAAAGACCATTGTCACTAACTTCTGTAATGTGATCAAGTAAACATTTAATCCATAATTTTTGTAAGGAAAGAAAATGAACTTGCATTTGCTTCGATATTTAAACAAATGGACTTTTAAATGGAAAATTTAATCACTGGTAAGTTATAATGTGAATGAATTGATCGATAAGAATTTATATCAAGAAATGAAAGGAAATAAAAATATATTTAAACCAGATAAAGATCTATCAAAGTTGCATGTGTGAACATTCAGAATAATAAATTAGGTATTAAAAATTATACAATAAATGAAATTAGGTAATCAAATTGTGATCTCATAGGAATTTTAGAAAGCGGATTTGGAGAATTGCTACCGTGAGCAAACAAAAAATTTTGTTCGCTCACAGGGGGTTCATTTTTTCAAATTTAAAAACATTCCAATTTGTAAAAATTGAGAAGTAAAAAATTAATTTAATTTGCAAAAATTTATGTTTTAAAATGCAAGCTGTTTAAAGCTAAACAGAATTATACTAATAATCACTTATATATAAAAGTTTTTTTTTTCATAATTTTTTTCGCTCACGGAGGGCGGGTTTTTGGGCAAAAAATAGCCCTCATGGAGGGTGGGAATTAGCAAGAATTTATTTAGATCTTAAAATTGGATAATTGGGGCTTAAAAATTCATTCTTTAGATGCTGATAATTGGAGAATTTTTGAGAAAGATAGTAATAGTGCGAATTCTCAATTATTGAAGGTCTAGACTTTCAAGCATGCTTTTTTGCGTAGCCAAAATGCAGTGCAAGAATTTTGCTTTTGAAAATATATTAAGAAATATCAATGTGATATAATAATTGGAACTTTAATTTACATATCAAGGGCTATTTATCAAATAAAAATGATAAAATAAGTTAATTATTCTGATCTTTCTGGAGGAGCATAAGTATAAAATTAGAAATTTTATGAGCAATGCTACTTTTAAGACGATAAACTGAAAAATATTATTAATTCACACCTACGCAAATTTCCTTTGGATCTCTTCCTTTTTAAAACAGGAAAAACTTCAATATGATTAAATTTTTCAAGCTGAGCAGAAAAAAAAAGATATTTAGATTTTCAGATTAATAAGAGTATTAAAATTTATATAATACATATGAGAATATGAAAATCACTTTTGTAAGCTTGCAGAAATAGATATTACTAATTGAATATAGGCATTTCAAAATTAATTACGAAGTGCATATGGAAGAAACAATGATAATTAGAAATATCAAAATTTTGAATAAAAATGAACTTGTTGGATTACATACAAATAAATTTTTAGATATTATTAGCATAAAGAATGATTGCTTATTACTCAACTGAAAATTTAAATTTGCGAAAGAGAAATTGCATTCGCTGCAATAATGATATGGATTATATATAAAAGGATTTTTAAAGTAGATTATATGAGAGTAATAAACATCTGTTTATGTTTTCGAAGAGAAAAATTATATTCCTAATCCAGATGAAATTCAAGAAGACAGGAGGAACATTAATTCAAAAAAAAAGGATTAGATGGTTTTGCAATCTCATTTCTGGGAAGATTTAACCATATAATATTTAATATTTTTAAGGATTGATAATAAAGCAAAGCATTGGAGAATAAAATTGGTGTATAATTGCTCCTATCTATAAAAACGGAGATAAAAATTTAGCAGAAAACTACAAGCCAATTATACTAATAAACGTTTTAGTAAAATTATATGAAACAAATATATTCAGTAAATATAGAAGAATGCTATCACAAAATATTAAAAGCTATCAATTAGAATTTTTAGAGAAAAAATTAGCTAAAATACAACATGAAATACTAAACTCATGGATTTATCAGGAGTTTATCAAGTTTAACATCAACAAAGTGGGTATGTCTTTCTTCTTTTTATAGATTTAAAAAAAGATGATGATTATGCAAACTGGAAAATTTTAATTGACAAGCTAGAGAATTATTATATTCCAAGTAATTAATTAATGCTGTCAAACTAATCTTTAAAGTTCAAACTTTAAGTATTTTAGATTTAAGGATGCCCTGAATATACTTTTCCCATTAAATATAATATATTGAATTAAACCTAATTTTAATTTGAATGTCCATTATCTTAAGTATTAATATCTAAAGAATCAAACTTGTTATTGTGGGCAATCGCAAATATGATCTTCTCTTTCATGATTTCTGGAGATGTATAAGCTGGTAGCTCAAGTCTGAATGTAGCATTGTCGACAATAGGAACCAATGCATTCTCTGCCCCGGATTTACTGTGCTTGGCTATTGTAAATTTAAGAGGCCAATCCCACTCAATAAGCTTAGACCTTCTAGCAATATAGTCAATAAATCTGGCACGCTCACTTTCTTTTAATGATTTAATTGCTTCCCAGAAGTTTTCAATGTGCGGATCTGTTCTTCTACAATTTTCATAAACGGTGTTTTCTTCTAAGACTTCTAATTTGACTTCTTGATTCAGGCCTATGAGTTCACGTAGTTGAGCAGCTGTGAATAGGTTCAATTTATCAATAGGAACAACAGCAGCCATACCTTTCCTTATAGAATCGTAAGCTTTAGGATTTTCAAATAATTTGTGCTTCTCTAATAGATCAGCATAGTGGCCAACATTTTCAAAAGTAACTTCAATATTAGCTCCGTCTTCACAAAGCTCCACAACTTCTTCACCATATTTCACTATGAACTTCTCAGAAATATGCTGGCCGAAGTTTTCCGCAGTAATTCCATAGGCTTCAAGGTTCCTTAATTTATGCAAAAACTTGTAGATTGGGAAGTCAAAGTCTCTTAAATCTTCGGTTGTGACGTCTTCGTATAGAAGATGCTTAAATACAATAACAGGGAGTGAAAGTCTCAGCTTTTGCTGATAAGTACGGATTGCAGAACTGAAGAATTTTCCAAGAGTGTTGAATAGGTGCATATGACTTGAGAGAGTGGAGGTTGGATTGATCATTCAATTATCTCTTCCATTTCCTACGTTAAGGACATTATTTTGAGATGGGATTAATAGTGGAAGTAATTGAGATTGAAGCTCTTTAGAAATTTTCCTCAATAATTCATTATACATTCAGACATTATCTTGGATTCCTTCTGGTTTGTAGGCAAATTTGAACATTATTTTATCATGTCTAAGAGCTTTATTTGGTGCTGCTATCAAAGCTCTGCTTATTTGACCAAACATTGAAGCAGTTGCAGAATGATCTGCATCCCCTTTAGCTTTTATTTCTTGTGCTTTAACTTTATCGATAATAATGCCAATTCTGCAGTTAGTTTGATAATTTCAAAGACTCTGATTAAAAAATAATTCTAGTTTGAGTTCTGAAAATAAATAATACTTGGCCTTCTTAATAGACTTCATGAGAGAGTTTTCTGGTTCGTCTGCTTCAGTGTGCAAATCGAACAGATAGAAGTATTTTTGGAATCTTAAGCCGAAGTCAAGGAGAATTTCGTTCAAATTAAGCAGCTCTGCCTCTGATAATTTTTGTAAGTCTGGATAATAAATTAACCACTCTGGAAGAATACTCAAATACTCTTCGACCTCATCGAAATGATGCATTCTAAAACAATTTTCAATCATGTATCCACCCATAAATTCACTAAGCTGCCGTGCTATGCCATCTTTAAAAAATTTGGAATAGGTAGGCTTGTAGTTTTCTCTCCAATTTTCTCTGTCGCTAGCTGATGCAAAGCTCAAATAGGAATCAATGAGTTTGGTGCTTCTTCCTTTGAAAATAGGTGTTAAGGTGAACTTATAGCCCCAGAATTCAGTTTCTTCTTCAGAGTCAATTTTCATAAGATCAACATCGGCAGGGTATTTTCCTGTATTACAGATTGATAAATTTTGATTTTCTTCTGATAAGACAGCAATAAATTTGAAGCAGTCTTCAGAGTCTTCGATATTAAGAGCTACTTGGACAGTGTCTAAAAATTTGTAATTCTTATAGAAGGCAATTTCGTTTTTATCAAAATCGATATAGCTCCCAATGACGTCGTTTTGGTTATATAGGGTTTTCACCTATATAGCCCTGTAAGGGTTATGGATTCTGTCCGGAATCCTTGGTTGGTGGAACCAACAAGTTAGTTGGTCCGTCCAACGGACTGAGTTGTTTCCGCCAACCAAAGGATTCCGGATAGAATCCACAACCCTTACAAGGCTGTATAGGGGAAAATCCTATAGCTCTCGCTGTCAGCTTTACCGATTTTCCCATTACTATAATATATTACAGTTTGCTCATTTCCTTCAATAGTGTTCGAATGGATCAAATTCTTCTTGGTAAAGCCAACCCCTACAGATCCTTTGGATTCAACAGAGACTTCGATGTAGTATTTGCCGTGTCTCATTTCAGCTTCTGTTTCATGATAAGTTTTATCACTTGTTAACTTTGTGACAGTTGTTTTATTAGAGTTAAGTGCAGCTCCGCTCTATTTGATGTCCCATTCATGCTTAATATTATCCATCATATGAATTTATTTTGATATATGATGACCTGTTTGTGGTATCGCTGTCTTCCCGTAGCCATCTATATAATTTGGTCGTTTTCTCAGTTTCTTCTTGTAGCCTGTGCATGGACTCCATCATGTTTGCTTTTCTCACAGCTTCTGCTATCTTTAGCCTTCAATCACCATCTTCAATTTCTCTGAATTTGTCATATAGTCGAAACTCCTCCAGTCCTAGCAGCTGCATAATCTCCCTGCATCTGAGCTCCCACGGTAATTCTTCTTCAGAATTTATTGTTCTCACTATTACTGACAATCTGCATCTCTATCATATATTCTTTTCCTGAATCTGAGCGTGTATGCCCTGATATGATTCACAAGTGCTATCCACCCCAAATCCAGCAGAGAGGTCTCTCTTGCTGTCCCAATGATTGTTTATAGCAGCATCCTAGCTAGTCTCATCCTCTCATTCTCAGCGCACTTCAATACTGCACCACTCAGTTCACGCTGTGCACATTCTATGGCATATGTAGCCACGGGAGTTACACATGCTTCTGCTATAATCAATTTTTTGGTGATCGATAGGTTATTCATGCACCCAAGTAGGATTTTAGTTGCTCTACTTGCTGATCTTATTTTTTCAATTATTGCTTTGGCATCAGTGGTGCTTGCTCTGGTACTCCCTATATTTTTCCCTAAATATTTATATTGCTTCACCTGCCTCAGTTGTTGCCCATCGATGACTAATTTCAATTTTGTAGGCCTAACAGCATAATCCACCACACCTGATTTCTGCTGATTTATCTTTAGTGAATATTTGCGTGCCCAGTCACTACATATATCTGCTATTTGCTGTAGTTGAAGTTCATTGTTTGCCAACAGTGCAATATCGTCGGCATAGAGCAGAAATCCCAATCTGCTTCCATCAGGTCCTAGCTGTATTCCTAAATCTGTGCCTTCTATGGCTCATGCTAGCTCATTCGGTATTAGATTAAAGCACATGGGTGATGAGCTTCCACCTTGCCTAACACCTCTTCTAATGTTAATCGGCTATGATAACCTCTCGTTAATAATTATCTTGCCCTCGCACCCTGTGTACATTGCCCCGACAATGCTGACAATATCTTTCTCAATTCCTCTTTCAACCATTGTCTTATATAAGTCTGAATGCTTGACTGTGTCGAATGCTTTGCTTATGTCAAGAAAGGCGCACACGATTCCTTCTTTCCTAAGCCTGCAGTGTTCTATCACTGATTCAAGCCTATAAATCTGGCCCGAGGTAGACATTCCCGCCATATATCCCGCCTGCACTGGGCGCATTATGTGTTTGCTCATTACATCTTGTGCTAGCCTGTTTGCTACTATTTTATCAATAACCTTATATATGGAATTAAGTAGTGTTATCGGTCTGTAGTCTTCCGGTTTCTTTGAGCCTAGTTTTTTTGTAAACCACTAGCGCACACTTCATCGTTTTTGGAAGCGTTCTCTTTTGTCATATTTCCATTATTATTCCTCAATACATTTCCGTTGCTGCTTCACCACCATATTTAATTAGTTCAGATGATACACCATCCGGTCCTACTGCTTTCCTGTTGCTCAGCGACCCAATCGCATTCTCAACCTCTGGTCTCGTTGGTATTTTAGGATCTCCTTCTTTCCCCCAGTCTCATTCCCTGTCGTCATATTGCAGTTTCCACCACTTTATCATCTCCTCCTCTTCCCCTTTTGTGAAGCTCACTGGTTTGCTTCTCATTGCTCGCTTTATCCGTCTTGCTATCTCCCACATATCGCTTGCGCTCGCTATTGCTTGCTCTATCTTCCTTTCCCTACATGTCTTCAACTTATTTCCTCATATCTTCGTTCTATTCCCTCCTGCTCTCTCTTCCGTAACTCAACTAACTCTTTAATGAGTTCTTCTTGATAAAGTTTGCGGAAAGTGGGATTCTGCAGTCGATCTATGCGTATTCTTCTAAACTGCGATTTATTATTTCTTGAATTTCAGTCTCATAGTTTTAGTGTTATTGGAATGTGATCACTTTTTATCGGGTTGTTTCATTTGTGTCAAAGTCAATGACACTTTCCACTAGGTCCCTCGAGAGAACTGCATAGTCTAGGTAAAAGGTATTCCACATAGAGTGTAGATGCGTTGGTTTGTCAAGTTGCAAAAGTTCTTGATCCCATTCCCTACACATCGTCTTGAGCTTTGTTCCATTATTGTTCGTTTCGTTTGACCACCATCCTTTGATATGGCCGTTGAAATCCCCCATCATTACCTCCTTCCTATTTTCTAGTCTACACCAATCTATCGCTTCATATATTCTTTCATAGAAGGTCTCTATCTCTCCTTCATTGGCTCCTTCCACGGGGGCATATGCTTCTATGAATGCCATTTTACCAAATGTCTGCCCCAAAATCCTCCCAGGCATAAATTCGCGTGTTTCACCTGTCTCTATCTCTATATCCTTTTTTATCAGTATTCCAACCCTGCCTTTCTATTTGTCCCTGAACTCATCACTCACCTGTAACCCCTTATTTGTGGCAGTTCCTCCTCCTTCTCACAATATAGTTCGCAGAAACCTATTATGTCCGGATTGATGTCTTTGATAAATTCTTCTACTTGATAGCCTTTCGTCTTGATCCCTTGTATGTTTATGTGACTGATAGTCTTCAGTCTGCTATGTACTTCACATTTGGGCCTCTTATTTTCTTGCCTAGAGTAGCCTGCTTCAGTCATCGTTCTTTTTTTTGGCATTGATGAGGTATTTAGCATGTCATTTAATGATGGCGCAACTTGTTGCGCTGGCTCATGTTGTAGCGATGGTCTGGCCTGTAGTGATGGCTTGAGTAGTATTGTTGGGATGCTTTTTAGTGATCATACGTCATGTACTTGTGGTGACGACGTGGCCTGTAATGACAGCATGACTTGAAATGACGATTTTGCCTGTAACAGTGGCATAACCTGTAGTGATGGATTTTCTAATGATGGCATAGCTGAATTGCTGGCTCATCTTGTAGTGACGGTATAATTTGCCTCGGTGTAACTTGTGCTGATGCATCAATTTGTGCTGAAATTTCATGTGCTGGCACAATTCTTGTTGGTGTAGTTTTTGCTGATTTACCAGGTTCTCGAAGATTAGCATTCTCTCTAGCCGTGCCTGCAGTGCTGGCTTTACTGGTCCTTGCAACAATTGTTTCTGTCCTTTTTCCTTCCTTCAATGCTCCCTTAACTTCCCTACTGTTATATGCTGACGATAGATTATATTTGCGCCAATTAATATATGGGCCAATCGAGATAAGCAAAGAGGATTATAGATGAATACTTTGAGCGCAATTTTAAGTTATGAAATAAGATGGACATTTTAAGATACAAAACTAATATTTTAACTTTTTTTTAACCTATTTTAGTGAATGGGCAAGTAAGGCCTTAATAATTTTAGCTTAATGCATGCTATAATTTTTGATCAACAGGTTTTAATTAATTAAAACCTGTTGATCAAAAATTTCCCAAATATTTGAGAGTTTTACATACTATAAATAAGCTAGTTCTAGACTTTAAAAAATAAATTAAACCTGATTTTCGTCATTTGTGTGCGCTTTCCGATAACGTTTAACTTTTGATTGTCTAATAAATCAGATCACAAAGGTCTCAATAGAATGATATGGAGAAAAATTATTTTAGCGAATAAGAAATTGAATGCTAGTGAAGTTTATTATCCAACAATTTAGCTCATCCCTAAATAAAAAGATAAATGAGACATAATTTTGCCGTTAAAATATAATTAGTTGAATTAAATCTAATTTTAATTTGAATGTCCATGATCTTAAATGTTAATGTCTAAAGAATCAAACTTGCTATTGTGGGAAATCGCAAATACGATCTTCTCTTTCATGATTTCTGGAGATGTATAAGCTGGCAGCTCAAGTCTGAATATAACATTGTTGATAATAGGAACCAATGCATTAACAGCTCCGGATTTACTGTGCTTGGCTATTGTGAATTTAAGGGGCCAATCCCACTCAACAAGCTTAGACCTTCTAGCAATATAGTCAATAAATTTGGCACGCTCATTATCTTTTAATGATTTAATTGCTCCCCAGAAGTTTTCAATATGCGGATCTGTTCTTAAGCAATTCTCGTAAACAGTGTTTTCTTCTAAGACTTCTAATTTGACTTCTTGATTCAGGCATATGAGTTCACGTAGTTGAGCAGCTGTGAATAGGTTCAATTTATCAATAGGAATAACAGCAGCCATACCTTTCCTTATAGAATCATAAGCTTTAGGATTTTCAAATAATTTGTGCTTCTCTAATAGATCAGCATAGTAGCCAACATTTTCAAAAGTTACGTCAATATTGGCTCCGTCTTCAAAAAGTTCCACAATTTCTTCACCATATTTTACTATAAACTTCTCAGAAATATGCTGACCGAAGTTTTCAGAAGTAATTCCATAGGCTTCAAGGTTTCTTAATTTATGCAAAAACTTGTAGAGTGGAAAGTCAAAGTCTCTTAAATCTTCAGTTGTGACGTTTTCGTATAGAAGATGTTTAAATAAAATAATAGGGAGTGAAAGTCTCAGCCTTTTTCCTGTACGGATTGTAGAACCGAAGAATTTTCCAAGAGTGGCGAATAGGTGCATATGAGCTGGGAGAGTGGAGGTTGGATTTATCATTCAATTATCTCTTCCATTGCCAACATTAAGGACGTTATTTTGAGATGGGATCAAAAGTGGAAGTAATAAAGATTGAAGCTCTTTAGAAAGTTCTGTCAATAATTCATTATACATGCTATCAAATTCTTGAATTCCTTCTAGCTTATATGCAAAATTAAACATTTTTTGATAATTTCAAAGAGTTTTATTTGGTGCTGCTTCCAAGGCTCTGCTTATTTGACCAAACATTGAAGAAGTTGCGAAATGATCAGAATCCCCTTTAGCTTTTATTTTTTGTGCTTTAGCTTTATCGATAGTAATTTCAATTCTGCAGAAAGTTTTAGACTCATCAAGATGGTTTTTCAATTTATCCTTCTTGAATCTTGATAATAAATAATACTTGGCCTTCTTAATAAACTTCATGAGAGAGTTTTCTAGCTCGTCCGCTTCAGTGTGCAAATCGAACAGATAAAAGTAATTTTGGAATCTTGAGCAGAAGCTAAACAAAATTTCTTTCAAATTAAACAGCTTTGCTTTTGATAATTTTTGTAAGTCTGGATAATATATTAACTCTTCTGGAGAAATACTCAATGAAGTGTTGCTCAACATACTGTCGAAACTAATTGAATTAGCGTCTAGGTAGCCATCCATGAATTCAATAAACTGCTGTGCTATGCCATCTTTGAAAAATTTTGAATAAGTAGGCTTGTAGTTTTCTCTTCAATTTTCTCTGTCTACAGCTGATGCAAAGCTCAAATAGGAATCAATAAATTTGGTGTTTCTTCCTTTGAAATTAGGTGTTAAGGAGAACTGATAGCCCCAGAATTCAGTTTCTTCTTCAGAGTCAATTCTCATAAGATCAACACCAGCAGGGTATTTTCCTGTATTACAGATTGATAAGTTTTGGTTTTGTTCCGATAAAGCAGCAATAAATTTGAAGCAGTCTTCAGAGTCTTCGATATTAAGAGCCACTTGGACAGTGTTTAGCAATTCATCATTTTTATAAAAGGCAATTTCGTTTTTATCAAAGTCGATATAGCTCCCAATGATGTCGTTTTGGTCATAGCTCACGCTGTCTGCGTTATTAATTTTTCCATTATTATAATAAATTATTGTTTGCTCATTTCCTTCAATAGTGTTCGCATTGATTAAGCTCTTCTTGGTAAAGCCAACACCTACAGATCCTTTGGATTCAACAGAGACTTCGATATAGTATTTGCCGTGTCTCATTTCAGCTTCAGTTTCATGGTAACTTTTATCACTTGTTGACTTTGTGACAGTTGTTTTATCCGCGTTGAGTGCAGCTCCTTTCTGGTTGCTGTCCCATGCGTGCTTGATACTATACCATTTCAAGAAGATTTGCTAATAATGAACGACTATTATTTAAACTATTCTATTTCTTGCAAACTATACACCTATTGACGATATAGCAGTTTTATGAACTGGAATCCAATAATAGACTGAGTCTCCTATAATATCTAAGTTTCTTTCAGAAAGAGGTTTTGACCCAGACGTTCTTTCAACACTGAGCACAGTAATGACTTGATTTAAAGCACCAAAGGAGACCACTGGAGTGACTGAAGAAGCAATCCCCGTGAACTTGAAGACTTCAAGAGTTCCATTGAAGAAAGTCAGTTCTCTTAAGCTCATATCAATAAACATTGTGATTTCATCTCCCTCCTTAAATCCTTCGAACCCATCTTTGAACCACCCTTTCTTGTGAAATTCACCAGTTCTTTTCCAACTCCATACATCATGAGGACAGTAGCATCCTATGTACTCATTTAGGTCATAATATTCGGCATCTTTTGCAGTCCTATAAACTCCAATGTACCAATACTCAGAGTCTCCATCAGATTCTATCTTGAATTTGATACTCACTGTGCCTTCAGAGTAATTTTCAGACCAAATTGCGTTGCCCCATCCGCTTCCTTTGACTCTGGTAACTTTGGAAGTTCCTTCTGAAAAAGAGACTTTCTTTCCACAAGGTTCTTTTCTCCATCTCGTAGTTGTTGTTTCAAATTTATTTTCTTCGACTAATTTCTTACCATATTCATCATAGCTGAAAATAACTGTGTCTCTTGGGTCAAAACTTGAATTTGAATTGAAGACTATACTAATAAAGGAAGCACCAGGAATTTGGATGAATTCTTTTGTGGTTTGTCTGATATAAGGGTGTTTGGACTCATAAGTTCTTCCGATGTTGCAAGTAACGCTCTTCTTAAATGATTCGAATAAGAAAGTTTCTAGCAGTCCATCTTTTTCGCTTAGACCTTTAATATCAGAAACAAGTTCACAAAATTCCATAAACCAAGGCTCCTCTCCAGTAAGTTGGAATTTATGTGAAGCATCTTCTAACAGCCTTGCAGTTGCTTGCATCAAACTATTTTCTACTTTTTTAGAGCTCACAGCATTATGAAGCTCATTTGCTTGAGCAACCAAGATCTTAAGAATATTTTTGAGCAATGGGCCTTTCTGATCTCTTATAATCTTATTCAAAATTCTTATAGAGTCAAGCTTCAATTCCAATGTGTTTGCTGATAGAGAATGCAAGAATATAGGCTGAACAAATCTAGGGTGAGTTATTTCCATAAATTCCATAGGTACTGGATTCATGCTTGAAATCTTATTTAGCAACCACATTGCAGGCCAAGGATTTTCTGTAACTAGAGAAACTGGGTTTTCAGGAATCACATCAAACTTATATCCCCATAAGCTACCTGATTTAGCAGACTGGAAATGTAAATAAACAACTTCTCCTTCAACTTCGAATGGAGTCCAGAGCCTTTTATCTCCTCCTGAAAAGCTTCTGATTTCATCAACTCTTCCTGGGCTCATATAGAATGTTAAAGGTTCTCCATAATTTTTAGTCTTACATTGTGGATCAAACACAAAAAAGAGCTTTTTAGCTCCAGGAATTCTGATTTCTTGATCTAAATTCATGTTAGTATCATATGGGTGGCTTGGGCTTTCAACTGTTAATGGAGCCAATAATCCTCTTTGCTTTTCTGCATAGATCAAGCATCTAAGCATCCTTTCTAGGCAGTCCTTAAAAAGCTTGTCCTTGAATTTCGGATTGTCTTGGAACAGTAAAGTATCAATTTTTTTAGAAATTTTATTTACAGAACTTCCTAAGAAATAGAATAATTTGATGATGCTGAATTCCTCAGCTATTGTTACAATAGAGGTTGGGTATTTTTTGATGAGCATTAGAGCAAGTTTTTTGTATGAGGCTTGCTTTGAGGATTCCATAAGCTTATAAAAGTGGCTGAAGAGCTCTTGAATAGAGAGAGCTTCGAAAAGGCTTCTTTAAATTTTCTTTCGGTATTTTCTGCAGTTTCTAATAATCCGCATAGTGGCATTTTAGATGAATTCATCTTCTTAAATGGTGTAAGCGCGCAGTTCAAAGCAGTATCACTTATCTTTACAGCTAAAAATAAAACTGATTTCTTTCATAAGTTATGGCCAAGATTTATCGCATTGCCATCTCCATCTTGAATTATCTTATAGCCAAATGGCACTTTTACATTGTACATTGAAGAAGATTTGATGAAAATGATATCTTTTATGCATGAATTTTTTATTTCCACTTGCTTTACCCAGATATGAGTTAAAGAGTCACTTGCTTGGTCTTCAGGATCAAAGTTCCCTAAATCTGTATAGTATTTAACTTCTGTGCCTAGAGCAATGCTTGAGTACCCATTTCCAGTAGTCACCTGCTCTTTTTTAGCGCATAAAATCATTCTATTTGGAATATTGAACTCTTTCTGCTTGCCATCTTCATAGATCGGAACTACTGCAAATCCATTAGGGACTTCACGAATTGTTTTAACCAGTTTTAACTCAGTGATGACTTCTTGATTTAGAGAGATAAGGGTATTATGGAAAGAGTTCGGGAAATTCTGAGAAATGTAGTCTAAGCTAGACCTTAAGTCTCTGTCTGATGATAGAGCTTGAGTTATTTGGTCTTCAGTCAAGCCTAAAAGTTTTAGTCTTAGCCGATCATAGTTGTCAGATTTTTGAATGACTTTGATTGTTTTATATGTCTCAGCATCTTTAGGTTTATCAACTTTAGCTGGTGCAGATTTGGTGTTTTTATCGTTATACACTTCAAAAGTTAACAATGAAGCTCTTGTGCCAGCTTCCATATAAAGTCCATAAGCTCCCATTTGAAGACCGTCAAATGCAGTTATATTCTGCAGATCAGTAGTTTCTCCGGTGTTATCATTAATTATTTTAATTTCTCCATTTGGATTTAAATAAATCCTAACAGCCAATACTTCATCAAGCCTGGCAGGATAGACAACACTACCATTGACTTCAAAGCTTGGGAGTCCAGAGTTTGTGCTAATTCCTATATCCACTTCTCCAAGTTTGAGACCATATGACAACTGATTTTGATAGTGAATGCCTTCTAACTGCGCTAGAATAGTCAAAGATTCTACAAATTTTGTAGTATTTCTGAATACAGATAAGTCTGGAACTGTCCTTATTTCTTTTCTTGCTGTTGGGAAATTGTTATTTTCTATCACGAATTGGCCATTTAAATTTTGGTAAATATCTGCGTATCCAGCGATATCGAATGCTTCAAGGCTTCAAGATTTAATTGGCTGAAGCTTGAATAGTAGGCTTGATTTTGGCTCTTCTATTTTTCCAGCAAATTCTAAAATCCCATTTTTATCCTTGATTCCTTTGTCAAGACACTTAGCGATGATCATTGTCAGAATATTTTCTTTTGTCAATTCTTCAATTAGGCGTTTGGTTTTATCGCTAGCATTCGAAAACATTTCCATTATTTCTTCATCTGTAAAGTCGTCATAAATATATTTTTCTGCGATTGTCTTTACAATTTGTTTAATAAGTAACTGCTTTTCTTTATTTCCGATGACTTTAGTTTCAGCTTTAGCATGCTTCATGATGGATCTTAATAGGTCTGCTCCTTCATTGTCACTAATATCTTTATTTTTTAAGATAAGTGTAATTATATTAACAATAATGTTTTCTAAGTGAACATAAAGAGTTCTGAATGAAACAATTCTCTCAGATTTAATATTGAAGCGCAAAAATTCTGAGTCTATTAAAGCAAACCACAAATTGATAGCTGAGTCTTTAATGTTCTGCAGTTCATCTTGGCAAAGCATTTCCATGGCATTAAAGTTATTGATCGTCTTTAAATAAGCAATGGACTCTGCATTAACTGACACCGTCTCATCAGTGGCAGGAGAATAAATCGCTACTGTGTCCCCATCAATTGCTCTTATAATACATCTTGTCATCCTAGAATCAATCAGTTTAGCTTCAGCCAGCTCAATTGGATCGTTTCCAAAAATATCAATTTCCTTCGATAAAATTGTTAAAGTTTCGATTGCTCCAACTTGATACATAGGAAGTGCTTTTCCGTCCTTTAAGTTTTGGCAAGCATCGTTTAATGATTTCATAATTGTGGTGAGTATCTCGCCTCTCCATCTTTCTATGTTCATGAATTCTTTCAAAAGCACAATTGCTTCATAGCCACATCTGAAAAGTTTGCTTTTTGTATCTCTGAAGCCATACCAGTAAGTCATTTTTCCAATTCTTTTAAGCAAAGATTGGAAAAAGTCGGTGCTTGTGCTTTCAGAGTCAGGAAGCGTAGTCCAGATTGCACCTAGTGTTTGAGGTGAGTGCTGGGATGGGAGAATTGCTTTGAGGATGCTAGACCCAAGGGCAAAGTTGCTTTCTGCGCTGCTCAGGAAAGTAATTTTAAGGAGCTCTGCAAGATATTCTTCACGAGCTAAGAGGCTCACTATTGTACTCGATCCGAAGCACCCATAAATTGTCCACAATAGAGAAGTCATATATTCACTTGCAGATTTTCTTTCTTTATATACTTCTAAACAGCTATTAGGAAGATCATCATACTGGAGAAGAGCCCACTTCAGCTCATGATAATAATCGAAAAACCTATTATGATCTTTAGCTATTGCATGCATTGCTACATACAAATCTAAATTGCCTTCTTCGTTTTTGAATTCTGATGGGCAATTTTCTTGAACTTTATCGCTCTGCACAATGCCTTTAATTTCTGCTAACTCGAAAAGATCGATAAATTGTTGAAAAGATTTTCCTTGATGTTTTGGATTGAACCTTGAAACAATATTTTTATATATGGTATCAATATTGCAAAAATCATAAGATAAAGCTGCTTGCTCAAAATCTTCTGGTATTTCAGTCCAGATCTTGGAGTGGTCAATATAATACTGATCTTCTTTAGAAAGTGTATCTTTCGTAGCATAGATTGCGTTGATATATTTAAAGAAATCGAAATTTCCTTTAGAATTTTTGTAAGCATCTTGGCTTGAAAGGAGTTCTGAGCACTCAGGATCAAGTTTCGAAATTTCAGCAGGAATTAAAACCCCTTTCATTGCAGGGTCAGCTTTGGCAACTAAATCGTTAATCGTTTCCTTCAGCTAGGATTCTCCTAGTTTTTCAGTCTCTTTATTAAACTGCCTCACCCATTCTTGCATTGGATTCTTTTTAAAAGCTTTGACAGTGTTCATTTTATTTACCCACAACTGCCCTGAAACTACTTCGCTGAGCTTTAGACCTGAGTAGCCCAGCTCCAATAGCGATTGATCCCACTTTAATTCATTAAAAATCGAATTTAAAAACAGATCTTGGACAGTCTGTTTGACAACTGAATTAATTTGACTTACATTTCCAGCTGCACTAAAGACTAAAAGCTTATAAGCGGCCCATACTGTTCTGCATAACCTATCTTTAAGGGTTTCTCTTAATTTCTTTTCATCTTCTGATTCATCACCTAATAAATCATAATAAGGCTTGTATTCACATTCAAGGCTCTCCTGAATACTGACAAGAAATTGGTTCTTTGCACTTGGTTCGCTCTTTTTGATGAAAATATGTTTGGATTCTCCATTCCGAGTGAACTGGCCTAAATTGTTATATCCTTCAATTTCTTCAGATGCGATTTGGAAATCGACTACAGGAATTGCTCCATTGTGCTCAATAATTAAATAGAGATTCTGGCCTTCTCCTTCTCTGGCTTCTAAGAGAATTTTATCAACATCTTTAGAGATATCAGCTTCTACCAAGATTTTAAATCCTGTAATGCACTGATCCAAAAGGAATGATTTGGTATCAACTTCTTCTCCTATATAACCTTTAGACCAATTCAATAAAAGAGAAATGATAAGTGGGAACTGTTGCTCGACTATCATAAGATTATCAGACTCTTTTAATGGGAAGCATAACGCATCTAAAATAGTCAAGTAATGGGAGTATAAAGGTCTTTCTATGACTTCTGTTTTTGATTTGAGTAGCTCTTTCTGCAAGTATCCATAGATGGTATAAAATGACTTTTGGACACACTTTAATAGGCTTAAATCAATTCCTTCCACATTTTCCCAATAATGGAATTTTATATTGTTTTGTTTTAAAGAGTCAATAAAGGATCTTATTAGTGAAGTTTCTTTTCTAGACGATAAGTTCATTGAGTTTCCTAAGCTGGAAAGTCCAAGAGCTCTTGCAATAGCTTTCACTCTTCTTTTCTCAATGGTGTCCACAATTTTTTCAGCTGAGACAGGAGTTTCGAATAACGAAAAAATAAGCTCAGATATTTTTTTGATTCCTTTAACGTCTTCTGAGTGGCTTTCGTCTTCGCTTTCATTCCTTCCTAGCTTAACAACTAAGCTTGAATCTACTGCAACTCCTTCTTTGACTTCCTTCCATTTGCTTTCATTTCTTTTCATTTTAGAAGTACTGGCTTCTTGGACTACATTTACTACCAAATATTTCATTGTTTTAGTAATCCCAAGCTCATTTAAGCCTTGAGTATGCTGTGAATTGATTAATAAAGCGCATTTAAATACAACATCTTTACTCTACCTCCAGCTTTGCATGCAAGAATTTTTACTCATTAATTTGCTTTTAAGATTAATTTGAAAGATTGTTTGAAAAATTAATTTAATTAAAAAATTTTATATTTTATAATGCAATTTTTTAAAAATTTATAGAATTAGCATATCTGATTATTAAAATAATAATTAATTATATATCAAAATATCTATTCAAAATTTTTATATAAATTTTATATAAATTTTGCTTGATAATTAGGAATTCTAATTTTTCTAAAATCAGGTTTTTTCTGATGGCTTTACTAACTATACGGAGAATTAGAGACTTCTTCAAAGGTCATAGATACAGTTTCTTTCAATTTTTGGATGTATTTCTCAGCCCACTTTCTATATTTGACTGCATCTTTTACGAGGTATTTTACTGTAGATCCAACACTTATAGGATCTTGAAGAAGGTTTTTAAAAGTCTCAGCGAATTCGAAGATAGCTAGATAAACAGCGAAAATGGCTCTTTCTGCTTTATCAAATTCAGATCCTCCAAGTGCTGAATCTTCTTCGCTAATTCCGCTCAAAGTTTTCAGGGCATTCCAATCTCTTCCAATTTTGCTATCCCCTTCAATGAAATCATTGATAAACTGATTGTCAGAATACTTTGCATCTCCCCATTTTCCAAAAGAGTCAATATACTCTTGCAACGTCAGCTCTGATTTATTATTGCATACCAGCTTTTTAGTAGGATCGCTTCTAATAAACTGATTTAGCATCTTAGGCTTAATTTTTTCTCCAATTCCAGGCACTTGGGCAAGGGTGATAAGACTATCTGGGATAGGATTTTGAGACTTAAAAAGTGATAAAGTCTTATCAGAAATTCCGTATTTAAGCAATGGGTTTTGAAGTAAATCTCTCGCTTCTTCATCTTCTGGTGTTGCCTCAAATTCTCCAGAAACCAATTTTACGTAGATAAATCTAACCAAAAACCCTGCTGCATCTTTTATGGTATCTGGCCATTCTTTACTTCCCCTCTCTTTGAGCAATCAAAAAATTTTGCTCGCTTATGGTTAATTTTTTGTTTTAAAATTTATATGTAAAAATTTTAGTAAATCTTTTTTTTCAAATTTAAAAAACCAATTCGTAAAAATTGTAAAAACAAAATGTTTAAAATAGACAATATTAGCAAGAGATTTGATGATATTTATTATCACTTATAAATGTTTTTTTTTCATAAAAAAGTTTAGCAAAATATTTCTGTTTGCTTACGGAAGATGGATTTTTGGGTAAAATAATTTTTCCAATGGTTTCTTTTGCACATGGAGGGGGAGTTAGTATAATATTCAGCTTGCACTTCACCGAAAATATCAATTTTCCAGCCCCACGTGGAAAAGTATCTTGAGTAGAATGTGAAGAACAAATAAGGGATATTTACTTCAATTCTTTTTCCATTCTTTGGGAAATTTTCTCCTTCCCAGCTGAAGAGCACATACATTAAAATGGTGACACGTGTAAACCTGCCCTCTTGGCGCAGCAGTCCAGACCTTATGGCTACTGTGAATTCGGAAGGACTCCGAGCCGAGAACTAAGTGCAGGCTCAAGAGGTGTGTATCCGGGTAGGTTTTTGCTGCTTTACTGTGGTTGGAAATGGAGGCGCTCAGCAATGCCCTTTGGATCCAAAGACTCATTGGCACTCCTCTAACGAGAAGCTGGGGTTTCGGCCCAGGCCATAGGGGAACAGTCTTTTTCCTGTAGCTGCTGAAGGAAGTTATTCGGCACCCGACAGACTCCAATGATCCTTGGAATCAAGCTACTCCAATCGCCTGTAGCAGGGCCGTAGAAATCCATAAGCCGCCCACTCAAGACTGAATTCTCAAGGCAAGGAGATACAGAAGGTGCTGAGGGCACTCACAAGAGGGATAGACCCTCTGGCTGGAGCCGAAAAGCGGTAGAACCTCCCGTACAGGAGTTCTTTGGCGACTGTACCGCGAATATGGCTATTGCCTGACTTTAATAATCCTAATCCTAATCCTAATCCCATCTAAAGAGGTTTCCTTTTTTATTATCGTCTTCCCAAAGCTCTAAATAATCTTGATATCTTTCGGTTTTGCATTTAGGATCAAAGACCAAATAATATTTTCTTGCTCCAGGGATCTTTACCTTGTGGGTAATAAAATAATCTGTTTGGTATTTGTGACTACTTTCAAAAGCATCTCCTACAGCTAGAGTTCAGCATTTATTTAGGATTTTTGGCTTTGGGTCAAAGTGTTGTAGAGATGTTG
This sequence comes from Blepharisma stoltei, assembly GCA_914767885.1. NCBI lineage: Eukaryota > Ciliophora > Heterotrichea > Heterotrichida > Blepharismidae > Blepharisma > Blepharisma stoltei. Next base: position 498,074 of record CAJZBQ010000050.1, read on the forward strand.
TGATGCTCTGCAAAACTAGCAAAATTTTTGCTACCTCCTTTCCCTCATGAGCGAACAAAAAAATCTTGTTCGCTCATGGAGAGGGGTTAATTTCTTTTTTAAAATAATTTATATATAAATTTATGAAATTTTAAAAAATCTTAATTGGAAAGCAAATATTAATTTATTTTGTAAAATATGTTTTAAAACGCAATTTGTTTAAAATTAAACAAAATTAGCCATAGATTTCGTAATACTAATTATCACTTATATATCATTTTTTTCCCATAAAATATTTTTGTTCGATCATGGAGGGCGGGTTTTTGGTCAAAAAATATGGATTTTTCTAATGGTTTTGTTTGCTCACGGAGGGGGAGTAAGAAATCAAGGCTCATTCTGGTTAAAACCAACATGTAAAGAAGAGTTTCTAATAAATCTGCAAGTATAGTTTTTCTTAAAGTGTTTGTGAGTTCATCTGACAATGTAGACCCTTTTTCTTTTGCTTTTACAATATGAAAAACTTCTTCACACTTCTGGAAAACACTTAATGAGTAGTTCATTAAGATTTCTTGCCATTTTCCTTTGAAGTTAGACTTAGCAGCTTGACCGAACAAAACAATTTGACTTGTTTCAAGAAGTTTCAAAACTCCAATAGATGTCTCTTCTCCTCTTACAAGTTTCTTGGAAATTTCTGAAGAAAGCTCAATCAAGTACTTGAAATAAGTTTCCACTAAATGCTGAGACTCGTCATTAATAAGCTCTAAGGCTGGGAAAAGTTTTTCTGGTTGAGCCATTTCAAGGAAAATTCTATCTTCAAGCTCTTTAAGGATACCTGATATCTCAACTCCGTCCATTTGATCTTTAAGTCTATCTAGTAAGTAAGACAATTTCTCCTTTGGGTCCTTATAAAAGACAGAAAAGCACGATGTCACAATTTTTGTGGCTTCTTCACAAGCCTTGGACCCTGGCATGCTAGTTATTAGATCAATAGCGATTTTCATAATTCTTGTTCTTAGCTGTCTTTCTAAAGTTACATTTGGGATCATGCTCGACCCAATTAAGTGCGATCTGGTGAGTTTTAGGACATAAACGAGCATTTCTAAATAAATTTCTTTCGATTCTCTTTCGACATTTTCTGAGTGAATTTTTTCAATACAAATCAAAGCCAATTTTTCTAAAATTTCGACAGTTTCATTCTTGATGTCAAGGAAAAGCCAAATTTTTTCAACATTCGCCTTTTTCTCTATATTTTCTAATTTTTCTATGATATCGGAATTTGAGACGTCAAGCGATTTAAGAATATAGTGCGTGAGCTCAATAGGCTTCATTTCGAGATACTCATCAGCCATTTCTCCAGTTGTGATAGCTCTGTCAATGATGCTTAAATCTTCAAGCTTCACTTCTACATTAGACCTTTTTCTATAGTTTTCAACTTTTATGCGAGCAATTTTTGGCATATCTAGGGGATTATAGATGATTTTGTATTTGCCGTTTTCACTAACGCTCATAAAAAGTTTCATAATTTCAGGGAGATCTTTAATAGGTCCATTGGGGTCTTCTTTTCCATTATGGAAGAAAAGAACAGTGCGCTCTTCCATATCCAGCAAAAGTCCAATCTTGTCCCCGACTACATATCTTTCGAAGGTGTACAATTCCATTCTAACTTTGCCTATACTTCCGTTAGGCTGATAATAGAGAGCACACGATTTTTTTTTTATAGGTGGTCTGTTGAGGTCAGAATAATATCTATTACAAACTCCATAGTAAACTCTGTCATCTTCACCTTCAATCCAAATCATCTCAAAATAGTGAGCCCCTTTTGTCCAAGCTTCTGCTGAAAGAACAGTTGCCCATTGACCTAAAGTTGTACTGATTAAAAAATCTGGCTCATCGCTTTTGATTTCTAACTTCTCTACTTGGCTAATGAGCAAAAATTCTTTGCTTGATAATTCTGATAATTATTTGAAGTAAATATCTAATTTAATTAGATTTATGTTTTAGCTATTTATATAACTTGCTTGAGATTTTATTATTTTAATCCCTTTTTATATATCAAGATATAGTTTGGACAAAAAGATATAATAAACATTTTTATTCTTACTCCCTCTTAGTGAGAGTACAAAAAGTTTTTTGTTCGCTCATGGAGGGTTAATTTTCTTTTAAAAATCCATACATAAATTTATAGTAATTTTTTTTTAAAAAATTACCAATTCGCAAAAATTGGAAAGCAAATATTTAAATTAAATTGTAAAATTTATGTTTTAAAACATAATTTGTTTAAATTAGACAGAATTGCCTAGATATTTCATTATAATAATTATCACTTGCATATTAAATTTTTGCCATAAAAAAAAATTTTCTATTAAAACAATTTTATTCACTCATGAAAAGTGGAGTTTTGGATTTTTCTAATGGTTTTGTTCGTTCACAAAGTGGGGGAGTTAAATAAATGAATTATTTCTTTAAAATTATGAATTTTTTAGAATCCTTTTTTGCTAACCAATAGGGAGTAATTCTTTCGCTTTCTTTTGAGTATCCCAAGCAAAAGAATCACTTATTTTTAAGAACTTAAAGTTTGTTAGCATAGGGAAAATTTGTTTATAAATTGGAGAATAGTCTTGACTTGGGTCCAAATTGGCAAATGCTAAAGCTAATGCTAAAGCGGTACACACATTCCCTGTAGCTATATAAAGCCCAAAAAGAATTGAATAGCAGGCATTTATGTCTTCCTCTTGGATATTTGGGAGCTCTCTTCTTATCATTGAGTTGACAAATGTAAGAACTGATAAAACTGCTTGAGAGATAGAAGGGTCTTTATCATATAGTGCCATTGGGCTTAAACCAAGAACTATACCTGAAGCAGCTTCTATAACAGTCTTATAAAGTCCAGGTTTATCAGAGCCTAAAACCTTAATTATCCCAAGCAATGAAGGCAGGCCAAAAAATAGCTCTAATTTGGCAATTGGGTTGAGGATTTCTTTAGTTTTTGAAGCTAATGGCTTTGATTTTCTTTTTTCGCGCTCATCCATTCTAAGTAGAGCTTCATAAGTTCTGCTCAGGAATTGAAGTTTTTTCGTCACCTCAGCTGAGCTTGAGTCTTCCCCTCTACGTACGTCAATTTCATTCAGTAAGCCTTGGATGACTTTTGTGTGCCTTTCGTTGATAAAGCTTTTATCTTCCATGCTGCACATCATTTGCTCTTCATTTATGCAGTTCAGGTCTTCAAGATTGGCTAAGGCAGATGATGATGAACTTGGGAGATGATAATTATTGAGGTCCTCTCGAGCAAATAGATAACTATAATCGAAAAAAGTTTTTGGTCACCAAGAATGCTCAGATCTCCCTTCAGCTCATTTTCTAGAGCTTCAGAAGTTAAACCTGATACACGAGTTGCTATGCTGGTGGCTGCGTTACCCATTAATTATTAGTGATGACTGAAAATGGTCTAAATATAGATGATAATAAATCTGTTAAATGTTTTTAAAGTCTTTTAAGCAGAATATTTAAATCTCCTTTCAGCTCTTTTTCTAGGGCTTCAGGAGATAGGTCTGATATACGGCTGCAAAGGTGATAGCTGCGTTACAATAAATTATTATCCTTAAGAGAAAAATGGATGATGTATGCATATAATAAAATCTGTTCTGATTTCCATAAAATTTTAAAAATGACAGAGTAAGTAAAAAGAATTCAAAATAATATAATATCTTGTAATTTTAATTCTTTAAATGCTCGCTAATACTGTATTTACTATAAAAATAAGATAATATTATCCATAGGCCATACTTCTGCATCTTATAAATGGATACACTATCTTTTGAGAATTTAATTCTGCAATCTGAATGATATTATCTTTTCTAATAAAAGTAAAATTAACCAAATAAAGGATGACATCCAAATCCTTTAGAACAGAAAGTGGCTTAAATCTTGTAAAGCATTTAGGTTGCAGACTAATCCAATATTCATCCATCCAAATATTAAAAGATCTGGAACTGATGGGATGTGCATTTTGTTCCTAAATAATTATAAAAATCCTTTTCTAAAAGCACTTAGATTGCATAATAAAAAAGAGAGGAAGGGGATGATTAAATGTTTTAAAAATATATACATTCCAAATAAAAAATATAAATTTAATATTATGCGTTAAAATATAATATATTTAATTAAACCTAATTTTAATTTGAATGCTGATTATCTTAAATATTAATGTCTAAATCATCAAACTTGTTATTGTGGACAATCGCATATATGATCTTCTCTTTCATGACTTCTAGAGATGTATAAGCTGGCAGCTCAAGTCTGAATATAGTATTGTCGACAATAGGAACCAATGTATTCACTGCTCCGGATTTACTGTGCTTGGCTATTGTAAACTTAAGAGGCCAATCCCACTCATTAATCTTAGACCTTCGAGCAATATAATCAATAAATCTGGCACGCTCACTTTCTTTTAATGATTTAATTGCTCCCCAGAAGTTTTCAATGTGCGGGTCTGTTCTTCTGCAGTTCTCATAAACGGTGTTTTCTTCTAAGACTTCTAAATAAACTTCTTGATTCAGGCATATGAGTTCACGTAGTTGAGCAGCTGTGAATAGGTTCAATTTATCAATAGGAATAACAGCAGCCATACCTTTCCTTATAGAATCATAAGCTTTAGGATTTTCAAATAATTTGTGCTTCTCTAATAGATCAGCATAGTGGCCAACATTTTCAAAAGTAACGTCAATATTGGCTCCGTCTTCACAAAGTTCCACAACTTCTTCTCCTTATTTTACTATAAACTTCTCAGAAATGTGCTGGCCGAAGTTTTCCGAAGTAATTCCACAGGCTTCAAGGTTCCTTAATTTATGCAAAAACTTGTAGAGTGGGAAATCAAAGTCTCTTAAATCTTCAGTTGTGACGTCTTCGTATAGAGAGAGACTAGATTAGAGAGGGTTAAACGGGGTTTATTTCAGCCCCTGATCCAGTTGAGCTTAAGCTTTACGCTCATTTGGCGATCATCACTAAAGCCACCTAACGCCCTTTTCTGTCGATGTCACCAAATGGTGTTGCGCCGCTGGCCTTCTTGTCTGTGGGTTGAGGGAGGTTCAGTTAGCCCAGACCACACCCACCCGGAATTCTGTCACCTGCAACCCCGTGGCCTTTCTGCTAGTTTTTTATTTTTCCGGCAAAAATTTTGAGTTATCTTGTCGCTACTGGCGTTTCATGATGTCATGAATTGCTTTCGTATAGAAGATGCTTAAATACAATAATAGGGAGCGAAAGTCTCAGCCTTTGCTTGGTACGGATTGCAGAACCGAAGAATTTTCCAAGAGTATTGAATAGGTGCATATGAGCTGGGAGAGTGGAGGTTGGATTGATAATTCAATTATCTCTTCCATTGCCTACGTTAAGGACGTTATTTTGAGATGGGATCAAAAGCGGAAGTATTGGAGATTGAAGCTCTTTAGAAAGTTCTATCAATAATTCATTATACTTACCTGCATCATCTTGGATTCCTTCTGGCTTGTATGCAAATTTGAACATTCTTGCAGGATGTCTAAGAGTTTTATTTGCTGATGCTCCCAAGGCTCTGCTTATTTGACTAAATATTGAAGCAGTTGCAGAATGATCAGCATCGCCTTTAGCTTTTATTTCTTGTGCTTTAGCTTTATCGATAGTAATTACAACTTTACAGTCAGTTTTAGACTCATCAAGATGACTTTCCAGTTTTTCCCTCTTGAATCTTGACAATAAATAATACTTAGCCTTCTTAATAAACTTCATGAGAGAGTTTTCTGTCTCATCTGCTTCAGTGTGCAAATCGAACAGATAAAAGTAATTTTGGAATCTTGAGCAGAAGCTAAACAAAATTTCTTTCAAATTAAACAGTTTTGCTTTTGATAATTTTTGTAAGTCTGGATAATAGCTTAACTCTTCTGTAGAAATGCTTAATGAAGTGTTGTTCAGCATACTATCGAAGCTAATTGAATTGACATCCAGGTAGCCATCCATAAATTCAATAAACTGCTGTGCTATTCCATCTTTGAAAAATTTTGAATAAGTAGGCTTGTAGTTTTCTCTCCAATTTCCTCTTTCGCTAGCTGATGCAAAGCTCAAATAAGAATCAATAAGTTTTGTGTTTCTTCCTTTGAAATTAGGTGTTAAAGTGAACTTATAGCCCCAAAATTTATTTTCTTGTTCAAAGTCAATTCTCATAAGATCAACACCAGCAGGGTATTTTCCTGTATTACAGATTGATAAGTTTTGGTTTTCTTCTGATAAGACACCAATAAATTTGAAGCAGTCTTCAGAGTCTTCGATATTAAGAGCCACTTGGACAGTGTCTAACAATTTTTCATTCTTATAAAAGGCAATTTGGTTTTTATCAAAATCGATATAACTCCCAATAACGTCGTTTTGGTCATAGCTCTCGCTGTCAGCGTTATTAATTTTTCCATTATTATAATAAATTATAGTTTGCTCATTTTCTTCAATAGTATTCGCATTGATCAAGCTCTTCTTACTCCCCTCGCTCTGTAAGCGAAAAAAGCATTAGGAAATCCCTTTTTTGCCCAAAGTCACCCCGGGACTAACAAAAATTTTTTAATGTTTTTTTGTTGAAAAACAATTTTGGTTTATAAGTGATAATTAGTATAATGAATCTTTAGCTAATTCTGTTTAATTTTAAATTTCTTGCATTTTAAAAAAGAAATTTTACAAATTAAAAAATAATATTTGATTTCCAATTTTTGCGAATGGTATTTTTTAAATTTTTAAAAATTTAACCCCTCTCCGTAAGCGAACAAGATTATGTTTTTTGTTCGCTCATGGAGGGGGAGGAGTTAGTAAAGCCAACGCCTACAGATCCTTTGGATTCAACAGAGACTTCGATGTAGTATTTGCCGTGTCTCATTTCAGCTTCAGTTCCATGGTAAGTTTTATCACTTGTTGACTTTGTGACAGTCATTTTATCCGCGTTGAGTGCAGCTCCATTCTGATTGCTTTCCCATGCGTGCTTAATATTATACCATTTCAAGAAGATTTGCTAATAATGAACGACTATTATTTAAACTATTCTATTTCTTGCAAACTATACACCTATAGATTAGATTAATTAGATTAATTAGTTTAGCGGGTCATGGAGGTTTATTTCAGCCTCTACCCAGCGCTGCCAGCTTCAGGCTTGCGCCCTATGCACCGGCTCTGTAGCTCACTCCATTTTCTGTCGACGTCACCAAAAAATGGTGACGTCGCCATCTAACAGGGAGACTCACCCAGGTACTCCTTGATCAGGGTCTAGTGACCCGGCGCCGTCCTTTCTGGGGAGGGTGAAAAGTAGCCCCCGGAATCTCCTTCAGGTCCCCTAAGCTCCACTACAAGCTTCCTCACTTTCCTTCTAGTCCTGAAGTTTGACTCCTGATTCTGCGGCTCTGGTCTTCTTGTCTTTGTGAGAGGTAAAAAACCTTGTCGTGGTGTCCCGACCAAGGTAAAAAAACCCACCCTGGACACAATATCCAGGCCCCGTTTACTTCTTAACCCCGTAGTCCCTGAGGATACAGGAGAAGGACGGGTCGGATGGCTCGCCATTTTAATTGTGTCATACACCTATAGAAGATATACCAGTTTTATGAACTGGGAACCAAAAATAGACTGAGTCTCCGATAATATCCAAACTTCTTTCAGAAAGAGGTTTGGACCCAGCGACTCTTTCAACACTGAGCACAGTAATGACTTGATTCAAAGCGCCAAAGCAGACCACTGGGGTGACTGAAGAAGCAATCCCTGTGAATTTGAAAACTTCGATAGTTCCATTAAAGAAAGTCAGCTCTCTTAAGTTCATATCAATAAACATTGTGACTTCATCTCCCTCCTTAAATCCTTCGAACCCATCTTTGGACCATCCATTCTTGTGAAATTCTCCAGTTCTTTTCCAACTCCATACATCATGATGACAGTCGCATCCTATGTACTCATCTAGGTCATAATCATAGACATCCTTTTCAGTCCTATAAACTCCAATGTACCAATGTTCAGAGCCTCCATCAGATGTTATCTTGAATCTGATACTAACTGTGCCGTCCGAGTAGTCTTCAGACCAAATTGCGTTGCTCCATCCAGTTCTTTTGAGTCTGGTAACTTGCGCACTTCCTTCTGAAAAAGTGACTTTCCTTCCACAAGGTTCTTTTCTCCATCTCGTGGTTGATGCTTCAATTTTATTTTCTTTGACTAATTTCTTACCATATTCATCATAGCTGAAAATAACTGTGTCTCTTCGATCAAGACTTGAATTTGAATCGAAGACGATGTTAATAAAAGAAGCACCAGGAATTTGCATGAATTTTTTTGTGGTTTGTCTAGCATAAGGATGTTTGGACTCATAAGTGCTTCCGAGGTTGCAAGTAAGATTCTTCTTAAATGATTCGAATAAGAAAGTTTCTAACAAATCATCTTTTTCGCTTAGACCTTTAATATCAGAAACAAGTTCACAAAATTCCATAAATCAAGGCTCCTCTCCAGTAAGTTTGAATTTATGTGAAGCATCTTCTAGTAACATTGCAGTAGCTTGCATCAAACTATTTTCTACTTTTTTAGAGCTCACAGCATTATGAAGCTCATTTGCTTGAGCAACCAAGATGCTAAGAATATTTTTGAACAATGGGCCTTTCTGATCTCTTATGATCTTATTCAAAATTCTTACAGAGTCAAGCTTCAATTCCAATGTGCTTGCTGATAGAGAATGCAAGAAAATAGGCTGGACACATCTAGGGTGCGTTATTTCCATTAATTCTTTAGGCATTGGACTCATGCTTGAAATCTTATTTAGCACCCACATTGCAGGCCAAGGATTTCATGTAATTGCAGAAGGTGGGTTTTCAGGGATCACATAAAACTTATATCCCCAATAGTTAGCTGATTCACTATTAGGGCGGAAAAATAAACAAACAACTTCTCCTTCTACTTCAAATGGAGCCCAGTTTGTTTCTCCTCCTCTTCCTGAAATGATTTTGATCGTATCATATTTGCCTGGAGTCTTATAGAATGTTAAACGGTCTTGATTAGGACAAGTCTCACATTGTGGATCAAACACAATACTGAGACTTTTAGCTCCAGGAATTCTGATTTCTTGATCTATATCCATGAAATTTTTATATGGGTGGCTTGGGCTTTCAACTGTTAATGGAGTCAATGATTCTTCTTGCTTTTCTCTATAGATCAGGCATCTAAGCATACTTTCTAGGCAGTCCTTGAAAAGTTTGCCCTTGAATTTCGGATTGTCTTGGGACAGTAAATTATCAATCTTTTTAGAAATTTTATTTACAGAGCTTCCTAAGAAATCGAATAATTTAATGATGCTAAATTCTTCAGTTATTGTTGCAATAGAGGCTGGGCATTTTTTTATGAGCATTAGAGCAAGTTTTTTGTATGAGGCTTGCTTTGAGGAATCCATAAGCTCATAAAAGTGGCTGAAGAGCTCTTGAATAGAGAGAGCTTCGAAAAAGTCTTCTTTAACTTTTCTTTCAGTATTTTCTGCAGTTTCTAATAATCCGCATAGTGGCTTTCCAGATGAAATCATCTTCTTGAATGGTGTAAGCGCACAATTCAAAGCAGTATCACTTATCTTTACAGCTAAAAATAAGACTGATTTCTTCCCTAAGTTATGGCCAAGATTTATCGCATTGCCTTTGTCATCTTTAATTATATTATACCCAAATGGCACTTTTACGTTGTACATTGAAGAAGATTTGATGAAAATGACATCTTTTATGCAGGATTTTTCTATATTTCCTTGCCTTGCCCAGATGTGAGTCAAAGAGTCACTGGCATAGTCTTCAGGGTCAAAGTTCCCTAAATCTTTATGGCCTTTAGCTTCTGTGCCTAGAGCAATGCTTGAACACCCATTTCCAGTCGTGAACTGCTCAGTTTTAGCGCATAAAATCATTCTCCTTGGAATATTGAACTCTTTTTGTTTGCCATCTTCATAGATCGGAACTGCTCTAAATCCATAAGGAACTTCACGAATTGTTTTAACTAGTTTTAACTCAGTTATGACTTCTTGATTTAGAGAGATAAGGATATTATGGAAAGCGTTCGGGAAATTCTGAGAAATGTAGTCTAAGCTAGACCTTAAGTCTCTATCTGATGATAGCGCTTGAGTTATTTGGTCTTCAGTCAAGCCTAAAAGTTTTAGTCTTAGTCTATCATAGTTTTCAGATGTTTGAATGACTTTAATTGTCTTATAAGTCTCAGTATCTTTGAATTTATTAACTTTAGTTGGTGCAGTTTTGCTGTTTTTACCGTCATATACTTCAAAAGTTAACAATGAAGCTCTTGTGCCAGCTTCCATATAAAGTCCGTAAGCTCCCATTTGAAGACCGTTAAATGCAGTTGTATCCTGTAGATCAATGCTTTCTTTGGTGTTTTCATTAATTATTCTAATTTCTCCATTTGGATTTAAATAAATCCTAACAGCTAATACTTCATCAAGTTTGGTAGGACAGACAACAGTACCATTGACTTCAAAGCTTGGCGATCCAGAGTTTGTGCTAATTCCTATATCCACTCCTCCAAGTTTGAGACCATATGACAACTGATTTTGATAGTGAACGCCTTCTAACTGCGCTAGAATAGTCAAAGATTCTATAAACTTTGTAGTATTTCTGAATGCAGATGAATCAGGAATTGTGGTTATTTCTTTTCCTTCTGTTGGGAAATTGTTATTTTCTATCACGAATTGACCGTTTGAATTTTGGTAAATATCTGCGTATCCAACGATATCAGATGCTTCAAGATTTAAAGATTCAATTGGCTGAAGCTTGAATAATAAGCTTGATTTTGGCTTTTCTATTTTTCCAGCAAATTCTAAAATTTCATTTTTATCCTTGATTCCTTTGTCAAGGCATTTAGCAATGATCATTGTCTTAATATTTTCTTTTGTCAGCTCTTCAATTAGGTGTTTAGTTTTATCGCTAGCATTCGTAAAAACTTCTATTATTTCTTCATCTGTAACGTCCTCATAAATGCATTTTTCTGCGATAGTCTTTATAATTTTTTTAATAAGCAACTTCTTTTCTTTATTTCCTAAGACCTTAGTTTCAGCTTTAGCATGCTTCATGATAGATCTCAACAAGTCTGCCCCTTCATTGTCGCTAATATCTTTATTTTTTAAGATAAGTGTATTTGTATTAACAATCACATTTTCTAAGTGAGTATAAAGGGTCCTGAATGAAGCAATTCTCTCAGATTTAATATTGAAGTTCAAAAATTCTCAGTCAATTAAAGCAAACCACAATTTGATGGCTGAGTCTTTAATGCTCTGCAGTTCATCTTGGCTAAGTATTTTCATGGCATTAAAGTTGCTAATCGTCCTTAAATAAGCAATTGACTCTACATTAACTGACACTGTCTCATCAGTAATAGGAGAATAAATCGCTACTGTGTCCCCATCAATTGCTCTTATGATGCATCTTGTCATCTTAGAGTTAATTAGTTTTGCTTCAGCCAGCTCAATTGGATCGTTTCCGAAAATATCAACCTGCTTCGATAAAATTGCTAAAGCTTCGATTGCTCCAACTTGATACATAGGAAGTGCTTTTCCGTCTTTTAAGTTTTGGCAAGCATCGTTTAAGGATTCCATAATTGTGGTGAGCACCTCGTCTCTTCATTTTTCTACGTATATAAGTTCTTTCAAAAGCACAATTGCTTCATAGCCACATCTGAAAAGTTTGCTTTTTGTATCTCTGAAGCCATACCAGTAAGTCATTTTCCCAATTCTTATAAGCAAAAATTGGATAAAGTCGGTACTTGTGCTTTTAAAGTGAGGAAGCGCAGCCCAGATTGCACCTAGTGTTTGAGGTGAGTGCTGGGATGGAAGAATTGCTTTGAGAATGCGAGAGCTAAGGGCAAAGTTGCTTTCTGCGCTGCTCAGGTAAGTAATTTTAAGGAGCTCTGCAAGATATTCTTCACGAGCTAAGAGGCTCACTATTGTACTCGATCCGAAGCACCCATAAATTGTCCACAATAGAGAAGTCATATATTCACTTGCAGATTTTCTTTCTTTATATACTTCTAAACAGCTATTAGGAAGATCATCATACTTGAGAAGAGCCCACTTTAGCTCATGATAATAATCGAAAAACTTGTTCTGGTCTTTAGCTATTGCATGCATTGCTACATACAAATCTAAATTGCCTTCTTCGTTTTTGAATTCTGATGGGCAATTTTCTTGAACTTTGTCACCCTGCACAATGCCTTTAATTTCTGCTAACTCGAAAAGATCAAAAAATTGTTGGAAAGATTTTCCTTGATGTTTTGGATTGAACCTTGAAACAATATTTTTATATATGGTATCAATATTGCAAAAATCATAAGATATAGCTGCTTGCTCAAAATCTTCTGGTATTTCAGTCCAGATCTTGGAGTGGTCAATATAATACTGATCTTCTTTAGAAAGTGTATCTTTCATAGCATGGACTGCGTTGATATATTTAAAGAAATCGAAATTTCCTTTAGAATTTTTGTAAGCATCTTGGCTTGAAAGGAGTTCTGAGCACTCAGGATCAAGTTTCGAAATTTCAGCAGGAGTTAAAACCCCTTTCATTGCAGGGTCAGCTTTGGCAACTAAATCGTTAATCGTTTCCTTCAGCAAGGATTCTCCTAGATTTTTAGTCTCTTTATTAAACTGCCTCATCCACTCTTGCATTGGATTCTTTTTAAAAGCTTTGACAGTGTTCATTTTATTTACCCACAACTCCCCTGAAACTACTTCATTGAGTTTTAGACCTGAGTAGCCCACCTCCAATAGCGATTGATCTCACTTTAATTCATTAAAAATTGAATTCAAAAATAAATCTTGGACAGTCTGTTTGACAACTGGATTGCTTTGGCTTACATCTCCAACTGCACTAAAGACTAAAAGCTTATAAGCAGCCCATGCTGTTCTACATAATCTATCTTTAAGGGTTTCTCTTAATTTCTTTTCTTCTTCTGATTCATCACCTAATAAATCATAATAAGGCTTGTATTCACATTCAAGGCTCTCCTGGATACTGACAAGAAATTGGTTCTTTGCACTTGGTTCGCTCTTTTTGATGAAAATATGTTTGGATTCTCCATTTCGAGTGAACTGACCTAAATTCTCATATCCTTCAATTTCTTCAGATCTGATTTGGAAATCGGCAATAGGAAGTGCTCCTTTGTGCTCAATAATCAAGTAGAGATTCTGACCTTCTCCTTCCCTGGTTTCTAAGAGAATTTTATCAACATCATCAAAAATATCAGCTTCTATCAAGATTTTGAATCCTGTAATGCACTGGCCCAAAAGGAATGATTTGGTCTCAACTTCTTCTCCTATATAGCCTTTAGACCAATTCAATAAAAGAGAAATGATAAGTGGGAACTGTTGCTCGACTATCATAAGATTATCAGGCTCTTTTAATGAGAAGCATAACGCATCTAAAACAGCCAAGTAATGGAAATATGAAGATCTTTCTATGGCTTCTGTTTTGGATTTGAGCAGCTCCCTCTGTAAGTACCCATAGATCCTATAAAATGACTTTTGGACACACTTTAATAGGCTTAAATCAATTCCTTCCACATTTTCCCAATAATGGAATTTTACATTGTTTTGTTTTAAAGAGTCAACAAAGGATCTTATTAGTGAAGTTTCTTTTATAGACGATAAGCTCATTGAGTTGCCTAAGATGGAAAGTCCAAGAGCTCTTGCAATAGCTTTCACTCTTCTTTTCTCAATGGTGTCAACAATTTTTTCAGCTGAGACAGGAGCTTCGAATAAAGAAAGAATAAGTTCAGATATTCTTTTGATTTCTTTAACGTCTTTTGAGTGGCTTTCATCTTCACTTTCATTGCTTTCTAGCTTAGCAACTAAGTTTGAATTTCTTGCAACTCCTCTTTTGGCTTCCTTCCATTTGCTTTCATTTCTTTTACTTTTAGGAATGCTGGCTTCTTGGACTACATTTGCTGCCAAATGTTTCATTGTTTTAGTAATCCCAAGCTCATTTAAGCCTTGACTATGCTGTGAATTGATTAATAAAGCGCATTTAAATACAACATCTTTAGAAACTTCTTCAAAGGTCATAGATGCAGTTTCCGTTAATTTTTGGATGTATTTTTCAGCCCATTTTCTATATTTTACTGCATCTTTTATGAGGTATTTTACTGTAGATCCAACAATTGTAGGATCTTGAAGAAGGTTTTTGAAAGTCTCAGCAAATTCAAAGATAGCTACATAAACAGCGAAAATGGCTCTTTCTGCTTTATCAAAATCTGGTCCTCCAACTGCTGAATCTTCTTCGCAAACTCCGCTCAAAGTTTTCAGGGTATTCCAATCTCTTATAATTTCGCTATTCCCTTCAATGAAATCATTGATAAACTGATTGTCAGAATACTTTGCATCTCCCCATTTTCCAAAAGAGTCAATATACTCTTGCATCGTCAGCTCTGATTTATTATTGCATACCAGCTTTTTAGTAGGATCGCTTTTAATAAATTGATTTAGCATCTTATGCTTAACTTTTTCTCCAATTCCTGGCACTTGGGCTAGGGTGATAAGACTTTCTGGGATCGGGCTTTGAGATTTAACAAGTGATAAAGTTTTATCAGAAATTCCGTATTTAAGCAGTGGATTTTGAAGCAAAGCTCTCACTTTTTCATCTTCTGGAGTTATCTCAAATTCTCCAGAAATCAATTTTGCGCTGATAAATCCAATCATAATCCCTGCTGCATCTTTTGTGGTATCTGGTCATTGTTTAGCATAATATTCAGCTTGGACTTCACCGAAAATATCAATTTTCCAGCCCCAATAGGCTCTATAGATATCTGAGTGGAATGTGAAGAACAAATATGGGGCATTTACTTCAATTCTTTCACCATTCTTTGGGAAATCGTCTCCGTCCCATCTGAAGAGCTTTTCTTCTTTTTTGCTGTCTTTCCAAAGCTCTAAATAATCGTAATTCTTATTGGTTTTGCATTGAGGGTCAAAGACCAAATAATATTTTCTTGCTCCAGGGATCTTTACAGTGTGGGTAATATTAAGATTTTTATCATAATTGTGCTGACTTTCGTAAGCATCTGTTGTAGCTAGAACCCACTCTTTATTTAGGATTTTTGGCTTTGGATCGAAATACTGTAGAGATGATATGATGATCTGCAAAACTGGTAAAATTTTTGCTAAGAAATCAAGGCTCATTCTGGTTAAAGACAGCATGTAAAGAAGAGTTTCTAATAAATCTGCAAGGATGGTTTTTCTTAAAGTGCTTGTGAGTTTATCTGACAATGTAGACCCTTTTTCTTTTGCTTTTACAATATGAAGAACCTCTTCACATTTCTGGAAAACACTTAATGAGTAGTTCATTAAGATTTCTTGCCATTTTCCTTTGAAGTTAGACTTAGCAGCTTGACCGAATAAAGCAATTTGGCTTATTTCAAGAAGTTTCAAGATTCCAACAGATGTCTCTTCTCCCCTCACAAACTTCTTGGAAATTTCTGAAGAAAGCTCAATCAAGTACTTGAAATAAGTTTCCACTAAATGCTGAGACTCGTCATTATTAAGTTCCAAAGCTGGGAAAAGTTTGTCAGGTCGAGCCATTTCAAGGAAAATTCTATCTTCAAGCTCTTTAAGGATACCTGATATCTCAACTCCGTCCATTTGATCTTTAAGTCTATCTAATAAATAAGACAATTTCTCCTGTGGGTCCTTATAAAAGACAGAAAAGCACGATGTCACAATTTTTGTGGCTTCTTCACAAGCCTTGGACCCTGGCATGCTATTTATTAGATCAATAGCGATTTTCATAATTCTTGTTCTTAGCCGCCTTTCTAAAGTTGCATTTGGGATCATGTTCGACCCAATTAAGTGCGATCTGGTGAGTTTTAGCACATAAACGAGCATTTCTGAATAAATTTCTTTCGATTCTCTTTCAACATTTTCTGACTCCCCCCCTTTAAATTGGAACAAAATATAGTTAAAATTTCCACTTTTTTGGTAAATTAAAGCCTCCTTTAAATTGGAACAAAATTTAAATTTTATAATAAAAAATTATATATAATTTTTATCTAAAAAGTTTTGATATAAGTTAAATATTTCTTCTTAACTAAAATTAAAAATTTAGTTATATCTTTCTCTTGTTTAAAGAATAGAGTATAAAGAGCATCTTATTTAAATAAATTTATTATCCTTAATTGCTAATTTTTAAAATTTTTTAAAAAAATTTTTATTTTTTTTGATAAAAATGATATTTTTATTTAAATAATTTTGATATAAATTCAAAGCGAATTCTTTATAAAATTTCAAAATTTAATTATTTTTTTCTTTATTTTTAAAGAATTGAGTATAAATAACATCTTCTTTAAACAAAATTAGCACTTTGGTCGATAAATTTTCTAAAACTTTTGTTTCAATTTTTTTATCAATAAAAATAATAATTTTTGTGTAAATAGTTTTGATACCAATTAATAGTGGCGTATTAACTAATAATGAAAGTTTAGTTATATCTTGCTTTGTTTTAAAGGATAAAGAGTAAATAGCATTTTATTAAACAAATTTTATTGATCTAATTCGATAAAATTTTGCAATTTTTTTTTTATAAAAAAATTTTATTGATCTTTTTTTTTTTTAAAAAAAATGTCTTAATCCCCCTTTAAATTGTAACAAAATTTTTCGTTCCAATTTAAAGGGGGGGAGTGAGTGAATGTTTTCGATACAAATCAAAGCCAATTTTTCTAAAATTTCGACAGTTTCATTCTTGATGTCAAGGAAAAGCCCGATAATTTTTTCAACATTCGCCTTCTTCTCTTTATTTTCTAAATTTTCTATGATATGATCATTTAAGACGTCAAATGATTTAAGAATATAATGTGTGAGTTCAATAGGCTTCATTTGGAGATACTCATCAGTCATTTCTCCAGTTGTGATAGCTCTGTCAATGATGCTTAAATCTTCAAGCTTCACTTCTACATTAGACCTTTTTCTATAGTTTTCAACTTTTATGCGAGCGATTTCTGGCATATCTAGGGGATTATAGATGATTTTGTATTTGCTGATTCCTCCAAGGCACATAAAAAGTTTCATACTTTTAATACATTCAGGAAGATCGCTAATAGGTTTGGGGTATTCTTTTCCGTTGCGGAAGAAAAGAATTGTGCGCTCATCCATATCCAGCAGAAGTCCAATTTTGTCACCGACTACGTATCTTTCGAAGGCATATAATTGAAATCCTACTCTATAAATACTTCCCGTAGGTTCATAATGGAAAGTCATCATTTCGTTTTCAGGGGTCGAGTCGAGGTAAGGATAATATCCATCGCAAATTCCATAGAAAACTTTGTCAGTTTCACCTTCAATCCAAGTCATCTCAAAATAGTGAGCCCCTTCTGTCCAAGCTTCTGCTGAAAGAATAGCTCCCCAGCCATCAGTAGCTGTTCTGATTAATATATTTGGCTCATCGCTTTTGATTTCTAACTTCTCCACTTGGAAATGAGCAAAAATGCTTGCTTGCTAATTTTTTAAAAGATTATACAAACACTTTAATTATTTGAAATGATAACTAATTTAATTT
Organism: Blepharisma stoltei; assembly: GCA_914767885.1. Lineage (NCBI taxonomy): Eukaryota > Ciliophora > Heterotrichea > Heterotrichida > Blepharismidae > Blepharisma > Blepharisma stoltei. The sequence goes on from CAJZBQ010000050.1 coordinate 515,605, forward strand.
ATATTATAATTTTTTGAGATTTTATTATTTTAATCCCTAGTTATACATCAAGATATAGTTTACACAAAAATTTATAATAAACATTTTTATTCACTAAACAAATGAATTATTTTCCTAAAATTATGAATTTTTAGAATGATTTTTTTTTACTAAACCGATGTAGAGTAAGCCTTTCCCTTTCTTTTGAGCATCTCAAGCAAAAAAATCACTTATTTTTGACTTTGTAAGGATCTTAAAGTTCGTTAGCATAGGGAAAAGTTGTTTATAAATTGGAGAATAGTCTTGATTTGGATCCAAATTGGCAAATGCTAAAGCTAATGCTAAAGCGGTACACAAATTTCCTGTAGCGACATAAAACCCAAAAAGAATTGAATAGCAGGCATTTATGTCTTCTTCTTGGATATTTGGGAGCTCTCTTCTTAGCATTGAGTTGAAAAATGTAAGAACTGATAAAACTACTTGAAAGACCGAAGGGTCATTATCATGCAGTGCCATTGGGCTTAACCCAACAACTGTACCTGAAGCAACCTGTATGATGATCTTATAAAGCTCAGGCTTATCAGGGCCTAAAACCTTAATTATCCCAAATAGCGAAGACAGATTAAAAGATACTCCTGATTTGGCAATTGGTTTGAGGGTTTCCTTAATTTTTGAAGCTTCTGGCTTTGATTTTCTTTTTTCACGCTCATCCATTCTAAGTATAGTTTCATAAGTTCTGCTCAGGAATTGAAGTTTTTTCGTCATCTCAACTGAGGTTGAGTCTTCCCCTCTGCGTAAGTCAATTTCTTTCAGTAAGCCTTGGATGACTTTTGTATGTCTTACTTTGATAAAACTTTTATCTTCCATGCTGCACAGCATTTGTTCTTCATTTATGTAGTTCAGGTCTTCAAGATTGGCTGAAGCAGATGATGATGATGATGATGAGCCTGGTACCTGATACTTATTGAGGTCTCCTCGAGCTATCAGAGCACTATAATTGAAAAACAGTTTTTGGTCACCGAGAATGCAAAGATCTCCCTTCAGTTCTTTTTCTAGAGCTTCAGAAGTTAAACCTGATATACGAGTTGCTATGCTGGTGGCTGCGTTACCCATTAATTATTACTGGTGACTGAAATGGTTCAAATATAGATGATAATAAATCTGTTAAATTTTTTTAGAATCTTTTAAGTAGAATATTTAAATCTCCTTTCAGCTCTTTTTCTACGGCTTCAGGAGATAGGCCTAAAACAAGCTGCAAAGATGGTAGCTGCGTTACAATAAATTATTATCCTTAAGAGAAAAATGGATGTATGAATATAATAAAATCTGTTCTAATTCCATAAAATTTTAAAAATGACAAAATTTGCTTTGGAAAGACTTAAAAGTGTAGGTAAGTATAAACAATTCAGAATAATATAATATCTTGTAATTTGATTCTTTATAACTAGTTAATACTGTATTTGCTATAAAAATAAGATAATATTATTCATAGGCTCTACTTCTGTAACTTATAAATGGATACACCATTCTTTGAGAATTTAATTCTGCAATCTGATCGATAATGTCTAATAAAATTAAAATTAGCTTAATAAAGGATGACTTCCCGATCCTTTAGAACAGAAGTGGTTTAAATCTTGTATAGCATAGCATTTAGGTTGCAGACTGATCCAATTTTATTACTAAATAATTATAAAAATCTTTTTCTAAGAGCGCTTAGCTTGCATAATAATAAAAAAGACTGACTCCCCCCCCCTTTAATTGAAACAAAAAATTTTGTTTTCAATTTAAGGGGGGTTAAGAAAATTTTTGTTATAAAAAAATTTTTATATATAAAAATTTTTTCAGAGATAAAATTTTATGGTTCATTCTGTGTTTGATTTTTAATTTTAATTTCATGAAAAATTAATTCATAAATTTCTCAATCTCAAAGTGTAAACTTGCTGAAATGGTATTCTTCTAACTCTCCCCATAACAATGGACAAAATAGAGTTTAATTTTTAAATCTTATATGTTTGAAGCATATTAAATAGGGTATTAACGTATTTACATATAAAATAATGATTTTTACCTATAAAATTTTCTATTATAATAAAATTTTGTTTCAATTTAAAGGGGGGGTAATTTCCCAAAAAAGTAGGAATTTTACCGATATTTTGTTTCAATTTAAAGGGGGGGGGGAGTGAGGAAGGGGATGATTAGATGTGTTAAAAATATATAGCATTCCAAATAAAAAATACAAATTTAAGAAATAATTGTTCGAGGATTTTATATTTTTGTATTTATAGATTTTTCTATGATCTTTTAAAATATTATTTAAAATCTTATTGAAATGCTGCCTTCTGAATTCTAATAATTTCTTAATTGTTAATTTTTGAATAAATATAGCTCCAGAAAATAGCTTTGTTATTTATAAAGAGATAATTTGTGCTCATCCTTACAAAGATAAGATTCTCCATCTTAATTATCATTTTATTTAATCATTAAGCTAATAAAATTATTCCTAGCTAAAATATTAGCATTCCTTTATTCTACATTAACTATTTGCCGCTTCTATGTTCTTTATTTAAAAGTATGATATTGAAATAATGATTGGATGCCTGAAAGCTGAGTTTTGTAGATAAAAATTTTTGATGAATAAGCATCAGACTTTTATTTTTAAAAAAAATCCTCAATATGAATTTTATTCAGTTTTATATTTTTAGAAATAATTTCTTTCGCTTTCACGTCAAACAATAAGATATTATCCAGTTGGTATTTTTTGCAAAATATCTCACTGTTATTGTAGAAATGGTGCAGCTTGATGTAAACATAGCGAATGTTGTGTCAAATCTGTGAATTTGAGGAAGGGATGAAGATAGAAAGATATGATGGGCTCATGGAAGATTATGGAGATGATGCAGTAGGCTTTTTTTAGAAGAATAGAGTTTATAATTCAGGGAAAGAAGGCAGTTAGTCATTGATGGGCCTACATTGGAGGCTCAAATAAGTACTCACATTATTGCCTGTATTAGATGAATCTGAAAAGAAAATGAGAGAAGTGCTGCATTAGATCAGAAGTAAGTTAGATAAGATTAAGATAATTATAGAAGTAAACCTCTATTTATGTGTTAAATAACTTAATTTCGAATTAAATCCTTCTCCCCTGAGCGAACAAAACCATTAGAAAAATCCCTATTTTGCCCAAAATTTAGCTCTCCGTGAGCGAACAAAAATTTTTTTAATGTCAATTTTTTATGAAAAAAAAATTGATATATAAATAATAATTATTATAACGAATTCTCTAGCTAATTCTGTTTAATTTTAAACAACTTGCATTTTAAATATAAATTCCGCAAATTAAATAATTTTTGCTTCTCAATTTTTTTTACAAATTTTAAATTTTGAAAAAATTCTATAAATTGTTTGCTAATACGAGGGGGAGTTTAGAAATAAATTCTAAAAATGAGCACCGCGCAAAGGATTTGTGATCGAAACAAAGGTTTCCAGCAATCAATAGATCCAGAACTCCTCCAAATCAAGCGAGAAGAGCATCACATTGAGCTTCGTCGCAATAAGCGTTTCGAGCTCAGCAAGAAAAGGCGCTTCGCTTCTTCCCAAACTCCCACCCTTTCATTTTCCTCCGATTTCAGCTCATTCCGTCCTTATCTTCAAAATCTCATTTCAAATAAGCGAATAATCCTTGAATCCTGCATCGAAATTCTAAAAAATAATAACCAGCCAAGCATTATCAAAGAAGCCCTTTATATTACTCGGAAACTATTAGAATCGATCTCTGAAGACTCAGACCTCGACATTTATGTGGAATTAAACTACATCCCAGTGTTTATACATTATTTAAGCCAAGATTATCCTAAAGAAATTCAGTTTGAAGCTTCCTTTGCCTTGTGTTCATTTGCTACTTTTGATCATAATTATGTGGAAATGCTGGTAAAGAATGGAGCAATTAGAGAATGCCAACTTGCGATCAGTAGAGACTATGATGAAATCGCTGAAAATTGTATATGATGTATAGGAAATATTGCTGGGGATAATGAAAAATATAGAGAGATTATTATTTCTGAAGGAATTTTTGATTTTTTGATGGATGCGCTACAAAATATTAGTGTACAAAATAACAAAAGCCCATTGGTGAATGTCTTGGTATGGGTGCTTACTACCCCTCCATGGGCGAGCCAAAAATTTGTTTTTCGCTCACGGAGAGAGTTTAATTTTTTTATTTCATTATATTAATTTTATTAAAAAAAAATTTTTTTCGATTTAAAAAATCACAATTCGCAAAAATTGAAAGCAAATATTATTTAATTTGTAGAATTTATGCTGTAAAATGCTTGTTTTTTAAATTAGATAGAATTCGCTAGAGATTCATTATACTAACAATTACTTATAAATCAAAATATTTTCATAGAAAATTTTTATATTAAAATAATTATTTGTCCGCTCACAGAAGGTGGTATCAGGCAAAAATCGAGATTTTTTTCAATGGTTTTATTCGCTCACAGAGGTGCTGAGTTAGCAATATTTCTAGAAGTGCAAATAAAATCCCTGATTTGACTATGAGAAAATTGTTGAATATAGTTAGACCTTGTTTAGATTTGGAAGATAATGATATAATAGCATCAGTATTCTGGATTTTAAATTATTCTACACAAGGTGATTCATATTGTATAGAAAGAATTCTGGAAGCTAAATACGCTCCTATTATAATTAATTATTGTGATTCCCATGATTATTCTATTGCACTTCCTGCGCTAAAAACCCTTGGAAATATTTCTAGTGGAAATAATGCTCAGACTGAGCTTATGCTAAATTTAAATGCCTTAGAAAAGCTTCTCAATCATATTAGATCAAGCCAAGCTGTTATTAGAAAAGAAGTGTACTGGGCTCTAAGCAACTTTGTAGGAGGGTCTTCTGCACATGTAGAAAGAGTCGCTCAGCATTTAGTGATCCCGCTAGCAATGAAAGGTCTTACAGATGAAGATCATGGCGTTAGAGTAGAAGCTGGCTGGGTTTTCAGTAATTTCGGTATTAGAGGAAGTCCAGAGTGCACTATTAGTCTCATAAAAAATGGGTTTCTAAATTATTTACAACAAGCTCTTGATAAAGAGACCGACCCAAATACTTTGAAAAATTTATTAGTGATTACAAAAAGAATATTAGAGGCTGCATCGATTAAACCGCAGGAAGAGAAAAAAGAAAACAATATTTGTCTCAAGCTATTTGAAAGCTCAGGATGCTTACCACCCCTTCTCCGGGGCGAACAAAATTTTTTAAAAAAAAACTATTTTGATATATAATTGATGATTAATATAATGAAATCTCTAAGCAGCTTGGATTTTTAAAACATGAATTTTACAAATTAAATTAATTTTAATTCTCAATTTTTACGAATTGGATTTTTTTAAAATTTATATATAAATTTTTCAAAAAAAATAAATTAACCTCATGAGCGATAAAATTTTTTGTTCACTCACGGGGGAGTTAGCAGCTTTGCATAAACAGCTAGATCATGGCAACAGCTTTGTGAATGAGTTTGCTTTAAAGCTATTAAAAGAATTTTTTGATTATGAGGAGCCGGAGGAAGAACTTGATATTGAAAATGCAAAAATCACAAAATTTGAGTTTTCATAATTTTAATTAATTTTATGGTAATAAATTTATTTCTAGCTCATACTCTTGCTGAAGGGCTTTGCTTTCGAAACAAATCTGAATATCTTATTGTCAATAGAAAAGTATACTCTGCTTTTATGTATGATTTATATGAATTTATAAAGTAATTTGTTTACATGCTAAATATCCCGGTAAATAAATGAAGCACTCTGTAATTATAATTAGAGATGAAAAAGGTGATAGCATAAAAGAAAGCTTTAATAGGATTTATTAAAGCATTCTATGTATAACGATGCCAAATGCAGATTGCGGCTTCCTGTTTTATACCATAGAAACCACCAAAGAAAATTCGCATTTGCTCTAGTTCAAAGTGCTAAATTTATTCATTAGACATCACAATATAGTCAATTATTTATCTACTAGAAAATATTTTTTAATCCTAAATTATTCGTTTCTAAACTTCTAATTCCTGTTTAACTGATTTTGTTTTCAAATCAAACCTGAATACCTTATTGTCAATTGAAAAGAATACACTTCTATAATTGTATGATTTATACATAAGCATGCCCCGATTTTGCACATTTGAAGCAAAAAGGATTTCCCATTCAAAAATATTTCCCGCGAAAGATTCATAAATGCTGCCTTCTGTTTCTATGATGTACACCTTTTCATAATGCTTGCAGATTATCTTTTTTCTGCCTTGGCATAATTTTAGAGAGCATTTGTTATAGCTGTTGCTATATATATCATATATAAAAAGCCGAGAATGACTGGATCCAGAAATCAAAATCTTATTTTTTATGGCCTCGCAGCAATAAAGAGACCCTGGAACTGGGAGATCAGCAAGAATTTGCCATTTATTGCTCTTGATATTAAATTTTCTAGCATTTGCTAGCATTTTCCCATTACTCCACCCTCCAAATACATATACAAATCCTTTTTTATATATAGTGCCTGAATATATACTAGGAATTCCATCTCTCAGGGATTTAATTTTACCTTCTTTATTTATAAGAAAAGCTGTCCCTTGATAAGCTTTATTAAGGCAATTTCCATAGCAGAACAAGTTCCCATCAGCATAGCATAGGGAATACCCATACAAATTATTTGGTAAATTTAATTCACATGAGGTCACTATATTCGTATTTGGATTATAAGAGAATAGTTTTTTGGTATCTGGGTATATGCCATATAAATTATGAATATCAAATGGCGTAGTCATTTGGGAAATTTTTTGGACTGATAAATCAATTATCGAATTTTTCTCCAAATCAGCTAATATGGCGTTTAGGACAAACTTTGAGTTTATCATTTCAATCTGAAGCTTCAGTTTCAAAGCTCCAGAAGTGATTTTGGATTGCTTTTGGCTCAAATAACTATTGTTTTTGCTTTTTAGAGCCTGCTGAAATGGGCATTTTGAAGACATGGACAACTTTTTGCATTTCTTTTTTATCCCTTTTAGCAAGGCTAATAAATAGTTTGCATAGCTACTTATCTCTGTTTTTGCATTCTCAGTTTGGGCTAATAATACCTTCTTGGTGGCTTTTATCATACTTTTTACTTCCTCAAGCTCACTATTTAAGATCTTAAAATTAGCATTATGATCAGAGCTTGAATTTCTGTGGCTTTTATGGGAAGGAAATGCAGAGCTTTTGAGTGGATTTGCCTTGATTAATCCTTCACTTTTAGAAGGTGCAGGATTTTGAATTTCTTGTAAGTGATTTATGTGGTGTTTGCAATTAGGTAGATCTTCAAAATGGTTTGATCTATGGAATTGACACATCAAGGTCTTTTTTGATTTGCATTCACAAACCAAAATTGGTTTTCTAACACAATTGGAGAAATAGCATTCCATTTTACAATTTTATTCTGCTTTATATTGAATATTTAGCATTTAAGCTGGATTTATTGACATTTTTTCTAGAAAATTTTATTATGAATTCTATAGAAATTAATTAATGAGGCAAATAAAAATTGTGGTATGAATTAATGCATTTGAATTATATTGATTTTTTTGGTATCGTCTTTATAAAAATGGAGATTTTTATTTTTTGCCATTATCATTGCTACTGATATTTTAACTAAACACTTCATATCTTTACTGAATTTAAACCAAAAACCTTATTTCTCATTAAATAATTTATACTCCTGGTGTAATTTCTTAAAGTCTTCCACGTGCAGAATTCCGTTTCATTTTGGAACTTTTCGCATGTGCATGCAAACTTTACAATGCAAAAAATTATCACTGTGAAATTCCTTTCACATGCAGAAGGCTGTAAGAAATTACAGTAAGGACTATAAAAATAATTTTATTTAATATTCTCTATATTTTAAATAGAAATTTTCCAAGGTATCAAAATTTTCTCTATAATTTAAGATTTCTTGATTTCTGACACTTAATTTAGAGCCAGAAAAATCCGATTCATAATTGCAGACACTGTCATTCTTTGATGACCACTCCAATGAATGACTTAAATCTTTTCCGATATTCCATAATTTAATATTCCCATCATTTCCATAAGTAGCAATATGACTTTCATCATCTGAAAACACAAGAAATTTAATTCGATAAGAAAAATTTTTTCTTTCAAAAACAATACTTCTAGATTCAATTTCCCACAATATTATTTTCCCATCTATATCACAAATTGCCATATATTTATTATGTGCAGAAAACACTAACATTTGGATTCCAAGATAGTCAAAAGATAGTTTATTTCAATTGGAAAAGTCTCATAATTCCACAGATTTGCTATTTCACCATGCAAAATACATACCTGAATGGGAAAGAGCTAAGCCTTTAAAATTTTTCGAAATTGGGGCGGATTTCAAATTTTGAAGAGACTCAATTTTCCATAAATAAGCCAAATTTATGGTCCTATGCATAGAAATTAAGTATTTTCCGCATGGGGAAAGTGCAATGTCTGAGATTTGATCTTTGCAGCTTCACGTTTGAACGCATTCGTTTAAATCTGTATCTCAAATTTCAATTTTCAAATTTATATTAAATGCGAAATACTTACCAGAAGATGAGATTTTTAGATTATCTATAAGTCTTGGGCAAGGTATGATGGAGCATCTTCTTTTTTGACTGTAAAAGTCTGCTATAACTACTTTACGCTTTTGATATGACTTATTATATAGGCAAGAGACTGTTGATACATTATTAGAATATGCAAATTCTTTATCAAGAAATGATAATTTTCGGTTGTTTTGAGTGTCCCATATATTAAATTTTGGATTTTTTCCAAAAGTAATAATAAACTTGTTATCATCTGTAATTGAAATATTATATACAGTATTCTGAGAGTCTTTGCTGCTTATTGATTTGAGAATATTTTTAATATCAAAGGCTTTGATTTTTGTGCAAAAATTAACAAATAATAAAGAATTAGAAAATTTGGACTTTAAATAAGGAAAGTTTAAAGTATTTTGATCACTACTTCAGGAGGCCAGTTTCCAAATAAGGCTAAATCTCCCCTTTAATTTAGAAAACCTCTCTAAATAAATTTTTCTTTGCAATAAATTATTCACCAAATCGTATTCTGTTTACATTACCACTATTAAAATAGAAAAAACTTTGAAATTTTCGAATTTGGCGTTAGTTAGCCAGCATAAATAGGGCATTAATCTTAATATTGAGTGCCAGATGGGGAAAAGCCGTATTGGTTACGCAGTCATCAAGAATTCGTCCACCTAAGGATCCTGAAGGATATTGCCGGATTACTCCTTTCTAACCACATATACTAAGTTAAACATATCGGAACTGAATCTCAGCTGGTTTCTTGCCCAATTCGCCTTCGTCATAAAGTTAAAAAACTTGCATTAAGAGATCGGTATGCTTGACCTCCATTTTAAGTATATTTTACATAGGGCATAAAAGATGCTTACATAAAAGTGCTTATTTACCTACAAAAACTAAACTTTGTAGAATTATGATCCAAAATCAAAAGTTATCGACATATTTTCCAATTTATATAGGAAGAGTAAACGATTCAGCATCCCATAATTTTATTCATAACTCTCTATTGCAAGATGTTACAATAATGGTTTTACCTTCAAAATTCATTGAATCAATTGAAGAAATAGCTGATAAGTGCCCTCGAAAATTTTTAGTTTTTTCACTTTTTAAGTCGAATAAATAAATAACCCCTTGGAAATTACCTGCAAATACTCAATTCCCACAAGAAAAGCAAACCAGATAGTTTCCTAATATATTAAATGTTTTTATATAGCTTAAGTCTTCTGTTTTGTATATCTCTAATCCTTTATTCCGCTCTCCAAATGTAAAATAGCTTCCATAAGGAGAAAACAAAATAGTGTTGTTCATATATTTATAATCCCCTGACAAATTCTTTACTAGAAGTCTATCTTTAATCCTCCAAATATTTATAAAGCTCTTAGCTTGAGTCATTAGAAATCTTCCACAAGGGGAATATGAAATTTCTAAGATTTCATTTCCCTCAAAAATTTTCCAAATCAATTTTTTAGTTTCAATCTCCCATAACTCAACCTCACAACGCTTTGTGGCTATTGCAATATATTTTTCACATGGAGAAAAAGCAAGAGCTGTGTCACTTGCCCATGTAGGGATTTCTTCAACCCCTCTATTCGTATTTATTTCCCATATTTTTGCAGTTGGAAGGCAGGCTAAATATTTTCCTGAAGCTGAAATAGTAAATGATGTAATTTCTAGCCCATTTTGGAATATCGGCAGCTCGTAGAATTTTACATGAGAAAGGTCGCAATTCTTAAAATTAGACTGATAAAAATAACACTGGCTTAATTTTGCATAAGATAAGTCGCTGTTTTCGAAGCTTGTATTTATAAAAACGCTTCTAGATAAATCAGCATAAGGAGCTCTTATTTTTTCGAAATTTTTATTTTTAAACTGAAATTGAGAAAAATTCAAAATTGTCAATGCATTGCTCGACGCTATGTCTATTTCATCAGTTTCTTTAGAATACAAAACTATGCTCTCCAGAATTTTCTGTTGAGTCTCTGATAAAGTCTGCTCAAATTCTTTGACAATCCTAATCTTAATAAGAATAAGAATACGCTTGCATAAGCCACATTCGTTGACCTGAACTTGGATGGCAGCTCAGAGTAGCGGGAGTTAAGATCAGCCTAACTGTCAGCCTGCTCATGTCCCCAAGCCTTGAAGGACCTTTCTATCTTCACCAGCCTCTGTGTAGAATATCTCTCTTCCCGCTATGTCTCTTAGGGAGTACAGAACCCCTCTCACAGAGCTCAGATATAGGGCCGTAGTTCTGCTCTAATTGCCATTTTACATTGTGTATTTGACAATATCTATCATTTTAGATAAGTCAATTTGATTAAAATAGCTTACTTTAATATTTTCAGGATTTTCCCAAAAATTGATATAATTACTTGGCCATTTTAAAAAAAGGGCTCATTTGTGGATTCGTGCGTCGAGTTTGGAAAAGAATTTCATATGGAAAACCAGGAAATCTTCGCATGTGAATTCTTTTTTCCCAAATGGAGTTCGAATCAATAAGTGGATCATGTTTTTTAAGATTGCCGAAACATTATATCATGTGAAATCTTTTTAGCAAGAATGCTAGATATAGTATGCACTGAAGACTTATGTAATGATTTAAAAGGCGATTGCAATTTGTAAGAGCCAAGCAGTGTTTTTGATGTGCTTTGATGAGATATTTTGTGAGCTTCTAAATTAAAAAAGCCTAATTTCCTTTTAGGTACTTTATTTGTATATTTAACATTCTCCAATCTAGCTTTCAATTTTTCCATATTTATAATATGATTATAATTATTTAACCTTAATACTTGCTTATCCCTCCTCCGTGAGCGAACAAAAAAAATTTTGTTCGCTCACGGATGGAGGTTAAAAATTTAAAAAATCCAATTAGCAAAAATTGTAAAGTATATATTAATTTAATTTATAAAATTTATGCTTTAAAATGCAATTTGTTTAAAATTAAACAAAATCAGCTAGAGATTTCAATATAATAATTATCACTTATATATCAAGATTTCTTTCATAAATAAATTTTTGTTCGCTCACCGAGGGTGGGTTTTTGGGCAAAAGTTAGGATTTTTTCAATGGTTTTGTTCGCTCAAGGAAGGAGGCAGTTAATATAATGCATAATAATGCCTGTTATTCAGCTATTAATTTCTTATAATCATCAGAGAATTTTTTTTCTATTTTTTTAAGCTCCTCTTTCACTGTATCAAATCTATTTGTAATTTTTTCTTTGTCTTCCAAACCTTTGCAGTTTTCCAATTCAAAAAAATAATTTATCCAATCTTTAAGAGACGGCAAATTTTCTATTATATCTTTTGTAGCTATATAAAATTCCTTTCATGCTTTAGGGATTATTTTATTTGACTCTCGATTTGAATAAAGATAAAATTTTGCAATGAAGTATATTGTTTGGCAATATTTTTTTTTATATCAATTGTCCCAGGTTGTGCCTGTAAATTTTCTAATGATTTCGATAATGATATATGGCTTCTCGTACCAATCTAAAACACCTGAAAAATATTCATTGATGCACGATATTCAAAAGTCAGTTTCTTTTGAAATTTCTTTGGTTTGGAGAGTTAAGTTGCAATAAAAATTCTCAAGAATATAGCTTTTGCTATCTGAAAACAGTTGTAATTGATAATTTTCTAATAATTCTTGAGAATTCAAACAAAGATCTAAAGCGGGTTTAATAGTGCTTTGGCTTGAAGATTTAAAATAAACAGTCATTTTACCTTTGCTTTTAAGCTTGAGGTTTAAAAGAGTAACATCATAAATTTTAGTGCTTTTAAATGAAACGGCTGGGAAATTAGAGGATGGCGAGAGAGCATCCATTAAAAGACCACCAGAAATGATATAGTTTTTCTTAAGGAATATTACATTTTCTGATAATGGATTGCTTGGATATACTGAAGGAAATATTGATGGATTAAGAGTTTTTGCAGTATCAAGTATAATAATTCCAAATTCATTTGATTTTCTTTTTTCAAGGCTATAAAATTTCGATAAACATTTAGGCATGTTTGGTCCGACAGCTACTATATAGGTTTTCAATGAATTTTCATTTTAAAATATTTTATTTTATCTTAAATATTATCTATCAAGGCCACCAATTTATCATGAAATAGAATATCTTAAATCCAATAGGAAGGCCTTTATGCTCGAAAATTATTAAAACCCAAGCATTCTCAAATACCAAGTCATTGATATATACAAAATTGCTTTCTTGTATCAAATCAATTGATAGGGTTTTCAGGGTTCTTACTCTCTCCTTAAGGGAGCTCAAAAATTTACTCGCTCGCTTAGGGGATTAAATTTTTAAAATTATATAAACCTCAAAATTTATAATAAAATTAAATAGAAGAGATTTCATTGTAATAATTATTAATTATATATTAAAAGAATATTTTTTCTTGCAAATTGAATTTTTCTCCAAAAGTAGGGACTTTTTTAATGGTTTTGCTTGCTAATGGTGGGGGAGTTAGATTAACTACTTTCGCTTCTAAATTATCAATGCTCTGAAATTGGTTTATATACCTTACTTTTCTTCCAGCTGCAAATAAAATTGAATCATTATCTATAGGGATTAGCTTAAAGTTTACCATTGGTAATTTTCTTTGTCGTCTAATTTCTTCAGAAATTTCAATAATTGAGGGAATTTTAATATTTTTTGAAGACGTGAGCTCTATTTTCATCTTATCAGCTATTGAGTATTGAAACGATTCAGAAAACTTATCTTTATTATATGTTCTTATCACAATTTCAAAGTCTAAATTTAATATTGAATACGATAGGATGTGGAATTGATTATAAATGCGATCAATTTGTGATAGAAGTAGCAAGGCTGGCAATTTCGATGGAGATTCTTGCAAAATAATATTTCTTGGGATATTTTTCATTGCTCCTTCTATAAGTGAAGCTATAATAGTATCTTTTATTAGATTTTGATCACAATTTTTTAACTGCTTGGTTATTGGGATATAAATAGCTAATTTTTTATTTTCAATGCAAACTCTATCATCACCATTTGTGAAAATTAGGGAAACCTCTGTTATACTTTGGCTAAATAACTTGGCAAGTTGATGGCTTATTGGGTTCTTAATTCATAGTAACTTAGGCTCAAAACTATAAAAACTGAAAGAAATGTCTTCATAAGAAATAATATCAGTCATGCTCTTTAATAATTCATTCAAAGTTGCAGAAAGCAGATAAAAAATTGCATCAGCATTTAACTTATCTTGTGATAAAGATTCATTATTATTTGCTTCTTGAAAATCTACATAAATTGGCATTATCCATGATGGTAATTCTGCTTTTTTCCTTAAAATATCAAAATGTCTATATAACTCACCTATTAAATCTTTATACTCTCGAGATCCAAGTATATGCGATTTAATTGAATATTTTGGCTTATTTAAAATAGGAGATACAAATAAATCTTTTGACAGCTTTAAATTTATGTTGGAAAAATCATCATCTAAACACCCAAAGGAAATAACTCGAGGAACTGTGCTTAATAATTCAGAAAAATTGACTTCGCATAAATCTTCAAGATCGGTTAATGAATTTTCAAAGTTAGGGTAATGGTTTTGCTTATCATATAGAATTGACCCATCTGCAGCACAATACAGCAAAGATCCAATTGAATAGGCTAGATCTTTGACTGTAGGGAATGTTGGCAAAACTTTAAATACTTGTCTTATTGAGCATATAAAATAGCTGTTATTATTTCCATGAATATATCCACGTAATATTTCTGAAATGGTAATAACTTCTGAACAATTAATGAGTAATATATCATTTTTTTTGCAAATTTCAGGAATCTTTGATGGAGGAATGTTTAAAAGGTATTTTTTCTTTATTTCTTCAAATAGGCATTTTATTGAGCTAACTTCAGGTCCATTTATTTTAGAGCCTAGAATAAAGGTAGAATCGTTGGAAAGTAAATCAGCTTGCTTTTCATTATAATTTATTGCTGATGACAATAAATTGCTAACATTTATAAGCACTGAATTACTATGAATCTGTTTTCCAATCCATTCCAAATTCTTTAATAAGCCCACTTTTGTAGCTAAATTTTGATCGTCACTATATAATATGTTAATAAATCTCTCAATTATTCCCTCAAAGTTTTGTAAATTTCATTCAAGAATAATGTTTGGCTTCTCCTTATTTTTCAAATTCTCTTGATAGTCAACAAATGCAGAAAGATTTATGAATTCTTTAATTAATTGAGGGCTTGTCATAAGCGACGTCAAAAATATCACTCTTATCTCTTCAAAAGCACGTGGGCAGTCTGAGATTTTAACAAATTGTTTGGAAAGATTATGTATCAGCATTTCAAAAGTAACTATTAGGCATTCGGATCTTTTTTCAAAACTAATACCATTTGTAACTATAATTCTATCAATTCCAGACATATTAGAATTATGGAGTGTTGCATTAATTACTTATGGCTTCATATTGGGAAATTTCATTTGGAATGCAAAGATATATGATATTAATAAACAAAAAAATTTGTATTGTTAGAATAATAATTAAAATTTCACAAGAAGCTATATCATAATTAGCATATAAATAAAATGCGACTCCGCTGGCTGCTATTTTCCGGATCTATTCAAAGTTTTGGGCAATATCGCGGTATATAGCCAAAACGAACAGGAAATAAATCTATGGGTATAGCCAAAAGACGCCCTGGATATACTGAGCATCCTTAGTTATGAAGTTAACAAGGAGATACTAATCTTTTAATAATCCTAATCCTTTCCCATAATTAGCATATTTTTTTGTAAAAGTAATTAGCACTGTTAAATAATTAAATTATGGCGAAACTCTCCCAATAGAAATTCCATCTCGATAATATTTTAGTTATGAGGGTTTGGGTTTTCCCTGGTTAAATTATCCCAGCTATGTCAGGGAAGCAAAGGCTGAGAGTTTTTCCTACTGAATCCTGACCTTAGGGAATGGTGTTTTCCAGAAAGGGCACCCCTTAGCCTAGGCGTTGGAAACTGGGACCTTTAGGGTATCGATCTCAATCAAGTAAATGGACTGAGCTCAAAGAATAGTCTTTTAAGCATAAACTTCAAGATTGGAGTCCTCACTTGAGATCAAAGCCGGAGGTGCCACACCTTTTGCGGGCTCTGAGGAAAATGGCGAAAAATTCACCCCAAAGCGATGTTGGGGGTAGCTGTGGCCGAGCAGCCTGGTAGTAGACGCTAAACGGGCTATAGATAATATAAAAAATTAACACTGTTTCTATATTTTCAATAATACCAGAATGAATATCAAGAAGTGCTATTAGATTTGCGATTCAGTACGCCAATGAGCTATTTCCAAATAACTTTCTCATATTTATGATATCCGGGCGACGTTTTAAAGCTGACAAAGGTGTTATGATTTCATTGATCAGTGAGTCTATATCAAACTTAATCATTCCTTTCAAGTCATAAAAGCCCCGCAAAAAATTGATAGACTTTCAAGCCAAGGTTTTGTATTTCAAGTTCTTATACAAGAGGCATTTTTGCGGACAAGTTACCATTGAGCTATCTTTAAATGTGAAAAACAGCTTATTGTGGCTTGGCTCCAGATACTCAAATTCTGAGTAATCTACATAGACGAGAGATAATTCGGCATCAGAATTATCTATCAATTCATTTATTTCAATCAAAAAATTTATAAGTGATCATGATGAACTTTCTCTAAAAACACCGTCTTCGTAGCTATCATTTGAAAATAATTCAACATTATAGAGTCCATGAAAAACTGAAATTCTCAATGCTCTCATGATTAAAGGATAGATGTTTTTAGGAAGACTCTGATAGTCCATCGTCACTTTTATGAGAATTTTTTGATATCGTTTATCAATATATGATAAAAATTGTTTAAAGCCTGAATCTAGCTGATCGACGTTTATATTTATATTAACTTTTTCTATTTCCTTTATAATAACTTCTCTCCCTCTTTTTGCATAATAAATATCATTATAAGCATCGAGTGTATTTTCAAAGCTAGCTGGGACTTCTTCATTTAATAAGGTTAAACTAAGCTCACTAAATAGCTTATTTGTCTCGTTTCTGAGATTTAAAATTTCCAAGGAAAGCTTTAAGGAGATTGGGATGTTATACCATTTACATGCAATTATTCTTTCAGGAATAATGTCAATATTATGATGAAATTCACTTAAAAATATTTTTCTTATTAGTTTTCTTTGTCCAAATTCTAAGAGAAGAGGAATTATTTTTTCACCAGAGATATTCGTTTTGAGTTTGCTTAAAAGCTTTTCTATGTCTAATATATCAATTGAATTTCAATGATTTAAAAATGTTAAAGCCCATATATCAAGCCCTGAGTAATTGTTGCTTATTTACTTAAATTATATCATGTTTAACTCCCCTACGGGGTAGGCGTTCCCAGGCTCACCACCACTCTTCCACGCGTTGGCCCACAGGCCTCTGGGTTCGATCTGCTTTGTTTTACCAGAGCTCACTTCCGAGCGATGTCACTGACTTTGACGGCTCATGACTGAGCTACTTCGCTTGAGAGCGTGAGCTGCTTGCTCAATAAATCCAAAAAATGGATTTTTCTGGCTGACTCTCGGCAAAAAGGGAGACCTGGGACGTACGCCCAGTTTCATGCTAGGAAGTTGCTCGAATGGTTCAGAGGACTTTGCTGAGCTTTCCCTTTTCAAACCACCATGCCTTCCTTTCCCACGAGGTAAAATCCATCCCAGTGGTTGAGCATGGGCCAGACTCTGCCCTGCAGAATCGCTTACCTAGCATTGTTGTTGATTTCCATAATGGCAAAAACCTTGCCGAATATAATTAAAATATGTGCTCGAAACTGCATGGCCGGAGGCCATGCCCAGGCTGAGAGCCATATTTTAATTCTGAGTAATTGTTGGAAAAGATTGATTCAAATGCTTCTATTGTAAATGAATCTGGATGAGTTACTAAAAGAAGTTCTACTGTATATTTAGAAAGCGTAAGAAGAGCAAGATGCGCTATTTCTCTAATTTGGCTAATATTTAACGCAAAGTTTTGGTCATCTTTATATAGCTCCTCTAATCTATTGAAATCTTTTTCATAATTTTGACAAGATTGCTCATACTTTTCTTTTAATAGCAAATTATACCTAATTATAAAAAATAAAAAATGCCTGCTGTAGCAGTTCTTCTATTTTATATAATAAATAGGATAATTGCTATCAGCATAAATGCTTTTATTTATTCTATTTACTTATACTTATTCCAAAAATTTCAAGAAGTTCAATAGTAATTTCATCTCTTCCTAGCTCAGCTGAAAATTTTAAGCATTCATAAGGAGGAATAAACTTACACGCTTTTAGAATCCTGACACCATATAGATTATTCAATACTACAGATCCCTTATACATTTCATCAACTATCTTTCCATTTTGTTGTGTCTTATTTTCAAAATTATATATTATGTTATGGATGTTCATACTACTATTCCCTAAACTCAGAATTTTTATAAGTAGTTCATTATTGCCTGTCCAAATCGCGCTAACTATTTCTAATAAATACAACCTATTTCCCTTTTATATATTTAAACAAATGGCATATATTGATAAAATTACTGTTAAGCATAGTAAGTAATCTCAAAAGCCAATTCGGAATAGCTTGCCGATCAATATTAAAGTATTTTCTAAATTCGCTTGGATATTTATATCTTTTGCTGATTTTTACATAATCATTAGAGTTTTTAATAATTTTGTGGTATATAGAACCAAACTGGTTTAGCCTTGCGAGATCTGAAGCGGTAACTAGAAACTCATCCTTTATTTCACTTTTAATAAACTTCAAAGGTGCTTGCATATATATATTACTTCCATAGCAAAGCAAAAGATCAACAAGCTTTTCATTTCTATTTTCTGCAGCCCAATGCAGTGCTGAAGGATAAGCTGCCACTTGGCAATCATTTCATGTATCAATTCTTAATACATAAAATGGCGACACCTTAGACGCACCTAAACTCTATGCAATTTTTTCTACTTTATGGCCAAGACGAACTGGGCTAAGTTTGACTTAGTTCTTATGGTTAGAAATTAGAATCAATGTCATCCTCTCTTAGAAATCATGAGCTATTGGTCCGGACCACAGAAATTAGTTTTTCTTATAGCTTTTGAGGGAAGAGACTTAGACACCCTCTATATTTCAGGGTTCCCTTCTTTGGATTAAGTTACTTTCCATTCATCCAATACAGTACAGCAGAAGTCCCAAGAGGATTGCTCTCGAACCATGTGATACTTTGAGGTATCCATAGCAATATGAATTGAAGAAATAGCAAGATTGGTAAAGCTTGCCAATGAAGTCATTTCAATCGTTCAAGCATTTGAAGAGATGTCTCAGATACAATGAATCCGCCAGAGGATGCTTGGTGACAGCATAATCAATATGTGGTAGCCCACCTGCTAGTTAAGATTAAGATGTATCAATTTCCCATATTCTCAATTTTTCATCATCCCCAGTATTATAATCTTCATATCTAGGTAAAAGCTCCCAAGATGGAATAGCAACAGATAGATTTGGATTAATTTCCATACTCAATAGTCTTTTTACATCTGCTATATAACCATTTCTAGCGCACTCTGATAAAATTCCTCCAAATATTATAGAAGTTACACCCAAGTCATATATTTTACTGTACATGAGTACAGCTACCGTTAAAAGTTCAAAATGTAAACAGATATAGAGCACATGTAGGATCTTTATTTTATTTATAGGTGTAGGATCAATATTTTTAGCTAATAAATTCTCCACAATGAAAATTAAAAATTCATGATGAATCTTTTTGTCTTTTCGCTTATATTGTGAATGCCTCGTTATCATAATATTTGATGATGTTCCATAGAACGAATTAAAGTTTGGAGAAAATTGATAAATAAACCCATTTATTGCAGCAATAAAAATATTTACTGAATTTTCTATAATTTGGCTTGGATGTGCTTTTATATAAGAAATTACTGTTTTGCTGCCATAAAAAGCACCAATTATCAATGCATCAAGATTTGGCTCAATATAATTGTATAGTAAATTTTTTAATGTTTTTGAAAGATTTTTCTTGAGACCTTCTACATGCTGGATGAGGATTTTGTAAGGAATTTTTTTTGCTTCTTGAATTTGAGATGGTAAGAAGTTAGGCAATGGCATTCTTAAATATTCAGGTTTGAAAGAAACCCCAAGTAATGCATAAAAAGCTGCAGTCTGGTATATACACTTTTCATTGCTGCTTAAAGCTTCAATATACTTCTCAATTTGAAGCTTGTTCTCTCTAAGAACCGCTTTGGAATCAACCTTCATGAAATCTTCAAGAGAGCTAAAAATCATTTGGTAATTACCTTTAAACGCAGCTATATTTAGAGTCGTTGGTGTTATCTCTTTTCTTTCTAGTGCATTATAAATTCTTACTGAAGATTTTATACTAAAAATATTTTTATTCAAAATCAGCATTTTAGCGATCTTTGCTTTTTTTCAATTATAGGGTCATATAAAATTTCATCAATTTTTACTGTTCATATGCTGTTTCATAATTTGTTCTTTTCTTAACTCAATAAATTTCTTTAAGTACTTTTTTTGGTTACCCTTAATAATATTTCATATAGTCGTTCTTCAGTAGCTTGAATTTTTAATATTGACTAAAAGATAAGAAAATGCATCCCACCAAAGTCTTTTGCTTGCTATATATAAACAATTTTGAAGTAAATCTGAATCAAGCTCATTAAGATTGAGATGTTTTATAAGTGTAATCGCTGTATCTTCGTAAATGTTGTGCAGAAGACATTCTTTTATAGGATGTTGCCTATATATTTTTTCTTTTGGAAAAGATTTCTTTATCTTTAAATTCCAATCCACCTGTGCATCAAAATAATCATTAGGATGAAAGCCTTTTTCAATCAGAAATTCGACGGTATTTGCATTCATAGTGGTAGAGGCAGAAAGTAAAACGCCATTATATATTCGAGATTCTAAAAATTTTGGCCGGGATCTATCGATTAATCCATTTTCAATGGAATAATTTACTAATATTTTAATAATTGCTTGCCTATTTAATATATAAATTTATATAAATCTCATAAATATTGTAAAACATATATTTCCTTTATATTTTGTATAATAATGCAGATTTATTTAAAATTGTATAATTCTTCCCCATCATATTTTCATATATCAATTTTAACTGGATGCCTATGATTAAACCCAAACAAAGAAACCTTATTTATTGCGCTAGCAAGAATGTTTGAAGGCATGCTAGGCATTTGTTTTAATAATAAACTCACAATATTAACCTGTGCATATTTGCATGCTTTCAATAATGGATTTGATTTTTCTTCAGCTCAATTAACTCTTGGGGATTGTTTTTCGAAGATTTTTTGAATTAACGGTAAATAAATTTCATCATCACATAATAAATGAACAAATGGGAGGCTTTTTCGGGTGCATTTTTCTATTCTTCTCAAAATATGAAGAATTTTCATAGGCCCTTGTAAGCTGAATTTTTCGATAAGAAAATTGTTAAAATCTATGTTTCACCCTAAGCGGTTTATAATATTTTATTTATATAATATTTGAATTATGGCAGTTAAAGCATTATTTGATAAGAAAATAAGGAATTTGGCTTATCTTTAAGAGTGCTTATTTTATAAAATGGAGTAAATCTAGATATTTCAGTAAAATAGTCAAAATGTTTTCATCAGAAAGAAATCTCTCATTTAAATATAAATCAAAAGGGGTTTTAATAATAAGTTCAAGCATCTTTTCTAGAATGTTCACTAAATTATGCTTAAGTATAAATTGAAGTCAGCTTTCATATATATCTTGACTTTTAAGATATTCTCTTGAGATTAAATTGTTATAAGAAATTTCAAAAATGTAAGAAAAGAGCTCCATATTGTCAAGGTAAATTGCCAAATTAATAGCTCCATAAAAATCAAAATTAGGGAGATTTGGGGCATTAATTTCACAAATATTGCAAACGATTACTCTGATTATTTCGCAAAGTTTTTCCATGCGATTCCCCTTATTTTTCAAAAATTTATCTTTATATATATCATTAGGGTGTAAAAAAGTATAAACCTGCTGAAGCGGGAATTCCCCTTCTCATTGGATATTCATTTTCATCAATAACTCAGCGATTTCTTTGTTAGGACTAGGTGAAATAATTAAAGCAGCTATGCAGCGATTAGCGAAGCTTTTATTTTCAAGAAAATCTCATACATTAGAACTTTTCATTAAATCTCATAAATCATTACTGAAAATAAAGTTTACATTGATATTTATATCGAGATTTGTCGCTCTAATAATTATTTTTTCAAATGCTTTAAAGTTTCCATAATAAATTGATCTAAACAAGTAATTATAAATCAAAATTTTTTCAAATGAGTCTTTACTAATAATCGGATCTAAATGATCTAGCAATAAGGCAATGGTGCCGTTTTTTACAAGTTTAGCAATAATATTTAGTTTTTTTTTGCTTTTAATTTTAATTGCTTTACTTAATCAATCTTCAATTTTATCCAGGGATCCAATGCAATTTGCTGCAGGCTCATTTATTGATAAAATGAAAGAATTAGCCAGCATTTCTGCTATTTTTTGGTCTGTTGTTCTGGAAATATTAAAAAGCCAAGACTTTATGCCAGAATATCTAGACTCAGACTCATTATCATAATAAGCAAATGTTTTTTTCCCTTCCTCTCCATCCTTTTCTGCATAATAAAAATGCAATATTCCTCTGCTAATTGCAGATTTAATAATCCCTACATTATTAGATTTAATTGCGTCTTCTAAAATCATTTGTCCTTTTCTCCCAAATGAATTTACTCGAAATCCTTTTTCTAATAAAAAATCAAAGATTTCTTCAGAATTTACTTCAATAGCTATCTCAAGTGGATGAGTAGGAAATTTTCATCTCAAGTTCTTAAAAATTGAACTATTATCTATTCTATTTCTAAAAGGTAAAAGCTTACAATCCTTGTAAATTTGATTGAAATCATCATCTTTATAAAAATACGGAGTTCAATCATTATCTCTGAAAAAATATGGCAAGCCATGCTTAGGAAACATATCAACAGATCCGTATAATTTTCTGTAAAAAGCAATAACCGTTTTAGTAAACCTGACGTCTTTTAATTTTATTGCAAGAGTAAGCGCACAATCTCCTGAAAAATCAACAATTTTTATAGAGGTTGCCCGATGATGGCGCTCAATGCGCCATCATCGGGCAACTCCGAAAAGGGCTCCACACGGGAAATGGGTTCCACATATGGAGCCCCTTTTTGACACGTGGAGAATCCTCACTTCCACGCGCCAAAAAGGGCTCCACACGTGGAACCCATTTCCCGTGTGAAGCCCTTTCTGGTGTTGCCCAATGATGGCGCATTGAGCGCTATTATCGGGCAACCACTATAGCATCAATTTGAGCTTTTCAGCATTATAAATATCGAATAAATCCATAATTTCTAATTTTTCTGAAATTTTGATATTTTGGTTTTTTATTAAAAAATGCAAAGGAGTTGAAGCCTCATAATCGCAAATAGAAAAAGAATTTTTGCGCTTTAAGAGAAGACTAATTCTTTGGTAAATATCTCTTTGACTAGAAGACAAAATATGCATTAAAATGCATCTGCCACTCGCATCAGTAAAATCTAAAGGAACATTGGAAATTTCAATATATTTTTCAAATAACTCAATATCAGCATTTAATGCTATTTCAGCTAATAAGCTATGCTTTATTTCCTTCATAATTTCTATATTCTCATCTAGCATATCTAAAAACCAATTTCTTGTATCAATTAAAAGTTCCATTTTACCTTTTAGAGCATTATTCCATATCAAGCCTTGAAATTCTTTATAAAATGTTTTCCATATATCTTTTAAACTAACACCAAATTTATTTTTTATCGAAAAATCGGTTTTCCCGCCATATTTCATCATAATTTTTTGTATATCTATAATTTTGGGATATCGGAAGCAGGAGTGCCATATTGTTCGGCCACTGTCATCAGTAATGCTAATGATATTTTGATTCCTCTGCAAAACATTGTCTAAAATTTCATAAAAGCCTTTTTCTGCTAAAAAATGGGCTGGTGTTTTCCCAGAAAGGTCTTGCTGAGTGATCAGCACGGAATTAAATTTAGGTAATAGTTGAGGCACTGATTCTCTCCGCGAATTTTAAGATGTCTTTTTTTCCCCTTAATTTTGATGGATTAAATTGTTTTAAAAAATATAGAAATTACCTTTAAAGGATTAATTTAGTATTTAAATATTTCAGATTTCAAAAACTTTAAAACAAAAATGTAATTAATTAAATTAAGTTAGGGTGCAAAATATCTAAAATGAAAATTTAATTAAATCACCATTAGTTTTATTATTAATAATTATTTCTAAAAAATATTTATATAAGATATCTTACTTGCTTGCTGATAATTTAATTTTTTTAAATTAGGATTTTTAACTATTGTAGATATGGGATTAAGGAGGCTCTATTAGCAATAGCAAGATGATGAAACAAATTTAGATGTAAATTGTCTTGAAATTGGAGATCATCAGCATTCATCAGGCAAAAAGACTGAACTTCTTCATTACTTGCATCTGAGTATAATAGATCTAAAGCTTTTTCCATTTATATCTAATCTGGCCTATTAAAAAAATTATCAATTACCTCAAAATATAAATCTTATAATTTTTTATAATGTGCCAAATTAAATATATGCACTTTTAGCATTTAGTCACCATTTACTTCTCTAAAACTATATATAATTTATGGGTCACGAGGACTTACTTCCGAAATCTTTTAACTCCAAAATCGTTTGAAAGCTCAAACTCAACGCTACTATCGGTTCCTTGGTGTTCTTGATTCAAATCAAGAAAAAATCACCGCAGCATTAGGCAGAAGGGATAAAAAGACCTTTAAAATTTCCAATATGGCCGCTAGTCTTCCATTAGGTGGCTTAGTAGGCTCTTTATATGCAGAGTCTTTAGCAAATAAAGTAGGTTTCATAAGCTCTGATGATTACTAGCTTCATAAACATCTGTGAAAGCCTTCTTTTTCCTAATCCCATACACAGATCCATTTGATATTGGAAGACTTGTGACAGGACACACTTCTGGATCTTTTAGCACTTTATGTCCTTTGTATATAGGAGAAATTTCTCCTCCTGAGGTAATGGGAACTATAGGGAGTTTGATAGCTCTGATTATAGCTTTAGGTGCCTTGGTAGCATTTATCTTGGCACTTCCCCTTCCGACTGGAGAATATAACTTAGGATGTTTACGTTCGTTTTCCAATCTTTTAACGCATTATTAATTCTGTTATTTATGCCTCTATGGTATTTACATTAAAATATATAAGAAAAAGCCTTAAGCAAAAGGCCTTAAAAATTTTAGCTTAATGTATGTTTTAATTTTTTTTGAGCAACAGGCTTTAATTTTGATAAAAGCATTTCCTTTCATATTTGAGAGCTTTACATACTATAAATAACCTAGTTATAGTTTTTAAAAATATAAATTAAACTTGATTTTCGTTATTTGTGTGTGCTTCCCGGCCATATTTAACTTTTTATTTAATTTGTCTTATTAAATCAGTCCGTAAAGGTATCAATAAATTGGTATGGATAAAATAATTTAAGAGATAAGAAATTTAATGCTCTTGAAGCTTATTTTCAAGGCAATTTCACTTCTTTCTAAACAAAAATATAGATGAGATATACTTTTGGCGTTAAAAATATAATATATCGAATGAAACTTAGCTTAATTTTGAATTTCGATTATCTTAAATATTAATGTCTAAAGAATCAAACTTGCTATTGTGGGCAATCGCAAATATGATCTTCTCTTTCATGATTTCTGGAGATGTATAAGCTGGCAGCTCAAGTCTGAATATAACATTGTCGATAATAGGAATCAATGTATTCACAGCTCCAGATTTACTGTGCTTGGCTATTGTAAATTTATGAGGCCAATCCCACTCAATAAGCTTAGACCTTCTGGCAATATAGTCAATAAATTTGGCAAGCTCACTTTCTTTTAATGATTTTATTGCTCCCCAGAAGTTTTCTATATGCAGGTCTGTTCTTAAGCAATTCTCGTAAACGGTGTTTTCTTCTAAGACTTCTAAATTGATTTCTTGATTAAGGCATATGAGTTCACGTAGTTGAGCAGCTGTGAATAGGTTCAATTTATCAATAGGAATAACAGCAGCCATACCTTTCCTTATAGAACCGTAAGCTTTAGGATTTTCAAATAATTTGTGCTTCTCTAATAGATCGGCATAGTGGTCAACATTTTCAAAAGTAACGTCAATTTTGGCTCCATCTTCACAAAGGTCCACAATTTCTTCACCGTATTTTACTATAAACTTCTCAGAAATGTGCTGACCGTAGTTTTCCGAAGTAATTCCATAGGCTTCAAGGTTCCTTAATTTATGCAAAAACTTGTAGAGTGGCAAGTCAAAGTCTCTTAAATCTTCGGTTGTGAAAATTTTCCAAGAGTTCTGAATAGGTGCTTGTGAGCTGGGAGAGTGGATGTTGGATTTATCATTCAATTATCTCTTCCATTGCCTACATTAAGGACGTTATTTTGAGATGAAATCATAAGAGGAAGTATCGGAGATTGAAGCTCTTTAGAAAGTTCTGTCAATAATTCATTATACTTGCCTGCATCATCTTGGATTCCTTCTGGCTTGTATGCAAATTTGAACAATCTTGCAGGATGTCTAAGAGTTTTATTTGCTGCTGCTTCCAAGGCTCTGCTTATTTGACTAAACATTGAAGCAGTTGAGGAATGATCAACTTCCCCTTTATCTTTTATTTCTTGTGCTTTAGCTTTATCAATAGTAATGTCAATTCTGCAGTCCGTTTTAGACATACCAAGATGGATTTCCAATCTTTCCTTCTTAAATCTTGATAATAAATAATACTTGGCCTTCTTAATAAATTTCATGAGTACAAGGTCTCTATTGAAGAGGAATTCGCAGATTCTGCGAAGATTACATTGGAAATTGCTTTGCATGTTCGATTGAGTTTAAAAAAATTGTAAAGCATAATGTTAAAATTCAAATTAAGTCTACTAGACCTTTGGAAAGAGTCCAAATATAGGAATTGCCCGAGGATGGCGCTATCTTGCGCCATCCTCGGGCAATTGGTATAGACTTGTTTGAACTTACTGAAGATTTGAGCAATGCGTCTAAATATAGGAATTTATAATGAATACAAAGATTTTTACTGGCATTGGTTATACTACTTTATATAGGAAATAGAAGAAAGACTAGCAAATAGCAATGCTTCTATTGCTTAAAAGACCCTATATAATTACATTTTATTAATCATTGATCATTTTTCGAAATATGCTGCTGCGCATACTATGTTTGCAAAATCTGCTGAAGAAGTAATCAATAGCCTAGAAACAATTATTAATTCATGACCTGATAATCCTTTTATCATTCAGAGTGATAATGGAGGTGAATTTTGCAATAGTCTTATTGATGGATTTTGTGAAAGATACTCCATTAGGCACATCACTAGTTCTCCTTACAATCCCCGTGCCCAAGGCACTGTAGAAAATTTTAACAAGTATCTCCATCATTTATACTTTAGCTGAGCTGATAGCACGCTTAAAGATAAATGAAGCATACATGGTTCCATCTTCTCTATTATTCAGAATTACAATCGCTGCAGGAAGCATACAATAACTGGCTTTATACCCGTGTCTTCACAGATCGTTCAGCATTTAGAATACTAATTTGCTAGTGTGAAGGAACCTTTATACCAACTGATGTATTTTTCGCAAAAGACGAAAGTATTTATGCATCTGTCACTGAAAACGTTGAAAATAAAAGAAAGAATACTTTTGAGCCATTAAATAAAGCTTTTCACCAAGGCGATAAAGTAATTGTTCATGATCAACTAGTGAAAAAAAGATTTTGACTCAAATTGCCCAGACCAAGATTTAAATTGAACATGCGTTGATGCATTCCAGCAACAATTACCAATGTAAAATGCGGTTATTTAGAAATTCTTTTAGACTGTGCTGTTGAAAATGTTGGCGATGTTAATAGTTTATGGCTAATTTCCTTAAGAGATGTGAAGCCTGTAACATTTGATAAGTGGAAAATATGCATGAATAAGCAGAAAAAATAAGTAGTAAATTTTAGGATTTATTAAGTCTGATGTAATTTAATAATAATTTGATATGATGCATCTCATTAATTGCTACTTAAGAGAATAAGGAATTTAATATTAGTGAAGTTTATTGTCAAAGCAAATTTAGCTCATTCCTAAACAAAAGCATAGATTAGATATAATTTTGGCGTTAAAATATAATATTGTGAATTAAACCTAATTTTGATTTTAAATTTGATTATCTTAAATATTAATGTCTAAAGAATCAAACTTGTTATTGTGGGCAATCGCAAATATGATCTTCTCTTTCATGATCTCTGGAGATGTATAAGCTGGTAGCTCAAGTCTGAATATAGCATTGTCGACAATAGGAGCCAATTTATTCACAGCTCCAGATTTACTGTGCTTGGCTATTGTAAATTTAAGAGGCCAATCCCACTCAATAAGCTTAGACCTTCTAGCAATATAGTCAATAAATTTGGCATGATCGCTTTCTTTTAATGATTTAATTGCTCCCCAGAAGTATTCAATGTGCGCATCTGTTCTTCAGCAATTCTCGTAAACGGTGTTTTCTTCTAGGACTTCTAATTTGACTTCTTGATTTAGGCATATGAGATCACGTAGTTGAGCAGCTGTGAATAGGTTCAATTTATCAATAGGAACAACAGCAGCCATACCTTTCCTTATAGAATCGTAAGCTTTAGGATTTTCAAATAATTTGTGCTTCTCTAGTAGATCAGCATAGTGGCCAACATTTTCAAAAGTAACGTCAATATTGACTCCGTCTTCACAAAGGTCCACAACTTCTTCACCGTATTTTACTATGAACTTCTCAGAAATGTGCTGGCCGAAGTTTTCCGAAGTAATTCCATATGCTTCAAGATTCCTTAATTTATGCAAAAACTTGTAGAGTGGGAAGTCAAAGTCTCTTAAATCTTCAGTTGTGACGTTTTCGTATAGATTAATTAGTTAGAATGGGTGTTCGGGGTTTATTTCAGCCCCTCTCCGCCTTCACCGACTTCAAGCTTGCGCCCTATGCATCGGGTTGCACTCATGCCCTTTTTTGTCGACCAAAAAATGGTGACATCGCCAGCTCTCGGGGAGACTCACCCAGATATTTCCTTGGATAACTTCTAGCAGCCTGGGCTCGACCTAACCCGGAGATGGGAGTGGCTGGCTGTTTCCACACCCTCCTTCTGGTCTCCATTACCCTTCGTTTCCAGAAGTGTGAGGTTGTCATATGGACTTTAGTCTCCTTGTCTCTGAGTCAGGAAAAAAACCCTATCTGGAGTCCGATAGGGGTAAAAAAACCCACCCGGACACTTTTTCCGAACTTCGTCGCTCTGAGTGTGAAAAGGACGGTTTGGATAGTCAACCATTTTATTTGTGTTTTTTCGTATAGAAGATGCTTAAATACAATAATAGGGAGTGAAAGTCTCAGCCCTTGCTTGGTACGAATTGCAGAACCGAAGAATTTTCCAAGAGTGGTGAATAGGTGCTTATGAGCTGGGAGAGTGGACGTTGGATTGATCATTCAATTATCTCTTCCATTGCCTACATTAAGGACGTTATTTTGAGATGGGATCAAAAGTGGAAGTAATGGAGATTGAAGCTCTTTAGAAAGTTCTATCAATAATTCATTATACTTACCTGCATCATCTTGGATTCCTTCTGGCTTGTATGCAAAATTGAACATTCTTTCAGGATGTCTAAGAGTTTTATTAGCTGCTGCTTCCAAGGCTCTGCTTATTTGACTAAACATTGAAGCAATTGCAGAATGATCAGCATCCCCTTTAGCTTTTATTTCTTGTGCTTTAGTTTTATCAATAGTAATGTCAATTCTGCAGTCAGTGTTAGATTCATCAAGATGGTTTTCCAAGTTTTGCTTCTTGAATTGTAATAATAAATAATTCTTGGCCTTCTTAATAAACTTCATGAGAGAGTTTTCTGGCTCGTCTGCTTCAGTGTGCAAATCGAACAGATAGAAGTAATTTTGGAATCTTAAGCAGAAGTTAAACAAAATTTCTTTCAAATTATACAGCTCTGCCTCTGATAATTTTTGTAAGTCTGGATAATAAATTAACTCTTCTGGAGAAATATTCAATGAAGTGTTTTCCAGTATAGTATAGAAACTAATATTATTGATATCCAGGTAGCCATCCATGAATTCAATGAACTGCTGTGCTATGCCATTTTTGAAAAACTTGGAATAGGTAGGCTTGTAGTTTTCTCTCCAATTTTCTCTGTCATCAGCTGATGCAAAGCTCAAATAGGAATCAATGAGTTTGGTATTTCTTCCTTTGAAATTAGGTGTTAAAGAGAACTTATAGCCCCAGAATTCAGTTTCTTGTTCAGAGTCAATTCTCATAAGATCAATACCAGCAGGGTATTTTCCTGTATTACCGATTGATAAGACTTGGTTTTCTTCTGATAAGACACCAATAAATTTGAAGCAGTCTTCAGAGTCTTCGATATTAAGAGCTACTTTGACAGTGTCTAGCAATTTTTCATTCTTATAAAAGGCAATTTCGTTTTTATCAAAATCTATATAGCTCCCAATGACGTCGTTCTGGTCATAGCTCACGCTCTCTGCGCTACCAATTTTTCCATTACTATAATAAATTACAGTTTGCTCACTTCCTTCAATAGTGTTCGCATTAATCAAGCTCTTCTTGGTAAAGCCAACTCCTACAGATCCTTTTGATTCTACAGAGACTTCGATGTAGTATTTGCCGTATCTCATTTCAGCTTCAGTTTCGTGGC
This sequence comes from Blepharisma stoltei, assembly GCA_914767885.1. Taxonomy (NCBI): domain Eukaryota; phylum Ciliophora; class Heterotrichea; order Heterotrichida; family Blepharismidae; genus Blepharisma; species Blepharisma stoltei. The sequence goes on from CAJZBQ010000050.1 coordinate 546,092, forward strand.
AAGTTTTATCACTTGTTGACTTTGTGACAGTAGTTTTATTCGCGTTGAGTACAGCTCCATTCTGATTGCTGTCCCATAAATGCTTAATGTTATACCATTTCAAGAAGATTTGCTAATCATGAACGACTATTATTTAAACTATTCTATTTCTAGCGAGCTATACACTTATAGAAGATATAGCAGTTTTATGAACTGGGATCCAAAAATAGACTGAGTCTCCTATAACATCAAATTTTCTTTCAGAAAGAGGTTTTGACCCAGCCATTCTTTCAACGCTAAGCACAGTTATGACTTGATTTAAAGCACCAAAGCAGACCACTGGGGTGACAGAAGAAGCAATCCCCGTGAACTTGAAGACTTCAAGAGTTCCATTAAAGAAAGTCAGTTCTCTTAAGTTCATATCAATAAACATTGTGATTACATCTCCCTGCTTAAATCCTTCAAACCCATCTTTGGACCATTCTTTCTTGTGAACTTCTCCAGTTCTTTTCCAACTCCATACATTATGAGGACAGTCGCATCCTATGTACTCATTTAGATCATAATCTTGGACATCCTTTTCTGTCCTATAAACACCAATGTATCAATGATCAGAGCCTCCATCAGATTCTATCTTGAATTTGATACTCACTGTACCATCAGAGTAGTCTTCAGACCAAATTGCGTTGCCCCATCCAGAACCTTTGGCTCTGGTAACTTGTGAAGTTCCTTCTGAAAAAGTGACTTTCCTGCCACAAGGCTCTTCCCTCCATCTAGCATCGCTTATAGCTTCAATTTTCTTTTCCTCGACTAATTTCTTACCATATTCGTCATAGCTGAAAATAGCTGTGTCTCTTGGGTCGAGGCTTGAATTTGAATCGAAGACAATACTAATAAAAGAAGCACCAGGAATTTGGATGAATTCTTTTGTGGTTTGCCTAATATAAGGATGCTTGGACTCATAAATTCTTCCGAGGTTGCAAGTAACCTTTTTCTTGAATGATTCGAATAAGAAAGTTTCTAGCAGCTCATCCTTTTCGCTTAGACCTTTAATGTCAGAGACTAGTTCACAAAATTCCATAAACCAAAGTTCCTCTCCAGTAAGTTGGAATTTATGTGAAGCATCTTCTAACAGCCTTGCAGTTGCTTGCATTAAACTATTATCTACTTTATATTCGGTCATAGCATTATTAAGCTCATTTGCTTGAGCAATCAAGATGTTAAGAATATTTTTGAGCAGTGGGCCTTTCTGATCTCTTATGATCTTATTCAAGATTCTTACAGAGTCAAGCTTCAAGTCCAAAGTGCTTGCTGAAAGAGAATGCAAGAAAATAGGCTGGACACATCTAGGATGCGTTAGTTCCATAAATTCTTTAGGTATTGGGTCCATTTTTGAAATCTTATTTAGCATCCAAATTGCAGGCCAAGGATTATCTGTTGCAGAAACTGGGCTTTCAGGAATCACGTCAAACTTATATCCCCAACAGTTGCCTGATCCATCAGAGTGAAAATATAAATAAACAACTTCTCCTTCTACTTCAAATGGAGCCCAGTTTGCTTCTCCTAATCCTGAATAACGTTTAATTTCATCAATTCATCCTGGATTCTTAAAAAATCTTAAAGGATCACAACCAGTTTCGGTGTCACATTGTGGATCAAACACAAAACTGAGCTTTTTAGCTCTAGGAATTCTGATTTCTTGATCTAAATTCATATTATCATCATATGGATGGTGGCTTTCAATTGTCAATGGAGCCAGAGGTCCTTCTTGCTTTTCTGTGTTGATCAAGGATCTAAGAATCCTTTCTAGGCAGTCCTTGAAAAGCGTGTCCTTGAATTTCGGATTGTCTTGAGAAAGTAAAGTATCAATCGTTTTAGCAATTTTATTCACAGAACTTCCTAAGAAATAGAATAATTTGGTGATACTGAATTCCTCAGCTATTGTTGCAATAGAGGTTGGACATTTTTTGATGAGCATTAGAGCAAGAATTTTGTATGAAGCTTGCTTTGAGGAATCCATAAGCTTATAAAAGTGACTGAAGAGCTCTTGAATAGACAGATCCTTGAATTGGTCTTCTTGAACTTTTCTTTCGGTATTTTCTGCAGTTTCTAATAATCCGCATAGTGGCATTTTAGTTGAATTCATCCTCTTGAATGGTGTAAGCGCGCAATTCAAAGCAGTATCACTTATCTTTACAGCTAAAAATAAGACTGATTTCTTTCATAAGTTATGGCCAAGATTTATTTCATTGCCTTCACCATCTTTAATTATCTTATAGCCAAATGGTACTTTTATTTTGTATATTGAAGAAGATTTGATGTAAATGACATCTTTTATGCAGAATTTTTCTATTTCTCCTTGCTTTACCCAGATGTGAGTCAAAGAGTCGCTGGCTTGGTCTTCAGGGTCAAAGTTACCTAAATCTGTATGATCTTTAACTTCTGTGCCTAGTGCAATGCTTGAGTAACCATTTCCAGTAGTCGCCTGCTCTTTTTTAGCGCATAAAATCATTCTCTTTGGAATATTGAACTCTTTTTGTTTGCCATCTTCATAGATCGGAACTGCTGTAAATCCATTAGGGACTTCACGAATTGTTTTAACTAGTTTTAACTCAGTGATGGCATCTTGGTTTAGAGAGCTAATGGTATTTTGGAAATCGTTCGAGAAATTCTGAGAAATGTAGTCTAAGCTAGACCTTAAGTCTCTGTCTGATGATAGAGCTTGAGTTATTTGGCCTTCAGTCAAGCCTAAAAGCTTTAGTCTTAGCCTATCATGATTTTCAGATGCTTGAATGACTTTGAATGTTTTATAAATCTCGGCATCTTTGGATTTATTAACTTTGGTTGGTGCAGACTTGGTGTTTTTACCATCATATACTTCAAAAGTTAACAATGAAGCTCTTGTGCCAGCTTCCATATAAAGTCCATAAGCTCCCATTTGAAGACCATTAAATGCAGTTGCATCCTGCAGATTAATGCTTTCTTTGGTGTTTTCATTAATTATTCTGATTTCTCCATTTGCATTTAAATAAATTCTAACAGACAATATTTCACCAAGCTTAGCAGGGCCGACAGCAATACCATTGACTTTAAAGCTTGGCGATCCAGAGTTTGTGCTAACTCCTATATCTACTCCTCCAAGTTTGAGACCATATGACAACTGATTTTGATAGTGAATACCTTCTAACTGTGCTAGAATAGTCAAAGATTCTACAAACTGTGTAGCGTTTCTGAATACAGACAAGTCAGGAACTACAGTTATTTCTTTTCTTGCTGTTGCGAAATTGTTATTTTCTATTACGAATTGGCTATTTGAATTTTGGTAAATATCTGCATATCCAGCGATATCAGATATTTCAAGGTTTAAAGATTCAGTTTGCTGAAGCTTGAATAGCAGGCTTGATTTTGGCTCTTCTATTTTTCCAACAAATTCTAAAATCCCATTTTTATCCTTGATTCCTTTGTCAAGGCACTTAGCGATGATCTTTATCAGAATATTTTCTTTTGTCAGTTCTTCTATTAGGCATTTGGTTTGATTGCTAGCATTCGAAAACTTTTCCATTATTTCTTCATCTGTAAAGTCGTCATAAATGTATCCGTCTTCGATTGCATATAGTATTCGTCTAATAAGTAGCATCTTTTCTTTATTTTCTAAGATTTTAGTTTCAGCTTTAGCATGCTTCATGAGGGATCTCAATAAGTCTGTCCCTTCATTGTCGCTAATGTCTTTCTTTTTTAAGATAAGTGTAATTATATGAACAATAACGTTTTCTATTTCTCCCTCTGATCAATGACTTTTCAGCATTATTAATTTTAAAAATACATGGAAATGTCATTTAAAAAATTTATTCGAAATATCAAAATACATTATTTATTTAGCAGAGGAATTAAGTGAGCATAAAGGGTTCTGAACGAAGCAGCTCTCTCAGATTTCATATCGAAGCACAAAAATTCTGAGCCAACTAAAGCAAACCACAAATTGATAACTGAGTCTTTAATGCTTTGCAGTTCATCTTGGTTAAGTATTTTCATTGCATTAAAGTTGTTAATCGTCCTTAAATAAGCAATGGACTTTATATTAACTGACACTGTCTCATCAGTAATAGGAGAATAAATCGCTACTGTGTCCCCATCAATTGCTCTTATTATGCATCTTTTCATATTAGAATCAATTAGTTTTGCTTCAGCCAGCTCAATTGGATCGTTCCCGAAAATATCAACCTGCTTCGAGAAAATTGCTAAAGCTTCGATTCCTCCAACTTGATACATAGGAAGTGCTTTTCCGTCTTTTAAGTTTTGGCAAGCATCGTTTAAGGATTCCATAATTGTGGTGAGCACCTCGTCTCTTCATTTTTCTACGTATATAAGTTCTTTCAAAAGCACAGTTGCTTCATAGCCACATCTGAAAAGTTTGCTTTTTGGATCTCTAAAGCCATACCAATAAGCCATTTTCCCAATTCTTTTAGCTCCCCCCGATCCTTGATCGAACGATTGACTGTAAAAATTCCTAAAAATTGGGGAAATTAACCCCCATCCTTGATCGAAACGATTTTCATATCATGCAAGTTTTTATATTTATAAAAATATATTAGTTATCGAAAGCTTGGGAAGATGCACCTAATGAAGTTGTTTTTAGAGACTTTGAGACGACATAAAGCTACGGAATCAACCATCCGAAGTGATTTAGTCATCAACCTAGGCTTAAAAACTCAATAATCTAAAAAATTAGAGATTTTTTTTTAAAATTTAAATAAAAATTTTAATTCAATAAGGAACAAATTAAAATTTATACAGTTTTAAAAGGGTAACTAATAAATCAAAATATTAAAAAATTGGTATTTTATGAAATTAATTCAATATTTGCTGTAAAAATAATTATTAAATACTCTTAACCCTCTTATTTATAAGTAAATAATATATATATATATTTTATATTATATATAAAATTTTTTTAACCCCCATCCTTGATCGAACGATGGCGAGCCGTTCGATCAAGAATGGAGGGGAGCAAGCAAAAATTGGACAAAATGGGCGCTTGTGCTTTCAGGGTTAAAGTGAGGAAGCCTAATCCAGATTGCACCTAGTGTTTCAGCTGAGTGTTGGGATGGGAGAACTGCTTTGAGGATGCGAGAGCCGAGGGCAATGTTTCTTTCTGCGCTGCTCAGGAAAGTAATTTTAAGGAGCTCTTCAAGATATTCTTCACGAGCTAAGAGACTGGAAATTGTATTTGATCCGAAGCACCCATAAATTGTCCACAATAGAGAAGTCATATGTTCACTTGAAGATTTTTTTTCTTTATATACTTCTAAACAGCTATCAGGAAGATCATCATACTGGAGAAGAGCCCACTTTAGCTCATGATAATAATCGAAAAACCTATTCTTGTCTTTAGCTATTGCATGCATTGCTACATACAAATCTAAATTGCCTTCCTCGTTTTTGAATTCTGCTGGGCAATCTTCTTGAACTTTGTAGCCTTGCACGATACCTTTGGTTTCTGTTAACTCGAAAAGATCAATAAATTGTTGGAAAGATTTTCCTTGATGTTTAGAATTGAAACTTGAAACAATATTTTTATATATTGTTTCAATATTACAGAAATCATAAGATAAAGCTGCTTGCTCAAAATCTTCTGGGATTTGAGCCCAGATCTTGGAGTGGCCAATATAATGCTGATCTTCTTTAGAAAGTGCATCTTTCATAGCATAGAGTGAATTAATATATTTAAAGAAATCGAAATTTCCTTTAGAATTTTTGTAAGCATCTTGGCTTGAAAGGAGTTCTGAGCACTCCGGATCAAGTTTCGAAATTTCAGCAGGAGTTAAAACTCCTTTCATTGCAGGATCAACTTTAACGACTAAATCGTTAATCGTTTCCTTCAGCAAGGATTCTTCTAGTTTTTCAGTATCTTTATTAAACTGCCTGATCCATTCTTGCATTGGATTCTTTTTAAAAGCTTTGATAGCGTTCATTTTATTTACCCATAACTCCCCTGAAACTGTTGCACTAAGATTTAGATCTGAGTTGCCCAACTCCAATAGCGATTGATCCCATTTTAATTCATTAAAAACTGAATTCAAAAACAAATCTTGGACAGTCTGTTTGACAAATGAATTACTTTGGCTTACATTGCCAACTACACTAAACACTAAAAACTTATAAACAGCCCATGCTGCTCTGCATAATCTATCTTTAAGTTTTTCTCTTAATTTCTTTTCAACTTCTGATTCATCACATAATAAATCACAATAAGTCCTGTACTCTAATTCAAGGCTCTCCTGGATATTGACCAGAAATTGATCTTTTGCACTTGGCTCGCTCTTTTTGATGAAAATATGTTTGGATTCTCCATTCTGAGTGAACTGACCTAAATTCTCATATCCTTCAATTTCTTCAGATGTGATTTGGAAATCTACAACAGGAAGTGCTCTTTTGCGCTCAATAATTAAATAAAGATTCTGGCTCTCTCCTTCTCTGGTTTCTAAGAGAATTTTATCAACATCGTCAGATATATCAGCTTCTTTCAATATTTTGAATCCTGTAATGCATTGCTCCAAAAGGAATGGTTTAGTCTCAACTTCTTCTCCTATATAGCCTTTAGACCAATTCAATAAAAGAGAAATGATAAGTGGGAACTGTTGCTCTACTATCATAAGATTATCAGGCTCTTTTAATGGAAAGCATAACGCATCTAAAACAGTCAAGTAATGAGAGTATGAAGATTTTTCTATGGCTTCTGTTTTGGATTTGAGCAGCTCCCTCTGCAAGTATCCATAGATGTTATAAAATGACTTTTGGACACACTTTAATAGGCTTGAATTAATTCCTTCCACATTTTCCCAATAATGGAATTTTACATTGTTTTGCTTCAAAGAGTCAACAAAGAATCTTATTAGTGAAGTTTCTTTTTTAGATGATAAGCTCATTAAGTTTCCTAGCTCCCCCTCTGTGAGCGAACAAAACCATTAGAAAAATCCCTATTTTTTGTCTAAAAACTCGCCCTCCATGAGCGAACAAAAATTTTTATGAAAAAAAAAATTGATATATAAGTGATAATTAATATAATGAAATCTCTAGCTAATTCTGTTTAATTTTGCACAAATTGCGCTTTAAAACATAAATTTTACAAATTAAATTAATATTTGCTTTCCAATTTTTGTGAAGAGAGGTTTTTTTAAAATTTTGAATAAAAAAATTCTATAAGCTTTATATATAATTTTTTTTAAAAAGATAATTAACCCCAACAAACAAAATTTTTTGTTCGCTCACGGAGGGGGGAGTAAGCTGGAAAGTCCAAGAGCTCTTGCAATAGCTTTCGCTCTTCTTTTCTCAATGGTGTCCACAATTTTTTCAGCTGAGGCAGGAGTTTCGAATAAAGAAACAATAAATTCAGATATCTTTTTGATTTCTTTAACGTTCTTTGAGCGGCTTTCTTCTTCACTTATACTCCTTCCAAGTATGGCAACTAAACGTGAAGTTACTGCAACTTCTTCTTTGGCTTCCTTCCATTTGCTTTCATTTCTTTTCATTTTAGGAATGCTGGCTTCTTGGTCTACATTTGCTACAAAATTTTTCATTATTTTAGTAATCCCAAGCTCATTTAATCCTTGATTATGCTCCGAATTGATTAATAAAGCGCATTTAAATACAACATCTTTACTCTGTCTCCTGTTTCACATGCAAGAATTTTTTTCCATTATTAATGTAAGTTAATTTTTTTTAATCAAAAAAATTTATAGAATTAGCATGTCTCATTATTATTATAATAATTATTAAAATTTTTGCTTGATAATAAGGGTTTCTAATTTCCTAAAAATCAGGTTTATTCTGATGGTTTTACTAACTGTAGATGAAGAATTAGAAACCTCTTCAAAGGTCATGGTAACAGTTTCCTTCAATTTTTGGATGTACTTATCAGCCCATTTTCTATAGTTGACTGCATCTTTTACGAGGTATTTGACTGTAGATTCAACACTTGTAGGATCTTGAAGAAGGTTTTTGAAAGTCCCAGCAAATTCAAAGAAAATTAGATAAACAGCGAAAATAGCTCTTTCTGCTTTATCAAATTCTGGTCTTCCAATTGCTGAATCTTCTTCGCTAACTCCGCTCAAAGTTTTCAGGGTGTTCCAATCTCTTACAATTTCGCTATTCCCTTCAATGAAATCGTTGACAAACTGATTGTCTGAGTACTTTACATCTCCCCATTTTCCAAAAGAGTCAATATACTCTTGCAAGGTCAGCTCTGATTTATTATTGCATACAAGCTTTTTAGTAGGATCGCTTCTAATAAACTGGTTTAACATCTTAGGCTTAACTTTTTCTCCAATTCCTGGCACCTGTGTAAGGCTAATCAAACTTTCTGGGATAGGGTTTTGAGGTTTAACAAGTGACAAAGTCTTATCAGAAATTCCGTATTTAAGCAGTGGGTTTTGAAGCAAAGCTCTCACTTTTTCATCTTCTGGTGTTGTCTCAAATTCTCCTGAAATCAATTTTACGCTGATAAACCCAACCATAATTCCTGCCGCATCTTTTGTGGTATCTGGCCATTGTTTAGTTTCCCTCTCCGTGAGCGAACAAAAAAGATTTGTTCGCTCACTGAGGGGATAATTAATTTTTGTAAAAAAATGAAATATTAGTTTTAGAAAAATTTTATTTTTCAAAATTTAAAAAAACTCAATTCGCAAAAACTGGAAATCAAATATTTATTTAAATATATGCTTTAAAATGCAATTTTGTTATAAATTATATATATTAAAAATTTTTTGTTCGCTCATGGAGGGTGGGTTTTATCTAAAATATCGGGATTTTTCCAATAGTTTCTTTCGCTCAAGGGGTGAGTTAGCATAATAGTCAGCTGGAATTTCACTGAAAATATCAATTTTTCAGCCCCAATAGTTGACTGAGCGATCTGAGTGGAATGTGAAGAATAAATATGGAGCATTTACTTCGATTCTTTCTCCATTCTTTGGGAAATCATCTCCGTCTCAAATGAAGAGCTTTTCTGCTTTTTTATCGTCTTTCCAAAGCTCTAAACAATCAGCAATCTTCTCGGTTTTGCATTGAGGGTCAAAGACCAAATAATATTTTCTTGCTCCAGGAATCTTTACAGTGTGGGTAATATCAAGATTGTTATTGTAATTGTGACTACTTTCGTAAGGATCTGTTGTAACTGTAACCCAGCCTTTATTTAGGATTTTTGGCTTTGAGCCAAAGTGTTGTAGAGATATTGTGATGCTCTGCAAAACTGGTAAAATTTTTGCCAAGAAATCAAGGCTCATTCTGGTTAAAGGCAACATGTAAAGAAGAGTCTCTAATAAATCTGCGAGGATGGTTTTGCTGATTGCGTTTGTGAGTTCATCTGACAATATAGACCCTTTTTCTTTTGCTTTCACAACCCTAAGAACTTTTTCACAGTTCTGGAAAACACTTAATGAGTAATTCGTTAAGATTTCTTGCCATTTTCCTTTGAAGTTAGACTTAGCAGCTTGGCCGAATAAAGCAATTTGACTTGTTTCAAGAAGTTTCAAAATTCCAACAGAGGTCTCTTCTCCTTTCACAAGTTTCTTGGAAATTTCTGAAGAAAGCTCAATCAAGTACTTGAAATAAGTTTCCACTAAATGCTGAGACTCGTCATTAATAAGTTCTAATGCTGGGAAAAGTTTGTCAGGTCGAGCCATTTCTAAGAAAATTCTATCTTCAAGCTCTTTAAAGATACCTGATATCTCAACTCCGTCCATTTGATCTTTAAGTCTATCTAATAAATAAGACAATTTCTCCTGTGGGTCCTTATAAAAGACAGAAAAGCACGATGTCACAATTTTTGTGGCCTCCTCAGAAGCCTTGGATCCTGGCATACTAGTTATTAGATCCATAGCGATTTTCATAATTCTTGTTCTTACTCCTCCCTCCTTGAGTGAAAAAAAAATTTTTTTCACTCACTGAGAGGGATTACTTTTTTTTTTAAAACAATTTATATATAAATTTTTATAAAATTTTTTTTTTCAAATTTTAAAAAAATCCTAATTTACTAAAATTGTAAAGCAAATATTAATTTGATTTATAAAATTTATGTTTTAAAAAGCAATTTGTTTAAAATTAAACAGAATTAGCTCAAGATTTCATTATAATAATTATCACTCATATATCATTTTTTTTCATAAAATATTTTCTATTAAAAATATATTTTTGCTCACTCACGGAGGGTGGGTTTTTGGGCAAAAAATAGGGATTTTTTCAATGGTTTTGTTCACTCACGGAGGGGGGAGTTAGCTGTCTTTCTAAAGTTGCATTTGGAATCATATCCGACCCAATTAAGTGCGATCTGGTGAGTTTTAGCACATAGACTAGCATTTCTGAATAAATTTCTTTGGATTCTCTTTCAATATTTTCTGGCTCGCCCCTTCGCGAGCCAACAAAAAACTTTTCTTTGTTTATAGAGTAATTTTTTTAAAATAAAATTATAGTTAACTACACTGACTGGCACGGGGTGCTTTTGGCTCGAAACTGAGCCAAAAGCACCCCGTGCCAGTGAGTGTAGTTCACTATATAAAATTTTATGTGTTGAAATTTAAAAAATTCCCAATATGTTTTTAAACAGAATTAGCTAGATATTTCATTATAATAATTATCACTTGCATATCAAAATATTTTTTCCATAAAAAAAATTTTTATTTTAATAAAATCCTCATGGAGGGGGTTTTTGGGCAAAAAATAGAGATATTTTCAATGGTTTTGCCCGCTCACTGAGGGGGAGTGAGTGAATCTTTTCAATGCAAGTCAAAGCCAATTTTTCTAAAATTTCGACAGTTTCATTCTTGATGTCTAGGGTAAACCCCATTCTTTTTTCAACATTCACCTTTTTCTTTTCTAATTTTTCTATGATACCGTCATTTAAGATGTCAAACGATTTAAGAACATAGTGTGTGAGCTCAAAAGGCTTCATTTGGAGATAATCATCAGCCATTTCTCCAGTTTTGATAGCTCTGTAAATGCTTAAATCTTCAAGCTTAAATTTTTTCCAATAGTTTTCAACTTTTATGCGAGCTATGTCTGGCATATCTAAGGGATTATAAATAATTTTGTGTTTGCTAATTCCTCCAAGGCACATAAAAAGTTTCATACTTTCAGGAAGATCTCTAATAGCTCCTTTGGGGTCTTCTTTTCCGTTGTGAAAGAAAAGAACTGTGCGCTCATCCATATCCAGCAGAAGTCCAATTTTGTCACCAACTACGTATTTTTCGAAGGTGTACAATTGAGTAGTACCTTTGCACATACTTCCGTCAGCTTTATAATAGAGAGCAAATGACTGTTCTTCAGGGGTCGTGTCGAGGTTAGGATAATTTCCATTACAAGCTCCATAATAAATATTATTAGTTGAACCTTGAGTCCAAATCATCTCACAATAGTGAACCCCTTTTGTCCAAGCTTCTGTTGAAAGAACGGCTCCCCAGCCATCATAATTTGTTCTGCTTAATACATCTGGCTCGTCGCTACTGATTTCCAACTTCTCCACTTTAATAATGAGCAAAAATTTTTAAAACTTATATAATTTTTTTTTTAAATTTAAATTTACAATTATTTGACTAATTTATTTATATTAAATTTATGTTTTAGAACACTATTTATATAATATTGTGAGATTTTATTATTTTAATCCTTAGTCATACATCAAGATATAATTTGGAAAAAATTATAAGCATTTCTATCCCCCTAAATAAAGGGGAATTATTTTATAATTGTCTTTCTAACCGATTGGGAGTATGCCTTTCCCTTTTTTTTCAGTCTCCCAAGCAAAAGAATTACTTGCTTTTTTCATAAGGTCGTTAAAGCTCACTAGCATAGGAAAAATTTGTTTATAAATTGGAGAATGATCTTGACTTGGGTCAAAATTGGCAAATGTTAAAGCTAATACTAAAGCGGTACACAAATTTCCTGTAGCAACATAAAGCCCAAAAAGAATAGAATAGCAGGCATTTATGTCTTCTTCTTGGATATTTGGCAGCTCTCTTCTTACTCCCCCTTCGTGAGCGAACAAACATTTTTTATAAAAAAAACTTTGATATTTAAGTGAAAATTATTTAATTTTAAAAAATTGCTTTTAAAACATAAATTTTACAAATTAAATTAATTTGCTTTCCAATATTTGAGAAGTGGGATTTTTTTATATTTAGAAAATAATTTTCTAAAAATTTATATATAATAATTGCCCGAGAATGGCGTATCTTGCGCCATCCTCGGGCAATTCAAAAATGGCCCGACGCCGGGAATTGAACCCACGTGTGGGGCCATTTTTGGTGAGTGTAGAACATCGACTTCCACGCACCAAAAATGGCCCGAGGCTGGCGCAATATAGTGCCATCCTCGGGCAATTTCTATATAAATTGTTTGAAAACAAAAATCACTCCTCTCCTTGAGCTAAATAGATTTTTTTGTTCGCCCATAGAGGGGGGATTTAGCATTGAGTTGAAAAATGCAAGAACTGATGAAACTACTTGAGAGATCGAAGGATCTTTGTCGTTCAGTGTCATTGGGCTAAGACCAGAAACTATGCTTGAAGCAGATTCTATGATAATCTTATAAAGTTCAGGCTTGTCAGAGCCCAAAATCTTAATTATCCCAAACAAAGAAGACAGACCAAAAGATAGCCCTGATATGGCAATTGGGCTGAGGGTTTCTTTAGTATTTGAAGCTCCTGGCTTTGATTTTCTTTTTTCACGCTCATCCATTCTAAGTAGAGCTTCATAAGTTCTGCTCAGGTATTGTAGCTTTTTCACCATCTCAACTGAGCTTGAGTCTTCCACTCTACGTAGGTCAATTTCATTCAGTAAGTCTTGAATGACTTTTGTGTGCCTTTCTTTGATAAAGCTTTTATCTTCCATACTGCACAACATTTGCTCTTCATTTATGTAGTTCAGGTCTTCAAGCTTGGCTGAGGCAGATGATGATGAACCTGGGACCTTATAATTATTGAGGTCATCTAGGTTTAATAGGGGTGAGGAGGGTTAGGCCGACTGTTGTAGCTATGTCTACGATGGTGTAGTGATAGCTAGATCACCTCAAAATGGCGCGACATAGGTATTGGAATTTTTTAAAAATTTCGAATTAAATCACAACCTCTTTATAGAGCCGGCCTATCCCAATAGGGGGGTATCGACTTAGCCCGACTCACCAAAAAATTATCGGGATAGGCCGGATACAAAAATTTGGTATAGTGCTAGGCCAGAAATTTTTTTGGTTTTTTTGGCAATAGATTTAGGCCGTATTTTTAAAAATTATTTTTAGCACTAGACTTAGGCCTTAAAAAAAATACAGTCGTGTTATGCCGATTATATATGTTATTTTTCAGATATAGTGAACTACACTGACTGGCACGGGGTGCTTTTGGCTCAGTTTCGAGCCAAAAGCACCCCGTGCCAGTCAGTGTAGTTAATTATAAATTAATTTAATAAAAGACAGTAAGAATATTGTAAGAATATATGAAATAACCCTTAAGCCTTTAATCTATATATGATAAAAAATTCGTTTAAAATTAATATTGCTACGCTTAATAAAATAAAATTATTCCATTAGATGATCCAAGTCTTGATCTACAAATGATGGAAGCACCCATCGTCTTGAGGTATTGTCCAGAATAAACTTTAAAATAATAATTTTTCACTGCAAAAAATTGCTATAAACTGATTATACCTTAAGCATTCTGCCAAACCTTCCAGAAATTTTTCCTAGTTTATTGGGTTTCGCGATAAAACTACTAACTCCCCCCCCCTTTAAATTGGAACTAAAAACTTTGTTCCAATTTAAAGGGGGGTTAAGAAAATTTTTTTAAAAAAAACATCATTATAAAATTTTTTATAAAAAAAAATATATATATAAAAATATATATATAAAAATTTAAAAAAAAAAAAATTTCAAAAATTTATCGAATTAGATTAATAAATTTTGTTTAATAAAATGCTATTTACTCTTTATCCTTTAAAACTAAGCAAGATATAACTAAAATTTTAATATTAATTAATACGCCACTATTAATTGGTATCAAAACTATTTACACAAAAATTATTATTTTTATTGATAAAAAAAAAAAAATTAAAAAAAACAAATTTTAGAAAATTTATTAATCAAAGTGCTAATTTTGTTTAAATAAGATGCTATTTATACTCTATTCTTTAAAATAAAGCAAGAGATAAGTAAATTTTTGAATTTTTGTAAAGAATTCGTATTGAATTTATATCAAAGCTATTTAAATAAAAAATATCATTTTATTAAACAAAATAAAATGGTTTTTTTAAAATTTTTTAAAAACAAAAAAAATTAAATTGTTTTAAAAATTTACAATTAAGGATAATAAATTTATTTAAATAAGATGCTCTTTATACTCTATTCTTTAAACAAGAGCAGGATATATCTAAATTTTTAATTTTAGTTAAGAAGAAACATTTAAATTATATCAAAACTCTTTACATAAAAATTATGATTTATATATATAAAAATTTTTTATTATAAAATTAAATTTTGTTCCAATTTAAAGGGGTTAATTTACCAAAAAAGTGGAAATTTTACCTATATTTTGTTCCAATTTAAAGGGGGGGGAGTGAAAAAAAAAAATAAAAATATTGGCCTATGTCTAATTTTTTTTTTGTGATCCGGCCTAAGCCGATACTCCCCGATTCCTCCCTATCGACATAAGCCGGCTCTGATAAAAATATAGGAAAATTTTAAAAATTTTCAATACCTATGTCGCTAAATTAAATCAAAAAAAGCTATCACTATAAAAAAATAGACATAACTTTGTAAGTCGGCCTAACCCTAACATAAAGATGGAGATAGGCCGACCTACGAAGTTATGTCTATTTTTTTGTAGTGATTGCTTTTTTTTAATAAAATTTAGCGACATAGATATTGAAAATTTTTAAAATTTTCCTATATTTTTATCAGAGCCGGCCTATGTCAACAGGGAGGAATCGGGGGTATCGGCTTAGGCCGGATCACAAAAAAAAAATAGAGATAGGGCGGATGCAAAATTTTCGAGAAGTTTTTTTTTTTCGCAATAGATTTAGGCCTAGAAAAAAAAATTATTTATTTTGTTGCGAGTTAGGCTGAAAAAAGTAAGGAAAAAAATATATATAAAATCGGCCTAACCCCATTAAATATTTTTTTTACTTTTTTTTTCGGCCTAACACTATACCAAATTTTTGCATCCGGCCTATCTCTATATTTTTTGGATGATCCGCCTAACCGATACCCCCGATTCCTCCCTGTCGACATAGGTTGGCTCTGATAAAAATCTTGGAAATTTTTAAAAATTTTCAAGACCCATGCGCGCCATTTTGAAGTGATCTAGCTATCAATACACCAGCGTAGACATAGCTGCAACAGTCGGCTTAACCCTCCTCACCCGTTTAATAGAGCACCATGATTGAAAAACAGTTTTTGGTCGCCAAGAATGCTCAGATCTCCCTTCAACTCTTTTTCTAGAGCTTCAGAAGTTAAACCTGACACACGAGTTGCTATGCTAGTCGCTGCGTTACCCATTAATTATTTTTGATGACTGAAAATGGTCCAAATATCAATAGGTAATAAAATCTGCAAAAAATTATTAAAGTCTATTTAAGTAAAATCTTTAAATCTCCTTCCAGCTCTTTTTCTTGGGCTTAAGGAGATAGGACTGACGCACCTGCAACAAAGGTGGTAGCTACGCTATCTTAAATTATTATCCATAAGAGAAATATGGATAAGATGTATGCTATAATAAAATCTATTTTGATTTCCATAAATTATAAAATTGACAAATTTGCTTTGGAAAGACTTAAAAAAGTATAAATAATTCAGAATAATATAATTATTTATATTGGATTTTTAAATGCTAGTTAATACTATATTTGCTATAAGAAATACGATAACATTGTCCATAGGCTATGCTTCGTAACTTATAAATGAATATGCTATGATTTAAGGCTTTACCTCTGTGATGATAATGCCTTTCCTAATAAAAGTAAAATTAACTAAATAAAGGATGACTTCCAAGATCTTGAATTGATGGGATTTGCATTTTCTTCCTAGCTGATGATAAAATCCTTTTCTAAGTCCGCTTAGATGCATAATAAAAAAATATTGATAATTGGGAAGAGGAGAATTAAATGTTTTAAAAATATATATACCTAATAAAAATTAAAAATTTTAAAAAGAATTTTTCGAGGATTTTATTTGTTACTTATATGATTTTCTATGATAAGATTTTACGTTTTTATCATATTTTTATTTAGCCACTCAAGCAAAAAAATTTTTAGCTAAAATTTTAGCATTTCTTTATTCGAAATTAACCCTCTGCTGCTCCTATGTTCTTTATGTCAAAGTTTTACATACAATAAAATTGTTTGCTTGGAATTTGAGTTCGTAGATGGGAATTTTTGATGAATCAACTTAAACTTTAAGACTTTTATCTAAATTCTCAGAAAGAATTTTATTAAGTTTTATAATTATTTCTAAATATTATAATAGATAGAGAAATTAGAAGCAACTTTTATTTGCGTGTTATAATAACCTAAAACCTTAATAGAAATAAATTCTAAAAATGAGCACTAGGTAAAGGATTTGTGATGGGAACAAAGGTTTCCAGCAATCAATAGACCCAGAACTCCAATTCAAGCAAGAGAGCATCAGATTTAGCTTCGCCGCAATAAGTGTTTCGAGTTCAGCAAGAAACGACGCTTCGCTACTTCCCAAACTTTCTCCTTTTGATTTTTCTCCGATTTTATTTCATTCCGTCCTTATCTTCAAAAACTCCTTTCAAAAAGCAAATAATCCTTGAATTCTGCATTGAAGAAATAACACCAAATCAAGCATTATCAAAGAAGCCTTTTATATTACTCGGAAACTATTAGAATTGATTTCTGAAGACTCAGACCTCGACGTTTATGTGGAATTAAACTACATCCCAGTGTTTATACATTGTTTAAGTCAAGAATGTCCTAAAGAAATTCAGTTTGAATCTTCCTTTGCTTTGTGTTGATTTTACACTTTTGATCATAAATATGCGGAAATGCTGAGAAGAATGGAGCATTACATTACATTACATTAGAAATTTATATCGCTTAACGTCCACTACGGGGTTACAACTCCAGGTTTATCACTCGCCTTTCGTCGCATCGGGCCCACCAGTCTGCTGGAGACAAACTCGCTTCGATCACCAAGGTGCTTCTGGGGCAAATGTCCACGTCTTCGACGGCTCATGGATGAGCTACTTGCTTGTACATGGGTTGCTTTTCCGAAAAACCCAAAAAATGGATTTTTCTGGTCGGCTATCGGCAAAAAGGAAAAATGCAAAGCCTGGGACGTAACGCCCAGTTTCACGCTAGGGAGTTGCCCGAATGGTCCAGAGGACTTTGCTGGGCTTCCCCTTTCCAACCTTGCACCCTCCTTCCCCACGAGGAAAAATCCACCCCTGAGAATAGACTAGGGCTAGGCTCTGAAAGCTACCAGAATTGCTTACCTAGCATTGCTGTCCATCTCTGAAATGGTAAAACCTTGCCGGATATAATTAAAATATGAGTCGAGGCTGCATGGCCGGGAGGCCATGCCCAGACGAAGACGCCATATTTTAATTATGAGAAGAATGGAGCAATTAGAGAATTCCAACTTGCAATCAGTAGAGACTATGATGAAGCCGCTAAAAATTGTATATAATATTTAGGAAATATCGCTGGGAATAATGAAAATATAGAGAGATTATTATTTCTGAGGGAACATTTGAATTTTTGATGGATGTGCTACAAAATATAAGTGTAAAGATTAACAACAACCCACAAGTGAATGGCTTGATATGGATGCTTTCCCCCACCCTCTGTGAGCGAAAAAAAAATTTTTTTAGTAAAATTTTATCAAAAAATTCTAATTCGTAAATATTGGAAAGCAAATATTTGTTTAATTTGTAAAATTTAAATTTTAAAATGCAAGATGTTTAAAATCAAACAGAATTAGCTCGAGATTTCATTATAATTATCACTAAAATATAAAAAAAATTTTTTTTCATAAAAAATTTTTATATTAAAATAATTTTTTGTTGGCTTAAGAGGGTTTTTACGCTCATTGAAAGGGGGAAGTTAGCAATGTTTCTTGAAGTGCAAATAAAATCCTTGGTTCAGAAAAGAAGTGTAGTGGACTCTAAGCAACTTTTAGTTGGACCTTCTGCACATGTAGAAAGAGTCGCTCGTCATTTAGTGATCCAGCTATCAATGAAAGTCTTAAAGATGAAGATCATGGTTCTAGAGTAGAATCTGGCTGGGTTTTCAGTAATCTAGATATTAGAGGAGTTCAGAATGCACTATTAGTCTCAAAAAAGAATGGGTATCTAAATTATTTACAAAAAGATCTCGATAAAGAGACCGACCTAAGCACTTTGAAAAATTTATTACTCCCCCCCCCTCCGTGAGTGAACAAAACCATTAGAAAAATCGCCATTTTTTGACCAAAAACCCACCCTCCGTGAGTGAACAAAAATTTTTTTAATAGAAAAATTTTTTATGGAAAAAAATTTTGATATATAAATGATAATTAGTATAATGAAATCTAGAGCTAATTCTGTTTAATTTTGAACGAATTGCTTTTTAAAACATAAATTTTATAAATTAAATTAATTTTTGCTTTCCAATTTTTGCGAATTAGGATTTTTTTTTTAAATTTCGAAAAAAAATATTTTTATAAAATTTATATATAAAATTTTTTTAAAACAAAATTAACCCCCCTCCGTGAGCGAACAAAATTTTTGTTCACTCACGGAGGGGGGGGGAGTTAGTAATTACAAAAAGAATTTTAGAGACAGCATCTATTAAGCCGCAAGAAGAAAAAAATGAACTCAATATTTATCTCAAGCTATTTGAAAACTAAGAATGCTTACTACCCCTCCGTGAGTTAACAATATCATTGAAAAATCCTCATTTTCTACCTAAAAACACTCTGTAAGCGAACAAATTATTGTATGATGGATATATAAGTGATAATTAATGAAATATCTAGCAAATTCTGTTTAATTTTAAACAGCTTGCATTTTTAAAACATAAATTTTGCAAATTAAATTATTTTTACTTCTCAATGTTTGTTTTTGCAAATTGGAATATCGAAAAACATTTAACTATAAAATAATATATAAATTTGTAAAAACAAATTAACCCTCCTCCATAAGCGACAAAATTATTTTGTTCGCTCATGGAGGGAGTTAGCAGCTTTGCACAACAGCTAGACCACGGCAATAGCTTTGCGAATGAGTTTCTTTTAAATCTATTAAAGAATTTTTTGGTTATGAATAGATGGAGGAAGAACTTGATATTGAAAATTCATAATTTAATTAATTTTATGGTAAATGAATTTATTTCTAAGCTTATACTCTTGCTGAAGGCTTTTTTTTAAAATCAAATCAGAATATCTTATTGCCAATAGAAAAGCAGGCACTACTTTTGTCAAATTTATAAATATACATTCAAGATTTTGGACATTTGAAACTCAGAGAATTTTAACTCGAAAATATTGCCTGGTGAAATTCATAAATAATGCCTTCTTCTATAATGTACATATGTTTTTTTTTGCATATATTTTTCTTTCTTCCTTGAAATAGTTTTAGATAACTCCTGCAGTAGCTATTACAATTAATCATATATATAAAGCAGGAATGGCTAGATCTAGAAATAAAATTTTATCTTTAATTATCTTATGACAATAAAGTGAGCCTTCATACAGACTTCTAAGTCCCAAAGATATTAATAAAAACTCAAAATTTAACGCTAAAAAAATTCATTATAGACTTATAAGGGTCTATTTTTATATGAAAAAATACATAAGAGAAATAAGGGCGGAAAAAACGCTCCGCTGCTTATTCTTGTAGAAATATCAATAGCTTATATAAAGATAAATAGAGGAGTTTAACTTTTGCCTGGCCAAATAATTTGAAAGAAAAATTATATTCATATAGAAGTTTCCTATGTTTGGCGCTGTAAGGCCGATAAATTCTGATCGGAATTTATCGGTAGGTTGCACCAAATCAATGCCTTGGTCGGACCAAAAAGCGATTTGGTCCGACGAACTTGGAAAGCTCCTGGGAAAATGTCTGCGCTTTTAGCGCTATATAGAGGAAACCTCTATATATAATTATTAGTATCATCTCTCACTCCCCCTACGTAAGTAAACAAAACATTGGAAAATCCCTATTTTTTGCCCAAAAATCCACCCTTAAATCAGCAAAAAAAAAATTTTTATGAAAATAAATTTTGATATATAAGTGATAATTAAATCTCTAGTTCATTCTGTTTAATTTAAACAACTTGCATTTTAAAACATAAATTTTACAAATTAAATTAATTTTTACAAATTGAAATTTTTTTAAATTTTGAAAAAAAATACTATCAAATTTATATATAAAATCAGGGAGATAGCATTAATTTCACAAATATTACTAACAATTACTCTTGCTACTTCGAAAAGTTTCTACGCGATTTCCCTTATTTTTTAACAATTTATTTTTATATAATCAACTAAATTGTATAACCTGAAACCGGAACTCCTCTTCTCATTAGATATACATAATCAGCAATTTCTTTGCTCGCAATAGGCAACAGAATTAAAGGAGTTATGCAGTTATTAACGGAGCCTTCATTTTCGAGAAAACATTATACATTAGAACTTTCCAATAAATCTGACTGAATATAAAATTGGCATTGGTATTTACATGAGATTTATTGTTTTTCCAATTATTTTTTCAAACGCTTCATAGTTTCCATAATAAATTGAGCATCTAAACAAGGACAAAGAAATCAAAGATTTTTCAAATGAGTTTTTACTGTTAAAAGATCTAAATGATCTAGCAGTATGGCAATGATGCAATATTTTACAAGTTGAGCAATAATATTTATTCTTCAGTGCTTTTAATTTTTAGTGCTTGACTTAATATCATAAAAACCTTTTTCTGCCAAAAAATGGACTGGTGTTTTCCCAATAAGATCTTGCAGAGTGATCAGTAGGGAACCGAATTTAAGAAATAGTAGAGGCACTGACTCTCCTTCACCAATTTTAAGATGCCTTTTTTGTATTTGATGGATTAAATTTTTTAAAAAATTATATAGAGAATGCATTTTTAAAGAATCATTTAGTATTTAAATATTCCAGATTTCAAAATTTTGAAACAAAAATAATTTATTAAATTTAAGTTTAGACTGCAAATGATGATTTATCCTTTTAAATTAGAATTTTTAATAGATATTCTATTATAAATAGGGGATTAAGAAAGCTCTATTAGCAATAGCAAGACGACGAAACAAATTGAGAAGGAAATTGTATTGAAATTGGATATTACCAGCATTAATCAGATAAAACTGAACTTCTTCATTACTTGCAGGAATTAATGCCATCATGGCATACCTAGCAGCGACAGATGAACTCAGAATTTTTGCCAGAAAATAAAAAAGCTGGCGGAAAGGCTACGAGGTCGCAGGTGGCTTAATTCCGGGGTGGGTGCGGTCTGGGCTAAGTGGGCCTCTCCTCGACCCACAGACGAGAAGACCGACGGCGCAATACCAATCGAGGACTTCTGGAGGAGCATTATGTTGCCTGCAAATGGCAGAGGTAGTTCCAGAAGGAGGCATCGGACGATCCCCTCATACCCTGAGCACTACCAGGGGTTAAGAGAGTCCTTTGCTGAAGCATTTTGGTCCAAGCAGGTTCGGGTGAGTCTCCCCGAAAGATGCTGACGTCACCATTTTTGATGACGTCATCAGAAAAGGGCGGCAGGTGGCTTTAGTGACTAGCGCCACACGAGCGTGAAGCTGAAGCTCGATTGGATCAGGGGCTGAAATAATCCCCGCTTTAACCCTCTCTAATCTAAAAATCTCAATCTCAATCTCATTACTTACACCTGAGTATAATAGATCTAAATCTTTTTCAATTCATCTATCTATTAAAATCTACTAAAAAATCATCAATTATATTGCATATCACCACAAAATATAAATCTATGATTTTTTATAATGTAAATTGAATATACGCATTTTTAACATTAAGTCACCATTTACTTCACCAGAACTATACATAATTTATGGGTCACGAGGATTTACTTCCGAAATCTTTTAACTCCAAAATCGTCTGAAAGCTCACGCTCAACGCTACCATCGGTTCCTTCCTTTTCGGCTACAATATCGGTGTTTTTAACTCAAATCAAGAAAATATCGCCGCAACATTAGGCTGAGGGGACAACAAAGACCTTTACATTTCCACCATGGCGGCCACTCTTCCACTAGGTGGCTTAGTAGGCTCTTTATATGCAGGGTCTTTAGCAAATAAAGTAGGCTGCCGTAAAGCCCTGATGATTACTGACTTCATAAACATCTGTGGAAGCCTTTTTTTTCTAATCCCATACACAGCTACATTTGGTATTGGAAGACTTGTGACAGGATACTCTTCTGGATCTTTTAGCACTTTATGTCCTTTGTATATAGGAGAAATTTCTCCTCCAGAGGTAATGGGAACTATGGGGAGTTTGACAGCTCTGATTATAGCTTTAGGTGTCTTGGTAGCATTTATCTTGGCACTTCCCCTTCCTACTGGAGACTATAACTCAGACGTCTTCAATTACTGGTGGATGTTTATGTTCGTTTTTCAAGCCTTTTTTGCATTAACTCAGCTATTTATATTATGGAAGGTGTATAGGCTGGATACGCCTATACGGTATTTACATAAAGATATAGAAGAAAAAGCCTTAGAAAGTCTGCAGCAGGTTTATACAGAAGAAGAGGCTAATAAAACATTAGAAAAATTGAAATTCAGCAGAAATGATAGAAGCACATTAAGCGAAATGGATAGTGTAGAGACAGCAGGAAAAGACCAGAACTTAAAAAATGATGAAGATTTTACGTATTCTGAACTGATTTGTTGTGTAAAGCCGATAAGAAAGAAAATCAGGCTTGGGATTGCTATAAGCTTTTTACAAGTTGCTGGAGGAGTAGATGCGCTTTTTACGTATACAGCCAAAATTTTTAGGGAGCTTGGAGGAGGGGTATTTGAGTCTAGAATTTATACAGCGGTATTTGGATTAGCCAATCTTGCGTCTGTTGTAGTTGTGATTTATATTGTATACATTTATTTATAAATTAGGCTTAAAATATTGCTGTATAAATTAGTTAATATTTATATAGGAAAGCATAGAAAAACTTAAAAGAAGAACTCTTTTAATTTTCGGCAATGCAGGAATGGGTATTGCTATGGCCTTTCTAGGCATTTTTGCCTCAATTCTTTCAGATGCAGGACCAATCCCTCCTTTATTTTTTATACCCTTTTATATCAATAGAAATTTTGGAACTATTTATAGATTATTCTATTAACTATATAAAATAGAAAAAGGTAAATAGTGCCAAATTTTTTATTCATATAAGCGAGAATATGTTTTTATATGTATTTGCATTCAGCAATGGCATCGGTACAATTACTTATGTTTATTGTGGGGAGATTTTGACTTCTCGAGCTATGAGCATTTGCATGGCGATTAATTGATTCATGATAGCTTTTGTTATCTTTACTTTTCCTCATATGGTCGCATTAATGACTATAGGGGTTTCTTTTTGGGTGTTTGGAGTTGTTTGTGGTATTGGGATTCTATATTTCCTTATAGAGTTTGTAGAGACAAAAGGGCTGGATGCGGAGCAGATAAAGGCGGCGTTTGATAAATACAAATAAATATTATTTTATTTCCTTAATAATTTTATTCTTTCTTTCATTGTTCAACTTCATTTTGAGTATTAAATATTTTTCATATATTAATTCTAAAAATCTTTGTTTACTACCTCCTTCTGTGAAAGATACAATTTTTTTTTCGATTAAAGAGGAGTTTATTTTTCAATAAATTATATATAAAATTTTATAGTCAATTTTTTAAAAATTTAAAAGATTCCAACTGCAAAAATTAATTTAATTTGTAAAATTTATGCTTTAAATTGTATCTATTTAAAATTCAACAGAATTAGATAGACTAATTTATATTCAAAACATTTTTTTGTTCACTTAACAAAGAATGGCTTTGGATCTCAAAAATAGGGATTTTTCCAATGATATTGTTCGATATCGGAGGAGGGTAGGAGTTAGATCTTCAAATGAATAATTATAGGAGTTCTAATATAATTTATGAGCCATTTTAAATACTTTTTCATTTTCAAATTAAAAATCGCCTATTTCTATAAATCCATAATACCTAACATCTGCATCTATTGAACTTCAGAAGGAGTTCGTATCTATTCTTTAATTTATAGAGACACAATTAATTACGACTGAATAAGTTTTATTATTGAGGTGGGTCTTGAGGTGGCTGATCTTGAGGTGGCTGATCTTGAGGTGGTTGATCTTGAGGTGGTTGATCTTGAAGAGGCTGGTCTTGTGGTGGCTGGTTTTGAGCAGGCTGATTTTGAGCTGGCTGATTTTGAGGCTGTGGTGCCACATGTTGTGCAGGCTGAGGAATCTGCTGGAAAGCTGGCATCTGCGGCATCGGCTGATAGTTATCAAACAACAGATTTGCTGCCATGGTTTCATTCTTATCACAGCTCAAATATGCTTCTAAAGCATCTCTAGGATGATACCCCAACTCAGACAAGTTTTTCACTTGCTGCTCTTCTTCAGGTGTCAGCTGAATTTGATGTCTTGGGGCATGTGGTTGTCTTCCAGGCTGTGGCTGATGGCCTGGAACTTGAGGAGCATGGCTCTGTGACCCTGTGCTGGCTCCTTGAGGAGGTCTTGGAAGTCCTGCAATCAAGCTTGGGTCTATATGTGGTCTTGCAGACTCAGGCAGTGGGTCTTGGATAAGTCTCATAAAGTCTTCTTGATGAGCCATGATCATTTGGAAAAGCTGAGGGTTTCCTTGCTGTAGTTGCCCTAGTAAAGGCCCTAACATCTGAGGGTTTTGCTGAAGTAAAGACCTTAATTGGAGGAACATAGGGTTCTGTAAGAGGAAACTTAAGGCATTTTCACCAGTCTGCTGAGGAGAAGCACCTGGTCTTGCTTGTTCTGCGGGCTGTTCTTGCTGCTCTGGGATTCCGTTCATTAAATAGTCGATAGCACGGTCTGGGTTGTTATAAGCTGCTCGCATGGCGACTATTACTTGTTCTCGAGGAAAACCCATGTCGACGATACCTTTGATGGTCCCTTCAAGCTCTTCACCAGAGACCAAAGCACCAGCGCTTTGGGAAAAGAAGGAAGCTGGCTGACTAGGTTGGCTGGGTTGACTGGGCTGACTTGGAGGCTGAATTGGCTCTGCAGGTGGCTGCTGGGCTCTTTGAGGAGGAATGACAGGCTGGGCAGGCTCAGGAGCCTTCGCTTGAGGTTTTGGCTTAGTAATCATGATCACTAGGGTTGCGCCTTCTACAATATTATATTCTGATAGTTGCTTAGCATCCTCAAGAATTTTTCCAGCCAAGATCAATTTCTGGAGTTCAGGATCGTGACCTTGGAGTGCCTGAATTTTCTGCTTGAGAGATAGCACTGTTTCACTTTGGTCGGCTTCAACCTCTAGCTTATCCCCGCGAAGGTTCTTGATGTAGACTTTCATTTTATTGATTCTATTAGGACAGATTGACATCATTTTTGATAAGAAGAAGGGAGGGAACACAAAGCAAATTTTACATGGAATAGCTTTTAAACAACTTGTAAATAGCTTAAATAGCTTTGAAATTCTATTAATTAAAATTTTTGATTAAAATACACGTATTCAGAAATAGATAGTTACATATTAAAAATAGCATTTATAATAAAACTCTTGCTCTTCTTTGTTTAAATAATTTTTGCTCATTGCCAAAGGCTAATTCTTTTTAAATTTGCTTATAATTTTGTGTTTAAATTTTAAAAAAATCTAAATTGCAATAATTTGACATGAAAGTCAAATTAATTTGTGGAAATATGATATCTAAAAATCAATATAATTTGCTTGAGATTTTATGATTATAATATATTAAAATAAAGTTAACACCAAAGAATTTGCACTAAAATAGTTTTCAAAAAAGGATTTATTTAATGATATTCACAAGCTAAGCGGGGGAGTTAAAAACATAAAAATGCATTTTCATAATAAAATATATTAAATAATCCTAATTTATATAGAGGATTACATAATTTTTTTCTTTGTTATGTTTCTATATAAATTTTGATTAAAAAATAATGTCATAATTAAAGAAAAGTGATTTTGCCTAGCTAAATACTAAAGAAATAGTAAAAATACCTATTAAATTTATAGATACTTAAATGTGAGGTAACCAGCCAATCCAGGCACGTCCAAGTATATTAGGATCAGTTGCATGCTCTATCAATATATCTACTTGCTGATCAACCCCTAGCCCACTTTCCGCGCATGATCTTCTCAAACTATCTTCAGGCCCCATAATGACATCAACTAATTTCTTCGCATAATTCGTCTTCGCATGCTTCGTCGTCACAAATTCCTCATACATCACATGAGCCGAGTTATACCCAGACAATTTTTTCTTTACAATCTCCAGCTTTTTTCTCGGAAACCAAGCTGCTTCTTCTTCCTGGCTTAAAATTGTGCTTCCTGATGCTTGGATTTGGCTTGCATTCATTTCTTTGGTCTTTGCAGCCTTCACCCAGTCTAAAAGCGGCTCTTTTATAAACACTTCACAACAATCCAATATTAAATTTTTATGTTTTCTAACTGCCCCCCTCGAAGTTCGACCAAGATATAGGGAAAATTCCTATTTTTTTTGGAAAAATTAACCCCCCTCAAAGTTCGACCAAGACCTATATAAATTTACTAGGAAAATAAGCAATTTTTCAAAAATTTTAAACTATGTGGGGGTGAGCTTGCGATTTTTGTATTCAAGTTCTAAAAAAAGCGTTACAAAACCATCTTGCACTATTTTTTCTAACCCTTACACCCTCTCAACCATACAGAAGAATATGATTAAGATTAAGATTAAGATTAAGATTACGCTGGGTATTTAAGGTCCCTACTACGTCCGAGGTCGCATGCCACGGTCTCCCGTGTGGTGGCAGAGCGTTCACCAAGCCCGGGCCGAAACCCCCGGTTTCTCGGTAGAGGTATTGTCAAGGGCCGTCTCATACCGGCTTTGCTGACCACCTCCATTTCCAACTTGGATCGTCGCCTAAGTTTACGCCAACTCCGCTTCGTCGTCCGCCAGATCTGCCCATTGAAGGGCACCTTTTCAACTGGAGAGACCCCCGTTTTGGTGTCTAACTCGCCTCCCCTCTTTTCCGGTCATCCCGAGAAAGAACTCAACAGCTTTCGCCATTCGGGGCGAGCCACTAAAGCAGCTTAGGCAGGTAATTCACCCTGCCTCATTTCGGGCACTCACTGGGCTGAGCGCTGCTGGCAAAAAGAAGTCACGAATAACTGCCCATGGGTCTGGTCGCAAAAACAGCGGTTCTCGCGCTTGGGCCTCTCGCCTCGAGGTCCCAGACGTTGTTGGGCTAATTCCTGGCTCCAAAAACCATGCCCGGATATACATGGGTAACCACCACTGAGAGGGTGGGTCGGTCGCCATACGCCATTTTATGTATATCCAGAAGAATATGATAAATATTTATTTTTTCACTACTAAATTATATAAAACAAATTCTATATATATTTGTTTTAAAAAAATTTTTCTTAACCTCCCTCGAAGTTCGACCAAAAAAATCTTGGTCGAACTTCGAGGGGGGGGAGTAAGGGACTTAAGGACATATATCATAGCATGTCTAAGTTCTCCTTGTAAGCCTTCAGGGCTTAAAACAGCTATAAGCTGCCTTGTTAATCTAAATGGAACAAGCTCAGGAATCCCTAAAGAGACCCCATTCCCAAATGCTATACCAAAATCAATAGCTAACAACCCTCCATCAGACCTATCAAGCAAAAAGTTTTCTAAATGTCGATCCCCGATCCCTAAAATATACCCACAAATACTAATTGCCGCTAAGGAATGTATGAACTGTTTTCTTACATATACAAAGCTCTCTGGGGTCGTGCTTAAGCCTAATAGCACTTGTCTTATTAAATCCCACGGCACCAAGCTTTCTTGGATTTTGAAATTTTTCACGATTTCATCTGAACTTGACCCAAGCAAAATCAAGTGCTTGTCCACAATTCCAGTGCCTTGTATATTAGAAGACAATGAGCTGATCCAAGACAGCCTATTTTTATTAGCATCTGAGGAGTCTAAATCATTGATCCTATAATGTCTCGCAAGTTCTTTATTTATCCATTTTTTCAGTGGGTCTGTATTAGGCACCCATTCTACGATCCCTAGCCTTTTATTCATAGGGACGACATTAAAGGTTTTCAAAGTAATTCCGAGCCTTGCACAGTCAGGGTCATTTTTAAATATTTGGTTCATCAATGAAAAAAGCTGCTCGATCCTTTGGTCAAGCCTTAAATCTTCCCCTCCTTTTACTAAGGCTAAATATTCTTTTTCGTCTGACCCATGCATTCCTAGTCTTTTTGGCCTTCTGAGAGAATTTAGGATAAGCAAGTTTTGGTTAAATGAGACAATGCTGACTTCGCCTCCTTTATAAGGCTCATGAAGACCTGTATGCTGACCTGGGATATAAATAGGACGACCTTTGTGTTCTGTTATATCATAGTCTGCAAGCCATTCAGAAAAGGCGTTAAGTTTTTCATTGCCGTGGCTAAGCTGTCTTTGAGTTTCTAGAATTTTTTTGTGGGAAGCCCCAATAACCACGTTAAATTGGTCGAAATTCATCTGAGATATTTTGGTGCCTGATTTTCCGAAGTACTTTAAGAAGACATTTCTCCAGTCGTTGGCGAATTTTCGGTTGTAGGCACCAAGGGATCGGCCAAGTAAAGGATGATCTTCGTCAAAGACGGATTCAAACATCTGGCTGGACAAATATTCAATGTAAGCTCGGTTAGGGTCAGGGTCTTCGAGGGCTTCTTTTATGTTATCGTAGAAATATTTATAACGGTGCTCAGGGTGGGAAAGACATTCTAAAGCAGCTATGAAGGCTTCTAAATGGTTATAATTTTGATATGCTGCTTCTAGTAACAAATAAGTCGCATTTTTCTTAACTGTCCTATTTTTCTCAAACTGACTTGCACAATCAGCAGAGGTAAAACACTTAAAAGGATAAAATACAGTCTGCGGATACTGCTGCACCAACTTATGCACAGCCTCTGCAAGGGCACTTGATTCTTCCTTATCTAAAATTGCCAAAATCTGTGAAATCCACCTAATCAGCATCCACGCAGGTACCTGGGCTATCAAATTACTAAAAACTTCCATCAAATTCCTATACTTCAGCAGCTCCAAAAGCCTCGGAAACAAGTCATGAGCCCTAGAACTCCCAAGCGCCATTGCTTCAAGCACCGCAATCACTATATTTCTTGCCAACATTTCTGGCTGTATCCCCATCCTATTAAAGCAAACCCCCAAAATATTCCTTTTTTCATCATTTTCATGCTCAAAATCACGCAATAACATGTCACAAAATTGGGCGAATTTCATTTTATTTTTTATGGTATTTTGTGATTGAGATAAGAAATCGTAGGCAGATTTTGCAGAAACTGGGAGGGTTGTAGCGATTTCTGGGGAACCTTTTTCGAGAAGAATACGGGTTTGGATACGGTAAAGCTGGCCTTTAAGGAAAGAAAAAGCGGCTTGTTGAGCTTGGTCGATTTGTTGGGCGTCAGCGGTGTTTATGAGTTTTTTGAATTCTTCAGAAATGAAAGGGACGTCCATTGCAAAGGCAGATTTTTCAAGCTGTTTGGCTTTGAGACGGAGAACTGGGGAGAATAGAGAAAGGTCGGTGACTCGCTTGTTTTCACGTTTTCTCATGCCTTCTCGGAGGTAGCGCTCTGCAATGTCAAACCAGCCAAGCCTTAAAGGACATTCAGCAGTATCTGCGTATAGAACTGATTTAAACTCTTTTAGCTCCTGATTTTCAATTTGCTGCTTAGTCTTAATTTTATCATAAAACAGCACTCTTGAGTACAAAACGTCATCCCACACACTTAATTCGTCATAATAAACAGACGGCTTCCTTTCTTTCCACCCCATAAACGTCGCTTGTATCCTCTCCACATACTCATCAGCAGTTTCTTCTTTTTTCTCTGCAAAAATCTGCACAAACTCAAAACACTCATAGATTTTCTGGACTTTTTGTATCAATTTATGCTTCGCAGAGCTAGAAAGTGCATTTAAGCCTTGTCAGCTTTCTACAAACCTAGAGAATTCTTCATCAAGATAATACCTTGTCCTATCAGCGTCGTCTTGGGTGATACTAAGAACTGCCATTTCATAAGCATAAGCATTGTAGAGGGAAGCTGGAGGGGCGTTGTTCATTAAATCAGTGAGCTCTCCGAATTCGTCTAGTCTTAATAGAGACCTTATTTTTAGGGTTGATACGTCGTCTGGGACATTGTTTTTAAGCTCTTCCCATTTTCCTAATAGTGCTAAAGAGTCTAAGTACTCTTTTTTGACCTCTTCTAATAAATCGGCGTCAAGTCCTCCATCATGGGCTAAAATATTAGCAAAATCACGAGCTGCAGGGTTTATTTCGCCTCTGATTTTCAAGCCTAAAGTGTCTCTAAATAGTGCTGATAGCTGAGAGCCTTCTTGTTGGGTAATTTGTAGCCATATTCCTCTGACTGCGTCTAAATCTCCCATAGACTCATAAACTTTTGTAAGGGCAATTCATAGTCTTCTATTCTGCTGAGAAATTTCGGGTTTTTCAGTCCCACTAATCGCTTGTATCACTTTTCTCCTTTTAGGCTGGACTGGCTCTTCATTCCTCAAAATGCATTCCTGTAGCAGCATTATAGCACTTTGGTAGCAGAACCCTTTAATTCCACTGTTAGAAATGCTTTGTGAGTTTAATTCCTGAACAAGTTCGCCGTTAACTGATACAATATCTCTTAAAGTCCTGTGGACGCAAGATATCACTGATGGCTCAAATTTTTCGCTGGATTCTAAGACCCTGCCAAGGCCTCTGACAATTCGGTGTTTTGAGTCATTACTGATTCCTTCATTACAAAGTCCTGCACATAGAGCAGTCCATACATGTCCAGCGACCTCAGAATCTAGCCTTGATAAGGTCACTAATGGTAAAATCAAATCTTTTGCTGTGATCTGTATATCAGGGAAATCGCCTGTCCTATATTTTCTCATTGTGTTTACTACCCTTGCTCGTTGTTCTTTACTGCGCTGTTCAATCCTTTCCATTTGTTTTTTCCTTATTGATACCCTAAGCTCTTCTTGACTCGCTTGTGAGCCATCTATAAAGTGTCTGATTCTTCTTGGAATAGCCCTGGGGACTGCGAAATCTGTGCTTTGGCTTGACTGAGTCTGCAATTTTTGAGAAAATTTCCTTTCTTCTTCATATTGAAAATAACTAGGAGAAAATATCGGAGTCATAGGGAAAGAAGCTTGGCTTTCAGACCTGATATCAGCGTCTTCAAAATCAATATTCGCTAATGGCTGGTCAAACAGCACTTTATCATAATCTGTGCTTAGCTCGCTTAGCTTAAGGGCTAAATGAGAAGACGCCAACAGCCATAACTCTTCATAGCTTGGGCTATAAAGATCCCACAAGCACTGTGTGACTCTAACTGATAAATCCAGGCCAAGCCTCTCTTGCTGGTTCCAAAATTCTACTATATAGTCAGAAAGCTCTGGAGAAAGCTCCCCAAGTGCCCGAACCAAAATTTCTTTGGCTTTTAAACGAATTCTTCCAGCGTCTTCTAGGTTTGGAGCTTCATCATATGCTTTTCTCATTAGCGTGTAAAGTCCTTTACGGATATCAAAATTAGGAGAAGCGGAATATGCGCTCAGCAAAGGGATAAACCCAGTCACAGCCTTTTTTACGCTTGGGTTGAAATGGAGGTCAATAAGGCAGGACAAAAGTTGAAGCAAGGCAAGTCTATGGGAATCTTCATTGTCGTTAGAAATTTTGGCACGATCTCTATATAAATATTCAGCAAGGTCGGGGAGGTTCATAAAATCTGGAGAAGTTTTGATGTGTTCGGCGTATTTTAAGACACATTTTAACAGCTGAGCTCTGGAATTTCCTGATAAAGTCCCGAAAAACTCGCTAAGTTTTCGTGCTAGATTTTTTTGGTTTAGAATTTGTGGGTAGCCTATAGTAACTTTTTCTAAAATCGCGACCATAAGTCCTATATCTTTGGTTTCTTTTTTAGCTAAGACGGCTAAAAGCTCATTTTCAAGCTCCCCTGCGTTTCCATTTGCCAGCTTTTTCCCAATCACTTCAGAAGCAGCCAGAATGATTTGCTTCCTATTAAATTCCAGGCATTTGATTAAGCCTTCTACAATCATGAATTCTTTATTTTCAAGCCCATCTAAAACTCCTACTTTTTCACCTACAGCATATCCATATATCAAAATCCCTGCCATTTTCCATGCAATTACTCTTTTTTCCTCCTCAGGCTGAGGATCTTTATTCATTTGTTTTTTTATCATCCCGTCTATATATTTATGCTCCAAGGTCACCTGTGCTTTTCATTTTTTTATAAGGTTATATATGATATACCTTATAAAGATTATATAAAAAAAAAAAAAAATAAAATTTTAATGGTTTATTTATGATAAAATGTTATATCTAAATTTGACTCTAAAACAGATTTGCTGGTATCTGCAGCTACACGGATTAAATAATTTACAAATTTGGTAGCTGATCTTTCTTTGCCGACTGGGATTAGTTTTTCCCATTCATATAGAAGAAGACAAGCGACATCTCTTAAGAAATAGTGAAAACCTGTGCCACCGTTGTTAGGGAGAGTCATTGTATTGCAGATAGGCTCAAACCACTGGTCACCCCATTTCTCAAAAGTTTTAGGTCTGTTGAGGATGATTTTTATCAAGAAAAGTTTGACTGATAAAGAATTATTAGGGTTGCAGAGGTCGCCATGGAGGCATTGCATTCATTGAGGCATGTCGTTTCCTCAGGTTTCACTAAAGAGCATTTCCATCTTTTCAATGACTTCGAGGAGTGGCTTCATAATAGGCAATGAGTTGATTTCGTCGAGTTCTAAGTCGACTTCTGGCTCAATTTCAGGGATTTCGATAATTTTTTTCTTAGGTGGCTTTAAGTATATTTTAGTATAAAAATCTGTTCATTTTTAGAATAAAAATTTTTATTAATTTTGCCAGGCTTATTCAATTTTGATAGAAATAACTGATATCTTGGGATTGCGAAAATAAAGAAGAAGTGATATATCCCGCCGCAATGCTAGTCGTTTCTTTTTTTTCTGGTGCTTTTTTATTAGATTTTTCTTGAATTTTTGTCCTAAAATCAGTCTGCGGCGTAAACCCATAGTTTTCTTTTTCCTCAACAACTGCGTTCCAAACTTGGTCTTTAAACAGAAAATTAAAGAAAATCTTTTCCTGGCTTTGTGTCTTCCTTATAGTTGTCATTAAACACGCATAACAAGCTGAGCTGAACTCCCTTAACGCTTGGTTTCCATTATCAAAATTCCCTAAAAGCTCAAATCTCTCAGGTTTCTCTTTTCTGTATTTTCCACAAAAATTAATTAACTGCTTAGTCAGCTCATTTCCTTGCGACCCAGCCCCAAAAAGTGCTTTATGGGTGTTATCTTTCAGCCTCTGCGATGGCAATCTTGCATAAGTTTTTTCAAAAAACAGCAAAACAAAGCGTTTTTCCATCAGTTTAAAAAAATAATCCAAAGCGTCATGGGCATCCCCTGGTTTTTCATTTAATTTTCCTAATAACTGATGTGTATGGGCAATAACAAGATTTTCCAGCATTTCTTCATCACAAATATCCATCATAGGCAGAAGAATCCTTTTCGCCAATCCCCATCTCAAATTATGCTTGATATTTCTATCAATATTTGGATTAAAAAAATGGGTTAAAAAGTCCCTAAAACTATCTTGAAAAGTCCCTAAAGGCTCTTTTGTGATTTGGTCATCAATAAAAGTATTCAAAACATGGGTAAGTTCAGCTTCATATCCAGAATCTTCTTCTCTTATTAAAGAAAATATTAGTGTCACAGCATCAATATGATGGGTTGCCTTTATCAGCTCGAAAAATCCTTTTATTAAAGATTCAAACTCATAAGTTTCTTTCCCTGGGCGCAGATTTTGAGTCCCAGTCAAAAAATGCTGAGATTGGACTTCCATAAGCAAAGGCTTTATTTCATTCCAGTAATTAGGAATCACCATTCTATAATCCCACATCATAGCAATTAAATTAATTGCTTCTCTTTTAATAGACGCCGCTCTATCAGGGCTCAATAAATTCTTTATTATCACCTGTATATGCTGCAAAAACTGAGGCATTTTTTTCACAATTTCTATACCCTCTCCAAAAATCCCTAAATTTTTACAAAAATCAAGGAAAACACAGTAAACTTTTACGATGATCTGACAGTGCTCAATGCTGGGGATTACAGAAATCATGCCCATTAAAGGCATAGCACACTCTACAAATTCATTAATAAAGTCTTTAAGAGGCAAAATTTTGGAGTCTTTGACTGTAGAGGCTCCTTTTTGGAGGATTGGGATAAGAATAGGGAATAATAAATCAGCACGGACTGAGAGGCTTTTAAAGGTAAGTTTTAAAGCAGGGACCCAATGAGAAGAAATATAGTCAAGAAGAAGCTCGCTGCAGTTTTGGAAGACTTTTTGGGTAGTTAAAAGAATGCTGAAATCGTCATCTGACAGTTTGGTTTCTTTGAAAAAGTTAAATAAAGCTTTTCCTTTGCGTAGCTGAGATTGGGTATCTTGGGAAAGGGATTCTACCATGACTGGAAAAATGGTTTGTTGGATTGCTTTGTATATAGCTTGGCCTTTATTTCCAAGAAGCTTTATAATGCGTGAGAAGCCATATAGAGATACTTTTAATAGTCTTTCTGAGGTATAGATGCTGAAATTGTTCCAGATTTCTATTATTTGTTGAGCTGTCACCGCATTAATATTCAAAATTTCCATTGCTGACTCCCTTAATTCTTCATATAATTTGCTGATTTCAGGAGTCTCCACCTGTGGAAAAATCCCAAGCTGATTCGGACTGACTACGATTTTTATTAGAAATTCTGAATTTATGCCTGCATTTGGGTAAAGTTTGCAATAATCCATCGTAGCTTTTAAGGAATACAGCTTTTTCACGATATTTTCTTCTGCACATTCTCCTAATGCGAAATCTGTCAGACTTTGCTCTATAAGTCTTGGATTGTGCTCTATTAAGCCTTCTTTAGAAAGCCAACTAATACAGTCAATAATCCCTTCATATTCTTCATAATTGTCACGATTCCCTATATCCAGCTGATTTTGTCTGCTTCAGGCTAGTTTGTCAATTCCTACAATTTCTGCTAGTCTTCACCAAATTTTTTTAGAATTTTCTCTACAGGCTCTTTCTGGCCGTAAACATTGTTCCCAAATCCATTTAAGAAAACTTGTAATTTCTAAAGAATGGGCTCTTTTTGGGTTAGTTTTTAGGAGAATATTGATTTTTAAAGCACAGATATTGAGAAATTCATATATAATTCCTTCACATAAATTGATGATTTCTTGTGATTCTTTATCATAATGAGAAAGGCGAATTGTTATCATGACTACGTGGCCGATTTCTAATAAAAATCTGTCTACAAGCTCATCATTATTCCCCATGTGGGTCAGGATATTTCCGATACAAAGAACTGCGCCAAGCCTTTTGGTAGAGTCTGGATGGTTTGAATAGGTTTCAATTCTTCTTAAAATTGACTTGAAATAAGCTACAGGGGATGCTGGCTGAGAAATGACTGAGCTTGCAAACTCTCCCATGCAGCTTCCTGCAAGATTTCTTAAGGCTGCATTATTAGGGTTAGAGACAGCTTGCATTAAGGCATCTAGAAGGGCCATAGTCTCAGGGTGTTCATATCCCCTTGACTTTGCAAACCATCTGACAAGCTGTCTGCTTAGTGGCTCAAAAACTTGTCGGCTCACAGCTTCTACATCAGTAGCAAGGTTATAAATAACAGGAAAGAGCTTTTCATAAACTTTAGCAAAAGGGTTGGACTCTTTAGATCTCGCTCCTATCTGTGAGTTTTTTCCAAGCATATAAATTATTATAGAGTGCAAAAGCTCACAAGCTGCGACCCTTGTTTTTCTATCTGTAGCATTTTCTGCTAAATGCAGAATTCTAGGCAGTGCCGGGTCTAAAAACACTTCCAGCTTTATTTGGTGTAAAGGGATTGCAAATTTCACCCTAGGCTCTGCGTCCCAAGCTATATGAATATCCTCTACTTTTTTAGGCACAATATAATGAGAAAATCCACCTAAAGACCCTAATAGCTTGACCACCCTAAATGCGACTGTTTTTCGCTTTTTCCGAATCAAAGCTTCTTCTGTATCCCCCCCTTGGACTTCTTGGCTGATTTTATCAACTGTTAAATAGCTTGATAAACATGGTAAAATTTCAGGCAAAAATGGCTCTAGAGCACTCATAGGGATTTTTTTAGTCCAGTCATTCAAAGCAGAAATTGTGCTATGGGCTAGCGGCAAATGGGCTAAGCCTAATGATAAAGCTTGGACTATAACAGGAACCCATGTAGGCAAATTGTTTTCTTCAGGGGAGTAAATTAAGCTCACAGGGCAAGCTAAACAAACCTCAAGACAGCTACCGAGTAATGCGTCATGGAAGCCTTGCATTCTCTTAATTAAGCTTTTAATTGTTTCTGAAATAATCCTTCTTTCATGTGGTAAAGTATCTAGAAAGTCTGTTTTGCTGCACACAGTCATTATGACTGTTAAAAAACTATATAAAGATGGCAATAAAGGTAATTCAGACGATTTTTTATTGACTCCCCCCCATCCTTGATCGAACGATTGACTGTAAAAATTCCTAAAAATTGGGGAAATTAACCCCCATCCTTGATCGAACGATTTTCATATCATGCAAATTTTTTATATATATATAAAAATATATTTAGTTATCAAAAGCTTAGGAAGATGCACCTAATGAAGTTGTTCTCAGAGACTTTGAGACGAAAAAAAGCTTTGGAATCAACCATACGAAGTGGTTTAGTCATCAACCTGGGCTTGAAAACTTAATAATCTAATAAAATATAGATTCTTTAAAATTTTTAAAAAAAAAAATTTAATTTAATAAGGAACAAATTTAAAATTTATACAGTTTTAAAGGGGGGTAACTAATAAATCAAAATATTAAAAATTGGTATTTTTATAAAATTAATTCAATTGTTTGCTGTAAAAATAATTATTAAATACTCTTAACCCTCTTTTTTAAAAGTAAATAAAAAAAAAATATATA
Organism: Blepharisma stoltei; assembly: GCA_914767885.1. Taxonomy (NCBI): domain Eukaryota; phylum Ciliophora; class Heterotrichea; order Heterotrichida; family Blepharismidae; genus Blepharisma; species Blepharisma stoltei. Next base: position 583,340 of record CAJZBQ010000050.1, read on the forward strand.
TATATATTTGATTTTATATATAAAATTTTTTTTCCCAAAAAATATTTTTTAACCCCCATCCTTGATCGAACGATGGCAAGTCGTTCGATCAAGGATGGGGGGGGAGTGAGTAAGTCCACATATGGCATTACCCACCCTGTCAGTCTTGGAGCCATAACTTTAAAAAAATGCTTGGCAAAGTCACTGGCCTGATAAAAAAACTGCTGCTCCTCAGGACTATTTGCCACAATTTCAGTATCCGCCAAATTTCCTTTAATTGAGTACTGTAAATCCAAAGTCTGCAGAATATTTAAAAAAAACTGGCCAATCTCATCAACAATATGCTGGATCAATATTTCTGTCAAGCATTCTTGGCTTAAAATTCCTGCCCACAGCTGACTTGCTAGCTTAACCCTTTCTTCTGGGTTTTCAACTTCTTCAGGAATAGTCAAAAGCTCATTCATCGCCCTTGTTACAAAAATTTTTATCCAAGGCCCAAACTGTCCTGCTTGCAGATATAAAGACGAAAAAAGCTGGGCAATAGACTGATACAGCAAAAACCTGTATTTTTTTATTAGAGTCATATTTCGCTTAAAAATCTCTAAGGTTACCTTGGAAAAATGCATCAAAATATGTTCAGGGATGACAGTCAGTGATCTTGCTATGTCAGCATAGGACAGTAAAAATGAGGCTAAGGACTTTTGTTTTAGCATGACAGCTTTGAAGCTTTCTTCTTCTATTTCTTCTTGGGAAAACAAATAGTTTTCACTCAGCTCTACAAGCTTGTCTAAAAGGTCTTTTAAATAGTCCTCACCTCTGAATTTTACTATAGCTTGAGAAAAAACACCAAGGGCTCTTAAGGTGTTAGGATATCCTTGGGTGCCTTGAGGAGTTTCTATTTGTTTTCTTAAAATTTTCAATATATATTCAAAAGTGTGCATATGGGCTTGGGCTTCTCTTGACAAAGTGTCAGCTAAAACCATCAAGCATTGTTCGCAGCAGTCTTGAGCTAGATATTTTATAGAGTAAGCCCCTGTTTTGGCTAAATCATTCAATGTATTAAACAGTTGTATAGCATTTTCTGTTATAAGATCTGCAAAAACAGTCGAGTTCATTGCAATTATTTTCATTGCTGCCTTAGGGATCATATATCTAGACTCAATTGGCTGCATTAAGGCTTTCGCGTACCCAAAAAGCTCGGCGAGAATTTCTTGTGGGTAATTAAAGCTTTTTAGCCCATATGCCAAGCCTTTCATCATTCCCGCCGCTAATGCATATTACGTTAGTTTAAGTGGCTAAGGTGTCTTATTGCACGCTCCTGCTAAATAGAAGAGCCAAAATGGTGAAGCCACAAGCATTTTTGATCAAAAAGATCGGACCATCCCAAATAAACTGCCTGCAATCCTTACCAGCGATTTTTACCAGGAGCGATGCCTTCACCTTTGTCTGACTAAGCTCCTTGCGTTTTTATCATCAGGCTCAAATGTGGCGAAAGGTAAAATCCTGAACCATTTAGCTGCATTGTGGAACAGTTCCCCTGGTTATCCCCAAAGATAAACCATTGTTGCTGTCCAGATATTCTCAAGAGAAGCCAAACCCATAAATAAAATTCTATAAGGGAGCAGAGCTAATTTCTCTCAAACCGAATGCCATTATATTTATCATCCTGCTAGTGAACGTTCTTCTGTCTTTTGGCCTTTATTGATTTCTGTTCTTATTCTTATATGGATAAGCTGCTGGATTTCAGGGATACGGTGCTGTAGCTCGCCTTCGAAATGGGAAACTAGTAGGCCAAGCATATTATAAATTGCGCCTCTGAGTGTCGATCCCATGGTTTTTTCTTCTGTTTTTAGCTTGTTGTCAAGCAAAATTGCGATCATGCCTTCAGGATCAAGGATATCTTTAAGCTTGGTGGCTACAAAAGTCTCAAGGAGCTTAATTAGAGGCCTGAGGGCAGCTTCTTTAACCATGCTGGACTTGGTTGATTTTGCCATCAATTGGATGCAGACTTCTTTGATTTCGGGGATATATTCATTAATTGTATTTGACCGAGTCTTTATATAGTCTGAGACTAAGTCAAGAGAGTTACTCATAGTTTTTCATATCAGTCTGTCAGGCTCTTCACGATGGGTTTTGATGAAGTTTAATAGAGAAATATCGGAATTCAATAGTTTGGAAGAGCAAAAAGCTACTTGAGCTGAGCTGAGATTTGGATTTAAAACCAAACTACGAAGTTCGCCAAGGATGCTGTCAGCATCTGTAAAAGATAAGGCATGTAATGCTCTGAGCAACTCTTCAACGCGCCTTTCCATTTTATAATTAATTGATAGAGAATATTCCAGCTATCAAGCAGATAGAAGACTTAAATGCAAAAACTGAAGAAATGGCAATAAATGAATAAAGTAATTTTGTATGTTGCAGCGTCATTAGATGGATTTATTGCTGATATTAATGGTAAAGTGGATTGACTATGGATGCCAAATGATCCTGATGATATTTTAGGATATCGGAAATTAAAGAATAGGATCGGAACAATTGTGATGGGGAGTAAAAGCTATCAGCAAGCACTCACATTTGGCCCGTGGGAGTGGTCTGATAAGCATACTTATGTTTTTACATCTAAGCCTTTAAGGACAGATTTAACATGTGTGGAGTTCATTTCTCAGTCACCTCAAGAATTTATTGAAAATTTCAGAAGAGCAGGAAAAAGCAAAGATATTTGGCTTTTCGGAGGAGCTGCTTTGGCTGCTTCCTTTGCCCAAGTGCGTTTAATTGATGAAATTGTGCTAACAAGTGTCCCAATTACACTTGGAGATGGGATTTTGCTAAATTTACCTTGGCATGATTTTATGCTACAAAGTGAAATTCAATGCATGGAAGGACTTATTCAAAAGACTTATTTTCTTAACTAATAAAAAACTTATCACTATTCATAAGCATAATTTTTTTACTATTAAAATAATTTTAAATCCAAAGCTCTGAATAAATATATACGCTTGCAGTATTTAGCATTGAGAAAAATTTATTGATATTTTTTAACTTCTTAATATAAAGCTTTCATTGTATAAAATTTACGAATTAAAATAAACAAAATTTCTTCAAAAGTAATCTATTTCCCATTTTTATTCCTTGAAAGTACCTCTTCAACTACATCTGCATTAGTCTCAAAATAGCACAGCTGAGAAGATATGAAATTCTTATGGGTCATTCCTCCTAAAACTAGCAGTTTTGATCCATATGAAGCCATACAGTGGCCTCATCTACCTTCTGGCTCACTTCCTTTAATATCAACTCTTTCCCACTTGAGGTTTTCTACATTAAACATATGCAAATCATTTAGTTCTGACCCTCCTTGGCCATATAAGTCGTCATTCCTCCCTCCAAAAATGTAAAGTCTATAGTTTGCTGTGCAGGCAGAGTGGGAATATCTTGGTGAAGGAGCATTTTCAGATTTAATTTCTATTCAGTTTAAGCTATCATTTACGATATGAAGGCAGTGGAACCAGTTGCAAGGCTTGTACTCAAAGTTTAGGCCCCCAAATAAGTAGAAGCCTACATTTGAGATCTGAAAAGGGTTTTTGGCTTGGATTTCAAATAAATTGCTTCGGTAGTCTAAAAGCTGCTCATTAGAAAAAATTCCTGTCAGAGTTGCATGTGATCTAAAGCCAGGATCATCAAAGACATTTATTTCTGGAATTGACCATTCTTTAGCTTTGGAGTCATATATATATAAACAATTTGTTGTGTGGCCTCTTTGATTCATTCCTCCATAGACCACCATAAATCGGCCTACTTTGCTTGCAGCATGATTTCTTAATGCCTGGGGCAATTGGCCTGAGCCTGTAAATATTTGTCATTTTTGGTCTTTGAGAGAAAGGATATTAAGCTTTGCTGTGCATCTTCTTGTCCCATCATGTGTATGCGACGCATAACCTCCAAAAACCACAATTTTCTTCTTAAAAACTACCATAGAATGCCCAGCTCTCCCTTGAGGGCAATACTGAGTATTCAAAATATTCCATTTCCAACTAATCAAGTCAAGCTCTCTTACGTCAGGATGCAAAATCCTGCTTTCTCCTGCATATAAATACATCTTTTCTGCAACAATTGCAACTTGGCACCCTTCTCGGCTATTAGGCATAGATCCTCCTGTACATTTTGTGTCAAAAATTGCAATGCTGGGCTTAGAGAACTGATTTAGTCGTGGGCTTTCTTTATTTGGCTCTTCTTTTTTAGCTAAATTCATATTGAAGTATGGGATGTGTGAAATCTCTGTAGATATAAATTTAGTTAGGAAAGGCACCAAAAATTTTTTGGAGGGTTTTATTGAGTCTTTGCTTATGATTGAGGAGCTTTTTCTTATTTTAATGAGGCTGATTGGGGAATTTACCATTTGTGTGTGTCTTAAGGATGAATTTTTTCAGCTAAGTTGTTTCATTCTTATCCAGTTATTTTGATTGCTTGTATTTTCAAATACATTTGTGGGTGATTTATATACAAAATTTTCAAAGGAAAGATCTTTTAGCACTTGTGTGTCGCTTAAATTAGCTTTTCTTCTATGCGTCATGCTCCCTTTTATGTCGATTTTCTTTTTAATCTCGATTCTGCTGCTGACAACAACTTGTGATTCCAGACTTGGGCTATAACGAATAATTTTAAAAGGAGCGATAATCTTCTTTTGAGGTTTTTGGCCAAGAGATTTTAAAGATTCATGCCTGGAGTGCATATTTTATTTTTTATTTAAAATCTTCCAATAGTCAAAAGCATTTTGGAATATTTTACTCCAATTTTTATAAATTTCTTATGTAGTTTTTTAAAAAGTCTAAAATATGTCTCTTTATGAATTTTCAATCACAATTATGTTTATATATCTATATAAAAATATAATATAAATAATTGGGCTTAATTTCAGGCTTATTCAGTATAAGATAGTGATTAATGGAATTAAATTTTTATTCAAAAAATTATTAGATAAAGATTTTATTATATGATAATAAGTAATATACTAAAATATTAAGCTATCCCTTGATCGAATTTTAAGTACCTATAAAATGAAGTTAGAAATACTTTTAATATTTAGAATAAACATTGATCAGCTATGGCTTGACTTGCTTTCTTTAACAGAAACAAAATATAAAATTATTATCAACAATATTATTTTTATTAAATATATATAAAGCAAACTGAATAATATACTTTATATAGGCTATTGCTTACACAAATTTTATCTTTAAGGCATAGTTTGTAAATTTTCTTTAGTTGATTAAAATAATAATTATTCAAAAGGATGATTATAATATTAATTATCAAAATTTATAGCCAGCTCTTTGGCTTTGCTTTGATAAATATCTTTTTATAATAACCTTTCAAGATATATTCTTCTTTAAAACCCATAAACTAGAATTTTAGAAATTTTTGCATTAAATGCCTATTCCTTCTATAATTTTTTAAAACAGGGATCAACAATGAAAAGCCTTATAAGCTTGATTGTTCTTATTGGACTTGCTAATTGCATAAAATTTGGAACTTATGATCCATACCTCGATCCTGGGAGAATATTATGACCAAAAGACACTTGGTTTAATAACCCTATAGAGCTCAGCCAAACTAATGCTGGCTCGTCCATCACCTTGACAATTCATTTCAGGCCTTCAACCTCATTGACTTCAGGAACTGTCCAAATCATTTTTCCGCAGACCTATTCAACAGAACTAAATAAAGAAGCCACTCTTCCTAGTAATTATAACTTGCAAGCTGGGAAAGACATTAGTGCTACCTATTCTACAATCCTTCCTAGCTCTGAAGGAGTTTATGGGCCAATCGGAATTGTCACTAGGCACAATGCTGATGGACAAATTGTAGATGCAAATTACCATTTTGGGTTTATTGCTATAACTAGCTCAGCCCTCAAAGCAAATCTTGATGTTTCTAGAACTACCGCCAGTACTTCAAGTAAAATCAGTACTAATAACGCCCTTGAGTTTGCATTTACCTTGACTTTTAGCCTTTGGGCTCATGATATCATTGAAATCGTCCCAGATTCTAACTGGACCCCAAAATCAGGGATTACCTGCCAATCAGTGGGAAGCCCAAATCTTCTCTTTAGCTCAAGTAATTCAAACTCTTTACCTTGTGCACTCGCAGTCAAAAGCTCTTCATCACTTGGAGTTGCAGTTGGGGCTGATTCGACCGATATTTCTAATGATAGTATTTATATTTATGGGATTGCTAAAGATGTTTATGTGTCTGCTGGATCAAGTTCAAATTTTTACACTGTTAAGCTTGATGTAAATTATTTTGTATCACCACCATTTGCAACCAGTTCAAGCAGCTGGACTATTAATGTTTGACGATGGGGAACCAATAACTTGCTTGCTAAATATACTACAACTACAGGGCCTGGGTCATCAGCAGGATTGGCTACTTTTATAAATTGGGAAAATCAAAATTATCCTTCTAATAATGCTATGCAGAGTCAAGTTATTTTTACTAAAGTTACAGTTGGTACTAATAATCCCCTTCCAGCTTTAAGTACTTTGACTGTTGCTTTTACCAATGTTGATATATATAATACAGCCTGGTGGTCAGATTTAGATGGCTCGACTGAAAAAGCGAGTGGCCTGTGCCATGTTACTCCAGCTATTTCTGGTGCGAGCTGTGAAGCAACCTCTGAGACCACTGCAACTGTAACATTTGCAGAAGAATGAGCTAAAGGATCAGTATCATTTGTGGTATTAAGCAAGTTTATTGGAGAATCTCCAAAAGTTTATAAAATTACTACTTATTATGGTTCAACTAGCAATATTGTAGATCAAAGTGAAACCAATCCTGGTGAATTTGTGATTACCTCAGCGTCATCAACTAATTATAGGATTCCTGATGTTGCTTTGCATGCTCTTCCTTCTTCAACTGCATCATATCCTCAACTTAATACTGGAAGTGGTTATAGTCCATATTCTCTATATAACTCCAATAATGTAAACCAAGGAGGACTAAATAGCCAATCTATCTTTATTCGCACAACTCCAGGCAGCACAAATTCATGGGGAGGAACTTCTGGTGCTGCAGCTAGTTTAACTTTTTATTTCAACTGGGCAACATCAATTGAGTTTGATACTTTTAACTATGTCTATCTTGGGAGTACAATTAATGATTACATCAATACTGCTACTAGCTTAGGATCATCAACAGCTGGAGATCGTGTCTTAGAAGCAGCAAGCCCTCCCACTTCTCCTATATTATCAAGCAAAAACAAAATTTCTGTATCATTTTCAGCCTCTTCAAGTTCTCCATCTGTAGCATATGGTAACTACTATATTTTAAGAATTTCGGACTCAGGTCTGCCTTTCATAGCATCCAACAAGGCAACTTTTTATGAAATCTGGGCAATAGCAACCTATGCAGCCACGACTGAAATTGGCAGCTCAGTTATTTCAGTGCTTCCTCAGAAAACTTCATCAAAGCTCTATGCATTGCTAGCTTGCAATGACCAGCTTGATGGGATTCCGATCGTTGTCTACTTTGAGCCAATAAACACCAGCTTTGATTTTTCTTCCCATGCATACGCAATTGATATTGAAATAGGTAATGGATATGACTGATATAAAGGATTTATGGGTACTGGTATTAAGATAACGGATAATGGTGGAACTTTGACTATCAATAGCCATTTTTTATCTTCTAGTTCTTCTGCTACTGCTAGCTATATATTTTCTGGGACAACACTAACTATTACTCTTAAAAATCTTGGATTTACTTCTATAAATACACCAACAAAGGTAACCACTTATTTTCCAAGTGCAGTTGCCTCGCTTGGCATAACTCATTTTTCAGTAAGCACATATTTTTATGTCGTCAAGCCATCTGATCCTTTGGCCAAACAAATTCTTTATAAATCTTCATATACATCTTGGGATATTCAAACAACTCTTAAACCTTTTGACTCTTCTTCAGCAGGAGCAAAAACTTCAGATTCCTCCACCTGGTATATTGGAGCTTCAGAAGGTATCACAATATCCAACAAACTTAAAAGCAGCACTTCAGCAACTGCAATATCGTCTAACTATATGATTGGGATTGGTTTATCAGCAGGATTTACTTTTTCCTCAGTTCCTTCCTATTCTGTAGTAGTTGACACAGCAACAGCGGCAACTTCGCCTACCTCTACGACATATTATTTAAGCTCTTCAAGTGACTATGGAGCTGGTGGGTTTATTATGGCCTATGGATCATCATGGGGCTCTGCAGCACCTACTTCTGGTGGGATTGATTATAATCTAGCAGTTACCAATCTACAAAGTCCAAACCACTCTAGCTCAAGTACTTGGAATGTATGGGTGGCAGCCGATTCGCCAGGATTAGATTGCAAATATTCAAAATCTTATTCTGAAAATATCATCATTAAAGAAGCAGCTTTGAACACACCTAAATGCTATTCTGATTCAGATACTATTATGGGAGCTAGTGCAGACTCTGTTAATCTGTCAATGAATTTTGAATTCTCTACTAAAATTAAGGTGCCAAAAGGCGGCTTCCTTAAATTTTCTTTACTTTCGCCCATCCTTGAGCGAAACAAATTATCATTATTCTAAGGATTGTAAAAATTTTATAATATTTTTTTATATAAAACATTTTGTGTAACATGTAAGCAAATATCAAGAGATCGCGTTATAATTTTCCAAGAGCGATGCAGTATTATTTCTAAGACTAATTATTATAAAAGATAATAATTAGATTTTAAGAGATTGAGAGGAGTTGGTTTTATGCCTAAACCGTTTTAATCTTCAATGGGATTGCTTGATCAAAGATAGGAGTTAGAAAATTCATGGTCATGGCCATCCTCAGGCTACTCCTCATCCTCAATGCCAGCATCTTATTCAGTTTCCGGAAGTACCCTGACAGCTAGTCTTTATGCTGATCTTCAAATTGGGACATACACTATTGTGGTAAATGGAGTTCTACCTCCACCAAATAGTTGATCTTCTACCATTGAAAAAGACTGCTTTTATTCATTATCAACTCAAACCAGCCAAGGTGATAAAATCGAATTCTGGTATTCATCTGGAGCATCTCAAACACGAATTACCTCATCTGCTTCTGTAGAACCTGGAAATTCTTATGTAACTATCAATTCATATCCAAGCTCCCCATACGTGGTAGTTGATATCTTACTTACTTTTTACTTCGACAAAAAAGTTCCTGCTGGCAGCTATCTTGAAATTTCCACCCCTATAGATGTGCCTTGGTCTTATCCTGCATGATCAGCTACCATTAAAGACTACTGCTGAGCTAATGTTATATATAGCAGCTGCGCAGTTACTGATAGTTCTACAATTATTATGTACCTAGCTGAGCCTATACTTTTAGGAACCACAATCAATATTTATCTCGATAGCGCAATAAAGTTTTCAGATCCAAACAAAGCAGGAGACTTTTTAATTTCTGCTTATTGGGGGCCTAACTCAATTCAAATTATAGATGGCTCATCTGGTATAGGTAAAAATTCAGTCAAGTTTTTAGTATATGATACGTATTCAATAGACTTAAGTGGCTGAAATGATATTAAAACTGCTGGAGAGCTCTCAACTTATACCTTCGAGCTTGAATTGAAGGGATGAAATAGAATTAACTTTGGCGATTATCTTTATATTCAATTTCCAAGGGACTTTGACCCTTATATTGGAGATTCTGAGCAGTCCTATCGTGACTATCCATAGCTGATTTATTGAATGCAGCTCAAAAACACTTGGACAATCCTTAAATTGCACTGTAGATCATTGGTTCGTCATTGTGCAAAGTACAAATAATTATGGAAATTTGCAATTAGACTTATCTGTTAGAGGTGTAAGAAATCCAGGTCCTTTCAATATGGGCTATTTTAAAGCATGGCACTATAGCGCAACTGGTAATCTTAAAGGCCTATCTTCTTCTACAGATCTTAAGATAATCCCTACTATGCCAGTGAACAACATGAATCTTAAACCTATTTCTATTTCAAACAGTTCCTTAGCTGCTTCATCTGATTATAATTTTGATTTCTATTTAACTCAAAACTCAGCTTCAAGCTTTAGCTCTGCTAATACCTTCAACATTACGTTCCCTCAGCAATTTAATTCCATATCATATACAATTTGCAAATTAATGGTATTTGACGAAACATCAGCCACAGTTATGACTGAAGCAACTTGGACAGCTAATTGCACCTGCAAAGCAGTAAGAAATATTATAAGTCTAACTCCATTAGGTGTCACCCCTTTAGTCAAAACAACAGATAGAATTCGTATTTCGCTAACTAATGTTAACAACCCCTCTTCTAGCTTGACAAGAACTACAGGCTGGGATATCACTGGCTCCTCATTCGGGCCTTCATATATGTACTGATCTAACAGATTTGATATAATTGCAGTTGACTGAACCAACTACGTCCTTACAGGGAGGACTTATGGAAATCTTAACTCGGGATATGTAGGGTACGGCCAGTACAATCATACTACCCCTAGTAATCCTACTGATCCTACAAACCCTACTGATCCTACTGATCCTACTAATCCTACAAATCCTACTAATCCTACTGATCCTAATTACCCTGATCCTTCAAAAGTAAACATTGGTGGGACTGAAGACAATCAAATTATCAAGCTAATTCCTGGCACAGAAAGTGACGATATTTTAATCAAGCTCACCTCTGGGTCATCGAAAATTGGCTTAAGATCGCAAAAATTAACTCTTACGCCAAAAGTAAATTGTCTTGACCAAACCATAGCCAATGGTATAAAACTCACTTCACCCTATAACAATTGAATTGCGTTTCAATTGGATGAAGTTATAAAGTTCAGGGTGTCACTAGCGACTGGAACTCCCGCTGGGACTTGCTATATAGGATGGACTTCAATAGAAAATTTACAAGATGGAGTTAGTGATTCCATTTATAATCCTTCTCAGGTCGTTACTGTTAGAGTTAGTGCTGTTGAAAAAATTGCAATTGGTGTTGATACTATTCCCACCCTTTATGCAGGCTACACAAGTATTCCAATTGCTGTTATACTTGCTCACGCTCCAGCATCTGATTTGAGTGTTACTCCAACATTTGGTGCTACAGCTTCAGGAATTTTTATAAACCCTGTCACACTTACATTTAGACCTAACACCCAATTTCTTTGATTTGAACTAAAAATTAATGCTAGTTACGATTTCACCCAGAAACCTAGACTTGATTTCTACCTGACTGGAACTGATGCAAATTCTTTCATTGCGCCTACTTCTCAATCTCTATTTGTCACATCTTATTCCTCTTCGTCACCTGCAAGATTAATTCTTACCCCTAATATTCTTACAGGTACTTCAATTACAATAACTGTAAGCTACAGCAAAAATGCTGCTATCTATTGAGGAATTGCATGCCAAGGCGCTCCTATACTTGACTTTACCGATCTTCAGGCACAGACACAAAGTCTTGTATCTCCAAGCTCTAGCCTGCTAAGTCTCTCAGAACAACTTGCAGCTGATTATCAAGCTACTGAGACCCATGTTGACTATACGAAAGACACTGATATTGGTTCTTTCTTCAGGAGAATTCAATTGATTTACAATCATGGCTGATGACAAAAAACCCCAAATTCAAAGCCAAAAAAGTAGACTGGCCCTCCCTTTGTCCAAGAGACAAGAGTATTATGTTGCCTGCAAATGGCAGAGACAGTTCGAGAAGGAAGTACTGTACACTTCCCTCATAACTTGATAACTACCAGGGATTAAGAGAGTCTTGTGCTGCAATTTTGATTCAAGCAGGTTCGGATGAGTCTCCCCGTTAGGCTGACGACGTCAAAATTTTTGATGGCCCAGAAGGAAAGGGCGTTAGATGGCTTTTGTGTTTAGAGCCATATGAAGAGTGAAGCTAAAGCTTGACTGACTGACTGGCTATAGGCTGAAACAATCCCCGTTTAACCCTCTAACTAAATCTTTCTCTTACTCCCCCCCTCCGTGAGTGAACAAAACCATTAGAAAAATTGCTATTTTTGCCCAAAAAACCCACCCTCCGTGAGTGAACAAAATTTTTTTTTAATAGAAAAAAATTTTTATGGAAAAAAAAATTTGATATATAAGTGATAATTAGTATATTGAAATCTAGAGCTAATTCTGTTTAATTTTAAACAAATTGCGTTTTTAAAACATAAATTTTATAAATTAAATTAATATTTGCTTTCAATTTTTGCGAATTAGGATTTTTTTTAAATTTCGAGAAAAAATATCTCTATAAAATTTATATATAAATTTTTTAAAAAAAAATTAACCCTCCGTGAGTGAATAAAATGTTTTTGTTCACTCCTGGAGGGGGGGAGTTAGGAGAATTCACAGGAGCCACTGCCTAAACATATGGACTGGCGCAGTTCCCATTAGAGCTAAATTTGGGCTATTAGTAATTGCTTTAGACTGGCTTATGGATGGCACTTCCTACCAGTTTTATGCATATGCTGACGATAAAATTAGCACCCCAGCATTTGCATCTTGCGAATTTAAAACTTCAGCAACCCAGCCTGCATATTCTGCATCAGTTACTTTTCCGGGAAGTATTGCGGAAAATACGAGTGATAACATTAGACGATTCTTGGCGAAGAATATGGGAGTTAACCCTGATTGGCTTATTTCTGCGGGTGTCACTAACCCATCATCACCTTCAGGATCTTTAAGACTTTTAAAGAGTTCAGAAACGACTTCATATACAAGGTTCAATTACTGAGTCATTTATGATAGAAGTAAGCCAAAATACTCACCGCAGTTCATTCTCAATAGTCTTGACCAAAATGGAGCCACTAGTGATCTGAGCTATTTGATTGGAGTTGCTCCAGCAGCTTTTGGAGTTCCTGTTTCTCTATCGATTGGTACAGCACCGACCTGGGTAACTGCCCCAGCTAAAACAACAGTATATGATTCAGGGGCCACATTTGTTGCAACCTCCTCACAAGATGGCCTTGTATGTGTATCTTGCTCTGATAACTGTTGAAACAAAACTGCTTACGCTTGGCAAGTTGTTGATGGGCTAGATTGTGAGTCTAGCGCTGCGTATGGAGCATGCGTCAATGTTACATCAGCAATTAGTACTTCGTTTGCAGTTTCTGGCCTTGCCCCTGGTACTATGTACTATTGCTTCTTCACTGCTTGCAATACCTACCCAATTAATCCTTCTTGCATTGATGCTGAACAAGGTAAGGGCTTGGTACGTATAACAATTACGACAACTAGCAATGACATAGCAGTGTTGATTGATCTTTTATCGGCTATCTTCTTGATCTATAACTAATAATTAATTCAAAATATATAATAAATAAAGAATCTATTATTTGTTATTGTGAATTACTAATAATTAAGACATTTTAGCATGGACAATTGTCTACTTTAAGTGTCTTTGGGGATATAATCCACACTAATAAAAATTTTTATTATCTTATAAGTTCAAGATATTGCAAAGCATATTTTATATAGAGCACATAAAATATATTTCTTATGCCTGCATATTATTTTTATCAGAATGCCTATAAATTTTAATACAAAAGCTAAGAATTGGAATAATTCATATAAAAATTCAATATAATTTAGGCTATAATAAAATATCAATTATTATTTAGATGAGAGTTATAATTAGCAGGTAAGAGTAGTTAATATTGATTGAAATTTGAAAAAAGCTTAAGGTAGGGGCAATCTTAGTAAAAATCTTTTTATGAAATGTCCTTTAAGTGGAATGTGGCAATAACTATTCCATTTAAATTGCATACGTTCTAATTCCTTAGCAAATACTTTTACAATTTCGAATAATTTGACCAGCTATGGCTTAGCTTGTTTTCTTTAACAGAAACAAAATATCAAATTATTATCAGAAATATTATTTATATCAAATAATATAACTGCATAATAAACTTTAAGCAGTCTAGTGCTTATACAAATTTTATCTTTAAAGTAAATATAAGCAAAATATCGGTAAGTTATGTTTGGAACCTTAGATTATGTATTAACGATCAAAGTGGAAGTGCCAATAGTCACAGAAGATGAAGAAGCAATAGATGTTTGATATGAGGCCTCATTAGATGTATCTCAAGTCTCGATTACATTGCCACTGCTTGTCTTGGTTGAAAGTGCTGTGAAGCAGTCTTTATCAATACTATCAGGTCCTGGATTTACTGGTGGCATTACTCCAGCTGCTACCACATTGTATGAGCCTGCCTTAAGATCAGAAGTCAGTGTGGCTACTAAAATTGAGCCAGAAAGGGAATATAATGCGGAAAATGAGGCGATTGGAGATATTATGACAGTTGATTTAGTGCCTGAATAAGCTTGACTATATCTACAATTTGCTCCAATATCTGAGGATACCCATACACCAAATATACTGTTTCCACTTTCAATAGAATAGTTTGGAGGCTGAACATTGCTAACTGCTAGGTTAAAACCAATAGTGCTTGAAGAACTGGCCATTAAAGAACCTCATGCGCTATGAGTATCATAAGCCATAATGAATCCTCCATTGCCAGTATCACTTGAAGAATTAATATAGTAAGTTGAAGAAGGAGGGGAATTTTCAAAAGCTCCACCATTAGTTGCCGCAGAAAATATAGAAGCTGTTGAAAAAGTATATCCTTTTGGAAGGCTGAGTCCAATATAATCACCATTAAATATCGAATAGCCAGATATCTGAATTAATTGAGAAATGGTTACACTTTGAACAGTGCCAACACTCCAAGATGACCCTGAGGTTTGCGCAGCTCCTATTGACGCAGAATCAAAATTTTGCAGAATAGTATTAATTGTCCACGTTGTTCATGTATTTTGGTAGAGAACTTGTCTAAGTGATGGATCAGATGATTTCGTGTAGTAGAAATATGTATTAAGGTTTAGATTTGTTTGGCCTAAGGTAGAAATGGCACTTGGCAAGTAAGTTTTAACCGTTGATGATTCAGATACAGAAGTAGACCCAAGGCCTTTAAGAGTAATTGTTAGTTGGTTCCCTGAGACCGCAAAAGTAGCAGTAGGAGAAGAAGCAGTTGATAAGAAGTGAGTGCCAAGAGTCAAAGTTCCAGCATCGTTTGTTGCCATAATGCCAGTGCCCATAAATCCACTTGTGGAGCTGTATCCTTGATCAATTTCAATGTCAATTGCATATGATTGAGCAGAAAAATCATAATCAAAGTTTACTGGTTGAAAATAGTTTACAATTGGTATTCCATCTAGCTGATCTTTGCATAATGGTAATGTATAGAATCTAGCAGCTCATGGTGTTTGAGGAAGAACAGAAATTACTGAGCTACCAATTTCAGTTGTAGTCGAATAGAATGCTTTTGCCCAGATTTCATAAAAGGTGCCTTTGTTGGAGGCTACATAAGGTAAGCTTGTTTTGTCTAACCCAGTGAATCTTACGATGAGGTAGCTGCCAGGAGCAACAGCTGCAGAGTCGGATGAAAAAGCTATGAATACTTGATTGCTAGTAGAAGTTCCAGGAGTAATTGTAGGGCTAGCAGCATCTAAATTTCGATCTGCCGCAGTTGATGATTCTAAATCTGTAGCAGTGTTGATATAGCAGTTTGCTGTGACTCCAAAACTGTCAATATAAACAGAGTTGAAATTATTGAATGAAACTGAGGATACTCTGTTGAAATAAAAAATTAAGCTTGCTGCAACACCGCTAGCTCCTCCCCATGTATTTGAGCTGCCTGGTGTAACACGAATGAAGATATCTTTACCTTTTACTCCAGCTTGGTTCTGGTCATTTGAGCTTGATATATAATATGGAATAATATTATTCACTGGAATAAGCTTAGGATACTGAACAGTTCAATAACCAAGGGCATGCAAAGCTACATCAGGAATCTTGTACACAGTTGATGAAGTTGCTTTAATTATAAATAAACCTGGATTGTTTGCACTTTGATCTACGATTATGGAAGCTGATGGAGTATAATAGGTAGTGATTTTTGAAACTTGTGGAGTTAATCCAGAGAAATAGCTTAATACCACAAATGATACTGATCCTTTAGCTTGGGCTTTCATAAATGTTACAGTTGCAGTGGTCGCATCAGTTGCCACACAGCTTGCGCCATCAATAAATGGAGTCACGTAGCACAATCCTTTAGCTCTTAGAGTGGAACCATCAAGATCTGACCATCAAGCGGTATTGAATATATCGACACTGCTGAAAGTAACTACCAGGATGCTGTATGTAGGCAATGGATTGCTAGTTTCAACTTTAACTTTAGTATATAAGACCTGGCCTACAACAATAGAATTTGAAGGATAATTTTGACTTTCCCAGCTTGTAAAATATGCTGATCCTGCAGTAGATCCTGGACCAGAGCTTGTGGCGTACTTACTCTCCCCGCTTTAAGAAAGAGCAAAATTATTTTGCCCCACTAATAGATAATAGCCCCTTTCCGGAATTTATACAGCCTTCTATGTGTAATGAAATGCCAGACGTGGAAAACTTTTTCACATTTGAAGGCAAGCCAATTTGCAAGTTTTACATCTGAATGGAATTTCATATGAGGAAGCTTGTATAAATTATAGCAAGGAGTATGCATAATCTTTAAAAAATATTTTTATAATTGATTTGAAAAATCTTATTTAAGTTAAAAATTATGTTTTAGAAAGAGAATATACGTAATATGGAGATGACATTCCACCGCTAGTGGGTACCGAAATGAAGCAGGGCAGTTTGCCCCATTTTGCGAAAGCGATTGATTATTTTTCAGGGATGCCCTGAAAAAGAGGAGGCCAATTGGACTAATTGAAGACAGTCCTTTTGGCAAAGGTGCTCTTGAGTGGGACGAATGAGCCAGGAGCAGGAGACAGGAGATGGCGTAATAGGGACGAAGGGACTGAGTTCGAAATTGTTGAGCTCACCAATGGTCTGCGAACCCAATAGTGTATTAGCTACCAAGAAACCAGAGATCTCAGCCTAGGCTCAGAGGTAGAAGTCCACCCAGTTCGTTTGGGCCGCCACATAGTTTTACAAAGTAGTAAAAGAATGTCACTCGTGGTAGCAAAGACTCTAAATATTTATCATCTAACACAGCATAATATGTTTTAGAAAGGAAATTGCTAAAATTAATTGAGTTCTGCAGAGATTTCATCATAGCATCGTTAATTATATAGCAAATATTTTTTTTAAAACAATTTTTATATAAAAATGGAAGGACTCATTTTCCCAAAAATAGGAATTTTTCTGTGAGTTAGCAAGCAATCTGTTTGTTCCGAATCTCCAAATATTAACAATCCAACTACTTGAGCTTGTGACAAACGCTGGTGAAGTAATAGAACTAACCTCAAGCTTTATGATATATGAATTCGAATTAGATCCCGAAGACACATAAGCGTCTGATGCAATTCCATAAATATAAATGCTGTCTGAAGCAACATCGCTATCGACTCCCGTTGCGACTCCAGTAGATGCAGAACTTTTTAGTCCAAGTGAACAAGGTAAATCACTGATATTCGTGTTGTCTGGGCCAATAAGAGGGTTTTGATCTCCTATTGATTTGCAGATTGGGCCTGTTTTTAGGACCCAATTTGAATCTGGGACAATTTCAATGATATCATGAGCCCAAAGACTGAAGGTCAGTGTGAAATAGAATTCAAGAGTATTGTCAGTGTTAATTGTAGTGATAGTGCTGCTTGCAGCTCTAGAGACAGTAAGAAAACTTGCTGATACTGAATTGGTAACCACAATGCATCCAAAATTGTAGTTTGCATCAACGATTTGCCCAGTTTGGCTGTGTCTAGTAACTATTCCAAATGGACCATAAAGACCTGCGCTAGGGAGAGTTGTAGAATAAGTAGCACTAGCATCTTTACCAGACTTTAAGTTGTAAGAAGTAGAAAGAGTAACAGTTTTGGCTGGTTCTGTAGAATAAGTTGATGGGAAAATGATCTGAACTGTTGCTCCAGTCAAAGTAGTAGTAGGTCTGAAGTGAACTGTCAAGGTGACTGTTGATCCAGTATCAGTTTGGGTGAGTTCAATAGGGTTGTTAAACCAAGTATGTTTTGGCCAAGCAATTCTGCCAGGGTCTAAGCTTGAATTGTATTTCCCGAATGTCAAACAAGAAGCAAGCTGAATGAGTGCGATAAAACTTGCAAGATTTGCCATATTGTGACGTATTTAAATAATTTTTATTAAAAGAGTAGAAATTTTTGTTGATATCGAATTCTTTTAGTGCTCCTTCACACGACGTCTATGTTTTTTCCTAAATTTGTTTAGTTATGCGTAAAAGACTACGACGATAATTCAGAAAATTATCAGTCGGCCTATTTAAAAAGTAATACAAAATATCAAAAAATCGTTTTATGGAATCTGGTTTATACTTATGCAAGCACTCCAAAGCATCAATTTGTTACAAGTAGAAAAGAAATCAATAAAAAGGCATATTTGTTGATGTAAAGTGGCTAGAAAATAGGCTATCATAGGATTTATAATAATTTATGTACCCATATCAAAGTTTAAAATACCTCTATATGCATATAATAATTTAGAAGAGAGCAGCAAAAACATCAAATAATTAGAAAAAAATTCATCAGAACCACCAATTCAATTTCTTTCAGTGCTAGACTAATTCAAAAGAAGCATAGGCCAAAAAACTATTTCTCTTCATGCAACTTTGGGAACAGTAAGCTTACTTACACTTAACTTAGATATAGAGAAGTCCGCTGTAATACCCTCCGGTCTACCTCCACCCGTATCGCTTCGCCCGGCTGCTCACCACCAGTCATACACGTGACCCACGGAAGCGTCGCTCCTTCTGGACAAGGATGTGCACTCGCAACCCGAAGTTGGGTGAGTTGCGCCACCATGCCGTACGCCAACAGAGTTGTCCTTTCCGAAAAATTTGAAGGGCAAATTTTTCTGGTCGAACTCTCGGCCAAAAATGGAATTCCAAAGCCTGGGACGTAACGCCCAGTTTCACGCTAGGGAGTTGCCCGATGGACCAAGAGGATCCTTCTTGGTGCTGCTGA
Organism: Blepharisma stoltei; assembly: GCA_914767885.1. Classification (NCBI taxonomy): domain Eukaryota; phylum Ciliophora; class Heterotrichea; order Heterotrichida; family Blepharismidae; genus Blepharisma; species Blepharisma stoltei. The sequence continues at coordinate 602,306 of CAJZBQ010000050.1, forward strand.
GCTTCCCCTTTCCAACCTTGGAGCCCATTCCCTCTGAGGTAAAAAACCCCTTGATGACAGAGTGAGCTGCGGTCGACCAAACTCGACGTTGCGCTCTACTGCACAAGGGAAAAACCTAGCCGGATACTTTTACCGAGCGCCTTTCTCCCTTCCACAAGGTCCCCGAGCCTAAAAAGGTCCCGGCTACAGGTGTTGAGAAAAAGGGCTGGTTCGCCGTCGCCATTTTAATAAGTATGGGAACAGTAAGCTTTTCAATATTTTTTTTGAGGATTTGGCAAATCAAATTTATTTTAAAGAAAAAGCATATATTAGCTTCATTGTATAAAAATTCGCTTGCAACCCTTAAATAATTTTAAATAATTACTATAAGGGAGAAAAACTAATATAGAATAGAAGCATCACTAATAGCTATTGTCAAGATCTTTTAATCTGTAGGCGAAGACTGATAAATAACCTTATGAGTAGATGCAAGCGTTAAGGTTGAATAATAGAAAGGAAATAAAGGTTTAAGATAAAAAGGAAAGGAAAATTTAATAAAAATTAATTTTTGCTTAAAATGGTAAAAGTCCTATAAATTGGCTAAGCTCACAATCAATACAATTAAAGTTGCAAGTGAGAGCAATATAACAATATACAATGATTTAAAAGAAATCCCTTGATACTTCTATCGGGTAAAAGTCTTTTGAGAATCCATTTTACTTAAAATTAATTCTCAATTTTATTAAAAATTGAACCCTTGGGAACAAAATCTTTCAAAAATTGAGACAGAGAATTTCAAAAAGAAGATTGATGAACTATATAGGGTAGCAGCAAGAAGAGAAGACAAGATCAGAAATAAAAACAAAGAAGGAGTCTGTGTACTAAAAATCAGATATAGAAGTTTCCTATGTTTGGCGCTGTAAGGCCGATAAATTCTGATCGGAATTTATCGGTAGGTTGCACCAAATCAATGCCTTGGTCGGACCAAAAAGCGATTTGGTCCGACGAACTTGGAAAGCTCCTGGGAAAATGTCTGCGCTTTTAGCGCTATATAGAGGAAACCTCTATAAAATTATTTTTATATTATTCCACATTTAATGCAAGCAAATAAAAATAAGTCTACACATTGCTTTAAAAGTTTATTAAATTTGAATATTTCCACTCCATGACTGCTGTGCAGGAGGCAGCATTCTTTCTTACTCTGCCCTTAATTAATTCCTTTGTTAGCAAAAAAATAGTTGCTCACTGATGGGTGGAGGAGTAAGGAATTAGAACGTTTGCAATTTAAATGGAATAGTTATTACCACATTCCAATTAAAGTACATTTCATAAAAAGCTTTTTACTACCCCCCTTTAAATTGGACGAAAATATAGGTAAAATTTTCAATTTTAAATTGGAATTATTTTTTGTTTCAATAGGAAAACCAAAAAATAGGGAAAAAATACATGAAAAAATAGGCTATTAAAAAATCTTTTATTTGTTCACGGAGAGGAGTAAGATTGCCCCTACCTTAAGCTTTTTTCAAGTTTCAATCAATATTAGCTACTCTTACCTGCTCATTATAACTCTCATCTAAATAATAATTTTGATATTTTATTATAGCCTAAATTATATTGTATTTTTATATGAATTATTCCAATTATTTAGCTTTTGTATTAAAATTTATAGTCACTCTGATAAAAATAATATGCACGCATAAGAAATATATTTTATGTGCTCTATATAAAATATGCTTTACAATATCTTGAACTTATATGATAATAAAAATTTTTATTAGTGTGACTTATAATTATTAGTAATTCACAATATCAAATAATAGATTCTTTATTTATTATATATTTTGAATTAATTATTAGCTATAGATCAAGAAGATAGCCGTTAAAAGATCAATCAACACTGCTCTGTCATCAATATTGCTAGTTGTCGTAATTATTATGCTTACCAAGCCCTTACCTTGTTCAGCATCAATACAAGAAGGATTAATTGGGTTGGTATTGCAAGCAGTGAAGAAGCAATAGTACTTTGTAGCAGGGGCAAGGCCAGAAACTGCAATCGGAGTACTAATTGCTGATGTAACATTGACGCATGTTCCATGTGCAGCTTCAGAATCATGATCTAGCCCATCAACAACTTGCCAAGCATAAGTAATTTTGTTTGAATAGTTATTAGAGCAAGATACACATACAAGGCCTACTTGTGAGGAGGTTGCAGCAAATGTGGCCCCTGAATCATTTACTGTTGAATAAGCTGGGGCAGCTACCCAGGTCGGTACTGTACCACTCGATAGAGAAACAGGAACTCCAAAAGCTGCTGGAGCAACTCCGAAAAGTGCAGTCAGATCACTAGTGGCTCCATTTTTGTCAAGATTGCTGAGAATAAACTGTGGTGAGTATTTTGGCTTACTTCTATCATAAATGATTCAATAACTGAACCTTGTATATATAGTCGTTTCTGAGCTTTCTAAAAGTCTTCAAGATCCTGAAGGTGATGATGGGTTAGTGATACCTGCATAAATAAGCCAATCAGGGTTAACTCCCATGTTCTTCGCCAAGGATCGTCTAATGCTATCACTCATACTTCCAGAAATGCTTCCCGGAAAAGTAACTGATGTAGAATATGCAGGCTGGGTTACTGAAGTTGTAAATTCGCAAGATGCAAATGCTGGGGTGCTAATTTTATCGTCAGCATATGCATAAACCTGGTAGGAAGTGCCATCCATAAGTCAGTCTAAAATTATTACGAATATCCCATTCGCAGCTTTACTGACAACTGCTTCTGTCCATAGGTTTAGGCAGTGGTTCCTGTGAATTCTCCTGAAGAAAGAACGAGTATCAGTGTCTTTCGTATGGTCAATATGGGTCTCAGTAGCTTGATAATCAGCTGCAAGTTGTTCTGAGAGACTCAGCAGGCTAGAGCTTGGAGATACAAGACTTTGTGTCTGTGCCTGAAGATCGGCAAAGTTAAGTATGGGAGCGCCTTGGCATGCAATTCCGAAATAGATAACAGCATTTTTGCTGTATGCTGTTATTTTAATTTCAGTACCTGTAATAATACTAGAGAAAAGAAATAAATCTGCAGGTGACGAAGAGGAATAAGATGTGACAAATAGGGATTGAGAAGTAGGCGCAATGAAAGAATTTGCATCAGTTCCAGTCAGGTAGAAATCAAGTTTAGGTTTCTGGGTGAAATCATAACTAGCATTAATTTTTAGTTCAAAGTAAAGAGTTTGGGTGTTAGATGTAAATGTAAGCGTGACAGGGTTTATAAAAATCCCTGAAGCTGTAGTACCAAATGATGGAGTAACACTCAAATCAGATGCTGGAGCGTAAGCAAGTATTACACCAATTGGGATACTTGTGTAGCCCGCATAAAGGGTGGGAATAGTATCAACAATAATTGCAATTTTTTCAACAGCACTAACTCTAACAGTAACGACCTGAGAAGGATTATAAATGGAATTACTAACTCCATCTTGTAGATTTTCTATTGAAGTCCATCCTATAGAGCAAGTCCCAGCGGGAGTTCCAGTCGCTACTGACACCCTGAAATATATTACTTCATCCAATTGAAACGCAATTCAATTGTTATAGGGTGAAGTGAGTTTTATACCATTGGCTATGGTTTGGTCAAGACAATTTACTTTTGGCGTAAGGGTTAATTTTTGCGATCTTAAGCCAATATTCGATGACCCAGAGGTGAGCTTGATTGAAATATCGTCACTTTCTGTGCCAGGAATTAGCTTGATAATTTGATTATTTTCAGTTCCACCAATGTCTACTACTGAAGGAAAAGGGTGAGTAGGATCAGTAGGATTAGTAGGATCAGTAGGATCAGTAGGATCAGTAGGATTTGTAGGATCAGTCGGATTACTAGGGGTAGTATGATTGTACTTGCTGTATCCTAAATATCCCGAGTTAAGATTTCCATAAGTCCTCCCTGTAAGGACGTAGTTGGTTCAGTCAACTGCAATTATATCAAATCTGTTAGATCAGTACATATATGAAGGCCCGAATGAGGAGCCAGTGATATCCCAGCCCGTATTTCTTGTCAAGCTAGAAGAGGGGTTAGTGACATTAGTTAGCAAAATACGAATTCTGTCTGTTGTGTTGACTAAAGGGGTGACACCTAATGGAGTTAGACTTACCATATTTCTTACTACTTTGCAGGTGCAATTAGTTGTCCAATTTGCTTCAGTCATAACTGTGGCTGATGTTTCGTCAAATACCATTAATTTGCAAATTGTATATGATATGGAATTAAATTGCTGAGGGAATGTAATGTTGAAGGTATTAGCAGAGCTAAAGCTTGAAGCTGAGTTTTGAGTTAAATAGAAATCAAAATTATAATCAGATGAAGCAGCTAAGGAACTGTTTGAAATAGAAATAGGTTTAAGATTCATGTTGTTCACTGGCATAGTAGGGATTATCTTAAGATCTGTAGAAGAAGATAGGCCTTTAAGATTACCAGTTGCGCTATAGTGCCATGCTTTAAAATAGCCCATATTGAAAGGACCTGGATTTCTTACACCTCTAACAGATAAGTCTAGATACCGTAATTCATCATTTTTTGTACTTTGCACAATGACGAACCAATGGTCTACAGTGCAATTTAAGGATTGTCCAAGTGCTCTTGAGCTGCATTCAATAAATCAGCTATTTGGATAGTCACGATAGGACTGCTCAGAATCTCCAATATAAGGGTCAAAGTCCCTTGGAAATTGAATATAAAGATAATCGCCAAAGTTAATTCTATTTAATTCCATCAATATAAGCTCGAAGGTATAAGTTGAGAGCTCTCCAGCAGTTTTAATATCATTTTGGCCACTTATGTATATTGTATCCGTATTATATCCTAAAAATTTGACTGAATTTTTACCTATACCAGATGAGCCATCTATAATTTGAATTGAGTTAGGTCCCCAATAAGCAGAAATTAAAAAGTCTCCTTCTTCGTTTAGACTTGAAAACTTTATTGCGCTATCGAGATAAATATTGATTGTGGTTCCTAAAAGTATAGGCTCAGCTAGGTACATAATAATTGTAGAACTATCAGTAACTGTGCAGCTGCTATATATAACATTAGCCCAGCAGTAGTCTTTAATGGTAGCTGATCATGCAGGATAAGACCAAGGCATGTCTATAGGGGTTGAAATTTCAAGATAGCTGCCATCAGGAACGTTTTTGTCGAAGTAAAAAGTAAGTAAGATATCAACTATCACGTTTCGGCAGTTTGGATATGAATTGATAGTTACATAAGAATTTCCAGGTTTTACAGAAGCAGATGAGGTAATTCGTGTTTGAGATGCTCCAGATGAATACCAGAATTCGATTTTATCACCTTGGCTGGTTTGAGTTGATAATGAATAAAAGCAGTCTTTTTCAATGGTAGAAGATCAACTATTTGGTGGAGGTTGAACTCCATTTACCACAATAGTGTATGTCCCAATTTGAAGATCAGCATAAAGACTAGCTGTCAGGGTACTTCCAGAAACTGAATAAGATGCTGGTATTGAGGATGAGGAGTAGCCTGAGGATGGCCATGACCATGAATTTTCTAAAGCAAATTTAAGGAAACCGCCTTTTGGCACCTTAATTTTAGTAGTGAATTCAAAATTCATTGACAGATTAACAGAGTCTGCACTAGCTCCCATAATAGTATCTGAATCAGAATAGCATTTAGGTGTGTTCAAAGCTTCTTCTTTAATGATGATATTTCCAGAATAAGATTTTGAATATATGCAATCTAATCCTGGCGAATCGGCTGCCACCCATACATTCCAAGTACTTGAGCTAGAGTGATTTGGACTTTGTAGATTGGTAACTGCTAGATTATAATCAATCCCACCAGAAGTAGGTGCTGCAGCGCCCCATGATGATCCATAGGCCATAATAAACCCGCCTACTCCATAGTCACTTGAAGAGCTTAAATAATATGTCGTAGAGGTAGGCGAAGTTGCCGCTGTTGCTGTGTCAACTACTACAGAATAGGAAGGAACTGAGGAAAAAGTAAATCCTGCTGATAAACCAATGCCAATCATATAGTTAGACGATATTGCAGCTGCTGAAGTGCTGCTTTTAAGTTTGTTGGATATTGTGATATCTTCTGAAGCTCCAATATACCAGGTGGAGGAATCTGAAGTTTTTGCTCCTGCTGAAGAAGATTCAAAAGGTTTAAGACTTGTTTGAATGTCCCAAGATGTATATGAAGATTTATAAAGAATTTGTTTGGCCAAAGGATCAGATGGCTGGCTAATTATAGATCCCAGTCTCTATTAACAATTTCCGCCCTATTGAAAAATGAGTTATGCCAAGCGAGGCAACTGCACTTGGAAAATAAGTGGTTACCTTTGTTGGTGGATTTATAGAAGTAAATCCAAGATTTTTAAGAGTAATAGTTAATGTTGTCCCAGAAAATAATTTCCCCGCCTGAAAGGGTTAATATAGATACAAAGGTCCCCATGCTCAACAGAAAAATTCTCAATAATTTAATTTAAATGCATAGCTAGCAGTATCAGAAGAACTAGAAGATAAAAAATGGCTATTGATAGTCAAAGCTCCACCATTATCTGTTATCTTAATACCAGTACCCATAAATCCTTTATATCAGTCATATCCATTACCTATTTCAATATCAATTGCGTATGCATGGGAAGAAAAATCAAAACTGGTGTTTATTGGCTCAAAGTAGACAACGATCGGAATCCCATCAAGCTGGTCATTGCAAGCTAGCAATGCATAGAGCTTTGATGAAGTTTTCTGAGGAAGCACTGAAATAACTGAGCTGCCAATTTCAGTCGTGCCTTCATAGGTTGCTATTACCCAGATTTCATAAAAAGTTGCCTTGTTTGATGCTATGAAAGGTAGACCTGAGTCCGAAATTCTTAAAATATAGTAGCTGCCATATGCTACAGATGGAGAACTTGAAGAGGCTGAAAATGATACAGAAATTTTGTTTCTTCTTGATAATATGGGAGAAGTGGGAGGGCTAGCTGCTTTTAAGACGCGATCTCCAGCTGTTGATGATTTTAAGCTAGTAGCAGTATTGATATAATCATTAATTGTACTCCCAAGATAGACATAGTTAAAAGTATCGAACTCAATTGAAGTTGCCCATTTGAAATAAAAAGTTAAACTAGCTGCAACACCAGAAGTTCCTCCCCATGAATTCATGCTGCCTGGAGTTGTGCGAATAAAGATAGATTGGCTATTTAGTCCTCCTTGGTTTACATTATTGGAGTTATATAGAGAATATGGACTATAACCACTTCCAGTATTAAGTTGAGGGTATGATGCAGTTGAAGAAGGAAGAGCATGCAAAGCAACATCAGGAATCCTATAATTAGTTGATGACGCTGAGGTAATCACAAATTCACCAGGATATACGTTCAACTTTGATCTACAACATTGCTAGTTGAACCATAATAAGTAGTAATTTTATAAACTCTATTAGAATTTCCAATAAACTTGCTTAATACCACAAATGATACTGATCCTTTAGCTCATAAGATTTTTATAAAAATCTCCACAAATTTATTTGATTATGGAAGCATTTTAAATAAAAAATAAAATATGCACTGCAAATGTTACAGATTATCGCTCAACAAAAAATTAGTAATTACAGAGAATGCTTGGCCTGCAGTGTGGATGCTAAATAAAATTTCAAGCATGAACCCAATACCTAAAGAATTTATAGAAATAACGCACCCTAGGTATGTCCAGCCTATTTTCTTGCATTCTCTTTCAGCAGTAACTTTGGAATTAAAGCTCGACTCTATAAGAATTTTGAATAAGATCATAAGAGATCAGAAAGGCCTATTGTTCAAAAATATTCTTAACATCTTGACTGCTCAAGCAAATGAGCTTCATAACGTTGTGAGCTCTAATAAAGTAGAAAATAGTTTGATGCAAGCAACTGCAAGGCTGTTAGAAGATGCTTCACATAAATTTCAACTTACTGGAGAAGAACGTTGGTTTATTGAATTTTGTGAGCTTGTTTCAGATATTAAAGGTCTAAATCCCCAAGTTATTAGCGATACGGCCCATAAGCTTCTTAGCCAGCCTCCAAATTCTAACATAATTTTTTTTAATATTGAAACTATCATTTTCAGATATTTTGATATAATTCCTATGTCCCAATTTATTTATTGACGGTAATAAAATAATTCAAATTGTGCTAGATAAGCGAAAAAGATGGACTTTTAGAAACTTTCTTATTCGAATCTTTCAAGACGAACGTTACTTGCAATCTCGGAAAAACTTATGAGTCCAAGCATCCTTATATTAGGCAAACAACAAAAGAATATATCCAAATTCCTGGTGCTTCTTTTATTAGTATCATCTTCGATTCAAATTCAAGTCTTGACCCAAGAGATGCAGCTTTTTCAGCTATGATGAATATGGTAAGAAATTAGTCGAAGAAAAGAAAATTGAAGTCACAATGTCGAGATGGAGAGAAGAACCTTGTGGTAGGAAATTCACTTTTTCAGAAGAAGCTTCACAAGTTACCAAAGTAAAAGGAAGTGGATGGGGCAACGCAATTTGGTCTGAAGACTACTCAGATGGTATGCATTAAAATTGCGTTTGAGCCAATCTATTCTCTTAAAACCTGCAGATAAACGACCCAAAAAGGAGTAGAACTGGGAGAGATGGCGACAAGTGGCTGCGTTTAAAAAACATACCTAGGGGTATCATAGGGAACTTCTTAATAATATTAACTAAAAATACTCTGATGGTACAGTGAGTATCAAATTCAAGATAGAATCTGATGGAAACTCTGAGCATTGGTACATTGGAGTTTATAGGACTGAAAAGGATGTCCATGATTATGACCTAGATGAATACATAGGGTGCGAGTGTCCTCATGATGTATGGAGTTGGAAAAGAAGTGGAGAAATTCACAAGAAAGGATGGTCCAAAGATGGGTTCGAAGGATTTAAGAAGGGAGATGAAATCACAATGTTTATTGATATGAACTTAAGAGAACTGACTTTCTTTAATGGAGCTTTTGAAGTTTTCAAGTTCACAGGGCTTGCTTCTTCAGTCACCCCAGTGGTCTGCTTTGGTGCTTTGAATCAAGTCATTACTGTGCTCAGTGTTGAAAGACTCGCTGGGTCAAAAACTCTTTCTGAAAGAAGTTTGGACATTATCGGAGACTCAGTCTATTTTTGGTTCCCAGTTCATAAAACTGGTATATCTTCTATAGGCTTATAGTTCGTTAGAAATAGTTTAAATAATGGTCTTCATTTATAGCAAATCTTCTTGAAATGGTATAATATTAAGCATTTATGGGAGAGCAATCAGAATGGAGCTTCACTCAACGCGGATAAAACGACTGTCACAAATTCAACAAGTGATAAAACTTACCATGAAACAGAAGCTGAAATGAGACACGGAAAATACTATATCGAAGTCTCTGTTGAATCCAAAGGATCTGTAGGTGTTGGATTTACCAAGAAGAGCTTGATCAATGCGAATACTATTGAAGGAAATGAACAAACTGTAATTTATTATAGCAATGGAAAAATTGGTAACACTGACAGCGCCAGCTATGACCAAAATGACGTCATTGGTAGCTATATCGATTTTGATAAAAATGAAATTGCCTTTTATAAGAATGAAAAATTGCTAGACACTGTTCAAACTCCTCTTAATATCGAAGACTCAGAAGATTGCTTCAAATTTATTGCTGTCTTAACAGAAGAAAACCAAAACTTATCAATCTGTAACACAGGAAAATACCCTGCTGGTGTTGATCTTATGATAATCGACTCTGAGCAAGAAAATAATTTCTGGGGATATAAGTTCACCTTAACACCTATTTTCAAGGGAAGAAACATCAAACACATTGATTCCTATTTGACCTTTGCATCTGCTGGGGACAGAGAAAATTGGAGAAAAAACTACAAGCCTACTTATTCCAAGTTTTTCAAAGATGGCATAGCGCAGCAGTTTATTGAATTCATGGATAGATACCTTGATGCCAATTCAATTAGTTTCGATAGTATGCTGAGCAACACTGCATTGAGTATTTCTCCAGAAGAGTTAATCTTTTATCCAGACTTACAAACATTATCAGAGGCAGAGCTATTTAACTTGAAAAAAATTTTGTTTAACTTCTGCTCAAGATTCCAAAATTACTTCTATCTGTTTGATTTGCACACTGAAGCAGACGAGCCAGAAAACTCTCTAATGAAGTTTATTAAGAAGGCTAAGTATTATTTATTATCAAAATTCAAGAAAAAAAAATTGAAACCCATCTTTATTAGTCTAAAACTGACTGCAGAATTGACATTACTATTGATAAAGCTAAATCACAAGAACTAAAAGCTAAAGGGGAAGTTGATCATTCCTCAACTGCTTCAATGTTTAGTCAAATAAGCAGAGACTTGGAAACAGCAGCAAATAAAACTCTTAGACATCCTGAAAGAATGCTCAAATTTGCATACAACCCAGAAGAAATCCAAGATGATGCAATCAAGTATAATGAATTATTGACAGAACTTTCTAAAGAGCTTCAATCTCCATTACTTCCACTTTTGATCCCATCTCAAAATAACGTCCTTAATGTAGGCAATGGGAGAGATAATTGAATGATCAATCCAACGTCCACTCTTCCAGCTCATATGTGTCTATTCACCACTCTTGGAAAATTCTTCGGCTCTGCAATCCGTACCGAGAATAGACTGAGACTTTCACTCCCTGTTATTGTATTTAAGCATCTTCTACACGAAAACGTCACAACTGAAGATTTAAGAGACTTTGACTTCCCACTCTACAAGTTGTTACATAAATTAAGGAACCTTGAAGCCTATGGAATTACTGCGGAAAACTTCGGCCAGCACATTTCTGAGAAGTTTATAGTAAAATATGGTGAAGAAGTTGTGGAATTTTGTGAAGATGGAGCCAAAATTGACGTTACTTTTGAAAATGTTGGTCAGTATGCTGATCTATTAGAGAAACACAAATTATTTGAAAATCCTAAAGCTTATGATTCTATAAGAAAAGGTATGGCTGCTGTTGTTTCTATTGATAAATTGAGCCTATTCACAACTGCTCAACTACGTGAACTCATATGTCTGAATCAAGAAGTCAAATTAGAAGTCTTAGAAGAGAACACGGAAAACGAGAATTGCAGAAGAACAGATCCGCACATTGAAAACTTCTGGGGAGCAATTAAATCGTTAAAAGAAAGTGAGCTTTCTAAATTTATTGACTATATAGCTAGAAGGTCTAAGCTTATTGAGTGGAACTGGCCTCATAAATTTACAATAGCTAACTCCCCCCTCTCTGTGAGTGAACAAAAAAATTTTTTGTTTACTCACGAAGGGGAGTTAATTTTTTTTTAAAACAATTTATTTATAATAGAAAGATATTTTAAAAAAATCCTAATTCGCCAAAATTGGAAAGCAAATATTAATTTAATTTATAAAATTTATGCTTTAAAAAGCAATTTGTTTAAAGTTAAAAGAATTAGCTTGAGATTTCATTATACTAATTATCACTTATATATCATTTTTTTTTTTTCATAAAAAACTTTTCTATTAAAAAATTTTTGTTCACTCACGGAGGTGGGTTTTTGGGCAAAAAATAGGGATTTTTCCAATGGTTTTGTTCACTCACGGAGGGGGGGGAGTAAGCACAGTAAATCTGGAGCTGTGAATACATTGATTACTATTGTGGACAATTTCATATTCAGACTTGAACTACCAGCTTATACAACTCCAGAAATCATGAAAGAGAAGATCATATATGAGATTTCCCACAATAGCAAGTTTGATTCTTTAGATGTAAATATTTAAGATAATTAATGAAAATTAGGTTTAATTCAATATATTATATTTGAAAGCCAAAAGTATTTCTCATCTATATTTTTATTTAAGCTAAGTGATTGCATTGAATTTCTGAATATAAAATTTAAGGATTTTTCTACCTCTGCAATGTATTAGCATATCCTTAGTCTTTATTCTTGCATTTCTGAATTTAAATTTTTCCGAATCTCGCTCTTAAGAGATGGCTTTAATTTTAATAAATATTTATTTATTTTATTATAATCCCTCTCAATAGCTCTTCCACTCATATGCTATTTTAAGTAGTAAAAATAGTTTTCAATTTTTCTTGCGATTTTTGTTTTTTGTCTGACTGAATCGAATAAAAGTTCAGCTAAACTTGTGGGTCTTTGTCTTTCATATAGAATTTATTTCCTCTCATACCTTCATCTTTTTTTCTTCATTTGCTTTCCTTATATGTCCCTTATAAGCTCTTAATGAAATTTTCTGAAATTCTTAGTGCTTAATTCAATTTTTGCTCAAAAATGCTTTGATATCATCAACACTATACTCTTTATCAAATATAATTTGAGGGATTGGTTGAAAATCCGAAATATTGCATAATTAGCTTATACTCATCTGATCCCTATAATAAATTGAGTTTTGCTTGCTAGTTCATCAAGAAATTGAGCTAAATCACCATAATAAGCCTACTTTTTCTAGTTGAGATATACTTTTACAGCATATTTTTCGAAAACTTAGAAATTCATCCTTCAATATAATATCTATTGAGATTATAGTAAAGATAATTTCAGATTCATTTTATCTTACAAGGTGCTGATATTTGGCTGTAATCCAATGCGAACTGTCATTTTCTTTATCTTGTCTTTTAACTTTTGTGTGATTTTTCTCTGGGCCGTTTTCTTGACATCTCTAGAATTCTCTAGTATCTTGATAAGCCTAGTAAACCTTTTTTACCTTCTATCATTGAAACACTTCTAAGCTCTTTTTATTAATTTAAAGCTTCCTCCCAGCATTTTCTAATTTTTTGGCTTTATGAGCCTTCCGCAGTATTTTAATGCACGATTTTTCCCATTTTACCCAGGTTTTAGCTCATCCTTATGACCAGCAGAATCTTATAGATTAGCCAAGATTACCATTCTATAATCAATTTCAATACTTCTACCACTCCGCCAGCAAAAAGTCTAATTCCTTCACAGGATCAAAGATTTATTGTTCAGGCAAAACTTTTATCATCCCTTGCTCTATTTAAGAGGAAATTTGATATCTTGAGCTATTTCAAGTTCAAATAATTAAAAGAAATTACAAATAGAACTAATGTTATCTGCTAATTAAGAGATAAATTTGACTTTGAAAACTTAAATATTTTATAAGGCATTTATCAAATATTATTTGCTTCCTAATTTCATTTGGTTGCTTGACCTTAGAGATGCCATATACCAAACAATCTGATGCAAAATAATCCAAATATAATTAGAATCTATTAAAATTTTAAATGTAGGACTTAAAACAATAAAAATCATATCTTATTATATTTTAATAAAAGTGCTTTTATGAGCTAAAAATTTCCAAAAAAATCATTAAAGCTAATCGCCTTAATTATTTAAACTTTAATTTATCATAATAGCTATGTCAAATCTTTTGATTCAAACTCAAAATATTATCAAAATTGATCTATCCCTTTTATTATAGTTATAATTTTAATAAATATTTATTTATTTTAATTTAATCCCCTCTCAATAGCTTTTCAACTCAAATGCTATCTTAAGCGTTAAGAAAAGTTTTCAAAATTTTTCTTGCGATTTTATTTTCCTTTCCCTTTCAGTCTCACTAAATCAAATACAAGTTCAGCTAATCTTATGGATCTTTGTCTTTCCCATATAGAATTTTATTTCTCTCATACCTTTCATCTTTTTCTCTTCATTTGCTTTCTTTATCTGTCCCTTATAAGCTCTTCATGAAATTTTCTGAAATTCTTAGTGCTTATTTCAATTTTGCTTAAAGATACTTTGATGTCATCAACACTATGCTTTTGAAAATCAGGATAGTTTTGTTTTCTTATACTCTTTATCAAATAAAATTTGAGGGATTGGTTGAAAATCCCAAATATTATATAATTAGCTTATTCTCATCTGATTGCTATAATAAACTGAGTTTAGCTAGCTAATCCATCAAAGAAATTGAGCTAAATCACTATAATAAGCTTACTTTTTCTAGTAGAAATATACTTTTAGAGCATATCTTTCGAAAACTTAGAAATTTATCCTTCAATATAATATCTATTGAGATTGCAGTGCAAATTCATTTGATCTTATGAGGCGCTGATATTTGGTTGTATCCTTTATCACATGTATATACACCTACTGAAATATTCTATAGCATGAAACATGATAACAAGTTATTTAATAGCTTGAAAATATTAATTATATTTTAATCAAAGCCCTAATATCAACTTCTTTTAATATTTAACAAACGCAGATGCTTTGAATAGCCTGAGCAAGTATAATCCAGATGTGAACTGTCATTTTCTTTATCTTGTCTTTTTAACTTTTATGTGATTTTTCTCTAAGCCTTTTTCTTGATATCTCTAGAATTCTCTAGTATTTTGATAAGCCTAGTAAACTTTTTTTACCTTCTTTCATTCAGGTATTTCTAAGCTGTATTTCTAATTTAAAGCTTCTTCACAGTATTTTCTAATTTTTTGGCTTTATAATCCTTCCGCAATGTTTTAATACACTATTTTTCCCATTTTACCCAGGTTTTAGCTCATCCTTATGACCAGCAGAATCCTATAGATAAGTCAAGATTACAAATCTAAAACCAATTTCTGTACTTCTACCACTCCACCAGCAAAAAGTCTAATTCCTTCACAGGATCAAAGATTTGTTGTTCAGGCAAAACTTTTATCATCCCTTTAAAGATCAATAGCAAGTTTTAGACTGTGAGGACAATGATTTTACAGCATTTAATTATATGAAAAAGTAGTTTCCAGCTTGATTCCTTAATTTTGAAAGCTTTTTGCTCTATTTAAGAGGAAATTTAATATCTTGAACTATTTCAAGTTCAAATAATTAAAAGAAATTACAAATAGAACTAATGTTTTTAGTAAGGATTTTTAGCTTACAGCTTGACTTAATAAAATAAAATTAATACGTATTGATAACACAATTGAAGATTTTAAAAGTCGCAAAAAAACTACAGATATTTATTCTAATAAAAATAATTTTGTTTGTATTCCCCAGATAATATAAAAATCTCTTATCTCCTATTGAAAATATTTACATCGGACAGCGCTCACTCAATTCTTTATTTTTGAGATCAAATTCCACCAGCTCATTCCGTGTTCAAGTGAAATAAATCTTATCCTTAAATCTGACTGCATGAAACGTCACAATGTGCCTTCCAGAAGTTTTCCTACTTTTTTTGCCATCATCTAATGCTATTGATTTCGCTTTGATAAATATTTCCATAGCTCAATAATATATATTCTAATTTCTATTAGAATATATCATCTCTATAACTCTAGGCCTAAATCGCTCTTTGTAGAGCAATTATGTCATTAAAAGATTTATTTTTAATTAATAAAAAAAATATACTCGATTGTCAGCAGAAAAAATAATTTTACTCTGATGATTCATTGAGAATCCTGAATTTTTATAAAAACAATTTTTTGTGATGTCGTAATAATAAAGCTGTTTGATTAAATTTTGAACTATTAATATACAGCCTTGAAAAGAAATAGAGAGGATAATTGAAACTCACAACGGGAAGAGGAGTTAGGGTTGCTCATTCTTCTGTTTCTATATTAAATTTAAGTGATACTGAGTCAAAATTACCTCCAAATGCATATATATAGTTATCATAATAAGCTAAACAAGGTTTTTGTGTCGGAATCCCTGATGCAAGCTGCTTTATGGACTTCTTATAATCAATAATAAAGGCTTCACCTATAGGAGGACGATATACTCCAGGGTCAAACCTCCATAAAAGAAAGTTGAGCGATTAGTTGGAATAAGTCCAGAAGAACAGCTTCTTAATATATGAGGAAGTTTAGTTATAGAACTTTCTCTTCAATAGCGCGAAAAGACGTGCATCCTGGTTTAACTAAAAGGGTCTTTGGACAATGAAAATCTGCTATTCCTTCTCCATAAGAGAGGAAAATAGTGAAAATGAAGATTTTTGTCCGATCCAGTTTCGAGAACTGGAAGGGATTATTTTGTCCTAAATTAAGAATACCTGAGTTATTGTGGGATTTTGATTTCCTACAAAATTTTTTAATTTTAATGTATTTTGGTTCGTCAAATGGTTTTGACGAGTTAATTCTGGCAGGCACGTGAAATAAAAAAAATAATTGATTGCCATAATGTTTTAATTTTCTGATTTTAAGGATGATCAGAAATTTTAATAAATGGCACAGGATCAAAAAAACGAGATTAAAGATTAGTGAAAGCAAGCATATATTTTCTAGCTATAAGACGCCCAGATATTTGCTAATAAAATAATAAGAATTATAATAAATAACTTTTATATTTCTCAAATTAATTTTTTTATTTAAATTTCGCTATTTGATGCCATTGTTTTCTCTTTCTGAATTTGAACCCAAATTCATTTTTGAACATTTTTTGTTCGTTTAAGTGTCATCTTGATTTGCACGCTATATAAAAAAATTAAAACTCTTAAGTCACCACTTGCGGTTTCATTGAAAGTATGATATTTGAGATTTAAAATAAGCTATTTGGTGCCTTTATTTTCCGCTTTCTGGACTCGAGCACAAATTTATTTTTGAACATTTTTTGTTCGTTTAAGCAGCCATCTTGATTTTGCTCGCTATAGAAATATTAAAACTCTTAAGTCACCACTTGCGGTTTCATTGAGAACTTGGTATTTAAAGTATCAAAACAACTATTTTTGACACCTTTATTTTCCGCTTTCTGGACTCGAGCACAAATTTATTTTTGAACACTTTTTGTTCGTTTAAGCCGCCATCTTGATTTGCACGCTATATAAAAAAATTAAAACTCTTAAGTCACCACTTGCGGTTTCATTGAAAGTATGATATTTGAGATTTAAAATAAGCTATTTGGTGCCTTTATTTTCCACTTTCTGGACTCGAGCACAAATTTATTTTTGAACAAATTTTTGTTCGTTTAAGCAGCCATCTTGATTTGACCGCTATATAAAAAAATGCAAACTCTTAAGTCACCACTTGCGGTTTCATTCAAAACTTGATATTTGAAAACTAAAATAAGCTTCTGGTATCTTTATTTTCCGCTTCTTGGACTCGAGCACAAATTCATTTTTGAACAATTTTTTGTTCGTTTAAGTGCCATCTTGATTTGCACGCTATATAAAAAAATTAAAACTCTTAAGTCACCATTTGCGGTTTCATTGATAGTATGATATTTGAGATTTAAAATAAGCTATTTGGTGCCTTTATTTTCCGCTTTTTGGACTCGAGCACAAATTCATTTTTGAACATTTTTTGTTCGTTTAAGCCGCCATCTTGATTTTGTACGCTATATAAAATATTAAAACTCTTAAGTCACCACTTGCGGTTTTATTGTAGACTTGATATTTGAGATTTAAAATAAGCTAGTTGACATCTCTATTTCCGCTTTCTGGACTCGAGCACAAATTCATTGTTTAACATTTTTTGTTCGTTTAAGCAGCCATCTTGATTTGGTACGCTATATAAAAAAATTAAAACTCTTAAGTCACCACTTGCGGGTTCATTGAAAGTATGAAATTTGAGATTTAAAATAAGCTATTTGGTGCCTTTATTTTCCGCTTTTTGGACTCGAGCACAAATTCATTTTTGAATATTTTTTGTTCGTTAAAGCCGCCATCTTGATTTTACTCGCTATAGAAATATTAAAACTCTTAAGTCACCACTTGCGGTTTCATTGAGAACTTGGTATTTAAAGTATCAAAACAGCTATTTGATGCCTTTATTTTCCGCTTTATGGACTTGAGCACAAATTCATTGTTTAGCATTTTTTGCTCGTTTAAGCCGCCATCTTGATTTTGTACACTATATAAAAAATTAAAACTCTTAAGTCACCACTTGCGGTTTCATTCCAAACTTGATATTTGAGAACTAAAATAAGTTATTTGATGCCTTTATTTTCCGCTTTTTGGACTCGAGCACAAATTCATTTTTGAACAATTTTTTTTCGTTTAAGCAGCCATCTTGATTTTGCTCGCTATAGAAATATTAAAAACTCTTAAGTCACCACTTGCGGTTTCATTGAGAACTTGGTATTTAAAGTATCAAAACAACTATTTGACACCTTTATTTTCCGCTTTCTGGACTCGAGCACAAATTCATTTTTGAACATTTTTTGTTCGTTTAAGCTGCCATCTTGATTTTGCTCGCTATATAAAATATTAAAACTCTTAAGTCACCACTTGCGGTTTCATTGAGAACTTGGTATTTAAAGTGTCAAAACAGCTATTTGGTGCCTTTATTTTCCGCTTTCTGGACTCGAGCACAAATTCATTTTGAACAATTTTTGCTCGTTTAAGCCGCCATCTTGATTTTGTGTACGCTCAATAAAAAATTAAAACTCTCTTAAGCCACCACTTGCGGTTTTATTGTAGACTTGATATTTGAGAACAAAAAAAGCTATTTGACACCTCTATTTTCCACTTTCTGGACTCGAGCACAAATTTATTTTTGAACATTTTTTTGTTCGTTTAATCCGCCATCTTGATTTTGTCAACTTTCTGATCATCCTTAACATCAGAAAATTAAAAAAATAATGGCAATTTTTTATTATTTATTTCAAGTACTAACCAGAATTGACTCGTCAAAACTATTTGACAAACCAAAATACATTGAAATTAAAAAATTTGCAAGAAATCAAAATTCCACAATAGCTCAGGTATTCATAATTCAGACCAAAAAAATTCCTTCAAGTTCTCTAGACTGGATCGGGCAGAACTTTTCACTTTTACTATTTGCCTCTCTTATGGAGAAGGAAAAGCTAATTTTCATGGTCCAAAGACCTTTTAGTCAAACTAAGATGCACGTCTTTTCGCGCTATTGAAGAGAAAGTTCTATACAATTGATAAGGTTTTTTCTTCTAAATTTCAATTAAATAACTCATCTGAATCTTCTTTTATATATATGAGTTCATGATTGCCAGATTCGTATAATTTTGTTTTCTTTATAATTGATTCAGCAGCTTGCTTCAAGTGCTTGGAAGTTGCAATGATTGCACAGAGTTCTCGATGATTGAGAAAGGCCACTCTGCTTTCTCATTAGTTAAATGACATAGAAACTAGGCAAGCTTCTTTCATTTTAATATGTAAAAATTTAAAAACTTATAAATTTTATGAAGGAAAGATGCTGAATCAGCACACAATAATATAAAAACTTATAGCGTACCTTCAGAAAAACTTACACGGAAATTGAGCCACTTGATTTCAAATTAGACGGCGAAATAGACTTTATGTGTTTGAAAAATAAGTATATAGGTGCTATACTCACATTTTGTAAATTTGTGATTTTATGCTGATTTGATTATCAGTATTTGCATAAAATTATTATTATTTAAAAATTAAATGTTTGTTTCAATTTAAATGAGGTTAAATTACCAAGCTGTTAATCTCGATATATTTTTAGAGACTTATCTTCCTATTCAATCAATTGATAATATTTCTGGTAATTTTCTAATTCCCAATTAAGTTTATTACCAAACTATAAATAAAAATGATTGCTTTTATAACTATTTGAGCCATTTTTGACCTCTCTTATAATTTTATAGTTTTTTAAACTGTGCTTTTCAATTAAAATTATGAAAGCCTATCAAATATTATTGGATAATTGATTTTTGTTAATTATATTTGATAAAGTTCTATTAAATATATTTTAACTTTTAATTATACTTGATAATTGCTCATTTTGAAGTTAAAATATTTTATAGTAAACTGCTTTATCACTTGCTCCTTTGAAGATCTAGTTATATCTAATATAGATCAATATGCATTAAAATGGAGGCACGTGTCTACCTGCATCCTTACGTAATAGTCAAGACCTTATGGCTACGGCGAACTGAGACGGACTTCGAGCCGAGGATCAGGTGCAGACTCAATAGATGTGCATCTTTGGTAGGCTTTGGCTGCTTTCCTGTGGTTGGAAATGGAGGTGTTCAAAACGTCCTTTGGATCAGAGGACCCATGGGCATGGCTGGAGTCAAAAAGTGATAGAACCTCCCGAATGGGAGTCTCTGTTGATTGCGTCACTAATTTGGCTAACACCTGACTTTAATAATCCTAATCTAATATAGATCATTTATAAAATTCTGAATAGCTTATATGATGATGAAGCTGACATAAAGGCAATTGATGACATATTTTATAATTAACAGGATAAGAAAAAGCACTTAAAAGATGAAATTAATGCAACCAAATAAAAGGAAAATGATTAATTTCGAGTAAAGCTTGCAAATTAAAAAGACTTGAAGGAATAGATTCCAGAAATAAAATATTTTAATTAAATTTTGAATTCTGAGAAGTAATTATATTACTCATCCAATAAAAGCAAGATATTGGATTCAGAAGGCAAAATATTTAACTTGCGATCCAAAAGATAAATTTTATAAATAAATTCTGATTTAAAATATTTATAAATTGGATTTTTTGAAAATCAAAATCATTTCTTATATATAGCTTTATTAGAGAGATAAATTTTTTGTTCTTGACAAAGGGGGAGTAAATAAAAATATAATAAGGTTATAATCGATAATATTTTTAGTATTTTAAATCTATTTAGAGCAAATAAGCACATAATTTGAGTTTTAAATCAATTGCTTAACTTAAAATCATAGCCGCAAATTCATCTTTAAAGTTCCTTTACCATCTTACTCCTATTATCCTTAATAGAATAACTCTTTTGAAAATTTAACAAAAATTAGGAAACAAACCTAACTACAGAAGTTAGAGAATGGGCTAGTTCTCCACACCATTTTAATATATATGTTTGCTCGCTAACCAATTTTAAGTTAATTAAAGATTAGGTTTTATTTCTTCGAAGCCTTACAGATGAAAGAAGTCGATGAGATGTGGGCGAGCCTTCTGGGTATGCCGATATTTTTACAAGAGATAACTCTCTTCTAGCTTTCATCCTGGCTCTTGATGATATCTAGAAACCTTAGAGTGCAGAGATTAGTGTCTCTATGCTGCTTCAAAGTTTAGAGCTTTATTTATGGATAAACTCAGTTGTTAATGCTGATATTAGTGGCTTCTTGGGTTAAATTTTTTATATATATTCCTACTAGGAAGAAAAGTCTTCATTTCTAAACATGTAAAGCAAAACCCAGGCAGGAGGACAAATGCCTATATCCATAGGCTCTATTTCTGCTCTTCTTGGCTTCACATGGCATCAAGGTCCAAAACTCTGAAAAGACCAAGAGAGGACTAGCCGGAGATATAGCCATTTTATTTTTGTCGCTAACAGTGGAGAGGAAGTTATTGATTTTGAATATTTAGGCATAAATACTTTAAAGAGAAAAAAATTACTAAAACTGATATCACCAAATTTTAAGAGCTTCTCTTTTATCAATAGATGCAGAAATTCAAAAATTTCTTATATTTTGAATTTTAAAATAAATATTCTAGTTATGTCCGGAATTTCAAAATTATCACCTATCATATATTTTCTAATTCCATATACGAATTTTATTTAAAATTATAATTTTAATTTCTTAGGCATTGAGATATCAAAGGAATCGCAAAAAGATCTGAAAACAAATTGTTTCTTATAACACATAGCAAAATACAAAAAGAATCATAAAACCAATAAATTAATAAATGGTGAAAAACATACCTCAAGAACTTAAGCCTGTAGCTAAGCTCGAAACTGCTACGGATCCTAGACCATCTAACTTTAATCCTGAAGAATTTGATTCCAGTTCTCAAGAAATGCATGAGCCTATCCCTTCATTAGATGCTTGCAATCCAAAAAAGCCGAGCTTGGCAAAAGCTAAAAAGTCTCAAATAAAATTTGAGAACACTGCTGTTGGATGTTTGATTCAATATCTAACCATCCCTTTAAATTTGAAAAAAATTGATAATTTTTTATTTTGCTAAAATTAAGGCCCTTTAAAAGAAAAAATTATAATTTTAATAGAGATTAATAATTTCTATTAAGCTTTATTATCAGATTAATTAGAAATGAATTATTTTTATTCCAGTTTAAAGGTAGGAGTAAGGAAAAACAGCCCAAGCTCCTTACTTCCTCGCTTAGTATGCGAAATAGGTTTTTTCCTTGATCGAAAAGAGTTAATTTATTTTAATATCGATTATTTTTTTTCTGATCTAAAAGACTAAAAAGGGCCTTAATTTAATTATTGAATTTATCAGCCTTATGAAAATATTTGGGTTTTTCACAGGGAGTTAGAAGATATTGTCCGACATGTAAAATCAGTCGAAAGCAGCTTGATAACGACTGGTGGAACAAAATTTAGACTAAATGCCTTTAAAATCGCTGATCATGCTATATCATGGAACCCAAAGCTATTTTTGTTGGATAGACACTTCAATTATTGTCTGAATGTAACCAAAAATTAGGAAACAAAAGCTGCAGAAGTCGAAGAAAATTTTAAAAATAGAGATGCAAGAAAAGCCCAGCAAGAAAGAGAGTCAAAGGAAAGGAGCAATAAAAGACTGCAACTGCAAATAGAGAAAAGAAAAAGCTGGGAAAAGATAAGAAAAATCATCATGAATGATTTAAGCGGGGATATGGATGACCCATCATATCTGACGAAGGTGTTTCTCATTTTGACATCAGGCAATAAAGAACTCGCAAGTAAGGTGACTAAAGAAATCAGGCTGGCTTATTTCAACATGATAAAAAATAAAAATTCTAATTCTTCTTAAAGCATACCATGCTGGGAATAAAAATACCTTAATTTTTTTTCTTCTAAAATCTTCTTTGAGACTTTAATAAAATTTGTCTTTTTAAAGCAAATGATTTTAAAAATTTTTATAACTTATATCTTAAAGCCAAATTTTTTCTGTGATATTTATTACTACTTTTTTTCGAATTCTGTTGAAAATTTTAGTTGTTCTGATCGATTCATGATACCTATGATTTTATTTTACCAAAAAATTCTTTATCGCTTTTTATCAATCTAAAAGAGAAGAGTAAAAATCTCCTTACTTCGGTAAAATTTGGACTTTAGCCACCCTATTTTCGTACTTTTATCGTTTTGCTTTATAAGCATTTTGTCCATTTTGGTTGTCAAGCCAAAATGAATTTCTTCAACACTCAATCATTTCGAAGGATTTCTTGGAAAACTCTTCCAAATATCCACAAATATTAATAAAAATCCACTTAAAAGCCTAAATTCTCATTAATTTCAAAGAATTAAAAAACAAATATCTGAAATCTCAAAATAGCAAACGGCTTGCTATGAAACAGCAAATTTTGATCTTTTCAATTATGCTTTCTTCTTGGCTGATCTCAAATCCCAAGCGTTTGAGCTGATTTTTCTTAAAAAGGATTTGGACTCTCTAAATTTTTGTGTATTTGGCCCTTAACTCTGAACTTTTGCATAGCTTCCTAGGCCAAAAACTCGTTGGAGCCTGCAAGGAATTATTTAAAACCTATTCCCCATCTCAGGGTTCAAAAAAACAGGTACGGAGCTAAATTTTCGACCCGTCATCTTTATTATTATAAGGGTGTTTCAAAAGTCAGTTTCCATATTTACAAATTGAAAAAGTCTCTGTCCGCGCATAAATCGAATTTTTTAAAATTTTCTCAAATGAATATCCACCATTGGTTTTAACAATAAACATTATTTAAATAAGTCACAATATGAAAAGTCTCATAAGCTTTATCGCCCTTATTGGACTTGCTTCTTGTTTGACATTTGGATCATATGATTCAAATTTAGACCCTGGCAGAATTGTTTGGCCAAAAGATACTTGGTTTAACAACCCTATTGAGCTTGCCCAAACTAATACAGGATCAACAGTCACCATGACAGTTAACTTCAGACCTACTACTACTTTGACTGGAGCAACAGTTCAGATCATTTTCCCTTCAACTTATTCTACAGAATCTACCAAAACTGTTACTCTTTCCACTACTTACAACTTAGAGTCTGGCAAAGATACAAGTGTTACTTATTCTACAACTCTTCCTAGCGCAGGCTCATATGGTCCATTTGGAATAGTTACTAGACGCAGCGAAACTGGGCAAATTGTCGATGCAAACTACAATTTCGGTTGCATCGCAGTAACTAGCTCAGTATCATCAAGCTCTCTTACTGTTTCTAGAACTACAAGCAGTACTGCCACTACAATTAACACTGACAATACTCTTGAATTCCAGTTCACACTGACCTTCAGTCTTTGGGCTCATGATATCATTGAG
Organism: Blepharisma stoltei; assembly: GCA_914767885.1. Taxonomy (NCBI): domain Eukaryota; phylum Ciliophora; class Heterotrichea; order Heterotrichida; family Blepharismidae; genus Blepharisma; species Blepharisma stoltei. Next base: position 626,453 of record CAJZBQ010000050.1, read on the forward strand.
ATTGCTCCAGATTCAAATTGGGTCCTAAAAACAGGCCCAACTTGCAAATCAGTCGGAGACTCAAACCCTCTCTTAGGTCCAGACAGCTCGAATACCAGCAACCTACCTTGCTCACTTGGACTAAAAAGCTCAACAACTGCTGGAGTGGCAACTGGGGCTGATACTACTGTTGCTTCAGACAGCATTTATATTTATGGAATTGCTTCAGACGCTTATGTTTCTCAAGGATCGACTTCAAATTCATATACCATAAAGCTTGATGTTAGTTCTATTACTTCACCAGCATGGGTCACAAGCTCAAGCTCCTGGACAGTTTACATTTGGAGATTCGGAACCAACAACTTGCTTGCTAACTCCCCCCTCCGTGAGCGAACCAAAAAATCTTGTAGGGGGTTTAAGTTTTTTTAAATAAAATTATATATATATAAATTTTTATAGAAAAATTATTTTTTCGAAATTTAAAAATATCCCACTTCGCAAAAATTGGAAAGCAAATATTATTTTAATTTGTAAAGTTTATGTTTTAAAACGCAACTCCATTAAAATTAATAGAGATTTCATTATACTAATTATACTTATATATAATTTTTTTTCCATAAAAAATTTTTGTTCGCTCACGGAGGTGGGGTTTTTGGGTAAAAAATAGGTGTTTTTCTAATGGTTTTGTTCGCTCGCGGAGTGGGGGAGTAAGTACTACACAAGCTCTGGTCCAGCATCTACTGCAGGATCAGCTACTTTTACAAGCTGGCAAAGTGTTAACTTCCCTTCAAACACAGTCATGCAAAATCAAGTTATATTTACTAAGCTTACAGTAGGCACTAATAATCCTTTGCCTGCTGAAAGCACTTTGACTGTCACTTTCAGCGGTGTTAATATATATGATACTATTTGGTGGTCAGATCTCGATACCACCACTGGCGCATCTGCTGATGGACTATGCTACGTTACCCCAGCTATTGATGGCGCAAGCTGTTCAGCATCTGATGCGACAACTGCAACTGTGACATTTACTAAAGCACAAGCTAAAGGATCAGTATCTTTTGTTTTATTAAGCTACTTATCTGGATCAAGTCCAACAGTTACTAAAATTACTACATACTATGGCTCAACCTCTAATGTTGTAGATCAAAGCGCAAGCAATCCAGGCACATTTACAGTTAAAGTAGCCTCAACAACTTATTATAAGATTCCTGATGTTGCTTTGCATGCTCTTTCACACGGCACTACAAGCTATCCAAAAATGACCTCTCAAAGTGCCCCTGCTCCATATGCTCTAGGAGCCTCAGGTTCTGTTAACGGGCAAAACCAAGGAGGTGTCAAAAATAAAGATATTTTCATTCGTATTACTCCTGGCAGCTCAAACACTTGGGGTGGTGGGTCTGGTTATGCAACAACTGTAGTTTTATATTTCAACAGAGCAACTTCATTCGAATATAGTAATTTTGGCTCAGTTTATTTTGAGAGCACTGCTTCAAAAGCTGATTACATTGATACTGCATCTTCATTTTCATCAGCAGCTGCCACTTTGACAGCAACTACTAATGGTATTACTCCTGGAGTCTCAACAAGCAATCAACTTTCTTTATCATTCACTTCCTCAACCGATGGTCTCGCAAGTGGCTCTTACTACTTTTTACAGTACTCTGATGCTACCAAAACAAGCTTACCTTTTATAGCATCCAATCTAGGAACCTTTTACGAAATTTGGGCTATTGCATCCTATACAGTGACTACCACAGCCACAACTGAAATTGGGAGCTCAGTAATTTCTGTACTTCCTCAAACCGCTAGTTCTCAATTCTTTACAGTGCCTATTTGCATAGATAACCTGGATGGAATCCCAATAGTCAATCACTATGAACCATTAACTGTAGACTTTGACTTTTCCTCCCAATCATACGCAATTGACATTGAAATTGATGTAGGATATAGCACTACGACAGGATTCATGGGTACTGGCATCATGGCAAATAGCGATAATACTGGAACTCTTACCCTTAATACCAACTTTTTATCTAGTGCCTCTGGCGCTACTGCTACTTTTAAAGTCTCAACGAATAAGCTAACAATTACTCTCAAAGGTCTTGGATCGACTACTATTTCATCTTCAACAAAGGTATTAACTTATTTCCCAAGCGCAATCGCTACCTTAGCAGAAGCATCCTTGAACATTAATTCATATTTCTACTTCCCAAAATCATCTGATAGTTCAGTTAGACAAGTTCTCTACCAAGGTTCACTTAGCTGGACCGTCGCATCTGTAAAAAATTTCGATGCTACATCAACAGGTGCTACAAAAACTTCAGCCACAGCATGGGCCATTGGATCTTCAGCAGGCGTTACTATTTCTAATACTCTTGATAGCGATAATAGAGCAACTTCAATAGTCAATAATGATTATAGGGCTTTCCCTTGAATAGCCCGATAACGGGCTGGCTTCATCCCGTCATTGGGCTATTCAATGGAAAGCCCCATATATTGGAATTGGCCTCTCACCAGGATTTATATTTTCAGGAACTCCTACATACTCTGTTAAAGTTGGTTCGGGTAGTACTACAAATTCTCCTGCTTCTACAACATATTATTTAGGCTCTTCAAGTGATACTGGAGTCGGCGGGTTTATTATGGCTTATGGTACATGGGGTGCTGCAACACCTACTTCTACTGCATCAACCTATGACCTCGCAGTTACAGCTCTCCAACCACCAAACCATTCTCTTATAGCTGGAGAAGGCACGTGGGGTGTGTGGGTAGCATCATCATCAGCAATAGGAGGCGCATGCTCTTATTCTGAAGCTTATTCTAGCTCCTCTGATTCTACTGTTACAATAGATGAAACCACATTAGCCACTCCGACATGCACTAGCAGTTCTGGCTCTATTATAGGGCTAAGTGCAGACTCTGTAAATCTTTCAATGACTTTTGGCTTCACCACTACCATTACAGTGCCTAAAGATGGTAAAGTTACTTTCACTTTGGATAGCTCATGGACTTGGCCAAGTACAGCATCAAGCTACTCATCTTCAATTTCAGCAACTTTTGGCATTTCTGGCTCAACTTTAACAGCTACGTTGACTGCTGAACTTAAAGCAGGCTCATATACTGTGATCGCAGCTGGAGTTGCACCACCAACAAATAGCGGAGCTTCAAGCATTGACAAGGATTGCTTCACAGCACTTAAAACCTCGACAGCTGGTTTTACAATTGAGAGTTGGGCTACAGCTGGAGGAAGCCCATTGCAAACATCAATTGCTTCTTCTGCTTCTGTGACAACTGGTGTTTCTACTTTGACTGTCAATGCCTATCCTAACGTTCCAAGCAAGCTTGCTGATATCTTGCTTACATTTTCTTTAAATAAAAAAATCCCTGCTACTGGCTATATTACGATATCGACACCTTCTTCTCTTACTTGGTCTTATTCCACATCAACAGCTAGCATTAAAAACTACTGTTGGACCAACTTTGTATACAGCAGATGTGAAATAGCTTCATCAACTACAATCAACATTTACCCATCTGCTGACATTGCCTCTGGAACCAGCATTGTTGTTTATTTGGATGGCGCAACCACTTTTTCAGCTGCAGGAAGCTCAGGAAACTTCTTGATTTATGCCTATTGGGGATCAGCTCCAACTAAAATTGTTGATGACTCAGCAGTCACCTCAGGTGGAGCTGCAATTACTGTTGGATCTGCTGTTTCTGCTGCACTTACCCTTGGAGTTACTATGGACATCTCAACTGCAGGAGAAAAGGCTGCTTACACATTTACCTTCAGTTCTGAAGCAGCAATTGCAAGCGGAGATCTAATATACATTCAATTCCCAAGAGACTTTGACGCTTACATTGGAGATGCTGACAACACCTACCCTGACTGTTTACCAAATAACTGGTATCTCACCTGCACATCATCAGCTCTTGGCACCGGCATTACTTGCACTGCAGATCACTGGTATCTTATTGTATCAGGAGCTTCTGCACAATCTGCTGGAGCTTCAGCATCCCTCGTTGTCTATGGTGTAAGAAATCCAGGACCTTCTGCAACTGGATATTTCAATATTTGGCATTACGATTCAACTCAAAAGCTAAAGGCTTCATTTTATTCATCTGTTTCAGTAACCCCTACTTCCTCAATTAGCAATATTAACCTTAAGCCTCTATCAGCTACAGACCGCACATTGACCACTTCCACAACCTATAACTTCGATTTCTACCCAGCCATAAGTTCAAGTACCACCTTCAGCTCAGCCAATACATTCAACATTGTTTTCCCTCAACAATTCAACGTCAAACTATACTCTACCAGCTCTTTAAGCTGCAGTGCATCAACTTATGATGAAACTTCAGCCACATCTCCTACTGGAAGCAGTTGGGTAAGCACCAGCTCTTGCAGCGTAAGTGGAAACGTCGTCTCTTTTGCCATTCCAAGCGGCTCAACTCCTACAGTCAAAACAACTGACAGAATCAGAATTTCATTGACCAGCGTTAACAATCCACAGTATGGCTTAACAAGAACCAAAGGTTGGGATGTTATAGCCTGAACACGCTATTGCTAGATAATTACTAAGAATTAGAATTGCCAGTTCTGGGTTCAAGCTATATCTCTATATAAGTAAGTAAATCTAGACTATAATAGATCTGCCAACTCAGAGTGTTAGTTTGCCACTGGAATTAGAAGTCAAATTTCCATGCATATTGTACAAGACCAGGCATAATCAGAGTAATAAAGGGTTTAGGCTATACTGGAAGCAATTATGGATCTTCGTATTCTTATTGGTCAAACAGATTTGACTTATACGTTGTAGACTCCACCAACAAGGTCCTTACTGGAAGAACTTATGGAGTCCTTAACTCTGGATATTTAGGATACTCCCTGAGCACTGCTTCATCAATTGATGTTAATTCATACAAAGGATCAACCAAGGCTAACCACATCCAACTCTTACCTGGACAACAAAGTGGTGATATTTCAATCAGCGTTGTCTCAGGATCAAATAACTTTGGCTTGAAATCACAAAAATTGGTACTGACTGCAAAGACAAACTCTAATTATCCAGACACAGCTAGCAATATTAAATTCACTTCATTCTACCACTCATACACTGCTTTCCAATTGGATAGTGAAATCGCGTTCAGAGTATCAGCTGCTACTGGAACTGCACTCGGAATTTATTATGCTACGAAAGGTTAAGATTGATTTTATGGCTGAAATCAAGCCCTTATTTTTATTATCAGTAAATTTGTTTAAAATTCTCAAGCTTACTCCCCCCCCTCCGTGAGTGAACAAAAAAATTTTGTTCACTCACGGAGGGGGTTAATTTTTTTGTTTTTAACAAAATTTATATATAAATTATATAGAAAATATTTTAAAAAAATCCTAATTCGCAAAAATTGGAAAGCAAATATTAATTTAATTTATAAAATTTATGTTTTAAAAAGCAATTTGTTTAAAATTAAACAGAATTAGCTCTAGATTTCATTATACTAGTTATCACTTATATATCAAAATTTTTTTCAATAAAAAATTTTTCTATTAAAAAAATTTTTGTTCACTCACGAAGGGTGGGCTTTTGGGCAAAAAAATAGCGATTTTTCTAATGTTTTTGTTCACTCACGGAGGGGGGGAGTTAGCAAAGCTAGGTTTATATTGACTGGACTGTCGTAGAAACTCGCCAAGATGGAGTAGCTAACAACATTTACAGTGCTCCTCTCAGCGTTATGGTCGAAGTTTGCAGCACCCCAACAACTGGCACAATCGTACCTACTGTTGACACTCTTCCAACCCTTTACGTAGGCTATACTAGCATTCCAATCTTTGTAACCCTTCCTAGTGCTCCAGCTACTCAATTAATTGTTACTCCATCATTCGGTACCACAGCTACTGGCATTACCATCAACCCTGCAACCCTTACATTTACACCAGACACCGAAACTCTCTACTTTGAGCTTGTAGTAGCTTCAACTTATGCCACAACTCAGACACCTAAGCTTTCTTTCACTGTAACTGGCACTGATGCAGCTATCTATGCTGCCCCAGCTTCTCAATCTCCAACAGTTACTGCAACTCTCCCTACATCATCAACCTCCCTAACTTTAAGCGCTGGTACTCCTACAGGTACTTCAATGACAATTACAGCCAAATTCAGCCAAGATGCAGTCATCTATTGGGGACTTACCTGCTATGGTGCTGCAGCTCTTACTTACTCTGAGCTTAAGGCACAAATCCAAAGTCTCGTATCTCCTGAATCTACTATAGACAGCCTTGAAAAGCAGCTTGCAGATGAGTATCAGCTGGTGAGTATTAAATAAGCCCCTCAGCCTACATTTTATCTGCATATCTTTGGTAAGAATTTTGCTTTTTTGGCATTTATTTATAAATTTAAATTTTTGAATACGTTTTAATAATAAAATTTAATTGATTAAAATACTCTAAAATGCCTAATTTAAGCTATAATTAATATGCTAAATTCAGTTTGATGTGGAAAGCAGTAAAATATGACTAAAGGTGTGATAATGAATTTTTTTGGCCATCTGGCTACTGAGACCCATATCGACTACACTAAAGACACTGATATTACTTCTTTCTTCAAGAGAATTCACAAGAATCACTGCAACACTCTATGGTCCAGCGCTATAGTAAACAGATCTAAGAATGGGCAAGTACAAATCACCTTTGACTGGCTCATGGATAACACTCACTATTCCTTCTATGCATATGCTGACAATAAAATCAGCAGCACTCAACCTACTGCAACTACTGACTTTACCACCTCCTCCTCCCAGGCTGTTTATTCCACCTCAGTAACCTTCACAGGAGATGTCGCAGCAAGTCTTGATGACAGTATCAGAAGAGGCTTGGCAAAGAATATGGGAGTTAACCCTGATTGGCTCATTTCTACAGGAAGAACAACTCCATCATCAGCAACCGGATCTTTAAGGTTCCTCCAGACCTCAACTACAACCTACTCAAGATTTAACTACCAAATGGTTTATGACAGAAGCAAGCCAGGCTACTCCCCATCCTATATGCTCGCCCAACTTGACCAAACTGGAGCTACTACTGATTTGACTTCTATCGCTGGATCTGCCCCAGCCGCTTTTGGAAGCGCAACTTCTGTATCAACTGGCACAGTCCCTACCTGGTCAGTTGACCCATCTAAGACTTCAGTTGCTGACACAAGTGCTGTTTTCAGTGTAACCTCATCTCAAGTTGGTATTGCTTGTGTATCTTGCACTGATATCACTACAACTAAAACTACTTATGCTTGGCAAGTTATTGACGGATTAGATGCTGAATCTAACGAAGCACATGGAACATGCGCCAATGTTACTACAGCGGCAACAGCTATCTCACTTACAGTTTCAGGTTTAACCCAAGCCACATCCTACACTTGCTATTTCACTGCTTGCAACAGCTACCCAACTCATACTTACTGTATGGATGCCAGCACCAGTGGATCAACAGTCACTCCTTTGAAGAGTGTTTCAATTACGACTACAGGGTCTAAAGATGATGCAGCAATTTACCTTGGTCTCTTGACTGCTTTCTTCTTAATCTTTAACTAAGACTTTATTCAAATCTTGCCTTACTCCCCCCACTTTGGGCGAACTAAAAATCTTGTTTGCTCACGGAGATGGGTTAAATTTTTTTTTTTAAAAAATTTATAATAAATGTTATAGAAAAAATTGTTTTTTCGAAATTTAAAAAATCCCGCTTCACAAAAATTTGGAAAGTAAATATTAATTTAATTTGTAAAATTTATTTTTTAAAATACAATTTGTTTAAAATTAAGCAGGATTACTCGAGATTATAATAATAATTATAACTTATATATATCAAAATTTTTTTTATAAAAAATTTTTGTTTGCTCACGGAGGGTGGGTTTTTGGACCAAAAAAAGGGATTTTCTAATGTTTTTGCTCGCTCACGGAGGGTGGATTTTTGGGCAAAAAATAGGGATTTTTCTAATGGTTTTTTTTCGCTCACGAGAGGGGGAGTTAATAAATTATAATTATTAATAAATATTGTATCTAATCTTAAATTTTTTACAGTATAAGCTATAAATATAGAGTTTTCACTTAATATAAGGTATATGCCATTTAATAACTTACAGCTAAGATATTACGCTTTTATTATGAAAATATAAAATATTCATTCCTTCCAGTTTAGATAATATCAGTAAGATATTTAAATTGTTGATTGCTTATTTATAAATATAAAATATCATTGATAATTCCTGCTGATATAATTTTTGTTTTTCTAGAGTGTTTTTTATTTTTCTCATATAGATACTAGATTAAGCTATCCCTAATCCCCTGAAAGAAATAAAAAGCTATATGCATTATTTATTTATTATCCCTCACGACTATAAGGATATTCTCAGAATTTCTGCTAATTAAGAGATAATTTTGGCTTAGAAAACTTAAATATGCTTTTAAAGCTTCATCATGTATTATTTGCTTCCTAATTTCATTTGGATTGATTGACTGCAGAGATTTAATCTCACAAACACTTTGACGCCGAATAATCCTAAATTAACTAGATTGTATTAAATTTTTAAATGTAAGGCTTTAAGCTAATTAAACAATATCTTCAGTAATAGGCTACCCTTCGCATTTTCTTTATTGCTACCTTACGTAATGCGGCAGTGGATCTTTAACTCTTTATTTATTTTTTCTGAATTTCCCATTTTTACAAAATTTCCACTCTCAAGGGACATCTATAATTTTTACTTTTTTGAAATAAAAAACTTCTTTTCAACAGCTAGCAGAGATGGTGTCTTAAACGATAAGAGAAGCATTTTCAAGTCATCTTATAGTTCTTTTTGCTTCGCTTTCAACCTTAGTGAATCGGCTAATTTTTGAGTCTTTACCTTTCAAGGCCTAATTTATTATCTCTCCGCTTCTTATTTCTTTTTCTCTTCCTCTGTTATCTTTATCTGCTATTTATAAGCTCTTATTTTTTGCCCTTTTTTAGAATTTCTTATAATATATTTGACTTTTAGCTCAAAAACACTTTGATTTAGCATAAAGCTCCTCGATTTCTGGGCAAGGTTTTGCTTTATTAAACTCTTTATAGGTATTATTTTAATAGGCGAAATCCTCAAAGAAATTTAATTAAATCACACTCTGATAAGCTTTCTTTTCTAACTGCAGAATAATAAAAAATAATCTTCTAGATAACACCTTTTTAATTTGGGAAAATTCATCTTTCAGTCTAGAGCTGATAGAAATTACATCAAAAATAAGTTTAGATTCATCTTATCAGATGCCGACATTTGAATAAGTATATTCTATTTCTGATCAGGCACCTTTCTTTATCTTTTCATTTGCATTTCATGAGATTTTCTTCTTATCTTTACTTGGCATATTTATCCTATCGATGATATCTTGATAAATCCAGTAAGGCTTCTGAAATTTGGCATTTCTCAGTATTTTTCCTTTCTTTAAGCATTTTCTGGCTTCTTACTTAATTTTTGCTTCGTAATCCTGCCACTATTTGCTTCTTAATTTTATCAATTTTCCCATTTTTTAATCAATATTTGCCTTTTATCGTCAAGTTACAGCTCATCTCTCGTCATATGCTTTTTTGAGGAACTTTTATAGATTCAGCGATTCCGAAGTAAAATTAATTATTTTGCACTAGATGAAAAGGTTCGAGACTCTCAAAAGCATTTCTTATGAAATTTAGTTATTTTTAATAAAAAACTCCTCTCAATAGCTTTTTGGCTCTATATAGCTTCAATAAAGAAAGGTTTTCTTTGATACATCATTTTGCTTCTACCCTTAATTTAGTACACCCAAAGGAAAATTTAACTGATTTTGAGAGATTTGCCTTTTTTACGTTCGTCTTGCACCTTTTCTTTTCTTCTTTTCTTCTTGATTCTTCATTATTCATTTTATAAGTTCTTGACAGCAGCATCCTTCCAAATCTCCTTATACATGCTTTACAGTCCAAAATTTCACTGATATTAGCTTTTGGATGCTATGGCTTTCATATTACTTTGGCGTTTTTATAGTCTTAGTCATATTTTATCCAGGGTGTCGTTTTCATAGTCCAACTATTATGCACTAAACTTATATTCTAGGTGCTTCCCCTTATTAAATGAATTTGAATTTCCAAACCTTTCTAAATATTAGCTAAATAGCTATACTCATAAGTTTAGTTTTTCTGACGGAGAGAACAAGAAATAGTGCTACTTTTTAAAAATTAAAATATTGCCCTTTGCCATTCCGAAATTATAGCATAAATAATTTCAAACAGATTTCATCCTAAAAGGGTTTTACTTTTATCTACTTCCTTCTAGATCTAGACCTGCAAAAGGGACTCTTTAAAATTCTAGCTAACGCGCCCCAATTTGGAACAAATTTTTGTGTCTCAATTTAAGTTGCTTAAAAAAATTTTATAAAATCTTCAAAATAAAAAACTAAATTCAAAGCAATATTTCTAGATTTAATTTATTTTTTAGAAGAATTAATTCAAAAAATTAATTGGTCCAGTGTTCTAGCTGTTTAAATAGTAATATGCTTGCGCTCCCTCAATTAAATAAATTTTAAAGCTTTTATTAAAAAAAAAATAATATTTGATAAAATTTTCCATTAAAAATTTAACAATTTAAAGGGTTTTAATTTCCGACATCTTGTTCAAGGTTGAAGGCGGGAGTAAAAATAAAATCATGCTAAGCATTTTGCTGGAAAATATTTAATCAAAATATTGTTTGATTTTCTTTTTGCTTCTAATAATTAAGATTTTGAACGATCCCTGCCCATCATAATTCGAAATCAACAGACATCTTCTTGATTTTTAGTTTGCTTTAGCTCATTTCCTTTTCATATCTCAAATATATTCAGCTGGCCAATTATTTCTTGATGATTAAAGCAAGTCTTCATCTATCTTTTATCTTTGGAGCTACTTTTAGTATGAGTCTTTGGTTTTTAATTATTTTTCGATCTTCACGGTATATAAAATTGCTCAACTTTTTGTAATTTCATCATTTTCCCATTTTTACTAATTTTGTCTTTATATATAAGTTTTATAACTTATCCTAATGCCAAGCTAAACTAAGAAGGTGACAGTAATGAAATCAAGCTCAATCAGTGATTTGTCATAGCTCTTTTTAGCCTAAACTTTTCCTTTCAGATTTTCTAGCAATATTCTATGAGCGGTTTTAGATAACCCTAGGGGAGATGATTACATCCCAGCCAGGTTAATATAGATTACTAAAATTCATTTGGTTTTAAATTAAAGGAGATGCTGTTTTTTAATTTTTTCAACTTTTATCACTATAGTCTGGTTATTTCGTTTATCAGTTTGCATGATGGATTATATTATGTCTTAATACGGTTTAGCTCGCACTTAGTCATCACCTGCCTATCCACGCCTGCTTTTTAGACAGATTAGAATTAAAGTCATTCCTGGATGGAAAATGAAGCATATCGAAATAATAGAGTTGTAAAAATCATATCAAGTTAAGTCCTGAAAAATGTTTGAGAAATAGACTTTTAAATAATTAATGAGACTTTAATTAAAAATCTTGCTTTACTTAAGAACAATCTGAAATTAAAATGCTTAAAGTGAAGTTTATATAATTTTTAAAAGGCATCAAAAATATTTTTAAAATAATGCTGCTAATGCTATTTGAATTGAATTAAAGACCATTTCATGTTGCTATCAACCTTATTTTTGAATTATCAAACACAGATAAACTTAGGAAATGCAGCTTGACTAAAAAGCCAATTAAAATATTGATATTAAAGGTAAATTAGCTTAAAAAGCTTCTCAAATAGATCTTTTAATAAAATTATTTTTAAAAATTTTAGCAATTCCATATTTAAGAATAAAAATTAGCTATCTCTAAAAGGGAAAAAGGCTCAGTAATATATCCTTTTGTTTTGAATAAAATGGCAAATCTATATATAGAGGTTTCCTCTATATAGCGCTGAAAGCGCAGACATTTTCCCAGGAGCTTTCCAAGTTCGTCGACCAAATCGCTTTTTGGTCCGACCAAGGCATTGATTTGGTGCCACCAACCGATAAATTCCGATCAGAATTTATCGGCCTTACAGCGCCAAACATAGGAAACTTCTATAGCTTTTCGAATAAAAGTTCTTTGTGTATAAGTATAAAAAATTTTGAAAATTCTAAAATTTGATGACTTTAACTTGGCGAATCGGTTAGGCCATTTCATTTCAATCTTTATCTGTTAGGCAATTTTTTTATAAATTAATTTTTTACTATGTATTATTCTGCAGATTTAAGCAATTTTATCACTACAATATTTAAACACTAATTATAAATCATAGTCATACCTGTTTTAATCCATAAAAATCATACCTTATTATATTTTATTAAAAGTGCTTTTACTAGCTAAAAATTTCCAAAAAAATCACAAAGACTACTAAACCGCTTTACTTGTTTACTCTTTAAATTATCCATAATATCGATGCCTATTCTTTTGATTCAAACTCAAATTATTATCAAAAATTGATCTATCCCTTTTATTATGCATGATTATGTAAACCTTTATAAAATAAACAAATAAATAAATGGTTAAAAATATACCTCAAGAGCTTGAGTCATCTAGAAATCTCGAAATTCCAATTGAGCCTCCTCAAGAGCTCAGCTACCATTCTCAAGAACTACTTGGAGTTCATTCTTCACCTGAAAGTGTGCTCCCCGGAAGGGAATACACCCAAGGCAGAAAAAAATCTCCAATTAAATTTGAAAACACTGCTGTTGGATGCTTGATCCAATATCTCAGAAAAAACGGCCCAAGCTCAATAGAAGATATTGTCCGGCACTTTACAGCAGTGGAGCATAATTTGGTGACAACCAGAGGGGGGAAATTTGTTAAGGATGCCTTTGGAATTGCCGATTATGCGATATCTTGGAACCCAAAGCTTTTCTTGCTGGATAGGCACTCCAATTATTGTATTAATGTAACCTAAAATTAGGAAGCAAAAGCTGCAGAGGCTGAAGAAAGTTTCAAAAACAGGGATGCCAGAAGGATTCAACAAACAAAAGAATCGGAAGAAAGAAATAATAAAAGATTAGAAAGGCAAAGGAAAAGAAGGGAGAGCTGGAAAAAGATAAGAAAAATCATTTTAAATGATTTAAGAGGGGATATGGAAAATCCTACATGCTTTACTAACTCCTCCAGTAATTTATGAGCGAGTGGATTGTTTTAAACCAAATTTTCAAATACTATTTAAATATATTTTTTTTCCTTGCTAGGCATTTACCTCAAATTTGTATTATTAAATTTTTTATCTGAAAATCTCTATTACTATTTTGAAAATTTTATGAAAAAATCCCTCGAATAAGAAAAATTTGCTTATTATATGTTAACATAATTTTGGGGGTGGGGGAATAAGGTGTTTCTCATTTTGACATCAGGTAATAAAGAAGTGGCGAGCATGATGACTAAAGAAATCAGGGAAGCTTATGCAAGTATGATAAGAAATAACCCGAATTCTTCCTAATTTATCAATAATATAACCAAAAATATAATATAGTTCGTGTCTTTAAATAGATCATTATTGATTTATCGATTTTAGTTTTAAAATAAATTTGGATACTTCAATTATTTTTACAAAAAATGGCAAATTTTTGTTTATAATTTTAAGATGCCTAATATATTTATGTTATGCTAAAATTATCCTTGAACACATTTTTGCTGATCGGTATTTCCCTTTACCATAGCTATCTATTACAGTTCATAAGCTATAAAAACAATCGATAAATTTGCTTAAGTCTTAATTTTCGGTTCATATAAGCATCAAAATGACAATGATTCAAATGCGTTATATTTAATAAAATTTTAAAAGAAATAAAAATCAGTGTTGGGGAATCAAAATTAATTAAAAAGGCATCTGAAGATTGCTATTTTGCATGAAATAAGCCTTCTGGATATCACTTTTTACTGAATAATCATCATTTATAAGAATCTTCAAAAATTTGTTGCCATTTTAAAAAAAGACCTCCAGTTCTTTTAATTACTGGAGTTTTAAAACAAGATTTGAGAAATTTGAATTTAAATAAAAGCTTAGCAAGAGAAAATTATTATGATGACTTAATTTGCGATATGAAGTTCCATTATGCTTGGCGAAGACTATTATTTGATGCCAGATTAGAGTCCAGGCAAAATGACTAATAAATCAATGAGCTTAATTTGGTCTATATAAAAAAAGTTCTTCTAATGTTTAAGCGATCTAATGGTAGATTATAGAGCTAATTATCTTAGAATAGCATTTATTAAGTGACTTAAAATTAAAATTAAATTTCTTACTCCTCTCCTCTGTGAGCGAACAAAAAAAATATTTTTGCTCATCTAGAAGGGCTAAACTTTATAGTTAATACGGATTAGACTCTCGCCTCATCCGATTGTAGCCATAGCATTGAGATAAAAGGCTCGCCAGTAAAAATAAACCCTCAAAAATAAGATTTCATGAGGAAGAGAAATTATTGGGCTTCTCTCACACCGAATGCCCTTTTTTATCGTGCTGCTTAATTGACAATTTTTTGTTTATTCAGCCTTAAAAATCTAGAGCAAATCCTGCAGAAGAATAAGCCTATGTAATTAAAGATATTATAATCTAAATATTTTATACAATAAATTGCATCCTAAGCTGTTTTTTGGCATTTCTAACATTTCAAGAAGGTTTTGAATAAAATGAAACCTAACCCCCATCAGTTATAAACAAATTACTATTTATCTATGAGGATTTTAACCAAAATTTTCAAATAGAATGTTTTTATAAATAGATCGAAATTTGCTTATTATTGGGTTATAAATGACCACAAGTGCATTTTTGACATTTTATTTGAAATCCCACCAATAATAAGCAAATTTCTATCTGATCATATTAAACTTTGTACGAAAACCCTCACGAAGAAGCAAGAACTTGATTATTGCTGTTGGAGTAAGAAGAGTATACACACAGTATAGGTAAAATAAAGGGGATATATTATTGGGAACATCAAAAAAAGCCTTTGAAACATCAATGAAAATTAAATACAATAGGCAATTATTCTCAAGTTTATCAAAAGTCTCGTCTAAAACAGAAAAATGACTCCCATACTGCAAATGAAGGAGTGAGCCTATCGCGCCTGAGTATTATACAATATAAAATCGTGGATTATAGAAAAACAATGATCGTATAATAAAACAAGAAGGCCAAAAGACTTTTAAAGACAAAACTTAATGAAATTATGGATGAATAAAAAGCTTAAACAAATTACCTTATTTCCCATGCAGCTAAATAGTCTCACCGATATAAATCCCTTATATTTGCTATACATAAAATGGTGGCACGTGCCACATGCCCTTTTGGCGCTACAGTGCAGACCTTATGGCTACGGCGAACTGGAACGGACTTCGAGCCGAGAGTCAAATGCAAGCTCGAGAGATCGTATCCGGGTAGGTTTTGGTTGCTTTCTGTGATTGGAAATGGAGGTGCTTAATAATGTCCTTTACCCATGGGCATTCCTCTACCAGAAACTGGGAGAGTTTGGCCCAGGCCACAGGGGAGCAGTCTTTTTCCTTTAGCTGTCAAAGGGAAGTTGCTCACTCAAGATAAAGCCGCAAGGAGGAGGCAGAAAGTACTAGACGTGGCAGAGACCCTCTGGGCTAGAGTCGAAAAGTGCTAAAACCTCTCAGAGGGCAATTTTGGTGGCTACGTCATCGATATGGCTAACTCCTGACTTTTAATAACCTAACCTAACCCTTTATATTGGGTAAGTTCACTTCACAAAGAAACCTTAAAAATCATTTAGGGAATAAATAAGCATAACAGCTTTTAGATTTACGCTAGAGCCCCTTAGATGCTTCAAATAAAAATCAATCCCCAAAATAGCAATCACTCTTTTCAAGGCGCTCCTTCAATCTTTGAAAGTATCCGTAAAGTCCTTGCAGAAATAATAGAAAATATGCTGAAAAGCAAATCTCTGCTATATATAATTTATTTAGCATCTCACGTGAGATCAAAAACTTATCAGCTGTGTTAACTTACACGAAAACATTTAAACTGCGACTGAAATCGTATAAAAGTTTGGTCTTACAGTAGAACTAATTTAAAACTTTATTCCTATTGCTTCGCAGCTTAGCTTAGCCCAAAAATGCAATGCTAGCTTGAGAGGTTGGAGCACTTTAAGCTTATGCTAACTCATAGCACATATGAAGATTTTTCTCTTCATCAGATTTTGTATTGGGATAAGCATTGATTAGCTTAGTTCTTTATTGCATAATAATCTCATAGAAGCTAATTAGTCTGAAATCTCTTTATGGATTAGTGCTGAGCCTGAATTGCTAGCAATTTATTAATTAATACCTAAAATTACAAAATAATCACTATTTTCTGGACTAATATCATAAATACTACAGAAAATGGATTGCATAACTGGTAAAATTATTTTAATTCAATTTGTGAATCGCGTTGTCTGTTTAAATAGCTACCTCTCATACCAATATAAATTTTAAACATTATTTGATATTTTAATTAGCTACTTCAGGGGCAGGATTTTCATCTTCCTTTTGCTCTTCCTCAACTTTGATTATCAAACTCCTCAGCATTTTTCTTCTCTTCAGAATTTCCATTATCACTAGATCCCCCTCTCTTAATTGGATTTGGCTTGGTCGCAGCTATTAGAGGAATAACATTCTACAGATTATTTTGTTTAGTCATTTTTATTTCCACTTTGAAATTAAAAGTGAGTGCAATAGACTTTGAGGACCTTAGCCCAGCTTTTAACTGAAATTATCAGTCTACTTGCAGTTTTCCGTCTTCTTCTTTTTTCTTTCTCCTTTCCATCTCTAATAATGCAGGCACCTTGGCTTGTTTTCTGGCTTCATTTTCTTTGCTAATTTCATATTTATGGGTCAAAAATGTTTGAATATTTGTATTAAGTTGCTTTCTTTGAGATATTTTTTGCTTTGGCATTTATCTCCTTTGCACTCTCTAGACGTTAGCTCAAAACAAAGACTTTTCTGTCTGTATTTTTTTTAAACAATTGAAGCGATTTTTGCATAAGCTGGAGTCTTTGCCTTTAGGCAAGACGCGACAGAAATTGTAGCACAGAGTTTAAGATTGGCTTCATGTTATAGCCGCCCACTGCTGGCTGCTTCCTTCCACACTGATATAAGGATCTTGCTAAGCCTATCCCTATCCACTAAGGAGAGCTTATGTTTAAAGATTTAATTTTTCTCTTAAATCGAAGGATTGTGAGAAATGCCAAGCCTTTTCAATTTTGGCAATTTTAAAGGCTGCTGATTACTATTTCATGTCTTGATCCTCAATCCTGTTACTTTGCAGCTCTACTAACTTTATCTTGGTTTTTGATATTGCAATGCAGTTTTATATATAGAGGCTGCCTTTGAGTAGCGCTCTAAGCGCCCGCCCGAGACTTCCGACGAAGTCTGGGCGGTGGTTTGACCAGCTGATATTGGTCGAACCAGCATCCAATTTGACAAACCTTCTGTATAAGAAGAATTTGTCATTTTGGATGTTGGTTTGACCAACATCAGCTGGTCAAACCACCGCCCAGACTTCGTCGGGAAGTCTCGGGCGCTTAGAGCGCTACTCAAAGGCAGCCTCTATAGTTTAAAAGTTGATAGCTTGCAATTATTTAACCGTATATGCTCAATAGATGTATTTTGAATTACAGAAAGTAATGCATTTAAGCATTCAGAGGAAATGCTTATACCTGACAACTCAAGTGCTTCTTCAAATTGCAAAATCTAATAAAATTTCTCATACATTTTTTTATTGCTCTTAGGCGATAATCTGAATTCTAAGCACTGAATGCTGCTTCATTTCTTAGGACCTCCTATAAAGAATCAATTTCTAAAGGAGTTTCAACTAAAATCTGTATTCTCACTTTAAGTAAATTATCGATGAATTTGAATAAATGGTAAGTAAATATATAAAATTTATTTAAATACTCTAAATAATTTAAAGTTTTAAAGTTAATTGAATCAAAAATCTGGGATATTCAAGCAGAAGCATCAAATTTATGAAAGGATTGAGCTGATGCTATTTATTGCTATTAATATTTCAAGCCTTAGTGTTTTTAATTTTCTCAATTATAACTATAATTTTTTAAATATCACAAAATTACTTTTTTACTCACTCTCCCCCCTTTAAATTGGAACAAAATATCGGTAAAATTTCCACTTTTTTGGTAAATTAACCCCCCTTTAAATTGGAACAAAATTTAATTTTATAATAAAAAATTATATATAATTTTTATCTAAAAAGTTTTGATATAAAGTTAAATGTTTCTTCTTAACTAAAATTCAAAATTTAGTTATATCTTGCTCTTTTTTAAAGAAAAAAATATAAAGAGCATCTTATTTAAATAAATTTATTATCCTTAATTGCTAAATTTTTAAAAACAAATTAATTTTTTTTTTTTTTTAAAAAATTTCAAAAAAACATTTTTTTTTTGTTGATAAAAATGATATTTTTTATTTGGATAGTTTTGATATAAATTCAATAGGAATTCTTTATAAAATTTCAAAATTTACTTATTTCTTGCTTCATTTTAAAGAATAGAGTATAAATAACATCTTATTTAAAACAAAATTAGCACTTTGATCGATAAATTTTCCAAAATTTTTTTTTTTTTTTTAATTTTTTTTGTCAATAAAAATAAAAATTTTTGTTTAAATAATTTTGATACCAATTAATAGTGGTGTATTAACTAATAATGAAAATTTAGTTATATCTTGCTTTGTTTTAAAGGATAAAGAGTAAATAGCGTTTTATTAAACAAATTTATTAATCTAATTCGATAAGTTTTTGAAATTTTTTTTTGTTGAAATTTTTATATTTTTTATAAAACATTTTATGTTGATATTTTTTTTTAAAAAAAAAAAATTAACCCCCCCTTTAAATTGGAACAAAATTTTTAGTTCCAATTTAAAGGAAGGGGAGTCAGGATAAATGTTAAAGAATACTCTGTAATTCCATTGGCACTTAACTCTTGTTTTTCGCATTATTTTTTCGAAATTTACCTATTGGGTTTTGCATGATAGTTTTTTAAGATTTACTTTGAATTATTTTTTCAAAATAATTTGAGCTCGTTGCAGAACTTCAGCAAATACAATTATATATTATAAGGTATGAAGATATCTTTAATTAAGATAGAACAATAATCTATCTATCTATTTATTACTTATAACAATGCGTATGCATTGTTTAAGCTCTTATGAGCTTTTTCAAAACAAGTCGGTGGTTCTCATTTGCCTTTTATTATTTGTTCCATACTTCGTCTCTTTCGCCTCCATGTAGCTCCATGCTTTGCCCCTAAGTATTTTTCAGTGACATCTCTTTTCTGTTGCATCAGCATACCATATCACATCTTCTCTGCAGTTGATCTTCGAAAGTTTCAAATTTGCTTCATACTTTCCCCCGTATAGCACCACTTCTCTTCAGTCTATTTTGAGTTCTTCTAGCCTTTTTTGTAGCTTAAGACTCTGTTCTTCATAGGCATTTAGTCTTATAAATGTCGGCGTGTTTGTGCTACTCTTTCCTATGGTTAATTCCCTATAGAGTTTGGTAGTTTTTTCTGTTTCGTTTCTTAACCTCATCAAAGCTTCATCCAGGCTAAGCTGCCCCGCTGCTTCATCAATTTTCTTTTTTCAGTCCATCTTGTCTATTTTCGCCGGTAGACCGAACCCTGCTTTTGTCATTGCCCTCTTCCTTGATATTGCTTCCTCCCTCATGTCAGCCGTTAAATTTCCTTCATCTGATGCTATCTCGTCTCCTATTTTATTTATTCTCCCGCTGGTAAAACCACTTATTTTATCGTCTTCTTGCAGCTGCATCTGTTCCTCTGTTAGTGTTTTAAGGCCTAGTACCTTTTCCTGTGCCCTTTTATCCTTCCTCAGTCTTTCAGCCTTTATCTTCTCATTCTTCCTCTTCACCACTTTTTTGTGACCTTCTTCGTTGTGCCCAGGTTGTTTGCATATCTTACAGAACAGTGATCCTGGGTGCCTTAGAATTACTCTTTTTCCATCAATGAATAATTCATCTGGCATGTCAAGCGCTTCTTCAACATTCCCAAATTCTCCGTATATGATGTACCTCGAGTGTGGACTGAAGTGTACCGAATATCTGTCTCCTCCACAATTTAATGCATTGTCCACTATTACCTCCACAACCCTGCATCTTGTGCTTGCCACTTCCACTACTTTTTCTATTGGTATTCCGACTGGAAATGTAAAGCCAATTCTATATCTCGCATAGTTTATGATTCCTTTCTCGACAACTGGCCCGACGGGTATGACTATATTCTTGCCTCTGTGTGCTGTCAGAATTCCTCCTCTCTTCTTCATCTCTTCTCTCGCTATTTGCATATGTGGTGATTGCGTCTCCTGATGGTAATTGGATGCATCTTAGCACATCTCCCACGTTCGTTGCTCTCTCCAATGCTAAAATAAAGGAAGCATATAGCTCTCTTTTTTCTTCTAGGCTACCTTCAATGTTAAATTTCGAAAGGTAGATTTTTAATGTTTTGCTAATTTGATTAATCTCGCTGATATTTGGCAATTCTTCTTGGGGTGCCTGATACCCGTAGAATAACCGTTCTCTGCTCATACCCAAAATTTGCAGTTGCTCGTTTTGGTTAGCCTTGAGTTTTGGTACTCTGCGCATATTTTGGCTAAAATTAAATGTGATAGAACAATAATCAATAAAAGACACTGGAACATTCACATTATAATTAAATGCCAAGAGCAGCACAGTTTAATAAATAATCACTTTTTTCCTAACAAAAAATTTTCTGAAATCAATTTTGAGCTTTTTATCTATAGCTAAAATACCGCGTTTTGTCAAAAATGGATCACAAAGCGCTAAGTTGAAATTGATATACACAAAACCATCAAATATGCACCCCCTTAAAATTAAATTAAAAATAATTTTTTTATAATCTTTTATAAATACTTAAAAATTTAAATTTCACTATATAAAATTTGGAGGCTTTTTTTATTAGATAATATCCAATCTTTTTTTGCAAAAAATAGAAAACAAATATGTCAACACTTAGTGTATTTTCTTCTCTCATGAACAAGTTCGTAGAATCCCAAGATTGGCAAGAAAATAGCTTCCCCAACTCAGACAATAACAAACGTGCCACACGGCCAAGAGATTTCACAAGCAAAGAAGAATCAGAACTATTCAAATATCAAAAACTCTCAGAAGAAAATGATTCCTTAAGGAAAATCATCAGCCAAAAAGAATCAGAGCTTGAAGAGTGCCATAAACGGATTGATTCATTAGAAAAATGAATGAAAAGCAAAGTTTCTGAAATGAACCAAAAAATCGAAGATCTCAACAAAAATGAGGGTGAAGAAATTGCCCCGTTACTAGAACAGTTTAAAGAAGGGCTTATTGAGAGAGATGAAGACATACAAGAAAGGCTTTCTATGCTTGAAGAAGAGATTTCTTTATCAAGAAAAGGAGCCTCTACAGAAAAAGACAAAAAATCTACTAAAAATACAGAAAGCGAGGAAAATAAAAAATCCTCTGAAGAAACCCCACAAAATAAAAGAAAAAGAAAGCCACCAGGAGAAAAAGCTAAAAAATCTAGGGCTAAGCCTAAAGCTAAGAAACCAAAAGCAAAAGAGTTTGACTCAGACGAAGAAGATTTCCCAAGATTATCAGGAAAATCGTCAAGCGATGAAGAAATTGAAAAAAAGCCAAGAGAAAAATCTCCTGAAAGGGAAAAGCCAAAGATAAAGAAAACTCCAATTGCTGATATAAAAATTAAGAAAAATAAAGAAAAATTAAGCGAAGAGGAGACGAGTGATGCTTCAAAGACAAAGAAGCTGCCAGTTATTGAGGAAAAAAATAAGAAAAACAAAGAAAAATTAAGCGAAGAAGAGATGACGGATAATTCGAAAAGAAAAATGTCAGATGAAGAAGCTCCGAAGAAAAAGCCAGTCAAAAGGCCGAATGAGCCTGTTGAATTTTTAGAAGAATGCACAGAAGAAGATTGGAATAAAGCGGCTTGGAATCGAATACTTAAAAAATAACTGCTACTAATGTAAATTTCATTTGGTCATAGGAAAAGGCTAAAAATTTTTCTTAAAGTTTAGGGAAGTAAACCGTTTGAATTTTATAGATTTCTTCATTAGAGACTCAATTTGTCTTTATAACTCCTTTAGTTTTAAGTTTTAACTGCTTGCTTTAATTATGCTTTATAAAGCCATTTATTCACCACTAATTCTAATTGATCTATAATTTTTAATTGACCGGCTGTAAGATGAAAATCCAAATTTTGATCAAAAACCTTGAAGGAGTCATTGGCGCTGTTGAGTGTGAGGATGCAGAGACAATTGAGGTTCTGAAGGAAAGAATTAGCCGCAGCCAAGGTGTCCAAATAAGCCAATTCACCCTCTTTTTCGGAGGTAGACCTTTGGACCTTAAAACTACTATAAGCGCAAATAGAATCGTAAAAGACAGCACTATTGCCATGAAAAAAGTAGAAACTGAAGAAGAGAGCAATGGGTTCAGCTATTCAAAAACATGGCCAAGAGGAATCCTTGGTGCACTTAAGAGTTTCAATAAGGCTTCAGATCCTAATGAAATTTGGGAGAGAGTCGGTCTAGAATTAACAAGATTAGTCATCGGCAACCACTCTTTTAAGTGAAACTTGGACAAGATGTGTGTTAGCTATATGGGGATTAACAAAGAGATGGATGACCTTGATGAGCAGTGGCATATGGATACATCATATTTTGGCGTAGAGCAAAGAAAAAGTGTATTCGACATCTTCAAATGGAATTACATCTTTCTTGAGGAAAGAGGTGAAACTGAAGAAGGCTTAGGCAAGAAGTATGATGATACAGAACTTTCTAGAAGTTATGAACTAATTCTTAGAGATTATAGAAGCCCTAAAACTTTTGTTGTGCTAGATAAAAACCCGTCACTAAAGCTTAATGATGATTCAAACGACAACTTTGTATTTGATACGTTGTCGTGGGATAAAGTAGAAAAAGGTAGAACACAACAGTTATCAAAAAATCAGCAAACGCTAAGAATGAAAAAATCAACAAAAGATATGTCAGGTAGAGTTGAACTAAATGAGGATATCGAGAGATACAAAAATCAAGCTCTCAACTTAAAAAATGGCTATTTTAACGATGTTCTGGATTTTGGGCGAGGCTTAAAAGAGAGAACTAAAGTTATCAAATCATTGAAAATCAAAGGAGAGTTTGCATTCAAGCCTTTTTTCACAAAGCTGCATAAAGATTACATTAACCAGATTGATCATAACCTCGATCTCTTTAAGGGCATATTCGACGGTTTTAAAATGTGCGCAGGCATTAACTGCCTAAAACTCAAGCTATCACATAGTAATGAATCTGAGCAGGCTGAAAATGTTCTAAAAATGTTACAAGAAATTGCAGTAAATGACAACTTAAAGTACAATTTAAAGTACCTCGACCTTTCAAAAACCTTGATTTCCACAGAAATTTTAAATGCACTGCTCACCGTTATCAGAGATTCCACTATTGAGCACTTGGCGTTAAATAACTGCATTTTTGAAAACAATGGACTAGATATATTATCCAATTCGTTTTCAGAGAGCGCAATTGTGTCAATAGAGCTAAGAAATAACAATATTGACGATGAGTTCCTAAAGAAATTGCTTCATAAATTCGAGAATTGCAGGTACTTAAAACGACTTGATATTTCACATAATCCAATTGGGGCCAAATGTGAAGAAAGTATAAAAAATTTGATAAGAAAAACTGGAATTACCTCGCTTAATATCAGCCACACTCACATTGTGCAGAAAGAACTTAATGCAATTTTAAATTGTGCTGGCTGTTCACAGCTCGAATATATCTGCATTGAGGGCAACAGTAAAAAAGATATTCTTCAAAATTACAGCACTTTGGGGAAAATCCTATGCTGCGATTTCTGTAGATTTTGGCCTAAATTAGGCGATTCAGGATGTTGTCTTGCTATTCAAAACTGTTTCGCAATCAAAGCACATCAGCGTGTTGAAGCAGATGGTGATCAGGAGCAAAAATCAAGAGATATCAATAAGAAAGCAGAAAATGTCCAAAAGAAAAGGCAGCTCGACAGGAACTTGGACCAGTTATTAGAAGAAAAGATAAGGAAAATGAAAGAAAAGTTAACTATACAAGCAAAAATTGGTTCTGAAGATTATGAAAGAGAAAAAAAGCGTCTTGAAGAAGAAGAAAGAAATAAAGAAGAAGAAAAAAAGCATGAGCTGAGAGTATCTGAAGTTGGAGCTGCCAAGATTCAATCAACGATCATTACCACGAGCAATTCTACTAACAACAATACAATGGATACGAGAAATAACTTGCAAGATGTCGCGAGCCCAAAGGCTATTGAGAATGCACCCCAAGAGCCTGAGAAAAAAACTGCACCTATTAAAAGTGACCCAGCTGACATCATTGACAAAGTGGATGGATTTGTAAAGAATCTGGAGAAGATGGAATAAACAATAATAAAGGTTAAAACTTAATAATAAAATCTTTACTGAAATGGCGAGCCGCAATTTGTGGTTAATTTAATACTCAGGAAGCTCTAAAAGAGCCTAAATAACATGAAGGTATCTATAAATATCAAAGTTACTATATTTAAATTGAGATACTTGGAATAATAGTGGATACCATATGAAAATCTGCTGATATTAAGCAGAAAACTAGTTTGGTTAATGATTTTAATTTAAACTCAAAATAAATGCACCTACATATGAACTTAAGAGTAATACTTTATTTGCGTAATTATTAAATTTTAAGAAGAAAAAGAAAAGCTGCTTCATTGCATAATCGAAAGACTCTTTCTGCCTGTGCCAGCCAAAATTTCTTTAATTATCAGGCTCTATAACAATTTATCTGCATCCTATTATATAAAAGCAATTTTTTGTCTAAGAAATTGGTATTTCTGCTAATATGGCAATATATATTTGTCTAGTATGATTTGCTAATTATCTCAAGTAGAGATATTCTTTTATCCCAGCTCTCATTAAACCATAACTTAAGCCTTAAAAAATATAATGAGTAGATGGGAAATTTGATTTTCGCCGAGCATGAGCCTTTTGCATATTAGAGTTTTACAATTAAATTCCATTTCCAATAAATTAAATTTTTCTTTAAGGGCAAGTGAATTTAATTCCAAATAAATGTACTCCAAATGATGGCTTTGATGGCCATACGATTAAGACTTTATTTTAGTTGTTATCAAATTTTAAGAGGGAAAGCTGACTGGATCTAAACAGGGGATTATCGAATAGATTAAATTTTAATAGGGTAAGCCAATTCTCATCTATTTTAACCAGTAATAATAGATATTGTGGTTTTAAAATGCATTGAAGTTAATAAAATCAAGAAATGATGATATCTGATTGCTAAAGGCAAGTTTAAGCAGTTATAAGTGAATTATTTATCCAGTTCTTCTAAACTTTTATGTAATAAAGCACAACAATCTAAAGGATTGCATAGCATAGAGGATATTTTAATAAAATGTCCATAATTTTAAATGGCAGGGTCATTTAGGAATAACTCACTACACTGGATCCAGCGAGAGGATCTATAAGTCCTTAAGCGTCCTATTTCAAGAGAGGAAACTGCTCAAGATTTTTGGCTACTCAAAGAGAGTCCTAAGTCCACGGAAATTTTCTTTATGCCTCACTCCCCCCCTTTAAATTCGAACAAAAAATTTTGTTCCAATTTAAAGGGAGGGGAGGGTTAATTTTTTTTAAAAAAAAAATATCAATATAAAATTTTTCATAAAAAAAAAAATTCAAAAATTTATCGATTAATTAATAAATTTGTTTAATAAAATGCTATTTACTCTTTATCCTTTGAAAGAAAGCAAGATATAACTAAATTTTCATTATTAGTTTAATACACCACTATTAATTGGTATCAAAATTATTTACACAAAAATTATTATTTTTATTGATAAAAAATATAAAAATCAAACAAAAAAAAAATTAGAAAATTTATCGATCAAAGTGTTAATTTTGTTTAAATAAGATGTTATTTATGCTCTGTTCTTTAAAATAAAGCAAGAAATAAGTAAATTTTGAAATTTTATAAAGAAATCATTGAATTTATATCAAAACTATTTAAATAAAAAATATCATTTTTATCAAAAAAAATAAAAACATTTTTAAAAAAAAAATTAATTTTTTTTTTTAAATTTAGCAATTAAGGATAATAAATTTATTTAAATAAGATGCTCCTTATACTCTCTTCTTTAAACAAGAGCAAGATATAACTAAATTTTTAATTTTAGTTAAGAAGAAACATTTAACTTATATCAAAACTTTTTAGATAAAAATTATATCTAATTTTTTTATAAAATTAAAATTTTTGTTCCAATTTAAAGGGGGATAATTTACCAAAAAAAGTGGAAATTTTACCTATATTTTGTTCCAATTTAAAGGGGGTGGAGTCAGAGAAATATACATAAGGAAATTATAATCAAAAATATAATAAACATTTAAAAACTCCTGAATTAAATTAAATAATTAGTTAAATGTTGAATATCTCACTAAAGTTTTATTGAATTTTAATATTAATTTGTGCTAAATTTTATTGTCTGCATTAATCATTTAAATTTATAATTATTTTGGAAATATTTATGTCAAAGAAGACAATATATTAAAATTATTTTAAAAAGAATTGCCATTAAAAGAGAAAAATCCATATTTGCATTTTAATTTAGCTGAAATTTATTTATTTTGAAGTTTCCTGTCTATTAAAGGAATTTTGCAAATTTAAGTACTTATTTCGATTTGAATTTTAGAAAATAAGGATCAATTATAAAATATGGTTTCTTTGTTTATATAGACTATTACCTAGAAATGCCCGATAGAGCGTGAAGATAGAAAGCTCATCTCTTCAGTTGGTATCGCCAAACTCAGACTTGCTTAGCAGACTAGAGAGTGAGCTCTCCATTTTTACGCCCTTATCGGGCAACTCTAGGCAAATGTCTATATGTAGAAACTGCTATTGCATTAGATTATGGATAAATTTTTCTATAGGCACAGCTTTTAAGTCCAATTATCAATCAAGCAGCTTCTTCTCTAACTCCCCCCTCTTGTGAGCGAACAAAAAAATTTTGTTTTAATACAATTTTTTCGAAGTTAAAAAACATTCCGAGTAAGAAATTAATTATCCCGCTTATGGCAATATTTATATTTTTCTACACGGGATGCTAATTCGTTCAAGGAGAGATATTGTATCCCAGCCATCAGCTTATTATAATTGATATCCTTATCAGTCAGGGTAATCCTTTACTTAAGCCTTAGATATATGTCGAGAATAAGCCTTCCACATTATTAGAACTTTTCTATCAAATTACCATTTTTTAATAAATTAAGCAACCCTTGAAATTTTTAATTCAGCACAGCAAGGCAAGATAATCTCTGAAGTCATGGAATATCAAGAACCTTAAAATTTAACAACCAGTTTATGGGCAAAAAACCATGGGACACAGAAAAGTTAAATAAGAAAATACTACAGAATTGAAATCGAAATTATTAAAAACGTGAAAAATACTAAAGAAGAAAGCATTCTTCCAGAAACTTTATATTAAGATAATTCAGAGTAGAATTAACAAGATCCAATGGTTAGATTATTGAAGTTAATAAATAAGCTAGTATTGAAATCTTAATTATCTGAATTGTATATATAGAGAATTGATAACATCATTATTTATATTCTAATTCAAGCACAATACATTGCAGAAATATCAAAGATTTGCCAATTAAGTATTTTTGCTGCAATATTAAAGGAAAAAAGACGAATATTGGAGGTTTCAAGTAAAAGCTGAGAAAATAAAAAATTGTACTAAAATTATTACAAATATAAATAATAAATGAAAAGCAAATTAACTAAGGTTTTAGATAAAGATTAAAAAGGAATAACTCTTTAGACTAGTTCCAACCTTTATTAGCAAGAAAGGGGTTGATTTTTTTTTTAATGTTTTTTATAAAATTTTACAGTAACTTTTTTTCGAAATTTAACAAAATCTAATCTGAAGCAAATATTTATTTAATTATACTTTAAATGCAATTTTTTTAAAATTATACAGAATTATCTAGATAATTCATTATATTAATTATCACTTATATCAAAACATTTTTCTATATTAAAAAAATTTTTGTTCGCTGGGTTTTTACCCAAAAAATAGGGATTTTTCCAATGGTTTTCTTTGCTACGTAAGAGAAAATAAGCAAAACTGCTCCTTAGTCACCATTGGCCAAAGCATTTACCATAACGTTAACTATTTTATCTAATTACTCCGAATCACCTCAGAAGCAGAAAAATTCCTTCTAATGAAAATATGTGTTTTGAAATTTTCGAATTACTTGATAAGTGTTGGTAAGCTGCTATAAACATTCTGGATTAAATCTAAAATTTTAATGCTGATCATAATCATGCTTAAACTGTTTGAGTTCTTATTAAGAAGAGAACACTTTTAATTTCTACTCAAACTCGATTAGCCTTATAAAGGGATTGGTATCTACGAATATTGCGACTAATAGAGTTGCAGACGCATGATGCCTGCTACAACTGGAATATCCTTATAAAGGCATTTATTGATTGCGATTTATACAGTCATAGAGATACAGATTTCTGCCATAGTGTTGAGAGCTCTATGTGCATCATGAGGCTTAATTTTGATTATTTACAAGCTAAATTTAGAATAATTACAAATTTTATCATGATAATTTTTTAAATTAATACATTTAAAAGTATGCTCTTAAGTGTCTGCCAATTTAATAGTTGTCTGTAAAGTTACCGCTTTGAATTTATTCGTTTTAACCAGTTATATTCAGCGTAAACATATAATCAATTTGGGTTTTTTGTTGAGCTACTTTTTTTGATTAAACCTCCTTATTTTTTATATATAATATTTCATTTATTGTCAGCTGAGCAGCTGGCTTTATGGTTTTATACGAGCTAAATTATCGAGGCAAATAAAAAGCACTGAAAAGTAATTTAAATATTTAAGTGAAGCGCTTCCATTTCCTTTCCATTCGGGCTCAAAAGTCCTCTGTTTCTCTAATTGGAATTTTAAATCTTTCAGCTTGCTTGACGAGTTATATCAATGTGCGCTATCAGTGATATCTATCTGCATATTTTAACCAGCCCAAATCGTAGGTAAATGGTCTTGTTAGAGAACATTCAGCCCTATAAACAAATTCTCTGTTTGGCGATACACATTAAATTTCTACCTATGAAGAGCAGTAAAGTATAAAAATAGGTGTCAGGCAAGACAGTTTTTCGTAGTTCGCTTGCTCCATCTTTATTTCAATTCAAGATTTTCAGGTATGGCCTGAAGCATGGGTATCGATTTAGGAATGATTGGGCCTTAATATTTTTCATGAGATGAAGTAAAATGATGTTTAGTATAAAAGTAGGGGCCAGATATGTAAACTTTTGAAGTTCGTCCGGTTCAATCTTTAGTTTAAATAAAAGATGGTATCTGATTAACTCATAAATTTATACATCTGAAATTGTTATTAATTTAAACATTTTATTTTTAATTATATGATAAGGATATAATATTTTTCAAAATTTAAATAAAAATCGCATGCATGAATTCATTTCAATTTATGTTTAATCAAGGATGCAATAGATAAATTATAAAGCCACTTACAGTGTCTAGTCCTTTCGATATTTATACTCTAAATTAATTTATTTATATATAAAATCAACTCATTTGCATAATTAATAAAAATCTGATTAGGAGCCTTAGCAAATATTGCTTGTTAATAATAAATATACTAAACTTCAAATTATTTAATGGCAGAAAAACATATAGTTTATGCTTTTAGAACTCAACATATCAACCAAATTTTAACTATTACTATTTTATTAAAAAGTCGTCCATAAGGGCGATTCTCAATAGCAGTTGTCCTTGTAAGTAAAATGCTTTGCCTTGCAATTGTTCACTAGAGCCAGGGATAAGATGAACTGGCTTTATTCAGAAGCATATAGCAATGCTGCAATTCGTATAAAAATTGTCTGGCATTGACAAATATTGAGAACTATCAAAAAATAGCCCCTGTTGATAAGGCGGGATTGGATCAGCGCTTTCTAGGTTCCAAAAAAAGTTATAAGTTAAAGGGCTTGTCCCCGTCACTAGAGGACCATATCCCTTTAAATGTGCTTTGGTCAAAAGTGACATCGATAACTGCATTTGAATTCAGAGTGCAAGGGTTTGTATCAAACCCATAAGGACATTTAGGCAAGCAAACACTATTTATCATAACAATTGATCTTGAAGAACTGCTACATGTATCGCAAATAAAAGGAGTAGCGTTTGTGCAGGAAGCACAAAGCGCTCTGTCACACTCTGTATGACTTTTAACGAGAGAAAAGCTGAGTAATAATAAAATCATTTCCAAGCCTCTTAAAAATGAAGCTTTGCCGTCTTCCATTTAGATTTATAATTATCAAAATAGACATAGATATTTGTTAGTCTTTCCGAAGAGCAAATTGAATTTAGAAAACTGCTCTATATATTGTTTTTCTCATTTAGATGAGCTACTATATTTTTCAAAAAATTAAACTATCCATTAATTTTCCGTTTTATTTTAGCTAGCAAGCTTAGCTTTTGCATCTAATTCACTTCTCTGAAAAGCTGAACCCTTGTTCTTGCTATATCTTATTTTGAATCCATAATTTATATATATTTTTACATTTTTTATAGAAGATTTAAAATAGATTAATAAGAAATGAAGCATTATCAAATTATTAAAAGTTTGAATTTTTACTTTATTGATTATTAAAGAATTCAATAATAAAAGCCCATAAATTAATGATAGGCTTATTTCTTAGCTGCTAATTGAGTCAAATCAGTCTAAGACCAACAGAAATAGGAGGCCGCATTCTATCAAATAGTTATGGATTTCGTAATATAATCCTAATATATTATTTAGTAGATAATATTGACTTTTGCATATTGGGTAAAGGTCCAATGATCATACCTAAAAGACTTATTAGGCAAAATATCAAAACCAAATCCAATATTCATATGGTTCGATCTTTACAAGTAAGACAACTAGTCCTTGAATTTTCAATTTAATAGCATTTTGGATCAGAAACCTGATAGTGATGGCAGAAACTGCAAAATTTTAGTAAACCTCAGGATTGCACTTGCAAACTCCAAAAAGCTGAGGAACTCATATTTATTACTCTTTCAAATAAAACTAGACACCTGCTTAAATAGGCCAAAAAAGCTATTTTATTTCGTATAAATTATTATTTACTTAAGAAAAAGCGTAATTTTCTTCTGATTCTCAAAATAAAATAAAATGTTATCTATTGAAATTAATAATCTCTCCACCATTTTCTTTTTTTGCAATTTTTATTATGTAATTCAAAATTCGAAGAAGATAGAATTCTAATTTAATTAATAATTTAGCTAAATCCAAAAGTCAGGTTAACAAAGATAGGTAAGTCGCAGTCCTTAATGCTTGTTTCGATTTCATAGCGTGTCTCATTTATTTTTATCAAAGTACAATTTTCTGTATCATAAGTAGTTTCATTCAAAAACTTAACAATAAAAAATTTTTTCTGTAAATCTCTCTTTAATTTTGATGCAAAATTAACGATAATTTTATTGTCATTAAAGCCCAAATTAAAGCCAACCTTAGAACTTTTGCACGTTTTTTCTGTCTGATTTCCACAAAAATAAGAATTATCAGCTGAATTTTGTTCACAAGGATTACATGAGGAGCTTCCGTCAAAATACATATTGCTTGGACACTCACAGGCTGGAGGGCTGCTCATATTGATTTGATCTACACATGTAAGACAATTAGTTTTTGAGTCAGTGCATTCTGAGCATTTTGAATCACAATCCTCGCAAGAATGGCTATAATTATTTCAGTATAGCTTAGATGAGCAGCAAGAGGTTTTCTTTATTTTGGCAATTGTTGTGATAGAAAAGAGATTATAGCACTTGAGACAATAATCCCCACTTCCGCGGTCTTCACAAAAATTACAATTCGGATCAGCGCAATTTGCGCATTCCACCTGGGTAGAGCTAACATATTTTCCATCACCACAACAAGAAGTTTTCTTTATATTTAATGGAGAGATTAATCTCAATTCTTTAGAGCATCCAAGGCAAGTGTTCCCACTTCCTCTGTCTTCGCAAATTTTGCAATTTATATAGCTCATACCCCTTTATAGATTTCTTTATCGAGCGAAATGTACTGGATTAGTGAACGACCAAGAGAACTCTATTAAAGGAACGGGCTGGATATCTATATCAGGAAGTGCTAAAAAGTGGCATGTCAAAAAATGGTTCTTATCGACTCATATGATGTGTACTTAGCCTAATTAAATTTTGATTAAAATTAAAATATCTTAAGTTTAAAAAATTATTTTAATAATAAATCCATTTTAAAAATTGGCGCGTTTACTTGTCAACTTTTTTCAGACTTGTCACCATTTTTTGACATGTCACTTTTTAGCACTTCCTGATATAGATATCCAGCCCGTTCCTTTAATAGAGTCTCTCTTGGTCGTTCAATAATCCAGTACATTTCGCTCGATAAAGAAATCTATAAAGGGATATAAGCTATATCTGGGCATGATGTGCATTGGCTGACAGTGCTGCTCATAAAATACCCATCACGACAACAAGAAGTTTTCTTTATCTCTAACGATGAGGTTAATCTCAATTTTTTAGAGCATTCAAGGCAAGTGTTCCCACTTCCGCTGTCTTCGCAGTTATTGCAATTTATATCTGGGCATGATGTGCATGAGCTGACAGTGCTGCTTCTAAATTGCCCATCAATACAACAAGAAGCTTTCTTTATCTTTACTTTATAGGCTAATGTCATTTTCTAGAGCATTTATCACAATGGCCAGCAGCTCCATCTTCGCATAATTCACAATTTGCATCAAAAGCTGAGCATTTTGAAGTTGAACTATCTAAATACTTGCCATCAGGACAACAACTTGGAGCTTTCTTTGATTTGATTATTGATTTAACTCTAATATTTCCTGATGTGGAGCAAGCAGTGCACCCACTGTTCCCATAGTAAGAGCCTGATTCGCAAGTTTGGCAAGTTGATCCATCAAACCAAGGATTAGCTTGTGGACAAATGCAAGTTCCAGCTGTTGCTGTAGCATCTTTACATTCACAGTCTTTCTTATTTGAGCTGATAATCATTGTAGAATTATTTTGGCAGCCCAAACAGTTTCCATTATCGTCGCAATAAGCACACATTGTCCCACAAGGTGAGCAAGTTCCAGAATTGTCATATATCCTTATTAATGCTTAGCTTGGCTTAGGGTCCTAGTTACCTTTAGCTCTGAGAGTTTTCACCAAATATTTGGTTCTACTCTGAAATTTAGAAGACAACTTAGGACCCTAGTTAAGCTAAATTCAGGCCTTGAGGATAATTTCCAGGTGAACAGGGAGTGGCGAGTAGAATTCTTCCACGTCTTGACTCTAAAGATTTTTCGGCCTCTAATGTTTTCTCATTAAGAAGCTTTTGGTCTTCATCTAAATGCCCTGACTTCAATGAAAAGCTTGTATCCCTGTTGCCAATCTTATCATAAGGGAAATTTTCTTCACCGATTTTAGTAGCCTGCGGATAGAAAAATCCTGCAAATAATCAAGGAAAAAAAATTTTTATCATAATCTTTATAATCACCGTTCGATTTTATTAGAAAAAAACCAGTTTATAATTTAAAGTATTTTAATTTTGTTTGCTAATATAATAGCTAAAGAATTAGAATTAAAGTGGAAATTTGTCGACCTCAAAAGATCAGATCAGATAAATTATTTTCCTATTTGAGGTATAATTTCCTGTGTTTTCGTGATAAAAATGTTTTAAAAAAATTATAGCTGCTTATCTAAATTAAATCTCAAGCTAAAAATCTGGCTTATTATGAATTCTTAAATAATTTATTTGAGATTCATCCTATTAAAAGAATTCGGAAACATATTTTATTTGCATTTAATGTCTTCTAAAACTCATGACGTTTAATATTTAAAGAATTTAAGGCTCTTTTTACTCTTAGATTTAAGCAAATAAGCAAAATTTATTATATTTCTAATTATATAGCCTTATTATAAATCACGATTTATAAGGAAAATCCTTCTTTTAGCGTCTATTCTTGAAATCGAGATTTTAGCTGCAATCGCATATATAAAATCAAATCAGGTGATAAAACAAAAGAAAAATTACACTTATTTTGTCTTATTTATTTAGGCTAAGAAATTTCTCTTTAAATCCTAAATAATCTGTAAGCTTATTTTTCACGTTATATATAGAAAACTTAAGACAGTTTAAAATGAAGAAATCAAGAAGATTAAATTAATAAAATTGAATTTTATGATGAGCTAGTGCCTTTAATATTAAAAGGTTCAAGAAAATAAAAGTTAGAAATTAATAATAAACTTATTTCTTAACTATTAATTGAGAGCTGTAAATCTAAGATCAACAGAAATAGGCAAGTCACGTCTTTGCAAATTGGTATGGATTTCATAACTTGAATAACTTTTCATCTTTAGAGTATGCTAGCATAAAATTCAATTAAGATTATCAAATAACCCAGTTTGGTTATGCCTCCATTATCTCCATCATACTTCATTCTGCCTATTGTTGCCATTAGAAGGCTCTTCCTGCGTGGGCTCATGGATTATGTTTGCCATTTTATCGCTCATCAGCCATTTAATCGAATGGGATATTCATTATATCTTGGTAACGGCCAGGGGTAGTGGCGTGAAATTTTTTTTTTTCTGTATAACCTTTGTCAAATTATATGCAAAATTAACAGTTATTACTCCATTGTCAAATTCTAAATTGAAGCCTATCTTTGAGCTGCTGCACGATCCTTCAGTCTGACTTCCACATAAAAATTCAGGATAGCCTTGACTAGGATTTTCACAAGCTAAATATTGCTTACAAACACAAATATTTGAGTCTCCATTGTTTCGCAGATAATATTGACTTTTGCATGAAAGACAATTCGTGCTTGATCCAAAGCATGTAGCACAATTTATATCACAAGCTATGCAAGAAGAAATTCCATCAAAGAACATATTAGGTGAACAACTGCAGCCAAATTCAAGATCCATATGGTTTGAATCTTTGCAAGCTAGACAATTTGCACTTGAATTTTTACAAGTAAAACATTTTGGATCACAGACTTGGCAGTTTGTTGTAGAAATTATAGTATTCCAGTAAAATCCAGGGTTGCACTTGCATATTCCAGGCAACGTTGAGGAACTCATATTGATAAAATCTTTGCAAATAGCACAATTTGTGCTAGAAGTTTCACATTTCTTGCATTGGGAGTCACATTTAGCACAAGTTGTATCTGAATCAAAGTAAAACCCATCGTCTGCAACGCATGTATTAGTATCAGTGTCAAGCGTAGAGTGCTCTGGACAGTCACAATCAGGAATTACACCTCTTTTACAATTAATACACTTTAATGGAGGATATCCTTCACAAGTGATACACCCAGCAACCTCACAAGTAAGACAATCAGTGCCTCTGGCACACCAAGGCCAAGTAGAACAATTTTTCCCACAGTTTTGGCAAGAAGATCCGTCCAAATATTGGTTATCAACACAATTATTACTAACAGTCATGACATCAGTACTCTGAGCACATTCTGCTCTTGTCTGAAGCCAATAAATAACCCCCCTGAAAGAATTTCCACTACTTGTTTTCCCAATTGTTCATGTATAGCCTAAATTAGGAACCCTAGCTTCTTTAATAATTCCATTAATATAAAAAGAAATATTTACTGTATCACAGGTGGATTGATTAATAATCATTGAAACAGTATGCCATGAAGATGTTAGCTTGTAGTGCATGCTGCAGTTTGCGTAACTTGATTATTATTTGAATCATAGACAAGCATGATAAATTTATACACGCCTGAGATATCGGCCCATATTCTTATATACTATATTTATAATATTCAAGCCATGGCAGCTAATAAAAATCATATTTAAAATAGAAAAATTTGACTTTGGGATCAGGCATGCCAATAATAGATAGATTTGCCTGTATTTTATATATGAAGTCGAACTATAAATAATGTTTACAATTTCTCCACTTTCAAGAGGCTTAATTCATGTGTTTAACGTAAAATAGCATCCAGGAATAAAGCCTTCGCTATTAGAAGTACTTGATGTAGTCGCAAAATAAAAGCTACGGTCAATAGTTAGGAGTGGGGAATTTTGAGTCTGAGACATATATGAAATGAAATCTGGATTTTGGAATATTGTAGTAGAATCGGTTGAACTTGCTATATATGTAGCGGTTAAATCCTTGATGCTTGAAAACTGTAAATCGAAAATAACTGCATCATTTCTACTATTTGGAAAGCATCAAGCAATCATACCATTTTTCTTACCAAAAGTAAACCTTGAAGGGCATGCGTCTGAGCCTGAGCATATTTTGTCATCAATCATTTTTGAATGAGGACAGTAATAAATTCCAGCAATCGGAGTATCTGAAACACCATATGGACATAAAGCTGATGCCAACAAAAATTTTGCGATAAAAATCATATTTTATAGTTAGGTCTTGTCTCAGGCCGATTATAGAGGACTCCCTCAATGACAAAGGAAATAGTGACTAACAGTCAACAGCAGAGCTTGAGCAAGATCAGGACAACAGAGTGCACCAGCAGCATGCTCATTATGACGGAGGAAAAGAAACAGCTCAGCTATACACCTAATTGTGGCAGGAGAACCTAGATAAAAATCCAAAGAAATTCCATTATGTTTTAAACTATTATATGTAAAATTTCAAGCTTTTAAAAGATTATTTATAAAATCAGTTATAAAGGTTAAATTCGATTTACGGGTGATCTGAAAAAAAGCAGCGCGCTTTTTTCCTACATATCGTATCAAAGAAAAATTAGCCTCCTGCGTGAGCAATTTAATTTTTTTTGCTAGCTCACTGAGAGGTTATGCATTAGCTATGCTTCTTTATTTTAATATAAGTTTAATACTCACTATTCCATAGAATTCTATCTCTTTTCATCAAAAAAGAATAAAATAAACCCTCAGTTGCCAATTCCGAAATCAACTTTAAAAACCAAATTGGTTAATGCGATATATATTAGAACTTTCAACAAGTGATTTGATAGAAGAGATTAATAATAAAATTATTTCTTAACTATTAGCCCAGAGCAGCAAACTTAAGTTCGACGAAAATAGGCAAATCGCAATCTGTTAAATTTGTATGGATTTCATAACTAAAAAGGCTTTTCATCTGAAGAGTGCAATTTTCTGTGTTATAATTCGTCCCATTTGAAAGCTTGATAATGAAGTTTTTTTTCTGTAGAGTTTTCTTTAAATTTGATGCAAAATTAATAATAATTGTTCCATTGTCGAACTCTATATTAAAGCCAATTTTTGAGTTGCTGCACAATTTTTCAGTCTGACTTCCACATAAAACATCAGAAGGTGGGCCTTGACTATCATCTTCACAAGCTAAATATTACTTACAAACACAAATATTAGAGTTCCCATTACTTACTCCCTCCTCTAATTGTTAATAAAATTTATTAAAAATTTAATCCCTCAATAGGCCTATAAAATGTTTTTGTTTGCTAATTAATTGGGGAATTAGCAGATTAGGTTAGGTTAATTAAAGTCAGGCTTAGCATAATTGTGATACAGTCACCAAAGACCTCCCATACGCTAGGCTCAACCGTTTTTCGGCTCCATCCCGAGAGTCTCTCCCCCAAAACGGGCTCCACTTCCAATACCTTCAGTTTCCTTCTTGCCTTGCGGCTTCAACCTCTTATCGACTTCAGCCCAGAGGGTCTATACCCAATAATAGGTGCCATTTCCGGCACCATCTGTCTCCTTCTTGCCTTGCAGCTTAAGACTTGAGAAGGCGGCTTATTGACTTCTGTGGCCCTGAGACGGTCGATTTGAGTAGCTTGAATCCATTGATCAACTCTTTGGAGTCTATCGGATGCCGAAATGGATTTCTTCGACACCTACGGGAAAAAGACTACTCCCCTATGATCTAGCCTAAATTCCAGTTTCTCGTAGAAAATACTTATGAGTCCTTGGATCTAAAGGATGTTTGCTGGGCATCTCCATTTCCAACCACAGGAGAGCAGCCAAAACCTACCCAGATATAATTTCCTAAGCCTGCACTTGATTCTTGACTTAGAATACAGTTTTGCCGTGGCCATAATGTCTGAACTGTTGTGCCAAAAGGGCAGGTTGCTACATTCGCCATTAAATCTATATGAAAATTAGCAGATAATATTGATTTTTGCATGTAAGACAATTCGTACTGGATCCAGAACATGTAGCACAATTCACATCACATAGCATGCATGATATTCCATCAAAGAACATATTAGGCAAGCACTCACAGTCAAATTCAATATCCATATATTCTGTATCTTTACAAACAAGACAATTAGTACTTGAATTTTCACAAGAATAGCATTTTGGATTGCAGACCTGGCAGCTGGTTGTAGAAACTTCAGAGTCCCAATAAAACCCAGGATTGCACTTACAAGCACCAGAAAAAGCTGAAAAACCCATATTAATCAAATCTGGGCAGATAATGCAATTTTCACTAGAAGTTGCACAATACTTGCACTTTGAATCACAAGCTTGACAATTTGTAGTAGAGACAGAGGGATTTCAATAAAATCCTGAATTGCATTGGCAAGGTCCTGGTAATATTGATTCATTCATATTAGCCAAATCTTTACAGGAAAGGCAATTTCCACTTGAATTTTCACAAGTTTTGCATTTTGGGTCACAGGCTTGACAGTCTGTATCAGAAATTGCAGGATTTCAGTAATACTCGTCAATACACTTGCAAGCTCCAGGTCAGCTTGAAATAATCATTTTAGCTGGATCTTTGCAGCTGAGGCAATTATCGAAAGATTCGCAATAAGCACAAGATGAGCCACAAGGCTGGCAACTAGTAAAAGATTTTGAAATGTCTCAATAGTAAGTGTCATCACATTTGCAAAGACCCGGCAATAAAGAGCCACTCATATGAACCGGATCTTTGCAGGTTAAGCAGTTTGTAGATGTCCCTAAGCATGTACTGCATCTTGCATCACAAACTTGGCAAGAATCACTATTTTCAGAAAGAAAATAGCCATTAGCACATTTATTGCAGTTTTGCCCATTATTATTTTCAACGATAATACAATTATCAATTGCTGAAGCGATACAAAGCGAATTTGTGTCAGGCAAATATCCTGCAGGGCAGCTGGCTTCACAAGAAAATCCATTCGGTGATAAATAATATCCTAAATCGCAAGCACAAGGAGATCCAGATGCATGGGAAATGCAAGATTCGCATAAACCTGGCTCAAAGCCAGAGCACTTGCTGCAAAGGCTATCGTCACAAATATTACATGAAATCTCTCTGGTGCATCCAAGAGGGCAGCCATCACAATGATAGCATTCACTTGGATTGATTAAATAATAAGCAAAGTTACAGTTCCATAAGCAGCTAGTTCTAAGTCCTAATCCGCAAACATCATCTCATATTTCATAATAAAAATCATTTATTAGGCTATTTCATAGATTAAAATTGTAAATGAATCCTCTAAAACTAGATGAAGAGCTCTTTCCAAGAATAATAAGCTTAGCTGAAGGCTCTCTATAAATGTAGTTATTTATTATACTTGGAGTTCCTACAACATTGTTATAATAAATTGTAGCAGAAGTAAATCATCAAGCATAAAATACTGTAAAAGATAAATATGTCCATGTACTTATGTTGTCAATTAAGTTAGTGGTAGTTACGTAACCAAAGTTTTCGAATGCAATTTCGGCTTTTCCACCAGACCATATAGTTAATATATTTTCCTTTTCAAAAATATCACCCTCTTGTTCATGATAATACCAAAACCCAATAGTAAAGCTGTGAGAAAAATAAATCCCAATATCTGATTTTAAATATTTTCCATTTGAAAAATAGAGCCCTCTATTCTTTGCAGGGATAGGATCGCTATCTTCTGGGCTGTTTCAAAATTGATAAGATGAAGAACTAGTTGCTGTTGTAAATATTCCATATGAGCCTGAGAAGTTGCCACTGAATCGCTGATTTATAACTTTATCAGTCACACTAGAACAGCCAGGGCCAAAACCATAAGGACATTCATGCAAGCAAATATTTCCTACCGATACTTTGCCAGGCAAGCAAGCAGAGCATAGATAATAATCAGTATCTCCACTGCATTGAGTGCATAAGGAATCACAGTGTCCACAGGACTGAGATCACTGATTCCAAGGAAAATTTGGATCGCAAGTACATTCCCCATTTACCAGAGTTGCTCTAGGAATGCAGGTAGTACAAGACCCATCAAATGAGTCGCATTCTAAGCATTCCTTTTGGAGGCACAATCTACAAGTTTCTAAGCTTCTACATCCATAAGAGCTACAGATTGGACTGCAAGCTGCACAACCATTTGAATAATAAGATCCAAAGTCACAATTATCAGGGCAAATTAGATCATAAGGACAGCTTGAGCATTCTCCGACACATCCCTGAGTTTTTCAATCATCAAGAGGATGTGAGTTTGAATTAAATACTTTTAAGCTCCACAAAAACCCAGTAAATCCATTGCTGCCATTTGATGCTCCAATCTTTAAATCCCCTGAGTCGAAAAAAGGATTGTTGTTAGGATGATTATTAATAAATATAATAGAGTAGTCAGTATATAAATAAAAGACCATTCTTCCATCCGAAGTATCGCTTGTAATTGCAAGATAGTGCCAAGCATTGAATAAATTTTGGGATCCATTGATTGAAATAGTTGATGTATCCTGCAAAGTTAAAAACAATAAAAACATGCCATCATTTGAGAAAGAAATTTTAAAAATCTCAGTATTTCCATTGACTTTAAGCATTAAATTTCCTAATGAGATGGGCTTAACCCATATGCTTACTGTGAAAAATGTGCTCATAATGAGAGAAGATGAGGCCATATAAGAGCTAGGGGTAAAGTAGTAGCCGCGGTTAAGGGAAGGGATAGGGTCAGCATTGTCAAAAGTAGGATAAATATTTGAGCTGGATGATCCAACTTGAACTCCATTGACTGTGCCCAATTGAATTAGATTTTGAAGTTGGAGATTAAAGGGCATTTCTGAAATTAAAATGCACTGATTATTGACAGAATCTTGTGTGTATCCTGTTGGGCATGATGGAGTGCAAACTTGACCTAACAAATAATATCCTGCTAAGCATGAAGAGCATTGACACCACAATTCTGAAACACAGCTTGCACAGCCTGTATAGCACTTCGAGATGCAAGAAAATCCATCTGCTGCTTTCATATAGTTATCATCACATGAGCAAGGCATTCCTCAGGCATGAATTACACATTGAATGCATGACCCTTCCTCAAACCCTATGCAAACAGAACACAAAGGATCTTGACAAATGTTGCATGTGCCAGGCCGTCTACATCCTAGATCACAAGAATCGCAGGGCTGATACGTTATTCCATCAAAATAGTGGCCTATATCACATGACCAAAGACAGCTTGTAGATAAACTAGATCCACAAGGATCTGATAGTCTTGCTGCTAAGTCAACATTATCAATGTCCCATAAGGTAAAATAATATATAAAGCCATTAAATCCAGAAGAGCTGCTTTTTCCTATATACAATGTTTCACATGATGCATCTCGAAATAATAAATTTTTAGACATAATTGAAGCTTTAGGTATAGCATCAAGATAGGTTGTTATTGTAGTTGAACCGAGTAAATAAGAAATTTCAATAGATAAATATGACCAGCCCCTGAAGGTTATTGGCAAAGTATTGACTATAGAAATAGCTTGGGTGGTATTTTCTAGTATAATTTCAGCTGCTCCATTAGAATTTAGCTTAAGCCTTGGAGATTTTTCTATAATATCACCATCAACTATAGGGTAGATCCAGATTCCAATTGAAAATTTGTAGTTTAGATAAATTTTGGTGTTTGATTGTAAATGCTGGTTTCCAGAAAAGTAAAGGCCCCTAGAATAAGAAGGAATGGGATCAGTAGATTCTGGATTTGAAAAGAAATGGTATGTAGAAGCGGAGTTGGAGGTTTGCAAAATCCCATAAGTTCCTTGAAAATAAGTATGTAGTTTTAGATGTCTTGAAGCTGATATTTATGTGCCTTTAGTAACCCGATTAATCATATATATCAGATAATTTAGCCAATATTTAAAAGTAATATCTGTTCTTTGTGAAATTTGGCATTATTATTTGATCAAATGTATACAGTTTTAATATCAATATTAAAGAGAAATAATGGGATCTTATTTTGCTATAAGTTTTGGCGATTATTATTTGCAAGAAACCATATGACTATAATAAAGAATTAAAAGGCCAAGAGATCTTAAAAATTTGATAATCTTTCATTTAAAATTGATTATCAAAGTTTTGATCAATTATAGATGAGCTTGCTGTAGGTTTTTAGTGCAAATATTATGTCAGGTAGCTAGTAGCTAACAACTTTTTCGGGGCTTTGGAATTCTTTAAAAAGATTATGCTTATCTTAAACAGCCTTTGCAGTTTTTAGACATATAGCTGGAATGAAGTTTTATTTCCTAAAGTACATCAGATAATAGATTAAAGTCTATGTTCTGCCACGAGGATATAAAAACCCTATGAGTGCTCAGAATTCATCATCTATATCCTAAATTAAGACAATAGTCAAATCTTCTCAAAATGTCATCAAGCAAAAAAAAGTAATAGAGAAAAAGAAATGCTATTTTAGGACTTCAAAATTTTACTATAATTAATTAAAGCTTAGGTTTGTAGGGGTTCTCGTGCAAGCAAATATTACCAGCTAATGCTTTATTGCTTGTGCAATTAGTGCATTCAAAAGAGATAGTAGAGGAGCATGTAGTACAAAGATCGTCACAAACTTCACAGGATTCTGAAGATTGAACCCAAAAAGCATTGGAATTGCAAGAGCAGGTCCCATTAATTAAGTTAGCATTCGGTATGCAAGCTGTACAATCTCCATCAAAGGACGAACATGAAACACATTCCTTGGCTTTGCAAAGTCTGCAAGTCTCCAAGCTCCTGCACCCATGAGTTGAGCAAGAATTAGGGCAAGCAACGCAAATTCCAGATGAATTAAAAGTGCCAAAAGCACAATCATCAGGACAAATTACTTCAGAAGATCAAGAGCAGCCAGTTTCTATTCATTCGTCATTATAATGAGTGTTTCCATTAAATACTTTTATGCCTCATAAAAATCCAACAAAACTATCAGCTCCATTTGAATACCCAATATATAATGACCCAGAGTCAATGAAAGGAGACATGCTTTTTGAGATGTGATTTGATTTCAATTGCTTGTTTATATTCAACCATGTTCTATAAAGTCCGTAATATACACTGCCTCTATAAGCATAATTGTATCAACTATTCTGATAAGAATTAGATAATTCTGTAGAAATTTCTGACAAGTCTTTTAAAACAAGAGTAATTTTAGGTCCGAGCGAAGCGGTAAAACTAATCTTGAATACTTCAGCAGATCCATTAAGTTTAAGAAAGAGATTTCCTTGAGTCACAGGTTTAGCCCATATTGAAATTGTATAGAAAGGAGAAATAATTAGTGAGTCGAGGGACATTGAAGATTTAGTGGTAAAATAATAGCCTCTATTGATGCAGGGTATAGGGTCTGCTGAATCTGTTCATAATGGATAATTGTTGGAGCTTGAAGATCCGACAGTAAAGCCACTTACTGTATTAAGTTTAATTAAACTTTGCAAGGAAAGTGAAAGTGCTGTAACTGATGACAAAATGCATTGATGGTTGATGAAATCCTGAGAGTATCCTGTTGGGCAATAGCTCAGACATAATCCATTCAAATAAAAATAATTTTCCAAGCATGAAGAGCACTGATAATACCTAGACCCAGAACACCCTGCACATCCAATAATGTCTGAGCAAGCCAAAATGCATAAATATGCCATATTGAAAGGAAACAATATATAGTTGATGTCGCATGAACAAGGAGTTGTTGGCCCTTTTGAAGCGTGCGCCACGCACAAAGTACATAAATTAGGCCCAAAACCTGAGCATTTTGAACAAAATGGATCATCACAAAGATTACATGAATTTTCAGTTCTGCACCCGATATGAGTACAGGTGCTAGGGCATAATACGCAAGATGATTCATTGTAATAGTGGGAAATAGGGCAACTTCATAGACAAGAAGTATCCAAACTTGTCCCACAAGGAATTAACAATTTTGTTGAAAAATCTGTGATCGCGATATTCCATAAGCTAAATTGATAAATAAATCCAGAAAAGGTTGAGTTCGAAGCACTTTTGCCTATATATAACAAATCAGAGCTTGGCTCTCTATAAAGATAGTTTCCCGGATTAGCTTTTTGTCCAGTAGCACCATTTTTATAAACAGTAATAGTTGTTACTCCTTCAGCAAAAAGAATAGTAAAAGAGAGATAGGTCCAGCCTGAAAATTCAGACAATGGTAAAGTTAATGCAGTAACTGCACTCATAGTAAAATTATCTAATGTTGCTGTTAAAGAGCCTGATGAATTAAATAAAAAGCTGTTTTGCTTTTGAAGGATATCACCTGAAGTTATTACATAAATCCATAAACCCATAGAAAAAGTGTGGCTTAAATAAATGCTATTGCTTGTAACTAAATGCTTTCCGTCTGAAAAATAGAGACCTCTTTTATAAGCAGGAATAGGATCATAGGAATCAGGGTTGTCCCAAAATTGAAAAGTTAGAGATGAGCTTGACGTATTGAAAATCCCGTATGCGCCTTGAAAGTTAGTATCAAATCCTATATCTATGACTTCCGAAGAGACGGCCGTGCATGGATTTGC
This sequence comes from Blepharisma stoltei, assembly GCA_914767885.1. Taxonomy (NCBI): domain Eukaryota; phylum Ciliophora; class Heterotrichea; order Heterotrichida; family Blepharismidae; genus Blepharisma; species Blepharisma stoltei. The sequence continues at coordinate 671,303 of CAJZBQ010000050.1, forward strand.
AGTAAACCCATAAGGACATGCATTCAAACACATACCTCCAATAAGAACTGCTGATCCTTTGCAGGTGTTGCAAGCAATCCTCGAAGTGCATGCAGAGCATAAATAGTCGCATAAAAGGCACGACCGAGATGAAGAATCTCAAAATGCATTAGAATTGCACGAGCAAATACCTTCTGATAAGCTAGCATTTTCTATACATTTAGTGCAAACCCCATCAAATGAAGTGCAAGCAAGGCATTCTTTATATTTGCAAAGAGTGCAGGTATCTTGACTTCTACACCCATGTGACGCACAAGCACTACTACATTCAGTACAATTTCCATCATATCGAAACGATCCAAAGCTACAGGTATCAGGACAAAGCAGTTCTGTAGGACACATATGGCATCCGCCAACACAGCCATCTGTTTTTCATTCAGCATAATAAAAAGAATCAGCATTATATGCTTTTAAGCTTCACAAAAACCCAGTAAATCCATTCAAGCTTGCCTGATTTCCAATATAAAGAGTTCCTTCATCTATAAATGGCGATTTATTATCTGAAGTCTTTGAAGATTGAAATAATCCATCTGCATATAATGATATTATAGTGTTTCCAGTTGAACTTATTGATCCAGTAAAAGCTATATTATGCCACTGGTTAAAATAGTAAGCTGGATATATGAGAGTAATTGTAGAGGTATCTTGGAGTTTTAGCTGAAGAGAAGGATACCCTTCTGAAGTAAAAGAAAGGAGAAAATAAGCAGATGAGCTAAATTTTGTTGCCACATTTCCAGACCCTGAAGGCATAATTCATATATTAACAGTGAAATAAGAGGATATTGTCAATGTAGGATATGTCATATATGATCCACTTGAAAAGTGATAACCTCTACCAATTGAAGGAACTGGGTCAGATAGATCCCAAATTGGATATAAATTTGTATTGGATTCTCCTACAGTAAATCCGCTAATATTATCAAGAATAATTTTATTTTGAAGAGTAAGAGAGATCGGGTTATTCGTTGATAAAATGCAGAAATGGTTGATAGGGTCTTGGATGTATCCTGAAGGGCATGAACCGAGGCACATTGAAGCTAAAAAGTAGTAAACTGATAAGCAAGAACTACATTCATAATAATTAGTCCCATTGCAGGTAGCACACCCAGTTGGGCAGCTTGTGCAAGTAAAACCATCTGAGTTGAAATATCCTAGATTGCAAGAGCATGGAATTGCTCCACCTCCAGAAGCATGCTCAAGGCATGAGCTGCATAATCCTGAGCCCCATCCTGTGCAAACACCACAAAGAGAATCATGACAATTACAATGTTTATTGGAAATACACCCATTCGTGCATTGGATTGGGCAGTTTTGGCAATTTGACCCATCCCAAAATTTATTAAAAGCGCAGTTAACAAAGCAAGAATTCGTTCCAGATCCACAGACAGTGCTGTATTCTTCAGCCCATCCTGAATAATTTGTATTTCAAAATTTAAAATTATAGACCCACCCATTAAAGTTTCCATTTGGACTTTTTCCAATAATAAGTGTTTGCGTTCCTGCCATATATCATCTGAGTAGCTGATCATCTGCAGTAGTTGTATGATCGATGGCAGTGTTCAAATATTGAACCATTGTGGTATCTCCATTAGATGAAGTATATGTTACTGTGTATGAAAGAAAAAATCATAAGTTGTTTGATGTATTGGGATTATTGCCAGTATTCACTGTGCTTCCTTGGATACCACTATTTTGCTCTAAAACAAGTCTTAGCCCACCTTGGCTATTTACTCTTAAAATTTCACTACCGCTTCCAGGCTTTATATATAAGAGATCATTGGAGCTACTTACTGGTTTATATCATAAGCAAAATGCAACATTATAATTTGGGTAAAAGCTGCTTGAGGTTGATAAATACTTGCCTTCACTAAAATATAATCCTTGCTGATAAGATGGGATTGGATCTACAGTTTCTGGGCTTCAAAAAAAGTGATAAGTTGAAGAGCTTGTCCCTGTTATAAAAGGGCCGTATGACCCGCTAAATGTGCTTTGATCAAAAGTAGCATCAACAACTGCATTTGGATTCAGTGTGCAAGAGGGACTTGCAGGAAACCCATAAGGACAATTAGGCAAGCACACATTGTTAAGAATGATTGTTCTGCTTGGAGTGGTTTTGCAAGTTTTGCACTGAAATGCTGTCGCACCAACACAATCCGCGCAAAGATCTTGATCGCACGATGAATCAGCCTCAGATAAGTATGTGCAGCATATCAGTAAAATTAGTTTGATCCAGCTACCTAAAAAGATTTTATCTTTTCCCATTATTAGAATTATAAAGATTGCTCTTAAATAAACCTGCGCAAATATATACAATTTTTAAAGTAATCTTATGGTTAGATGATAGAGCTTAGATATAATTAAAATTTCAAAGGCCTATTGAAATTATCTAATAAGTAAATTTTTTCAATAAATTCTATCCGAGCTGCTTTTATAATTCAAAATTGTTTATAACCTTCTTAGAATATATAATTTATAATCTCGAAATCTTCAATTAGTGTTATCAATTGATAGATATTATAATTGATTTGGGTACTTGAATAATTGTCTTACATTTGTTTAATATTTGCTGATTAATTATAAATTGCTTAGATATTTATGTATTAAAAGTTAATAATCTCCCATCAGTAAGCGAGCAAAACTATTGGTAAATTTTTTTTAAGGAAAAAACTCCATGAGTGAATAATATGCTAATGAATTCTCTAATTAATTTTGCTAAGAAAACACTATTCTTTATATGCAACTATATAGAAAATCAGATCAGGTACAAAAAAGATCCAAAATTAAATCAGTTTTTATCTTCTTAATTTAGGCTCAAGAATTTCTACCTAAATTCTGAAAAACTTCAAGTAGCTTTATTTCACTTTAGTTTCGATTTAAATTCATTAAAGGATTAGACTTTTTTCTAGTTTATATTTGCTGCTGGATATTTTAATATTTAACATTAGATTGAAGTTTAATTTGTTTGCCATTGAAGCTGCTTCTAAAGTTATAACTTATGTTAATGGAGCATATAATAAAATTATCCTTGATAATTTTATGAATTCTTGGCCTAACTGTCAATGAAATTAAAGTTATTAGATAGATATAAATTTTTATTGATAAAAAATTCTACATATATTTGATATATGTGGCGAGGCTTTTAGTTCGAAAATTTTTCGGTGTGAAAATATTTATAAATAATTATTGAAAAATTGCATGAGTTGGTATCAATAGCTTCAGTAATTTCCTTGAGCTCCAGTTATGATTTTAAGTAATTTTGATTTCTTTCGAACTTTTTTTAAGTTTTTGTTTGATTTCCTATTCTTTTGATTGCAGCATGCAAGCTTTTAAATCCTTTTATTGCATATGCGATTTAATGTAAAGATGTTTTCTGGATTAATAAGAAACCATAATTATTTTGTAATATGTTTCTATAGCGTTAATATTTCCAAAGAAGCCGCCTTCAAATTAAACCTGCATTTCTTTCCCTTTTGTGTTTTGAAAACACTGGTTCATTCATTTTCTTCACTTAAAAACAAAATTTTCCTTGAATTCAGCTTAATTTTTCTATTTGCAATAAGTTTAATTTTCTTGACTACTTTTTTGATAGAAACTGGAACTAATTTCAATATTGTCATACGAGATATCGTCTTGGTACCTTGGAGCTTATTTTACTGATAATTTCAACTTTTTCTTTCAATGTCTTTCCCCTTTGCATGCTTAATAAATGCATCAAGTATTAATATTTAGAGCTTTTATCCATTAGATCACAATTGTGATTATTATTCGGCTAGCTTTTGAAGATTCATTCACAACTTGAAATAATTTTTATGCGAGGTTCAATCTATTGCAAATTTTTTTGTCCTTGCATATTGTTTCACTGCTATATAGGCATGCACTACCTCAGTTACTGCTTTCATAATTTTTGTTAGATTCAATTTTATAGATAGCTTTTCATCTTTTGTGTGCACTATCCTTAGATTTTCATCTAAAGAATCTGAAAAGCGGATCGAAAAATGTTTTGTATTTACTTTTGACTGTTGAATATTTTTAGTATAGATAAATTAATGCGATCGGCTTAGTTGACATTTTACTTCACCGAACCAAGCTTTATCCAGCTGGATACACAGTTCTCTCTTCCACAAAGTCCGATTTTTTCAATAAATCTGCAGACTACAGATTTTAAGAGTCCAGGTTTGCACCATTGCATTTTAATGTATTTCATAATTTCTATCAAGGAATTCAATTTTCTGACGGGTTAATTGCATTATAAATTTATAATATTAAATTTTCATATAGTCTTAGCACATATATTATAAGGAAAGGACATAATTTAAAGAAAAATAAATTAAAGCTAGTTTGATAAATTTCCCAATATCAAATAAAAATTAAATAATTAGCTAATAGAAATACCTAAATATTAGACCAAAGTTCATCAAGGCATATACGAGCTCATTTAAAATTGACTAATTAAATAATTTTTTAAGATATTATAAATTTCAAAAATCTTAGAGAGTCTATAATTAATAGCTTTTATTGATTGGGATATTTATTTTTTCATAATTTTACTATTCTAACAATTTTCCGCAAAAATCTTGGTATCTATTTTTATGTTATTTTACTTTTTTTTAGGAAAATTTGTAAATTTAATTTAAAAACTCTCGGAAAATTTTAATTTAATTTTTTATTTTATAAATAAAGATAATATAATATATATTAATGTTGAAAATTGTAGGATTTTATATTCGGGCAATTTCTATAATCTACTATTGGCAGTGTTTATAGCAAGAAAAATAGAATAATCTGAGCAACTTTCAGCTGGGTTTAGAAAGCTACTTCAAACTCAGGTGCAGATATCTCAACAAGTGGATGAACTTTCACTGGTTGCATAGCAAGCTTGAAACAATGAAAATTAAGGCTCTTAATATTCAAGAAAGCAATCTCCCAATTACACTTGACTTCGAGTTTGCTCAAGTCTAAGCCAAATCTCTTTAAGGGTAACTAACCTTTTCTCAAAAATCAAATCTTTTTTTTATTATTTTAATGCAATGATCATAATATAAGCATTATATTGGGAACTTGAAAAAGAGGGAATATACTTGAAATTGACTAAAAGAGGTGGACGCATCTCTTGAAAGACTAAAGTATTCTAAGGCCATATTATAAGTGTAAATGAATTATTTAACAAACTTTAACTTTCCTAAAGTTTAGTTATCACTTTTTTATTCAAACTAAACTTATAGAAATCATCATTACAAACCCCTGCAGATGCAATATATACCCCACCTTTGTTATATGTGCAAAACACTTGAAGAGGGTTAAATTTGATTACTGATTTTCCTATTTGTTTCCAAGAGTACTCATCTCCAATTTTGCTTTCATAAATTCAGCCATTAAAACAACATTCAATCAAATACAATCTATTTGAGCTTATTAAAATCTTTCTTGTGTGCAATGCGAAACTATAAGGAACTATTGAGAAAGATTCATTGTCAATAGAATATAGTAATATATTCTTATGTGTGCATCCGGCAATCGAAATATTTTCTTTAAATATTACACTGTGGCAGCAGAAATCAGATCAAGGCATTGGAATTAATTTAACCCATCGATTTTGATATAAATCAAATCTAGCAGATAGAGCTAGGCGATTATTATTGAGATATCCTCCAAAACAGTAGACATTTTGTTTGAAATAGATAGCTGATGAGTCAGAGCATGAGTTTCCGGATGGAAGCATTCGAACTTTAGAATTATTGCAAATTATCAGGGCGATTCCAGAAAAAGATCTATTACCAAAGCAAAATAACTCACCATTTGGTAGCTGAGCAATACATGAACTTCAATCTAAAGGCTGTCTAGACCTAATTTTTCTCAAATTTATACTTTCGTTTTCCGTGTCATAAACAACCAAGTTATTTCTTTTATCAACTTTCTTAATAAGGTAAAGAGAAGTGGCTTGATGATAAGGATTTATATATTCTTGGTATGCTTGAGTTAATGCTGGATCAGAAATTTAATTCTGCTGCTCATATAGCCCACAGATTCTCCTAAAATTTCGCTCTACTTCAGCACCTAAAGCTCTACTTAGGATTGCAGATCTTTTAAATCTTAGTTCTTGAATATTTAATAATTGATTAGTAGCATTTTGATCGCCCTGACTTTCTCTGCATATAGAGTCTTGTCTAGCTGAATTAAGCCGATAGCTAGCATTTATTTTAAGAATTAACAATCCTCATCATATTACAAAAGCATTAATTATTACTTTTTAATTCAGCCAGTCTATTTTTTTTGAAATCAAACTTGAAGTAGCCAATATCTGTCCCAATGCATATTCCCCCTTTATTATATGAACAATATACTTGATTAAGATTGCAATTGATTTTTGATTTTCCTATTTGTCTCCAATTCAAGTAGCTTCCAACTTCGCTTTCATAGATTGATCCATTGTCGCATTCAATCAAATATAGACTCTCTGCATTTATCAGTATCTTTCTTATACATCCTGCAAACTCATAAGGAATTGTCGAGAAAGAGTCAATATCAATTGAGTATAACCAAAGATTTCTATTTAAATATCCAGAAATCAAAATATTTCCACTAAATATTATGCTATTGAACTTATAATCAGCTTTTGGAATTGGAGTTAAGTGAATTCATCGATTTTGATCCAAATCAAATCTACTAGATAGAGTTAAATAAATTTTATTATAAACTCCAAAGCAATAGACACTGTTGTTGAAATAGATATAGGTCACTTGATTTTTTATTGCAGTCTCTGGCAGAGTTTAACTTTTGTGAGATAAAAGCAGGAGATGGATAATAAATTTCTATTGGGCTTGAGAAAAGATGGAATGGATTATATAGATTATTGGATCTTTTATGCACTCTCCTTCTGTGCAATTTCTTCTTAAAAATGTCAATACTTGGAAGATGAACTGCAACTTGGGAGCATACCATATCTTTTATCCAATCAATATGCACCTTTAAAAGATTATCCATATGCAATAATCATTCTTTAAAGCCAGTATACATGATGAGCTAGAGCAAGGAGTTCCAGATGGGTGTTAGTTCTTACTGATTTCTTTTAAGAAATGCTAGATTAAGCTCGTCTGAGTTGAAATTTAAATGAGAGTGGAGCAATTTCAGTGGATATTTAAAGCAAGAAAAAATACTAAATTATAAAAAATGATTGCGATTTTCCTGTTCCAGATGGCAGTATTTCGACTCCACCATTCAGATCAATCAGCATTGCAATTCCAGAAGTCGGATCCCTTTTTCCAAAGCAGAATAGTTTGCTATTTGGAAGTTGAGTTATGCAAGTACCTAGATCTAGTAGCTGTGGAGTCTGCAAGATTTTAACTTCTTTGGTTTCAGTTTCAGTATTATAAATATGCAAATCAGCTCTCTTGTTTTTATAATCTTCTCTAATACTATAAAGAGATGTCTTTTGTTGATAAGCTTTAAGATAATCTTGGTAAGCTTGCATTAGTGGCGGATCATGAAAACTAGAACTGGTTTGGATTTTTGAGCAAGTTTTTCTGAAATCTTTCTCTAATTCTGGATTGTTTGGTTTACTTAAAATCTCAGCTATTTTATTTCTTAATGCGCCTACGTTTAAAACTCTTTTTTTCCCCTTGGGTTTACTTTTGAGATCATTAGAAGCAGTGCTTATTTTAAAATTAAGCAAGCTTGCCTTGTTTTCTGGGGGGTTTTTTATTGGCTTTTTTACGTTTTTATGCCTTTTTAAACTGTTCACATTTTTTATCAAGGAAACCGAATCCTTAACGTTTGCTAAAACTCTAGTTTTATTATACAATTCAGGATTATTTTGCATATTCATATTTTCTAGATGTGCATCGCATTTTTCTTTAACAAAGGATCTATCTAAACTCGCTAACTTTTCAGTGATTATATAAAAGAATCTTGCAGCGTTGTATCAATCTTTCATGGCTTTGATCATGAATCTTACTTTCTCAACAGCTTCTCTAGGCTGTAAAACCAATAATCCTAATATTGGATCTTGTTCTAACTTTGATACTTTTTGAATTTGGGAAATTTTTGCAAAGAAATCATTTATTTCACCTGAGCAATCATCCAATTTTTTTGTGAAATCTCTTAAATTTCTCTTTAAATTAAATGGGCACTGGCTATAGGAATCTATGATCTTTCTCCTCAACTCGCTGTATTTTGAATTTTCTATTGTAAGGAATTCAAGAATTGCTTCTTTTGTCCCTTCGCAAGGCTGGCTAAACATTGATTCAAGGCCATGAGTTCTATTTTGTAAGCTTAGATGCTTCCCAATATGTACTTTACAAGATAAAGTCTCAGGAGAAGAGCATTTGCATGAATACTCAACCTCATACGTACACCCTGACTCGAAGCATTTCTTCTTCATGATATATATAATTATTAAATAGACGATTTTAAAACTTTTTGCATTAATTTTTAATAAGTAATAGCAAAAAATTATTAAATGAGACCTATTTATTAGAAAATTATTTTAATCCAGCTTGGTTAATATTTTTGCCTCTAAATTAAACTTAAAGTAACTAGTATCATTATAAAGGCGTGCAATGTTTATTCCTCCTATATTATATGACAAATAAACTTGAGAAAAATAGCGTATTATTGAGTCTCCAATTCGTCCAGACAGTGTCATTTGACAATTCGCTTTCGTAGATTGATCTACCACATTCAATTAAATATAGTTTTTCTGCACTTATAAGAATCTTGCAAATAAAACTTCAAAATCATAAGGAATTGTTGCGAAAGTGTTGCTACCACTACCAATTGAATACCTCAAAAGATTTTTATTAATCCTTCCAGAAATCAAAATATTCCCGCTAAATATTACTCTATTGCAAGAGTAATCAGCTTGCAGCAGTGACTTTAATTTAATTTATCTTTTTTCATTTAAATCAAATCTTTCTGATAGAGTTAAAATTTCGCTATTTTTTATTCCTCCAAAGCAATAAACACTATTATTGAAATAGATATCTTGTATACTGCGCATGAAACTTATTTTTAACTTATCCTATATATCTTAATCTCTTAATTCATTTTCAACAGTTTTACCCAGTTTTTTTAGCTTCTTCTCTTCTGCCTATCTCATATAGAGCATTTTCTTTATTTGAATAATAAAGTACACAGTTTGGATCGATTCTAATTGCATCGTTGTAATGCTTTATTGCTTCTTCATGTCTCTTTTTATTGTAAAAGATAAGTCCCATGCCATCGTATGCATCAGCATGATTGGATCAATTCTGATAGCTTCTTTATAGCATTCCATAGCTTTTTCTCTTCTGCATAACTTTTTAAGAGCAGCTCCTTTATTACTATAGTACAGTGCACTGTTTGGATTGATTCTAATTGCATCATTGCAACATTTATTGCTTCTTCATATTTCTTTTTATTATAGAAAATATTTCCTATGCTATTGTAAGGATCCCCCCCTCATTTGTCCAATTTTCTAGTCTTTTATCATTTGTCTATTTTTCTAGTTTTATTTATAGGAAAAAAAAAAATTTCAGGACCTCAATTGTCTCATTTTCTAGTTTTTTTAAAGTACTAAACTAAAATTTAGGACATCGAAAAAATCCAAAAAAGACTAGAAAATGGGGCAAACATTTTTGACTAGATTTTGGGACAAATGAGGTCCTGAAAATTTTTTTTATCCTATAAAAAAAAGACTAGAAAATTGGACAAATGAGGGGGGGGATCCTTATGCATGAGCATAATTTGGATCAATTCTGATAGCTTCGTTATAGCATTCCATAGCTTCTTCAATTCTACCTAACTCATATAGAGCAGCTCCTTTATTACTATAATACAGTGCACAGTTTGGCTTGATTCTAATTGCACCTTGTAATGTATTAATGCTTCTTCATATCTCTTTTCATTATAGAAAATAATTGCTATGCCATTGCATGCATCAGATCATTTGGATCAATCTGATAGCTTCTTTATAGCATTCCATAGTTTCTTCTCTTCTGCCTATCTCATATAGAGCATTTCCTTTATTTGAATAATAAAGTGCACAGTTTGGATCGATTCTAATTGCATCGTTGTAATGCTTTATTGCTTCTTCATGTCTCTTTTCATTAGAATAGATAAGTCCCGTGCTATTGTATGCATCAGCATGATTTGGATCAATTCTGATAGCTTCTTTAAACTTACTTAATGCTAACTGTAAATTCTCCCCTTCCTTCTCAAAGTTTATATCAATTTTATTAAATTCAAAATGCATTTCTTGTGGAATAACTTTCGAATTATTTTGGGGAAAGCTCTTGATAGCTGCATCAATTTGTTTTCTAATTCACAGAATAATTCGATATTATTGTTTGATATTACTGTAAAAATTAATTTAGCTTTTTCAACAGCTTTATTTGACTGCAATGCTAACTAATTTAAAGCTGGATCTTTCTCTATTCTTGATAGTTTTGTGCTTGCTAGATTTTTTCGGCATGGCTGCCAATTTTTGTAGAATCAGAGTCGATTTCTTTTAAAACTTGATCAAAAATATTTTCATAACTACAAAGAGTTTGAGTAACTGATTAATTTAAGACAGACTTTAGCTATTATTTGTAAATGAATAAGTCTTAATAAATAGGTGTTAGGGTGTTAGGGTGTTAGGGTGTTAGGGTGTTAGGGTGTTAGGGTGTTAGGGTGTTAGGGTGTTAGGGTGTTAGGGTGTTAGGGTGTTAGGGTGTTAGGGTGTTAGGGTGTTAGGGTGTTAGGGTGTTAGGGTGTTAGGGTGTTAGGGTGTTAGGGTGTTAGGGTGTTAGGGTGTTAGGGTGTTAGGGTGTTAGGGTGTTAGGGTGTTAGGGTGTTAGGGTGTTAGGGTGTTAGGGTGTTAGGGTGTTAGGGTGTTAGGGTGTTAGGGTGTTAGGGTGTTAGGGTGTTAGGGTGTTAGGGTGTTAGGGTGTTAGGGTGTTAGGGTGTTAGGGTGTTAGGGTGTTAGGGTGTTAGGGTGTTAGGGTGTTAGGGTGTTAGGGTGTTAGGGTGTTAGGGTGTTAGGGTGTTAGGGTGTTAGGGTGTTAGGGTGTTAGGGTGTTAGGGTGTTAGGGTGTTAGGGTGTTAGGGTGTTAGGGTGTTAGGGTGTTAGGGTGTTAGGGTGTTAGGGTGTTAGGGTGTTAGGGTGTTAGGGTGTTAGGGTGTTAGGGTGTTAGGGTGTTAGGGTGTTAGGGTGTTAGGGTGTTAGGGTGTTAGGGTGTTAGGGTGTTAGGGTGTTAGGGTGTTAGGGTGTTAGGGTGTTAGGGTGTTAGGGTGTTAGGGTGTTAGGGTGTTAGGGTGTTAGGGTGTTAGGGTGTTAGGGTGTTAGGGTGTTAGGGTGTTAGGGTGTTAGGGTGTTAGGGTGTTAGGGTGTTAGGGTGTTAGGGTGTTAGGGTGTTAGGGTGTTAGGGTGTTAGGGTGTTAGGGTGTTAGGGTGTTAGGGTGTTAGGGTGTTAGGGTGTTAGGGTGTTAGGGTGTTAGGGTGTTAGGGTGTTAGGGTGTTAGGGTGTTAGGGTGTTAGGGTGTTAGGGTGTTAGGGTGTTAGGGTGTTAGGGTGTTAGGGTGTTAGGGTGTTAGGGTGTTAGGGTGTTAGGGTGTTAGGGTGTTAGGGTGTTAGGGTGTTAGGGTGTTAGGGTGTTAGGGTGTTAGGGTGTTAGGGTGTTAGGGTGTTAGGGTGTTAGGGTGTTAGGGTGTTAGGGTGTTAGGGTGTTAGGGTGTTAGGGTGTTAGGGTGTTAGGGTGTTAGGGTGTTAGGGTGTTAGGGTGTTAGGGTGTTAGGGTGTTAGGGTGTTAGGGTGTTAGGGTGTTAGGGTGTTAGGGTGTTAGGGTGTTAGGGTGTTAGGGTGTTAGGGTGTTAGGGTGTTAGGGTGTTAGGGTGTTAGGGTGTTAGGGTGTTAGGGTGTTAGGGTGTTAGGGTGTTAGGGTGTTAGGGTGTTAGGGTGTTAGGGTGTTAGGGTGTTAGGGTGTTAGGGTGTTAGGGTGTTAGGGTGTTAGGGTGTTAGGGTGTTAGGGTGTTAGGGTGTTAGGGTGTTAGGGTGTTAGGGTGTTAGGGTGTTAGGGTGTTAGGGTGTTAGGGTGTTAGGGTGTTAGGGTGTTAGGGTGTTAGGGTGTTAGGGTGTTAGGGTGTTAGGGTGTTAGGGTGTTAGGGTGTTAGGGTGTTAGGGTGTTAGGGTGTTAGGGTGTTAGGGTGTTAGGGTGTTAGGGTGTTAGGGTGTTAGGGTGTTAGGGTGTTAGGGTGTTAGGGTGTTAGGGTGTTAGGGTGTTAGGGTGTTAGGGTGTTAGGGTGTTAGGGTGTTAGGGTGTTAGGGTGTTAGGGTGTTAGGGTGTTAGGGTGTTAGGGTGTTAGGGTGTTAGGGTGTTAGGGTGTTAGGGTGTTAGGGTGTTAGGGTGTTAGGGTGTTAGGGTGTTAGGGTGTTAGGGTGTTAGGGTGTTAGGGTGTTAGGGTGTTAGGGTGTTAGGGTGTTAGGGTGTTAGGGTGTTAGGGTGTTAGGGTGTTAGGGTGTTAGGGTGTTAGGGTGTTAGGGTGTTAGGGTGTTAGGGTGTTAGGGTGTTAGGGTGTTAGGGTGTTAGGGTGTTAGGGTGTTAGGGTGTTAGGGTGTTAGGGTGTTAGGGTGTTAGGGTGTTAGGGTGTTAGGGTGTTAGGGTGTTAGGGTGTTAGGGTGTTAGGGTGTTAGGGTGTTAGGGTGT